>OZ014521.1:459705719-460305719 GCA_963966055.1 Lathyrus aphaca | reverse complement strand
CTTTTCCTTATCTTGTCTGACAATACAGAAATCTGAGCCTTCTTATTTTCACTTTACTGATACAGTCGATCATGCTCGATCATTGTTATTCATAAGATGTTTATTATGGGCTTTTGAAACTGGTAATTAGACCATCTGACGTCGTTGTTCTTTAAGGTCATTGTTGTTTCAGGTATGACTTCGTGTAGGTGTTTGAATGGTCTTGGATCTAATAATGATGTGGTGTCGCTTATCAAATGGTAATTATATAGTTTAAGTTTTCTGTTGTCTGAGGTTGTTGTTCCTACCCTTTCTATTGTTTCCCGCTAAATGATTGGATATCCAGTATTGAATGTTCCCCTTTAAGTGTTATTGTTCTTTTATTTTTCTATCGTGGCCCACCATTATTAACCTTGTATTTACAACTTTCAAATAAAATTGACCATCACCGGTCATTATTACTTTACCTCCCAATATTCTTGTGTTCAGTTCTAATGTATATTAATGCGTTTGCCTTTTCAAAATGCATGAGTATGTGAAGAGACACAAGCTTCATTATATAACCTATATCCTTTTCTTAAAAGTACACAACAGGCTTTATGAAATAGAAACATATTGTATGGAGTCCAAAAATCTTCTACGGGTTGAAGAATCTCCCGATGTCAAAATACACACTGAGTTGCAACAACCTACGAAATTGCAGCAATCTCTGCAGCTCCATCATCATGCCTCAGTCCAACAACCTGAAAAGGTCAACACGGTTGCAGATGTTCAGCAACCTGTTGTCCGTGACCTTTCTCTCTCGCTCGAACAACCTCCGAATGTTCAACTGCATCAACCGATACAATGGCCTTTATGTGGTTTTTGTTTTTCTTACAACTTTGTATTATCTTTTGTCGGCTCATTTTTTGCTTTTCTTATACAGGTTCACCATCCGGTTAAAGGTGTCCAAAATGCGATCGCTGTGGTTGATGCGTCGGTCGTTCAACAGTGAAGAAAAAGAAGAAATAGAAGATCGGCCGAAAAAAATTGTGAAGGCAACAAGTTTCAGATTCGGATGATGATGAAGAAATCGACTATTCCATTTTTGATTCGGATGATGATGATGAACAAGACTACACATGGAGCAACTTTCTCTCGGCGAGGCGTTTCAGATTTTGTGATTAAATATGCAACATATGTTTCAATCTTCACTATTGTCCATCTTAATATCTATCCCTTACCAATTTATATTTGAATACTAATTTATATTTGAATATCTAATGTAATGGCTTACTAATGTAATGGCTTACTTATTATAAGAACTATAACTGTGTTTATTTAAAGAGTTGTTATGAATATTGGTTATAAATATTCAACTACAAACTTTTCGTATTAAACTATAATAAAAATAATTAGTCAATCTTGAATTTATTTTATTAATTCTCAGCTAATAATATTGAACAAAATCAATCTCTAATTATGCAATACTAATTTAAAAAAAATTCTTATACTCCCTATAAAAGTTTCAGGGCTAAAATTAAAACAAAAATAAGTGACTCTAGAACATGTTTTCTTTTATGTTACATGAACAATAGAAATATATGCTCTTTTAATAGTGGTTAATTTTTGGAATCTCTTAGGATATGGTATTTGTGCTATGTGTTGTATTTTTTTCCTATTGTTTTAAAAACATTATATATTTTCACTAAGAAAGATGAATAACAAAATACAGCAATAAATCACACCATATAGTTACCAAAAAATTTAACTTCAGTTGGTTTGAATAATCTCTTTCTTGGTCTTGATTTTTAATATCTTCACGGGTACCCGACATTTTTCTATTTTTTCATGGATACTACATATTTTTCTAATTATACATTAAATTATTATTTTTTTAGATAAACAAACCATTTTTCTATAAAAAAAATATACATTTCTCAATTAATAAATCTATATTTTTCACGGGTACCAGACCGACATTTCTCTATTAAAAAATATTCACGGGTACCAGAACGATATTTCTCTATTAACAATTTTATATTTTTCACGGGTAGCAGAACCAAGATACATGGGTTTGTTATTAGAAATTGAACACATCAAATTTCTTAAGAACAAAATACTTATTTTTATTTACTTTATTTATTATTTATTTTTTCCTTAACTCAATATATTTTTCTAATTAGACATTCAATTATTATATTTTCAGATAAACCAACCATTTTTCTATAAAAAAAATATACATTTCTCTATTAAAAAGTATATATTTTTCACGGGTACCAGAACCCGGATACACAGGTTTCTAACTGAAAATTGAACACATCAAATTTCTTATAAACAAATTCCTTAATTTTTTTCCTTAACTCAATTTTCCATTTTTCCATATTTTCAATTCTATTACAATCTCTTATTTTATTTTTTTATTTTTATTATTTTGAAGCTTATTTTTTTTAATTTCATTCCATATTTTTACAATTGTTTATTCATTTTTTTCTAATTAACTTTTTTTTCTATAGGAATAATTTCTTAACTATACATAATTTTTTTTTATATTTTCATTTCTATTTTAGATTTCACAACGTAGAACATTTGAACACTCTGGCTCGTGCGAACACACGGGTCCGTTACTAGTTTTAGGACAAAAAATTTAAACTAAAAAAAAAAATTTTTGAAACGAAGGGAGTATAATGGTGCAGGACAAAGTCACAAATGATTGATTAATACTTAGGATAAAGCAAATAGGGGTTTAGACTACCGTGCCAAGAGAGACCATTTATTTATTTATTTCAATTTAATAGGAACCATTGGATTGATGATAAGCATACCATAAATTTTTATATTACACACATAATCTATTTTGCCAAACAATTGAACGAAGGCGTAGCAACAGTATTATACTTGTTCACGTGGGTAGTTATTGGCGTGAATCCTAGGAAATTATAACAGATATTTAATACTCCCTTCGTGCTATAACGAGTGATTCAGTTCATTTTTCACATAAATTAAGAAAAAATGATAAATAAAGAAAAAAGAATGATATTTTTATTAATATACCCTTATCATGCATTGGGAATAATAAAAATAATATTAATTGAAGGGTGTAAACACCCCAAATTTGCCCTCACCCATTCACACCATGGCTTGTGATCATTTTCATATACATAAGCACAATCATATCATCTCACATCTCATTTTTGATTCACTGCATAGTTTCTAAGGCATCTGCACCTAGGGTTTGTGATCTGAGCAACCTCAAAGCTTGTTGAGCCACTCCAAAGGCCACCAATCAACTCAAAGGGGTCCATGTGTGTTCTTATATCATATTTCATCTCCTCAAAGTCAAAATTGCAGAGGAATCACAAGAACTAGGGTTTGAGTGGATGCAGAGCCAAGTTTGACTGCACAGTTGACTGAAAATTAGGGTTTTGGTTTCAGAGGCCATAACTCCAATTTTTTTTGGTCATTCTTGTTTCCATTGATCTCTAAATGGTATAGGGAGTATGCATATCAATTTTCATGAAGAAATTCCATGGGGAAGTCATCTGATCAAGAGTTGACTTTCTGGACAAGTCAGTGTAAAATCAGGGCATCTGAGGCCCCCATTGACCCAACCAAGGGGTGATCTTCATCATTGTGAGTGTATATGATCTTTATTTGATCATGGAAGAAGGTTGAAGTTCATAGAAATCAAGAATTTAGGGTTTTTGCAAATGTTGACTTTTTGGGCATAGTTGACTTTTCAAGAATGCATCATTTTAGGTCATTTTTCAAGCCATGATTTTGGATCCAAAAATGCTTCAAATGAAAAAACTTTGGTCATGAAAGTTGTAGATATCATCTTTCCCTTTTCAAAAAGTACAAGAACATGATCTAATTCTTCTTGGATCAAAAGTTATGGCAATGCAAAGTTGGCCAAAATCATTAATTTTCAAGGCATGCTTCAAATGGAAATTTGGCAAGATCATGAACCAATGCATTTTGTAACTTCCAATTCATTTCAAATCATTACACAAACATTCTATGAGCCCTAAAAATCAGAATGGGGCCAAGTTTCTACATGGTTTGGTTTGTGTAACAAGGATTTCTTTCATGTGAACCATAAAACACCAAGTTGCAAAACTCATGATCACATCTCACCAACTTGATACATTGGCTGCTGAACCAAGCTAGCCTCACATACACCTCATGCTGCGCAGCCCATGCCCATTGTACTTAGCTATAGCTTAGCCCATTCCTTCTCTTACAAGAATTGGACTTTTTGCAAAAGGTGACTTACCAATCAATAAAGCACATGTCTTGTCAACTGACCAATGAGAGAGAGTTATGTGGACAATTTGCAAGCAAGACATAACACAAGGCAAGGCTGAAACATCCTCATTCATCACATACACAAAAACTCACCATCTTGCAACTTGCTTCGATTTCCTTTCCACAGCCACTAAACACTCAAGCCAACTTCACCAATCATCTCACCTTGCTCCATAGACCTCAAACCACCCAAAGCACAAGCCTGAAACAGCCAGAACATCCCACTGCCATTCTTCACCTTCATTTTGCAGTTTCATTCGAAACTCTCACCCTAGCTCACAAACAGCCAAACAAACCTTGCAGACCTTCTCCACATATCATTTGGACCACAAACAACCATCCACAATGACCTGAAAGAGCCTGAAACACCATAGCCATTTCTGACTGAGCTTGAAGCAGGAGCTTTCGAAACTCACTATCCAGCCAACTTAAACTCCTTTTGAGTATTCAAACATCTTCTGGAGACCAAGTGGAGTAGTTTGCACTGAAGGAAGTGGCCAAAAAGTCCTTAAACTGAAAGCTTCGAATCTCAGGTAGCCTGAAATTTATTTTTCCAGAAATCATTTCTCTTGTTACAAACTTGTTCTATGTGATTCACTGATCATCCTGATGTCTTTGTTTTCGAAAATGGCTTTGAAATGAGCATTTAATTTCTCTCTGAAACATGCGTGCCCTAGTTTTCTTTTTCTTCGATTCAGCTTATTTAGGAAATATAAATGTGTTTTAGGATAGGGGTTTGATTCGTGAGGATGTGAGGATCATTTACCAGGTCTTAGGTTTCATTTTTGTTACGATTTGAGAGGTTTGGGAGGTTTTCAGGTGAGCTGCTCGCCGGAGAAGACGACCGGAAGTCTTCTCCGGCAGCCTGAGTTTGATTAGGGCTAATTGTCATTAATTAGGCAACTTTGAATCTGGTCCCTTGGATGGACTCTCCCGCGCGCGAATGAAAGGCTGAGATGAGCCATTAGAAACCCTAATCTTAATTATCCATTTAATTCCTGATTAATTAATTCATAATTTTAATTTAACCAAGTTTGAATCTGGACCACAAGATCACGCGCCAAGTCAATGGTCCCCTCCCCAGATTGCATCTCAGCCATCCTTTCCTTTGACTTTTGTTTTTATTTGATTTTTATTCATTTTTATTGCATTAAACTTGCATAATTATTTTAAAATAGTTAAAAATTCTTAAAAATTATGAAACTTTTTCTTTAAAGTTTTATTAATTTTTAAGACCCAAAAATATTTTTATTTTATTTTTTATCATTAAAAAAGTATTTTTAAATATTTAAAAGATTATTTTTAATTGATTAATGGGAATTAATTAATTAAAAATACTTTTAGGTATTTAAAAATTACACAAAAATTCATGAAATGTTCTAAGACATTTAGAAACATTGTCCAACCTTCAAACCAAATTTCTTTTTTGATCTTGATGCATTTTAAGAATTTTTCATTGAATTAAATCATTTTTATGCATTATTTTGATCACAAATTCAAAAATTCATTTCTGCCAATTGGAGAAGGTTGAGACATTGATTCTTTTTGTGTTGCATTCTGTTTGGCATGTAATTTCTAAGATAAAATGGCCATGATTTGTTTCCTCATTTTCTAATTGTTTGGCATTTCTTTTGTTAAGAACACTAAAAAACCCTAATAACTTAGAAAATTCATATCTTGAGTTTGGTTAGGAGTTGGAACCTCCCCTTTGAACCTTGGTTTAGCATAGGATTAGGGTTTCTTTGAGTGCCATTTTCCATTTTTATCTTATGGTTTTGCTTCTGTTTTGGGTTTTTGCCTGATGTTTGATTCATGAACCCTAATTTGGGCTTTCTTTTGCATCATTCTTACATTCTCTTGCATAACATGACTTGTCTTTGCATTTTGTGCATTCTTGTGATCCATTTGACATCTTAAGACATATAGAAAGCATGTTTGATCATTGCATTACATATTTGCCATGTCATTTGCCTTGTATGCTTCATAACATTTCATGCTTGTTCATGCTCCTTAACTTGCATCATTTGCATTCATGATCTTGTATGAACATCTCCATGCCTTGCCTCATGTTTGCAGCACCTCATAACATCATTAACATCATGTGCCTGCTTCTGGTTTGGTCTAGCATCATGCCATTCATCTCATCTTGCATTGCATTGCATTTCTTTCTAACATTTCAGGTGGTAAGTAAACTTGAGAAGTGAATTTGCCTTCACTTCTCATAACTTTTCTTTTCATCTCTCTTGCATCCATTGCTGCATTTCTATTTGTGTTTGAGATTGAGCTTGCTCATTCTTCTTCCTCCCACTTTCTCTCTTCAAGTGACTTGACTTCTTGAATGAAGCAAGTCACTTTGCTTCTCTTGATCCTGTTCATCTGCTTCCTGGTGGCTCCTTTGAAGATTGTTCTTGCAAACCTCACAAACCCTAGGAACAACCAAGCATGACAATGAATTAGGGTTTTGATTAGTCTCCCCTCATAGTTTTACCTTTGTGTCTCTCTTTGAGTTCTCTCTTCTCACCTCATAATCAGGGACTAAACCCTAAAGGCTTTAAGACTTTGTGATTAAGCTTATGCCTGCATCCTTCTCTTAGGATGGAGTGTATAACTTTAATCCTAAGTGTTAAACCCTTTATGTGTTTAAGTCTCTTAATCAATCCACTAAATAAGTATCAAGACATCACACTTGTAACTTGGGCCTTGCATTAGGGTTCTAATTCTTCCTTAAGTGGTTAAGAAGGACTAACCCTAGTGTTAATGGACAAGTCCCCCTCAAGTTGTCTTACAAACAATAAAACTCACTTCATCATCATACCATTAACTAAAATCCACTTAATAAAGGCTTGTTTCGTCATGGGTTTAATCCCTAATCATGGATTAAGTTGAGGAGCTTTCCTCAGCTTAAACATTCTCATCTATTATCCTTCTATTAGGATGGTGTAATGAGTCTGTTTAATCCCTGATTATGGCTTAACCTCATTACTCAACACTAAACAAAATCACAAAAACATCTAAATAATCACAAGTAGGTTAATGATCTTAATCCTACATCAAAGGTGATTAAGTGTGAGAATCTGACTTCACACTTAAGGTATTCTCATTACCCCTAATCAGAGGGAAGATGTGATGAGTTTACTAAATCCATTGGTTTAGACTTAAGCTCATTAACTTATGACAAACTTTCAAAAGCAATAAAAGACTGAAAACACAAAAACAAACAATAATCGTCTCCTCCGGGATTCTTTTCTCATCACACTCACTCACAAACGAGAACTTGCTTCTTCCGTCTAATGCAAGACAGTTTGCACCTGAGCCAGACAGGTCATACACTTGAGCATAGACAAGCAAGCAGTTCATCAGTCAATTTTATCTTTCAGTCTCTTTGGGTCGAACTACGGTGTTCTGACTTCCTCATTGCACGAGAGGATACGTAGGCATAACTTAACAGTTATCGAACAAAAGTCTCTGTATATTCCCCCTCCTTCCAGCATTGTTCTTAGCCTCATTATCATGAGTACTTCACTCTTGTCCCTACACTGACACTGTACATTATGCACTTCACACTTCTCTCACACTGACACCTGTACATTCTTTTCCAGCTATTTTATACACAAATTGCACTGACACTACCCCTTTAAAGCACAAATCTTTTAAGCGTGGATCCCGTCGAGTACGGCGGACAATCTGGGTGCTAATACCTTCCCAGGTTGTAACCAACCCCCTTTCTCAGTCTCTCTGGCTCGCAACCGTCTTATCCGTATCTTTCTAGGCTTATGCAGCATTGCCTTTCCTCCGGGATAAAAATGCCCAGCTGGCGACTCTATTCATCTCCAGTGAGTTCACGGCTGTGTCTCATTGTTCTTTTCGCCGACCGTTCGCGCTTGTACCTGGATGCAAATCTTTGGGAGCGACAGCTTGGCGACTCTGCTGGGGACCCTTATACTGCAACCAGGGCTTCTGGTTCTTTTTGTGGGTTCCTCCTAGCGCTTGATTGATTTGTGTTTACTGGGGTGTTATGTGCTATTTGTGTTTGTATATCTCATTTATTGCTTTATGTACAGTTTTGTTTATCGCTTTCTTTATAGCTTTATATACATCATACTGTCATGCTGTCTGGCTGGATCTGGTTTTGCTTTGGTGGGTGGGGTTCTATTGAGAGTTAAGGTCCTATACCTGGGACCTGAGTGACACCTAGGCTAGAGTGAATCATATTCTTTCCCATTCCATTTCGGTCTGGTGCGGGAATATGAAACACGGTTCAGATGTGGGTTTCTTCTTGAGAACTCTGTGTTGCAGATTTCCTGCAATGCTAGGGCTATCTGGGAAGCCTGCTAAGTCTGGATGACCTTTTAGTATTGACCTTCAGAAACTGAGGTGAATTAGAGGAGGAATTGTTATGGTTATTGTAAACATTGTACCTCCGGGTTAGAAGTGTTTACACTTCTCATAACTGATCCAAGTCTGAGGATCCTTGTTCTAGATCACCACCTGTGAGGGGGTTGGGCTGTTTACAGGTTTGCAGGTGCCTTGACCTCAGAATACCCTGTTACTTTGACTTTGTTGAGAATGCTCCATGTTGGATAGTTCTTGTGATTCTAAAACCCTGGACATGTGGCTCTTTATTTGAGTCCCCCACCCTGGTTACTGGATTTTTAGACCTCCATCTGGAATTCTTGAACACACATGGATCTATATCAAGGCAGTTAATCAGATCCAGCTCAGTCACAAACCCTTTGCATATCATTTGCATACATACCCATTGCATCATATTAACATTTGCTTATTTGTGTTTCAGGGTATCCACCTTCATCTGGTTTTGGTTTTGACCCCATCTGCATCATTGACCTATCTCCACCAGCACTTGCTTCAGTTTGTCAGCCATATACTTCAGTTACTTGCACTAGCCAGCCAGTGGCCCACTCCTCAGCATCTTCATCAGCACTCTACTCAGTCTCAGCACTTATGATTCCAAAGAAAAGCAACATCACCTATCATTTCTTCCAACCAGACTTGTCAGACATCAGGAGGATCCAAACCCTGATCACTCCAGATCACATACCCTTGTTCAGGGAGAGTTATGGAGATATACTGGACATGGTTATGGACCTGGACCCTTCCCAGAGGAGCCTCATCCACACTTGCATTCAGTTCTATGATCCCCCACTGAGATGTTTCACTTTCCAAGACTTTCAGTTGGGCCCTCTTTTAGAAGAATACTCATCATTGGTTGGTTTGCCTATTAGGGGTGGAATCCCTTTCAACCCAGAGATGGCATTTCCTAGAAATGGAGAAGTAGAAAAAGCTTTGCATCTGGAACCTGTCTTGATTGAGCAGCATATGACCTCTAAAGCTGGGATCCCTGGATTTCATCTGGACTTCCTGATTTCTCAAGCTAGTCTGAAGGCCTCTTTGGGGGAGTGGAAAGCTGTTTGTGCTCTGTTGGCCTTAAGTGTATATGGAATTGTGTTGTTTGCAGATGAGCCTCGATTCATTAGCAAGAATGCAATCCATTTGTTCATCCTAAAGAACCCAGTGCCAACTTTACTGGGTGATCTCTATTACTCAGTACATCAGAGAAATGAGAAGCAGAGGGGAAGATTAGTAAGGATTTGTGCTCCATTATTCCATGCTTGGCTTCTCAGGCATCTACCCAGGACAGATGCATTTCTAAATCCTCATCAGCAAAGCAACTGGGCTAAGAGACTCACTGTTCTAACTTCAGCAGACATCAGATGGTGCACTCAGAGCACCAAGGGCAGAGATATGATCACCAGCTGTGGGCACTTTCCCAATGTGCCTTTGATAGGAGTTAAGGGAAGTATCAATTACAACCCTCTGCTGTTCAGGAGACAATTGGGCTATGCACTGGTCCACACTCCTAAGGTACAGGATTTGGTGGAGACCCTCTACTGTGAGAACAAGGTTAGTTTGGCTGTTGTTAGGCAGGCTGCCTGGGCCTGGGATCATGTTCAAACCAAGGGAATCACCATTTTGGGGAAGTGCAATAATGTGGCATCAGTCCAATATTATGAGTGGTCCCATGCTAGGGCCCAATTCTCTGGAATGCCCTTTACCATAGAAGACATGCCTGAGTCATCTTCAGCACCACCCCCTGCCACTATCAGTTTGGAAGAGTTTGAGAGTTTGAAGGAAAGAAATGAGAAGTTAACCCAAGCCTTGCAGAAGACCCTCAGGGAGAGGAGTGAAGGTGTGAGGGAGATTGAGAGATTGGAGAAACTGAGAGTGGAACACTTGACTAAAATTGAGAAGTCTGGAGATTATATCAACAAGTCTAAAGCTGGTGAACAGATTCTGAAGAATGCTTGTAAAGAAGCCCAGTTCCAGAGAGCAAGAACAGACTTGTATTTGAAAGAGAGTCAGGCCAGGTGGGTCCGGATCACTGAGGCCCGTACCCTAGAAGACAAGAGAGCTCAAGACAAGATGGAGCAGATGGAAAAAGCCCTGGCAGCAGCCCAGAAGGAAATATCAGAGCTAGAAATCAGAGCTGGAGTGAAGAGGTCTAAGGACCAAAGTCAGAATAAGAAGTTGACTGCAGCTGTTGCAACAAGAAACCTTCTCATCAGAAGTCTCACGGAGCGCCCGGCTGATCCTGTGACCGAAGCACTTCTCAAAGAAGTTCGTGAGGATGAGTTTGGCCTTGGAGTTTGATCATTTGCTTGTTGTTGTTCCTTTTCATGTACTTTTGTTTTTTGTGATGTATTTTGACCCCTTTAAGGGCTTGTGTTGTAACTTGAACAAATTGTATTATTTCACCTCTGTAATATATTTGTGTTGGTTTCTATCTGGGTTCACTTCAAAAGCACCTTTAACAGCATCATCTTCAAGGGTCTGGAAGGGTCAAAACCGAAGACCAAACCGGATACCTTGAGAGCAAATAAGCATACTGCATTGCATGCTAACCTCTTATTTGTTTTGTAGGTTTTGTTTTGTTGTTGCTAACCTCTGTTGTGATATTCAGGAATTATTGCTCGCCGCCGGGTATTTCCTCTCAACAGGCCTCACAGGTACCCAACTAGAAACAACCTTCCGGGAATTCAGATGGAGCAGATGCAGCAAGACCTTACGGAGGTCAGAAACCAGATGGCCAATGAAAGGTTGGAGATGAGAACCCAAATAACCCAGTTCATGGAAGTAATGAACAACTTAGCTCAAAGCCAGGAGAGGCTCAGAACTTTGGTAGAAGGGAGGAATCAAGATGAGCCCCATGTGGGGACTGCTGGCACCAGTAACAATGAAAGGGTGCAACCACATGTTAACCCCCCTGTGTTTGGCCCACATCTCCATCCTGAAGTTAATATTCCTGCAAACATTCAAGGGACAGCCACAACAGCCAGAGTACTTCAAGAAGATCCTCAGGAGGACCAGTACACAGTAATGGGTGCCGGAGAGGAAACGTATGATAGACGATTGGAAGAAATAGCTGAGAAGTTGAGGTCCTTAGAATCTCAAAATTCTTTGGGTTTCGATGTCATGGACATGGGTTTGGTAGAAGGGGTCAGGATCCCCCATAAGTTCAAACCTCCTTGTTTCGAAAAGTATAATGGGACTTCATGCCCCCGGACTCATGTGCAATCATTTCTGGGGAGGCTGAAGGCCTATACAATGGATGAGAAACTTTGGATGTTCTACTTCGAAGATAGCTTGACTGGAGCATCAAGGGAATGGTATTCCCATTTGACAAGAGCAACTGTAAGATGCTGGAAGGACCTGGCAGAAGCCTTCATCCGACAGTATCAATACAATTTAGACATGGCACCCAACAGGACTCTCCTAATGGGAATGTCGCAGTCGTCAAGGGAAAGTTTCCGGGAGTATGCCCAAAGGTGGAGGCAACTGGCTGCTGCTGTTCAACCACCAATGTCTGAGAGAGAAATGGCAGATATGTTTATGAACACTCTCCAGGGAACGTATATTGACAGGTTAGCTGCTTTCTCTTCCACCAGCTTCGCAAATGTTGTCATAGCTGGGGAGAGAATTGAAAGCCTGTTGAAAATGGGAAAGATCTCTGATAACGGTGCAAGCTTGTCCAGCAGTACAAGAAAGCCTTTTGCAGGCCCGAGAAGAGCTGGCGAGACCAATGCCATTCACACCAACAGGGGTAGGCCCCAATATGTTCCAAGGACAATAGCAGCAGTCACTATCCCTGCTCCAGCACATCCTCAGCCAGTCTATCAACCTCCTCAACAAAGCTTCCAACAACAACCTCAGTATCATCAGAATCAGTATCCTCCAAGAAACTACAACAACAACTCCAACAACAACAATCAACAGAGGCCATTCCAACAGAGGCCATCCCAAGCTAACCGAGTGATCGACCCGATCCCAATGCCGTATGCTGCCTTGCTGCCACAACTTCTGAAACTCAACCTAGTTGAGCTAAGAACGTTGGCACCTCCGGATCCCAACAGTCTACCAAGAAATTATGACTCCAATGCTAGGTGTGCTTTTCATTCAAACGCACCTGGTCACAGTACAGAAAAATGCAGGGCTCTGCATATGAAGGTACAAGACTTGGTAGACTCCAAAGCTCTGAATTTTGCACCTCCGCCCAATGTCAATAAAAACCCAATGCCAAACCATGGTGGTCCCCGAATTAATGCTATTGAAGAAGACCAACCGTCTTATTTAATAACCAGTGTGGATCAGATCAGGACACCATTGGTGGAAATCAAAGCTCAACTCCGCGAAAACCAAATATTTCCGGGGTGTGAACTAGGGTGTCCCTATTGCAATATTTCATGGAATGGGTGTGAAGACCTGAGGAATGGCATTGACAGCCTTATTCAGAGTGGCTTGCTACAGATCACTACGTCATTTCCAACAAATCCGGCAACTTCATCAACAACGGTTTCAGACCCTCCTACAACTGCAGCAACTATTGTTCCCGACAATTCATCAGCACCATCAACAAGTACTCCACCCGTCCTTCCAAATGGTCAGTTTTCAACAGTTTCTCCTGCTACAACTTCAGCTTCATTCCATTTCGAATCTCCATCAACAACAACAACAGTCCTTCCAACAGAACCTCCTACAACACCAGCAATCAATCATGAAGATGTCTCCACTGTTACCATATTCTACGATCCTGAAAATAATTCCGCCTACCATTCAGAAGGTGCTGCTCCCATCAGAGCACCAGTTACAATCTTTTATGATCCACAAACAATTACAGTACCTTCAGCAGCAGCAATCAGTCCAGTCACTGTCACGGTGCCTGGACCAGTACCATATGAAAGCGATAGGGCCATCCCTTGGCACTATGGCTCTGACGTGTACTGTGAAGGGAAAAGAATCACTCTTGAAACATCAACACCTGCGCCACAAGTAGATAATGTGGGGGGAGGCGGAGGCTTCACTCGAAGCGGACGTCTCTTTGCTCCACCAATGCAAAGACCTACTGTCGAAGCAGAAGCTGCTGCCAAGGCAAAAGGAAAAGGCCCGGTGCAGGAAGATCCAGCTGCCAAAGAAGCCCTGAAAACTCCATTCGATCAGGAAGTTGATGAGTTTATGCGGATCATCAAGAAGAGTGATTATAAAGTTGTGGATCAGCTTCACCAGACGCCATCCAAAATCTCCATCCTCTCACTGCTTATGTGCTCCGAAGCCCATCGGAATGCATTACTTAAAGTCCTGCACGCAGCTTACGTGCCTGAGGAGATTACTGTCAACCAATTGGAAACCGTGGTTGGAAATGTTACTGCTAGCAATGGGCTAGGGTTTACCAATTCTGATTTGACAGCGGATGGCCGCAATCACAACAAAGCCTTGCACATAACCATGGAATGCAAAGGAGCTGTCCTTTCTCATGTGCTGGTGGACAAAGGTTCTTCCCTGAATGTCTTACCAAAGAAGGCTCTGGTGAAGTTAGAATATGATGGATTGGCATTGAGACCCAGCAACCTGGTGGTAAGAGCCTTTGATGGTTCTAAGAGGTCGGTTCTGGGAGAGATTGAGCTACCTGTGACAATTGGACCACAGACCTTTAAAACTATCTTTTATGTGATGGACATTCAGCCCGCCTACAGCTGTTTGTTGGGTAGACCCTGGATTCACGCCGCCGGCGCAATAACGTCTACCCTTCACCAAAAGTTAAAATTTGAGTGGGAGGGTCAAGTTGTCACAATCTGTGGAGAGGAGGACATTTTTGTCAGCCACCTGGCTACTTACAAATGCATTGAGATGGATGGAGAGATCCATGAGACAATGAGCCAAGGTTTTGAAGCCTTGAATGTCAATGAAGCATCTGCTGTGTCGGGGATCTCCATGTCGTCTTACCAACAAGCCCGAAAGGTTGTTGAGGAAGGAACTGCCTTAGGCTGGGGCAAGGTCTTAGCTGTGGAGGAGAAGAAGGACAAATTTGGGTTGGGTTACAGACCAACTCAACATCAAGCAAAGGCTGCTGCAGAGCCAGGTTTTGTCAGTGGGGGAATGCTTACCCCCGATGCTATCAACTGCCTGGAAGACGAGCTGGAAGAGGAGCGCAATCTGGAGAATTGGATTCGTCCAAAGATCCCGGGGAGCAGTGTCTCGAACTGGTCTTCCCAGGAAATTATAAGAGTTACTCATGCAGAGTAATTATTATTTCCTGTATTTTTATAGCATGCATCAAAGTCTTGCATCTTGCCCAAGATGACAAGACTCATTTTGTAATCAGGGCCATCTGTACTTTTGTGCAAACAAGATTAAATCAATGAAATATCAGACATCTTTTTGCAAACGAGTCTTTTTCTTTTCTGCTCACTGTTTTTCCATTTTTCTTTTTGTACAAAAATAAATGGCGGTGTTTTCAAAATGATAACTTCATTTCACTTTTTCTAAAGCAAGATTAAAATCAATCACTAAAATGAACAAACTTAACCCTTGCAGAGAGTGCCCTCCAGACTGCACCGACAACGGCACGGCTATGACATCGTATGACTTTGACAATCCAATCAATCAAGCTGATGAAGGGGTTGATGAAGAGTATGAGCTTCCTGAAGAGCTAGCCAGGTTGTTGAGACAAGAGGAAAAGGTCATTACCCCTCACCAGGAGGAGGTTGAAGTGATTAATCTTGGTACAGACGAAGACGTGAAAGAAGTCAAAATTGGGGCCTGCCTGCAAGACCCAGTGAAGAGACAACTGATAGATCTGCTTCAAGAGTATGTTGATGTGTTTGCTTGGTCGTACCAAGACATGCCAGGGTTGGATACCAATATTGTTGTGCACAAGCTGCCTCTGAGAGAAGAGTGCCCACCAGTCAAGCAGAAGCTGCGCCGTACTCGTCCAGACATGGCTATGAAAATCAAGGAGGAGGTACAAAAGCAATGGGACGCCGGGTTCCTTGCTGTGACTAGCTATCCGCCGTGGGTTGCTAATATAGTACCTGTGCCTAAGAAAGATGGCAAAGTAAGAATGTGTGTTGATTACCGGGATCTGAACAGAGCCAGCCCGAAGGATGACTTCCCATTACCTCACATTGATGTATTGGTTGATAATACGGCTCAGTTCTCGGTGTTCTCCTTCATGGATGGATTTTCAGGATACAATCAGATCAAAATGTCACCTGAAGACATGGAGAAGACAACTTTCATCACACCTTGGGGCACATTCTGTTATAAGGTGATGCCATTCGGACTGAAGAATGCTGGTGCAACTTATCAACGGGCTATGGTAACATTATTCCACGACATGATCCATAAAGAAATTGAATGTTATGTGGATGACATGATCGCCAAGTCCCTTACTGAAGAAGATCATCTGGTGAATCTGCTCAAGCTGTTCAAGCGTCTGAGAAAGTACCAACTGAAGTTGAACCCCAACAAATGCACATTCGGGGTGCGATCCGGTAAGCTGCTGGGCTTTATTGTAAACGAGAAAGGGATTGAGGTTGACCCTGATAAAGTCAAGGCTATTCAGGAAATGCCTGCACCGAAAACTGAGAAAGAAGTCCGAGGGTTCTTAGGTCGATTGAACTACATCTCGCGGTTCATATCTCACCTCACAGCAACCTGTGAACCCTTGTTCAAGCTGCTAAGAAAGGAACAAACGGTCAGGTGGAACGAAGATTGCCAGAAAGCTTTTGACAAGATCAAGGAATATTTACAAGAACCTCCAATCCTCATGCCGCCAGTTGAAGGAAGACCTCTGATTATGTACCTGACAGTATTAGAAGAGTCAATGGGGTGTGTGCTGGGCCAACATGACGAGTCTGGTCGAAAAGAGTATGCAATATACTACCTAAGCAAAAAGTTTACCGACTGTGAACAACGTTATTCACTGCTCGAGAAAACTTGCTGTGCTTTAGCGTGGGCTGCTCGCCGACTAAGACAGTATATGTTGACCCACACTACTTTGTTGATCTCAAAAATGGATCCAGATAAGTACATTTTCGAGAAGCCAGCTCTTACCGGACGGGTTGCAAGATGGCAGATGATTCTCACAGAATACGACATACAGTACACATCTCAGAAAGCCATCAAAGGCAGTGTACTATCTGAATATCTTGCTGAGCAACCCATTGATGACTACCAGCCTATGAGATTTGACTTCCCTGATGAAGATATCATGTTCATTAAAGCAAAAGATCATGAAGAGCCTATTCACACTGAAGGGCCTGACCCAGAAGAAGAATGGACTATGATGTTTGATGGGGCCGTTAACATGAATGGTCGCGGTGTTGGTGCAGTACTCATTACACCTAAAGGGGTTCACATGCCTTTCTCGGCAAAACTCACTTTTAACTGCACTAACAACGAAGCTGAATACGAAGCTTGCATTATGGGTCTTGAGGAAGCCATTGACCTCAGGATCAAAACTTTGACTGTATTCGGAGATTCAGCTTTGGTAGTCAATCAAACCAACGGGAAATGGTACACCCACCAAGATCATCTGATACCTTACAGGGATTATACAAGGAGGTTATTGACTTTCTTCACAACAGTCAAGCTTGAGTATATCCCTCGGGACGAGAATCAGTTTGCGGATGCTCTTGCTACCATTTCATCCATGATCAAAGTTCAAGCTGCCAACTTTGTACCTCAGATTTCAGTGTCCAGACTTGACAGACCAGCATATGTGTTCACAGCAGATGTTGTCAAAGATGATAAGCCTTGGTTCCATGACATTAAATGCTTCTTGGAGGATCAAACATACCCACCTGGGGCATCTTCCAATGATAAGAAGACTTTGAGAAGGCTTGCTGGAAGTTTCTTTCTGAACACTGATGGGTCTTTATACAAAAGGAACTTTGATATGGTACTCCTCAGATGTGTTGACAAGACGGAAGCAGATTTGCTGATGCATGAAGTGCACGAAGGATCTTTTGGTACCCATGCTGGAGGGCATGCCATGGCTAAGAAGTTGTTAAGATCAGGCTATTATTGGATCACAATGAATGCAGACTGTTGTGCCTATGCCAGAAAGTGTCACAAATGCCAGATTTACGCAGATAAGGTGCATGTGCCTCCCAATCCTTTGAACATCATGTATTCACCCTGGCCCTTTGCTATGTGGGGCATTGATATGATTGGCAAGATCGAGCCAACTGCTTCGAATGGCCACAGATTCATCCTGGTCGCCATTGACTATTTCACCAAGTGGGTTGAAGCAGCCTCATATGCAAACGTCACAAGACAAGTGGTAGCCAGATTTCTGAAAAGAGATATCATCTGTCGGTATGGAGTGCCCGAACGAATCATTACTGATAATGGTTCCAATCTAAACAACAAAATGATGGCTGAATTATGCCGGGACTTCAAAATCCAACACCACAATTCTTCTCCTTACAGGCCGAAGATGAACGGCGCTGTCGAGGCAGCAAATAAGAACATCAAGAAGATTGTGCAAAAGATGGTAGTCACTTACAAAGACTGGCATGAAATGCTACCATTTGCCTTGCATGGGTACCGCACGTCAATCAGGACATCCACTGGGGCAACACCGTATCAGCTTGTATATGGTATGGAAGCAGTCCTACCTGTTGAAGTTGAACTACCCTCGTTACGGGTGCTAATGGATGTTAAACTGAGTGAAGCAGAATGGGTTCGGTCCCGATTCGAACAACTGAGTCTGATTGAAGAGAAAAGGTTGGCTGCAATTTGTCATGGGCAGTTATATCAGAAGAGAATGAAGAAGGCCTTCGATCAGAAAGTCAGACACCGAGAGTACCAAGTGGGGGATCTTGTGTTGAAAAGAATCCTCCCTCCTCATACAGACCACAGGGGCAAATGGACTCCAAATTATGAAGGACCATTTGTTGTGAAGAAAGTTTTCTCCGGTGGAGCACTGATGCTCAGCACCATGGATGGTGAAGACTTCCCATCCCCTGTGAATTCAGATGCAGTTAAAAAATACTTCGCATAAAATGACCCGCTGGACATAAAAACAGAATGTAAGTCCAGGCAAAAATAGGGCATCCCGGCGAGTCAAAAACAGAATAAAAGACTCGGGCAAAAATAAGGGAAATAAATGAAAAGATGTACACCCGCTGAGTTGAAAAGCCGCATTGGACAACTCAGGCAAAAATGGGTATCCCGATGGATTGAAAACCCGAAAGGGCGATCCATGCAAAATAAGGGAATAAGCGAACAACTGCATTCTGAATTCGTCTGTATTATCTACAACTTGGTAAGCTACAAAGGATCAAGCTTCAATCAGAATCAACTCTCTCCAGAAAGCAAGACGAGAAGAACGTCATTGTCATACGAGTCATAGCAGAAGAGGAAGCTCCTTGAAAGCCTCGTCAACATCGCCAGCATTTTGTTTCTCAATTTGTAACAATCTCCTCATTTCAGGAGATATGTTTCTTTGACTGTATCTTGCCAATTCAAGGCACATGAATTAATAGAATCAGATTTTCAGTCATGTTTCGTTTTTACATTTATGTTTTGCAAAGAATTGTCTGATATCTCTGAAAATACAATTGCATAAGCACAGATGCCTTTCTCTAAAAAATAAAAACACATGTTTACAGGGAATATACTTACTCTTGAAAGTGCTTAACTCCTACGACGGAATTCAGTGAAGGATACCTCGGGACCTTTTGTGCGTCTCCTTATCTTTGCAAGATTGCAGGTATCCAGAACGCAACCTGGGGCATGCAAGTTATGTCTCAGCAAGCAGGCGAATCATTATCAACTCGGTTTATCTTCCACGTGGCACTGGAAGGTGCCCACTTCCCCAGCAAAGTTGCCAAATCAACATACACTCAATCTCGGCATCTGAAATGCTCTATCCCCAGCTGAGTTGCCTCTTGTTGCTATCCCCAGCTGATTTGCCTCTCATAATTCCCCAGCCGAGTTGCCATTTCATCCTCAGCTGAGTACGGGAGTCAGGAAATCATCTCCCCACAGAATCTTCAGCCTCTATCCAGAAGAGCAGCGCATAGAGGATCACAACAGAGTGAAGAAAGCTTCTACAAACCCCAGCTGGGTCCCGTATTATAAGGATATGTCTATCAGTGACCTATATCCCCAAGCAAATATCATCTCATCTTATTGGATCTACCAATGATCTCATCCCCAGCTAGGATGTTCTCTTCGAGCATATCAACCAGAGATCTTTGCAACAACGGGATCCGAATCCCGGATCTGTGCCTCTTTTGCATAATCATAGCATTCGCATCATACTATCCCCCAGAGCGTAGCATTCCGTCTAATACGGAGCATTACGGCAAAAATCAAATGCATAGCATAATCATAAGCCATGCTCTGAAGTAACACTTGTGAATAATAAATTGTCCATCATCATTATACAGAAAAATCCCCACCAGAGTCCCAACAAAAGCAGTTGCCTCTCAAATCACAAACACCAGTATATACACCTTTTGACACCTGTCCGTGTCATCTTTCCCCAGTAAAGTCGCCTGAACGCTCTTCGCAAATAAAATCACCCTTATTACAGATACGTCCTGACACCGTCCGTGTCATATCCCAGCAGAAAGCCAAAGAGGTCCTCTTTGCACTCACATATACCTATACATACACTCTTCTTGACACCCGTCCGTGTCATATCCCCAGCGCAGTCGCCTAAATTTGGCATATCATACACTTGTTAATATTATACTCTTCTCCTTTCGACACTCGTCCGTGTCACCCTCCCCAGCAGATAAACACTCATACAATGCTCACTACTCATGGCACACTTATACAGATACCCGTCCGTATCTTGTATACATCACCGCTCATATCCCCACAGATTCAACAGTAGTCCTTGTTCTTTGTTAACCAGTTGATACTCGTCCGTATCATCATCTCAGAACATTGCGTCTAGTGTTTGTTTCTACATGATACTCGTCCGTATCATAGTCTTAGGGATGCTCGTCCGCATCTTTAATCCGTACACCGTGTCAAACACTTATGTCTTCTTGGATATAGATACTCGTCCGTGTCTACTATTCCCCAGAAGAGTCCTTTCAGATGCGACACTCGTCCGTGTTCTTTGTTAACCAGTTGATACTCGTCCGTATCATCATCTCTGAACATGTGTCAGTTTGTTTCTACATGGTACTCGTCCGTATCATAGTCTTAAGGATGCTCGTCCGCATCTTTAATCTATACACAATACCAAACACTTATACCTTTTTGTTTCTTGAATGTAAGCACTCGTCCGTGTTTACCATTCCCCAGCAGATCACCAACAAAACAAATTTTCTTTTTATCTAACACTCGTCCTGTGTTATGATACCTTTGAGAGCAGCCGTACCCTGCTAAGTGGTCGTCCTCCACTTCTTGATGGTCGTCCTCCATCATGCTCAGTCGATGGCCGTCCCCATCGTTGATTTTTTAGCAGCCGTCCCCTGCTAGGTGGTCGTCCTCCACCTTTTGATGATCGTCCTTCATCATTCTATCCAATGGCCGTCCCCATTGTTGATTTTGGTTACCTGACATTCGTCCTATGTCATGACAAACCTTGAGAGCAGCCGTCCCCTGCTAAGTGGTCGTCCTCCACTTCTTGATGGTCGTCCTCCATCATGCTCGTCCGATGGCCGTCCCCATCGTTGACCCTTTTTCTATCCGATGGCCGTCCCCATCGTTGATATTTTCGGCAGCCGTACCCTGCCAGGTGGTCGTCCTCCACCTTTGATGGCCGTCCCCATCATATTTCTTTTATCCCCAACAGAGCAGCCGTCCCCTGCTAGGTGATCGACCTTCACCTTTGATGGCCGTACCCCATCAACTGTTTATTTCATTTATTCTTTAACCCGATGGCTGTCCCCGTCGTGGTCCCTTTTCTCTTTTTAGCCCGATGGCCGTCCCCATCGTTGGTTACCTTTATGAACTTGATGGCCGTCCCCGTCATGTTTCATTCGATCCCCAGAAAATTTTACAGCTTTATGTTGATGGCCGTCCCCATCATGATATCTTATTTTCCCCAGCACGTCGGCCGTCTCCGTCATCGCTTTGCACACTTTTTCCATCTAGTCGGCCGTCCCCGTCTTTGCTTTACCCTTTATCCCCAGCATGTCGGCCGTCCCCGTCATCGCTTTATTTTCCTGCACTTTCCCCAGCATGTCGACCGTCCCCGTCATTGCTCTTTACCCAGCAGTCGTCCTCTGCTCGACGGTCGTCCTCCGTCGCCCGCACTTTACAATATACTTTCCTTTTACAATCTATATCCCTTTTCTTCTTCATTCTGTGAGTGCAAATTTTGGACTGTCTTTGGTATTCAACCACAAGTTATCTCGTTTGCCTGTTAAGCCTTCGCTTACATCCTACACAGCTAACTCATGTTTGAATAGGGGCAGCTGTAAACACCCCAAATTTTCCCTCACCCATTCACACCATGGCTTGTGATCATTTTCATATACATAAGCACAATCATATCATCTCACATCTCATTTTTGATTCACTGCATAGTTTCTAAGGCATCTGCACCTAGGGTTTGTGATCTGAGCAACCTCAAAGCTTGTTGAGCCACTCCAAAGGCCACCAATCAACTCAAAGGGGTCCATGTGTGTTCTTATATCATATTTCATCTCCTCAAAGTCAAAATTGCAGAGGAATCACAAGAACTAGGGTTTGAGTGGATGCAGAGCCAAGTTTGACTGCACAGTTGACTGAAAATTAGGGTTTTGGTTTCAGAGGCCATAAATCCAATTTTTTTTGGTCATTCTTGTTTCCATTGATCTCTAAATGGTATAGGGAGTATGCATATCAATTTTCATGAAGAAATTCCATGGGGAAGTCATCTGATCAAGAGTTGACTTTCTGGACAAGTCAGTGTAAAATCAGGGCATCTGAGGCCCCCATTGACCCAACCAAGGGGTGATCTTCATCATTGTGAGTGTATATGATCTTTATTTGATCATGGAAGAAGGTTGAAGTTCATAGAAATCAAGAATTTAGGGTTTTTGCAAATGTTGACTTTTTGGGCATAGTTGACTTTTCAAGAATGCATCATTTTAGGTCATTTTTCAAGCCATGATTTTGGATCCAAAAATGCTTCAAATGAAAAAACTTTGGTCATGAAAGTTGTAGATCTCATCTTTCCCTTTTCAAAAAGTACAAGAACATGATCTAATTCTTCTTGGATCAAAAGTTATGGCAATGCAAAGTTGGCCAAAATCATTAATTTTCAAGGCATGCTTCAAATGGAAATTTGGCAAGATCATGAACCAATGCATTTTGTAACTTCCAATTCATTTCAAATCATTACACAAACATTCTATGAGCCCTAAAAATCAGAATGGGGCCAAGTTTCTACATGGTTTGGTTTGTGTAACAAGGATTTCTTTCATGTGAACCATAAAACACCAAGTTGCAAAACTCATGATCACATCTCACCAACTTGATACATTGGCTGCTGAACCAGGCTAGCCTCACATACACCTCATGCTGCGCAGCCCATGCCCATTGTACTTAGCTATAGCTTAGCCCATGCCTTCTCTTACAAGAATTGGACTTTTTGCAAAAGGTGACTTACCAATCAATAAAGCACATGTCTTGTCAACTGACCAATGAGAGAGAGTTATGTGGACAATTTGCAAGCAAGACATAACACAAGGCAAGGCTGAAACATCCTCATTCATCACATACACAAAAACTCACCATCTTGCAACTTGCTTCGATTTCCTCTCCACAGCCACTAAACACTCAAGCCAACTTCACCAATCATCTCACCTTGCTCCATAGACCTCAAACCACCCAAAGCACAAGCCTGAAACAGCCAGAACATCCCACTGCCATTCTTCACCTTCATTTTGCAGTTTCATTCGAAACTCTCACCCTAGCTCACAAACAGCCAAACAAACCTTGCAGACCTTCTCCACATATCATTTGGACCACAAACAACCATCCACAATGACCTGAAAGAGCCTGAAACACCATAGCCATTTCTGACTGAGCTTGAAGCAGGAGCTTTCGAAACTCACTATCCAGCCAACTTAAACTCCTTTTGAGTATTCAAACATCTTCTGGAGACCAAGTGGAGTAGTTTGCACTGAAGGAAGTGGCCAGAAAGTCCTTAAACTGAAAGCTTCGAATCTCAGGTAGCCTGAAATTTATTTTTCCAGAAATCATTTCTCTTGTTACAAACTTGTTCTATGTGATTCACTGATCATCCTGATGTCTTTGTTTTCGAAAATGGCTTTGAAATGAGCATTTAATTTCTCTCTGAAACATGCGTGCCCTAGTTTTCTTTTTCTTCGATTCAGCTTATTTAGGAAATATAAATGTGTTTTAGGATAGGGGTTTGATTCGTGAGGATGTGAGGATCATTTACCAGGTCTTAGGTTTCATTTTTGTTACGATTTGAGAGGTTTGGGAGGTTTTCAGGTGAGCTGCTCGCCGGAGAAGACGACCGGAAGTCTTCTCCGGCAGCCTGAGTTTGATTAGGGCTAATTGTCATTAATTAGGCAACTTTGAATCTGGTCCCTTGGATGGACTCTCCCGCGCGCGAATGAAAGGCTGAGATGAGCCATTAGAAACCCTAATCTTAATTATCCATTTAATTCCTGATTAATTAATTCATAATTTTAATTTAACCAAGTTTGAATCTGGACCACAAGATCACGCGCCAAGTCAATGGTCCCCTCCCCAGATTGCATCTCAGCCATCCTTTCCTTTGACTTTTGTTTTTATTTGATTTTTATTCATTTTTATTGCATTAAACTTGCATAATTATTTTAAAATAGTTAAAAATTCTTAAAAATTATGAAACTTTTTCTTTAAAGTTTTATTAATTTTTAAGACCCAAAAATATTTTTATTTTATTTTTTATCATTAAAAAAGTATTTTTAAATATTTAAAAGATTATTTTTAATTGATTAATGGGAATTAATTAATTAAAAATACTTTTAGGTATTTAAAAATTACACAAAAATTCATGAAATGTTCTAAGACATTTAGAAACATTGTCCAACCTTCAAACCAAATTTCTTTTTTGATCTTGATGCATTTTAAGAATTTTTCATTGAATTAAATCATTTTTTATGCATTATTTTGATCACAAATTCAAAAATTCATTTCTGCCAATTGGAGAAGGTTGAGACATTGATTCTTTTTGTGTTGCATTCTGTTTGGCATGTAATTTCTAAGATAAAATGGCCATGATTTGTTTCCTCATTTTCTAATTGTTTGGCATTTCTTTTGTTAAGAACACTAAAAAACCCTAATAACTTAGAAAATTCATATCTTGAGTTTGGTTAGGAGTTGGAACCTCCCCTTTGAACCTTGGTTTAGCATAGGATTAGGGTTTCTTTGAGTGCCATTTTCCATTTTTATCTTATGGTTTTGCTTCTGTTTTGGGTTTTTGCCTGATGTTTGATTCATGAACCCTAATTTGGGCTTTCTTTTGCATCATTCTTACATTCTCTTGCATAACATGACTTGTCTTTGCATTTTGTGCATTCTTGTGATCCATTTGACATCTTAAGACATATAGAAAGCATGTTTGATCATTGCATTACATATTTGCCATGTCATTTGCCTTGTATGCTTCATAACATTTCATGCTTGTTCATGCTCCTTAACTTGCATCATTTGCATTCATGATCTTGTATGAACATCTCCATGCCTTGCCTCATGTTTGCAGCACCTCATAACATCATTAACATCATGTGCCTGCTTCTGGTTTGGTCTAGCATCATGCCATTCATCTCATCTTGCATTGCATTGCATTTCTTTCTAACATTTCAGGTGGTAAGTAAACTTGAGAAGTGAATTTGCCTTCACTTCTCATAACTTTTCTTTTCATCTCTCTTGCATCCATTGCTGCATTTCTATTTGTGTTTGAGATTGAGCTTGCTCATTCTTCTTCCTCCCACTTTCTCTCTTCAAGTGACTTGACTTCTTGAATGAAGCAAGTCACTTTGCTTCTCTTGATCCTGTTCATCTGCTTCCTGGTGGCTCCTTTGAAGATTGTTCTTGCAAACCTCACAAACCCTAGGAACAACCAAGCATGACAATGAATTAGGGTTTTGATTAGTCTCCCCTCATAGTTTTACCTTTGTGTCTCTCTTTGAGTCCTCTCTTCTCACCTCATAATCAGGGACTAAACCCTAAAGGCTTTAAGACTTTGTGATTAAGCTTATGCCTGCATCCTTCTCTTAGGATGGAGTGTATAACTTTAATCCTAAGTGTTAAACCCTTTATGTGTTTAAGTCTCTTAATCAATCCACTAAATAAGTATCAAGACATCACACTTGTAACTTGGGCCTTGCATTAGGGTTCTAATTCTTCCTTAAGTGGTTAAGAAGGACTAACCCTAGTGTTAATGGACAAGTCCCCCTCAAGTTGTCTTACAAACAATAAAACTCACTTCATCATCATACCATTAACTAAAATCCACTTAATAAAGGCTTGTTTCGTCATGGGTTTAATCCCTAATCATGGATTAAGTTGAGGAGCTTTCCTCAGCTTAAACATTCTCATCTATTATCCTTCTATTAGGATGGTGTAATGAGTCTGTTTAATCCCTGATTATGGCTTAACCTCATTACTCAACACTAAACAAAATCACAAAAACATCTAAATAATCACAAGTAGGTTAATGATCTTAATCCTACATCAAAGGTGATTAAGTGTGAGAATCTGACTTCACACTTAAGGTATTCTCATTACCCCTAATCAGAGGGAAGATGTGATGAGTTTACTAAATCCATTGGTTTAGACTTAAGCTCATTAACTTATGACAAACTTTCAAAAGCAATAAAAGACTGAAAACACAAAAACAAACAATAATCGTCTCCTCCGGGATTCTTTTCTCATCACACTCACTCACAAACGAGAACTTGCTTCTTCCGTCTAATGCAAGACAGTTTGCACCTGAGCCAGACAGGTCATACACTTGAGCATAGACAAGCAAGCAGTTCATCAGTCAATTTTATCTTTCAGTCTCTTTGGGTCGAACTACGGTGTTCTGACTTCCTCATTGCACGAGAGGATACGTAGGCATAACTTAACAGTTATCGAACAAAAGTCTCTGTATATTCCCCCTCCTTCCAGCATTGTTCTTAGCCTCATTATCATGAGTACTTCACTCTTGTCCCTACACTGACACTGTACATTATGCACTTCACACTTCTCTCACACTGACACCTGTACATTCTTTTCCAGCTATTTTATACACAAATTGCACTGACACTACCCCTTTAAAGCACAAATCTTTTAAGCGTGGATCCCGTCGAGTACGGCGGACAATCTGGGTGCTAATACCTTCCCAGGTTGTAACCAACCCCCTTTCTCAGTCTCTCTGGCTCGCAACCGTCTTATCCGTATCTTTCTAGGCTTATGCAGCATTGCCTTTCCTCCGGGATAAAAATGCCCAGCTGGCGACTCTATTCATCTCCAGTGAGTTCACGGCTGTGTGTTCTCATTGTTCTTTTCGCCGACCGTTCGCGCTTGTACCTGGATGCAAATCTTTGGGAGCGACAAAGGGTAAATTGAAAAAATTGCATTAGAAATTGAAATGGGTCATTCATTTTGGACACTAATTTATTCTAAATGGATCAGTCATTGTGGGACGGAGTAGTATCATTATGATTAAATCTTTTTTAATCAATGGTTGAAAATAATTAGTAATTATTTGTTATATATTATAAATTTGTTTTTTCTCTCTATACTTAATTCTTAATTATTTTAAATCATTCATTAAAAATGATTTAATAGTTATGATATGGAGCAAGTAGAACGGTTAAATAAGCCTAATATTTAAAAGTCATATTATTTAACCCAATATACCAAGCTCCCTAATAATAAGATGTTTTTTAGGTCCATAATTTTAGAATCCTTAATTATTATATTATTTTTGAGCCCTATTAAAAGGGTCTTATTTTATTCAAAAATATTTCACTTGTACAATAATTTTTTTCCAGTTTCTATCATTTTTCATTGCAAACAAATCTCACGTTTAACTGTCACCATTTGCACCATTGTGCGCCGCCACCACCTAGCTTGTTGCATTGTCGTCACCTTCCAGCTTGTTGCGTCGCGCTGTCTTCTTTTCACTGTCCTTTTTTTGCTTCCTTAATTATCCTTTTGAGATACTCATCTCTCTCCATCTCTCTTTTTGAACTCAATTTGTTAGTGAAAATGCCTCTATGAAATTCTCTCTCTTTAAGTTTCACGTTATGGATTTTCAAAATTAGTAACAATCATATTTCAAATGTCAATAGTATGTTATTTATGTAACTATAACACATAGTGTGTTGTAGAATATCTTGAATCCATTTAGTAAGCATTTTTAGCATTGAGAGAGTCATGAATTGTAGATGTATAAATGTGTAATGATGATTAAATTTTTTGGAGTTGTATTTTCTTAGTTTTGAGGTGTTGAATGTAGTCCACAAAAATATAGGTTTACTTGATAATCCAATTTATGTGCAACTTTGAAGTTTAAGAAAATCAGAGACAATGCAAGTGCATACTAAATATAGGTTTTACGGTGAAAGTGATAACTTTATCCATGCATTCCCATTTAACTATAAAATGTTTGTTTCATGCGTTGAACCTGATTCTCACACTTACCATTTTTCTTCTTAAGGCTATTTCAAAGTCATTGAATTTAAGAGAAGGGGAAGTGATTCATTCGGTTACTATAAGAAAAGGGTTTGATTCGTTGATTTTTGTTAGAAATAGTTTGCTTCATATATATGTTGCTTGTGGTGACACTAAAAGTGCACATAAGGTGTTCGTGTCAATGGATCAGAGTGATTTAGTTGTTTGGAATTTTGTGATTAATGGGTTTGCTCTTAATGGAATACCTGATGACGCTTTGGCTTTGTTTAGGGAAATGAGTTTGGAAGGCATGAAGCCAGATGGGTTCACAATGGTTAGTTTGTTGTTTGCTTGTGCTAAGCTTGAAGCTCTAGAGTTAGGGCGTAGGGTTCGTGTGTATTTGTTGAAGGTTGGGTTGATAGAGAACATGCATGTGAATAATATGTTATTGGAATTTTATGCAAAATGTGGGAGCATAAGAGAGGCACAACAAGTGTTTAGCAAGGTGAGTGAGATGAATGTGGTTTCTTAGACTTCTTTGATTGTTGGCTTGACTGTTAATGGGTTTGGTGAAGAAGCACTTGAGCTTTTCAAAGAAATGAAAAGGCAAGAGCTTATGCATGGAGAGATTACCTTTGTTGGTTTCTTGTATGCTTGCAGCCATTGTGGGATGTTGGATTAAGGATTCAATTATTTAGAGGGATTAAAGAAGATGCAGTTGAAATGTTCCACTAAAAGATGAGCATATTTATAGTAATGTCGTTTTGATTAAGTTGCGTTGGTTTTATACTTTTTTTCTTTTCCCCTTTTGTTGAGATGCCTGTGATATTAATATACACTTTAAAGGAATCAAGTAGAAACTTTTGTGCCTGATTTATAAATATATATGATGAAAAGTGGTTATAAAATTGTGGTGGTAAAATAAAATGGAATAGAAGAAGCAAAATGATAACAAACTTGTATATATGCTATGATAAAATTTGTATTTATACCTAAAATTTTTTCACATGGAAAATGAAATTTATTATTGTAACAATAACATATGATAGTTCTGAAATCAAGATTTTAACTCAGCAAATAAAAGTGTTTCATTTAAAATGGAAAGATAGATAATGGAATTGAATTGAAAAAGATTCTATTTATGAGACATTTATACAAATAATCTTGATCTTATATAGCTTACCTTTTTATGAAAGATTCCCAAAATTTATGTTATGAATAATTATTTGTGGGTTCATATATGTGTGGTGCTAAACTAATGTAGTCCTAGAATTTTTTAGGCTTTATGCATATAGTAAGACCAAGGGTATCAGAGTTTAAGTTATGATGACATACTAGTTTCTATTTATCTTTCTAATTCAACGATATTGTCAATCAAATTTTAATGACTATGTGTCGCTCCCTGGATTTCCATCCTGGTATAAACACGAAAGTGGCACGGAAAAAGGTAGAGTCGCCAGCCAGGCATTTTTATCCCAACGGAGGGGGAATGGTAATGCTGCACAAATCGAAGAAAAGAAAGGAAGGACAAAGGTCCTGCGAACCAAAGAAACTGGGTTCGGGAGTCGGTTACGACCTGGGAAGGTATTATCACCCTAGATCGTCAGTCGTACCCGATGGGATCCATGCTTGCAAAGAAACTGTTTCAAAAGGGTTAAGAAATGAAAGCTTCTGCAAAAAGAATGACTGAAACTGGATAAGAAAAGAAAAGAAGGGTGAAATGTAGGGAAAATAAAAGAGTGCTCGAACAGGCCCTACCCCGCTGCCTACGTACCTCATTTGGACATGAGGATCAGAGACGCCGTAGTTCCCCTAACTAGGGAAGAAGCTTGCTTGTGTTTTAAAGCTTGAACTGCTTATGCCAATGCTTAGGTGTTGCAGGCTCGTCTAGCACAAGTGCGTTACCGTCTTGCAAAGAGACAAGTAGGAGCAAGTTCTTATGTTATGAGTGAAGGTGATGAGAAAAGAGGTCCCGAAGGAGAGACGATTATTCTTTGTTCGGTGTTTTTTAGAAGCTTTCATGAGTTTGGCACAAGAAAGTGAACTCAGGTCCTTTTCCATAGAATGTTTACTTGTTACTACATTCCAAGATTGAATAATAGAACAAGCATACCCAAGCAAGGAGAAGATCCCCAAAACTTGGTTCCAAAGATTAGGGCATAAACTCACTAACTCATTGAAGTTATTAGATGTTTTTGTAATTTTTGTGAAGAAGTGTTTTTTATGATTTTCTTTGTGAAAATAGTCTTATGATTAGACTCGTACATCATGCTAGAAAAGCTTGTACTATACCAAGATGGGAAGACTATAAGTTCCCCATGTAATAAGTCCATACACACAAGACTATTTTAACCATAATTAAGTGTTTTTTAGGTTTTTTGTTTGAAGATGAGAAAGAGAGAGCACCAAAAGGATCTCAAAGGTAAAATTGATAAGGGGGACTAATAAATCCTAAATGTTATCATGATTAGGAGTCCTAGGTTAGTGTGGTTTGAATTCTATCCTACTGAAGAAGAAGGAGAAAAAGAAGAAGAAAAAGAAGAAGAAGGTAGAAAGCAACTTACTTCTCTTAGAGAATTTAAGTTGTTTCTAAGGGGGAAGAATAGAAGTTGGACATTGATGCCCTAAGCACATCACAAACACAAGTATGAAAGCATAAAATAAAAGAGGAGAAAGAAGTTGGAGATGTGGAAATCTCATCCACACCTCTTACTTACCATAGCCCCTGAAAGTCTTAGAAGAATTCACAAATGATAAGTAAAGATCAAGTAAGTTCAAATTGAATAAGAACAAGCAAGGAATCAATACAAACCATCACAACCAGAATTTAAACATCACACAAGAATGCTAAGATTAGTCACACAACACCACATAAAGGAAAGTGCAAGGAGTTATACAAACAACTAACAAAACATCATGGAAGAAATAAGATGAGAACATGTGATTAGAAGCATCAAACAAGTTAAACATCAACAAGTTTCACCAAGGTCAGAACCTAGACATGTTAAGTAAGTTCCTAACAAAAATATTCAAACATCAATTAAGGCATACAAACACAAACTAGGTCAATTAGAAGAAGCATGAAGAAGTTGGAAGTGTAGTGAGGCATGCATGCGAATGTGTATCTTAGTGAACAAGTAACATCAATAAAGCAAAGGAAAAGCTCTCATAAAAAAACCAGGGATCTATCAACATATCAACAATCACAAAAAAAAAACCTAAGAGGTGGCACTTGTGCCCTTCTATCCAAACAATCAAGCATAGTTCAAAGATACATCAAAATAGGGCATGTTAAGAACAAATCTCAAACAAATAGTGAACATATCTTAAAAATTATACCATTAAGCACAAAGACACTTCAAGGATGTACAAATATCATGTTAAGATCACACAACCAGAATCAGAAGCAAACATCATCAAATAAATGATCAAAAGGCAACTAGGGTTTCATTAACTTTCACACAAAGAAACAAGCTAAAAGCTATCCAAATAACGCCTAAAAACATGATAAAAATCACCAAGACACTTCAACATGTTATCAAAGCATAGCCAAAAGAATCAGAAGCATAGCTATCATGGAATTCAAATTAAAAATCAAACAAGCTAGAGTGTTCATGGAAGAAAACAAATGAAAATAAATTAATTGAGAAATTAATTCAGGATTAAAAAAATAAAGAAAAATAAAAAATAAAAATTGAGCAAATTAAAGAAAACTCAAAAGAAATAACATGAATATTTTTGGGATTTTTGGTGTATTAAAACTATTTTTAAACAATTAAAATTGAAGTTAGAAATTATAAGAAAATAAAAATCAAATAAAAGGCAAAGGAGGTGTGAGTAGTAATCCAACATAGTTCAAATGTAATTGGGCTCAGAAATGGGGGGGGGGTTGATAGCAATATAAGGCCCAATGTATTTCACAAATACTTCAGTCACAAAACAAAGCACACACATCATACGACTCAGATTAAATTTCATCACAAATATCAGATCTAACAGACAAACACGCAAGTCAACCAACCAAAGCAAGTAGACGCATCCGAGGATCCACATTCAAACTTAATACTCCCTCTATATCTAACGTCTCAAACACTTCCTGCACATGATATGAAAAAATAAAAAAGAACACCAAAATACTGAAGCTAGCACGTACTAGACACGCATCCTATTAATGTGGTTGCTTATTTGAAGCCCTTGGATGAAGCGTGATCGAACAACTGTGTTTTAAAATGAAGACACAAACCAAACCACCTGAGCTTGCTGGTCGGAGAAGTGCTGGTTGTCTTCTCCGGTTGGCCTTGATGAAGATCAACAACCAAAATTTTCAGAAATTGATAAAATGCACATCAAATGAAAGCTTACATTACAAGGAACTCATATATGCAATTACATTCCATAAACACTCAATAATCAAAGAGATTCTAAGTCAACAACATTAGATCACAAAACCAGAAAATCGAAATTAAGACATCAACAAGCTTCTCAACACTTCAACTAAGTCAGATCAACATTCATCATCATGAAACAAGCCATAATAGATCCAAAATGAAGCAAAATAAAATGAAGTTCAAACCTGAGATTGAGCTTCTCTTGAGGAATTTGAGAAATCCAAAGGTTAAGATAGCTTCCTCATGCCTCATTTGATGTTCTTTGAGCCAAATAAAGGCATTGAGCTTTGATTAGAGTGAAAATGGAGGAAATCCGAAAAAATGGAGTTGATCTTCAAAATCACCAAAGCTGCATCAAGCTTCCAAACAAAGGAGAATGATGATGATGTGATTAGATGATTATGTTCAAAAGCTTTTCAGAAGTGAAATGGAGTATCAAAGAGCAAAAAAACTGATCTGATTCTTATGAAGGATGAAGAAATTATAGCCAAAGTTAGAGAGAGAGAGAGAGAGAGAGAGAGAGAGAGAGAGAGAGAGAGAGAGAGAGAGAGTTTTATGTAATTTTTCAGAGTGATGGAAATGTGATTGTCCCCCCCTCAAATTCGTGACTTGCAGCTTTATATAGTGAGGGTGTTTTGCTTAATTGTTTGAGGTGTTTGAGCAAGTTTGTTGCACCACCCAAAACAGATTCTTCGTTCACATTTCTTCACCTTTTCCATTTTTTAAAGTTAATCAAGTACGTGAGGTGCATGGCATGATATTGTGTGTTGCATGTGTGTCACAATGATGTTTGGATGATGAACTTTTATGAAGATCAGATGGTTGTGGTTGGTTATCACTTGATAGTGCATGATATGGAATTTCATGCTTCCTCCTCCATTTGGTGAATAACATGTGTGTGTATGATTAGTGGAGGAAAGTGTGATAAAAAGTGAGAGAGAGAGAAGCGTGTAGTATGTGTGTATGCTGAGCCTTGATATCACATGTACTACACTCTTGCCACATTTTGTACCTTTCTTATTTTTTCCACTAAAAAAATGCCAAGCAAAAGAATTATATACTCATGTAATTGGTCACGCCACATGTCATAGGAGACATCAAAAAAATGTGTAAGAAAAATGGCAAAAAGTGTGACACAAACTAAAAAGAATAATGGACCAATGGCAAATTGACAAGTGTACCAAAAAAACCCTAAAATGCATCAAAACTTCCAAAATTCATATCTTGAGTTATAAAAAGGTTATGAAGGTGTTCTTGGACTTGTTGGAAAGGGAAATCATACTCTAAAACTTTCATGTTCAAGAAAAAATCATTTGGAGCTTTTTTGCACATGAAATAATGACTTGAAGATTAGGGCAAATACTTCCAAAAATAGAAACTTTCCACTTGAAAAATCCAAATTTAGTAACTTTTGCACATTCTTGATTTTTGACATTGGAGCTCATCTAAGCTATTCCTTGATCAAATATGGACTAATGAAGTCGATGAACAAGATTGAAACCCTAAAAATCCACTGATTGACTTTTGTTATGGACAGTTGACTCTCTTTCTTCATGCACAAGCAACTGGATTAAAACTTGACTTCCTCAGTGGATTTTTGAACCAAATTTCATCCATAGGCCTTGTATATCATATGAAAGCCTTTGACCACAAGAATTTTTCAAAACTATGAGGATGTGAGGCAAAAACCTAATTAGGGTTTCTCTGCATAGCAGGATGTTCCATTGTTGAGCTTCTGATGATTCTCATGCCTTCTAGGGCTTTGTGGATGACTTTGGGATTATATAGGATATAAGGATCCCTTGTAGGCTTCTTGCAAGACCACTTGGCTATTATCTTGACTTTGGATAATCAGAACTTGCTGGATGACTGATCACATGCCCTATGCTTGTAACTATGGATGTCATGCCTCATCTTTCTATGCAAAATGCTAAGATATGTATGTTTTATGCTATGTTATATGATATAAAATGAGAGGGAAAATTTTGGGGTGTTACACTATGGTGGAAGCTAGTTGTACATGCATAGATCTTGATGTCAGTTTCCCTGCTTATTCAATTTATAAAATTTGCGCCTCCTTTTTCCCTTTGTCTTCTTAAAGATTCTGCAAATCTCTTCTCACCTTTATCTTTCACGCTCACTTGTCAATTAACGGAGAAATACGGTAATTTGAGCACTTAACATGCCTATTGATCAAAAAAATAGTAAGTGTATTATTTTAACAATGTAGTGATAAAAGGGGTTATCCCCATAATCGATCTCTGAGGACTGCTGTCATTATAAGTGCATATGCTAATTCAATTAAACAAAAGTTCCTTTAGGGGTTTTGATGTGGAGAGTAATTATAACGAAAATAAATGAAATAAGTTGAATAATAAAAAACGTTAACAATTATGAGAAAATATTCTAGGGAAAGTGTATGAATTGCTCTGCAAGAACCCTAATAATAATTCAAAGAGACATTCCTTAAAACTTAACCTACGAAATCTCAAGATTATTTTTCTTTAATTCCTTAACATATAAATATTTGATATTTTCTCTTGACCCTAATTCCTTAGAAGTCTCGGAAGAACATCAAATAATAGTTTTAACAAGTATGTATCGGTTACTACGGGGTACGTAACACCCTGTTTATTTAATTATTTATTTAATTAAATATTGTCATATGTTTGCTGTTGCTTTGCGTCGAGTTGCTAAGTTGGTTTGAATTAAGTTGATTTAAGTTGTATTGTTTCTATTTGGACTAAGTTGAATTAATTAAGTTGTGGGTTATTAGTAGAGTTGTGCTATTTTGATAAATGGGCTTGCTGGTAATTAGAAGTAGTAATTGTGGGGGTGTGTGGTTTATGCCCAATAGAATGATTAAGATTAATTAAAAGAAAAACCGTAAGTTAAGTGGAATTAGGGAAAATATGTATCAGTAAGAATAACAAGAAGTGGAGAAAGGAAGTTACGTGAAATGCATAGAGAGGCAAAAGCTAGGGTTTCAATCAAAAAGTGTTAGAGTCGCCTTCAATCCAAAGGTAAGGGTGAGGTTCTAACCTTATAATCCGGATTATATGATGAATTTGTATGGAGTTGGGTATAGGAATCATTGTTGTTAATTGTTGTTTTATGTGGAAAAATAAGTTATTTTGATAAATAAGTTGTTTTATTAATAAGTTGTTTGTGATAAATAAGTTGTTTTAGATGATTTAAGAAAATTATGCCAGTGTGGTGTTGTTTGTTGAATTGTGTGTCGGCTGATTAATGATATGATCGGAGAAGAAATTGGACTAAGAAGAGTTACAAAGACGAAACAGAGAGCAATGTAGTTTTGGTTATGGGACGGTCGTCCTTTAAGCCTGACGTCCGTCACATTCCTAGGATGACCGTCACATAGTGCGACGAGGGTCACACAAAGTGTGACGATGGTCACACGAGGTTCTAGGGAAAATTATAGATTGGCTTCTGTGTTGTGTTGGGTCCGTGTCTGCAATATTGGTCTGTCATAAATCACTTCCAGTAGCATAATTAAGTTGAAGGATATTATTTGAAGTATCATAGGTTCTAATAATTAATCAACAGGGAGATTAATAAGTGATATAAAAATGAATTAGTAGAAGAAAACTAGTTAATAGGGGAATATGATCAATAGCAAGTTGGCATGTTGGTTGTTATGATGGAGTTATCAGAAGCATGCTAATGAATTAATTACAAGTAATAATAACAGGGCATGTTAATTAGTTTAATTAATCGATTTAGTCGGGATTTTTGTGAATAATGAGTGTGGTATAATTTATTGTACTTGTGTTGTGTTGGTTGCTGTAAGTTGAAAAGTTGCTGGTTGTTGTATGTTGCAGTGCCCTATAAATGACAAGATTATGAGTTATAGGCCTTTAGCCAAAGTTGGATGTTGTTGTGTTTTTATGTTGTTATAGTTGTTGTTGGTTGATAATCATGTTGAGTTGCATAACATGTCATTATTCAAGTTGGAAATGTTTGCTCGGTAAGTTGGCCTAGACTGGCAAGAATAAAGTTGAAGGCTTATGCCTTGTATTTACACCTCTATTAATTGGCATGATTATAAGTTGGGAGTTTTTCTCCGATGGTACCACATGCATTGCATTTGTCTTAGTTGCATATCAAGTTGCATATTACATTGTCTTGTTATATCTTGTGTTGATTCTAAGTTGTTGGTGTGTTGTGAAGTGCTGATTTATGTAATTCAATTTAATATGTTTTTTTATCATATTCTTGATTATAATATTAAATATCTCACCCCTTCAGTTTAAATGTTACCCTCTGTTGGTAACATGCAAGTAATCCAGAGTAGAACGGAGTACCTTAGTAGGTTCAAGTCGGTGTTGTCACTCTAATACGTAGCAGTCGGGGGGATAACGCTTGGTTTATGTTGATGTTGGATTTTGTCTTAGTTTCTGAATTTTAAAGTTGTTTAATTAAAGAATTGTTGTTTTCTTAAGTTGCTTTGATATTGAATACAATTTAAGTTGTTTCGATGAATCCGCTGCGTAACAATAAAGTGTTTGTTTTATAGACTTATCAGGTGTTGAATTGATGTTGTTAAGTTGAAATGTATCACCTCATTGTTTTGTTGAAATTTTATACTCTGATTTTATTAATAATTATCGGGTAGAAATTGGGTGGTACATTAGTGGTATCAGAGCAGGTCGGTCTGTCCGACCAAATTGTCGAGTCATAGTTGTTTAACAATCGAGTATTGTTAGTTAGCTAGTTCTAACTTTTGTTGTATTGTAGTGATTAAGTTGAGATGGTTGGAAGGAACAATGTTGTGATGGCTGTTGTTATGCAAGCAATGGCTCAAGATGTGAAGAAGTTGTCGAACGCTGGTGAGGATCATGAATCTTGTAGTTTGGCGACCTTCCTGAGGGAGAATCCGCCTACCTTAAAAGGTAAGTACGATCCTGATGCGGCGTTTGCTTGGTTGAAAGAGATTGAGAGAATCTTTCATGTGATGGATTGCATTCAAGCGTATAAGGTTCGGTATGGGACTCATATGCTGGCAGTCGAAGCTGATGACTAGTGGCTAGAGACTCGTCAGAGATTGGATGTTGCAGGTGAGGAGATCACTTGGGATGTGTTCTGTAGAGAATTCCTGAGGAACTATTATCCAGAGTATGTCCGTGGCAAGAAGGAGACTGAGTTTCTCGAGCTGAAGCAAGGTAATATGTCGGTTACTGATTATGCTACGAAGTTTGTGGAGTTGGCTAAGTTTTACCCTCACTATAATGAGGCGAATGCTGAATTTTCGAATCGCATCAAGTTTGAGAATGGGTTGTGTCCTGAGATTAAGAAGGCGGTTGGGTATCATAAGATTCGTGTCTACGCTGATTTGGTTGATAGCTGTAGGATTTATGAAAAGGATAACAATGATCATTAAAAGATTATTAATGAGAGGAAAGGCAAGCGCCATCAGAATCGTGGCAAGCCTTATGATGCTCCAGCTGGGAAGGGTAAACAGAAAGTGGTTGATGGTAAGAGAACTAGTGGGGGAGATGCTTCTACTGGAATTGTCTATTTCAAATGTGGGAAACCTGGTCACAAGAGTAATGTGTGCATTGCTGAGGCGAAGAGGTGTTCCCGTTATGGTAAGATTGGCATGCAACATCTGATTGCAAGCATAAGGAGATTATCTGCTTCAACTATGGTGAAGAAGGACACATCGGTAGCCAGTGTGAGAAACCAAAGAAGTCGTAGACTAGAAAGGTGTTCGCATGGACTGGGACTCAGACAACTAATGAGGACAGACTCATCAGAGGTACATGTTTCATTAATAGTACTCCTTTAATAAATATTATTGATATTGGCGCTACGCATTGCTTTATTGCCGTTGATTGTGTTAAAATATTGGGCCTTAAGTTGTCTGCTATAAATGGAGAACTAGTAGTCGAGATTTCGGCTAAGGGATCGGTGACTACTTCTCTTGTGTGTCTAAGGTGTTCGTTGTCTATTTTCGATAGAAACTTTGATGTTAATTTGGTGTGTTTACCATTAACCAGAATGGATGTGATCTTAGGAATGAACTGGTTAGAGTATAAATATGTTCATATCAATTATTATAGTAAGTCGGTGAGGTTTTCTACTCCCGAAGAGGAATGAGTTGGTTTTTTGTCTTTTAGAGAGTTGCAACAGTTGATGAAGGAAGAAGCTCAAATGTTTTCATTAATGGAGACATTGTCTATTGAGGGCAAAGCTAAGATTGAAGAGTTGTAAGTGGTGCGAGAATTTCCTGAAGTTTTCCCTAATGAAATTCCTGATGTATTGCCAGAGAGAAGTTGAATTTGCGATTGATCTTGTACCTGGTACTAGACCTGTGTCTAGAGCACCATAAATGATGTATGCAGTTGAATTGTCATAGTTAAAGAAGCAGTTAGAGGAGCTACTTGAGAAGAAGTTTGTGAGGCCTAGTGTATCACCGTGGGGAGCTCCGGTGTTTTTAGTGAAGAAGAAAGATGGAAGTATGAGACTTTGTGTTGATTATAGGAAATTGAATAAAGAGACGATTAAGAACAAGTATCCACTTCCGAGAATAGATGATTTGATGGATCAGTTGGTAGGTGCTTGTGTGTTTAGCAAGATCGATTTGAGATCGTGTTATCATCAGATTAAGGTGAAAGATGAGGATATTCAGAAGACGACGTTCAAAACACGTTATGGACATTACAAGTATTCGGCGATGCCTTTCGGTGTTACTAATGCGCTGAGAGTATTTATGGAATACATGAACTGTATCTTTCATACCTATTTGGATCTTTTCGTGGTGGTGTTCATTGATGATATCTTGATTTACTCCAAGTCGGAAGAGGAGCATGTAGAACACATGAAACTAGTATTGCAAGTTTTGAAAGAGAAGAAGTTGTATGCGAAGTTATCCAAGTGTGAGTTTTGGTTGAAGGAAGTTAGTTTTCTTGGGCATGTCATTTCAGGAAATGAAATTGTTGTGGATCCATCTAAAGTAGATGATGTGTTGCAGTGGGAAACTCCAAAGTCGGTTACTGAGATTAGAAGATTTTTGGGTCTAGCTGGTTATTATAGAAGGTTTATCGAAGGATTTTATAAGTTGGCACTTTTGTTGACTAAGTTGACTTGTAAAAGTAAAGCTTTTGTGTGGGACGTTCAATGAGAACAAAGTTTTACCAAATTGAAGAAGAGGTTGAAGCCGGCTCCAATTTTGACATTATCGAATTCAGGGGAACCGTTTATGGTATATTGTGATGCTTCTATGATGGGTTTAGGAGGTGTGCTTATCCAGAATAACAAAGTGGTTGATTATGCGTGAAGGCAATTGAGAACTCATGAAAAGAATTATCCCACGCATGATTTAGAACTTGTTGTAGTTGTTTTTGTGTTGAAGATTTGGAGGCATTATCTTTTTGGTTCTAGATTTGAAGTGCATAGTGACCATAAGAGTTTAAAGTATTTATTTGATCAGAAGGAGTTGAATACAAGGCAATGAAGGTGGTTGGAGTTATTAAAGTATTATGATTTTGGTTTGAATTATCATCTAGGTAAAGCTAATGTTGTAGTTGATTCCTTAAGTCGGAAAACATTGCATATATCGGCGATGATGGTTAAAGAGTTGGAACTAATTGAGCAGTTCAGCGATATGAGTTTAGTTTGTGAAGTGACACCGAAGAGTGTTATGTTGGGAATGCTGAAGATTACAATGATTTTCTAGATAGTATCAGAGAGGCTCAGAATTTAGATGTGAAGTTGGTAGATTCGATGGTAGGGGTCGACCAGTATGAGAATAATGATTTCAAGTTGGATGCGGAAGGTGTGTTGAGGTTACATGATCGAATTTGTATTCCAGATGATGTGGAGATGAAGAGAATGGTTCTTGAAGAGAGTTGTAAGACCCAAAATACTCCCCACGAATTTTTAATTTAAAATCAGAGTAATTAAATATAAAAATAATTCTGAGTGTTACATCCACTTTAAAACAAGGCTTAAACTGATACGTATACAAATGTTTCATTGCAGCGGTAATTTCAAAAGAAAAACATAAAAAATAAAGATTCATTAGCAACACGCCTTTCTTAAAACAAATAAACAAGAAATAACAATCATCGTCTCGACACCCCAAAGTACGTATCAGAGTCGACTCCTCTAACGTGAAGTGCACCGACTTCATCAACAAAGAACTCTACTAATCCTGATCATGTGCACATTACCAACATAAGGGTAACATTCAAACAGAAGGGGTGAGATACTTACACCAACAAAAGGAAAAAAATAATACAAATATAAGCAAGTATCATCAAATATTCACAACTTCTCATCAATTAACAATTAAACAAATACATTGAAATATATAATAATATTATGCACACAAACAATAACATATGCAAATGAGACTCCACCAGACTCAATGCATGCAGTACCATTTATTGATCCCTATTTCACGATCGAGTTCCTGTCGGAACTCTCGACCCCTATTTCATGGTCCAGTATGATCCCTATTTCATGATCAAACCCTTGACCCCCCGTTTCACGGTCACGTACGATGCATATTTCATGATCGAACCAACATCATCAACAACATACAATAACAAGTTCCTCATGCAACAACATCACCAATAACATACAACAACAATTACCCCATGTGACAGCATCACCGACAACATATAACAACAATTACCTCATGTGATAACATCACCAACAACATATATCAACAATACTACATCATATAACCATAACCATAACGGCAATAACAACAGCACATAACAACGTCACCAACATATAGCTACAACCACAAAAACATATAACAACATCAATAACACATATCAACAACTATAACAACATATAACAACATCGATAACATCTATCAACATCCACAACAAGAATTATCAACTACAACAACATATAACAACATCAATAACACCTACCAATAACTACAACAACATATAAAAACATCGATAACATCGATCAACAACTACAATAACATATAACAATATCAACAACACCTATCAACAACTACAACAACATATAACAACATCGATAACACCTATCAACAACTACAACAACATATAACAACATTGATAACACCTATCAACAACTACAACAACATATAACAACATCGATAACACCTATCAACAACTACAACAACATATAACAACATCGATAACATCTATCAACAACTTCAACAACATATAACAACATTGATAACATTTATACATACTAACTCATGTTTCTACTATGTTATGTTCATTATCCTTCTAACGAGTTCATATCCCCTCCATACATGCCTCTAGCATCACCACATCAATCCCCATTCATTAATATATTAAATAAAGGAGTTTATAGAACTCTTATGAATTAAATAATTTATTTTTCACTCCAGGTCTCGCTAAGCGACCTCATGCTCATTAAGCGAGTAACTTTCTGCCAAAAAAGGGTCCAACATTTTCACACGCTCGCTAAGCGAGGACTGCGATTTCTGCAGTTTTCCTTCTGCAAACCAGCCAAACCCTACTACGATTCCTACACCCCAAACCATTCTTAAGGCCAGAATACTCATAATTTTCACCATTTATCCTACAATCAATCACCTAATTCATACAATTATCACAATTTTAACAATTCCTAATTGTTCTAACATGCTTTTCATCATAAAATCCCTCTAACCTCATGGATTCCTACTCAACAATCCTATGCCTACTATTCGTATTATAAAACCCTTAGGAGATGAAGAGATCCCACCCTTACCTGAATTTGACGGACGATTTCCTTCTCCTAACCGGAATTCTCCTCTACAAGCTCTTGCCCTAGCTCCTTCTTCTTCCTTCCTCACTGTTCACACGCTTCAACACACGATCAGTTTTCACGAACTGATTCCTTTTTTTCCTAAATTTCAAACATAACCCTTAGACCCCAACTAAGTATTGTCCATCTTGCCTTCACTATTCCATCACCAATTACCATTCTACAATTTCTCTTCATATTTCCAATATTTATTTACTATCATATAAATTATTTAAATTCATAAAATATTAAAATATAATTCTGCCCTCAACACATTACCAACTTCACGCAACATATAATACACCATAATTCCAATTATTTAAATTAAATAATTAAATAAATAATCAGGGCGTTACAACTCTCCCCCACTTAGAGTATTTCCGTCCTCGAAAATTAACCGGACACAAATTACCCCTGATACGTTCTTGCATCCAATAGTCAACTACTATGCCATTGAAAACAATACTATGAATAGCGCAAACAACAATACAACTTATTGTCGACAACCACAATAAGGCGCAAGTCTCACAATGCACTATACTACCAACTCAAGACACAAAATAATAAAGTTACGAACACCTAAGCTCACTCTTGAACCGAGCACAACACAATAGTTATCATCATCTTAGGTAACACCTCCCTAATTCCCCATCATAGAAATTAGCTACACACACCTGAACCATCATCATAGGCAACATGCAACAACAAAGATAAGAACACCAAAATCCGTAACACGACATCGCCATAACTAAACTACTAACTTTGTTACCACACGACATTAAAACAACCATTCTACGATTTACCAGTCGAACACGTAGCCAGTACACCCATCTGCCTAGTAATACAAAATTAGCAATTAAACTTTTCGCCACCTCACTTCCATTCTGGAACATCCAATGGTCTCATTATTCTCGTGAATTCCATCGTCAACCTTCGAATTCTTACAAGTTATACCCATATGAACAAATTTTGTCACCTCGCGCTCGTGCTACACACTCTGATTACTTGCAACTATCAAATACACCAAGTTCACATCCAAATTCTGAAGCTCTCTAGTAATCACCAGGAATCCTTATTCACGTTTAGCATACCCAACCTTTCTCCCCATTGGGTTTTCTCTCATACCAGACATAAAGCTCTGAACCGCTAACTCAATTCCAACTCTCTCTAACTACCAGATCAGACATATGAAAGAGTTTTAACTTAACTCGTCACAAATTCAAATCCTTCTTGTCGTCTCATACTCTAATCCTTTTGACCAAATAGTCATCATATACTTTTGTGATTATTAAACACTCTGAATCTAGATCCATAAAACCATATTTTCTAATCATTCAACACATTCACTTCCGCAACCCTATCCAATTCTTGAGTATGATGGATCCCTTCCTGAATCCTTTGTTGTCATAAAGTATAAACTATAACTTTACCATCTTGTATTCACTCTTTGCCAAACTCGTAACCCATAAATCTCAACACTCCACAAATAGTTTATTAGGATTAGACCAAATCAAAATGGAACTATAGTCGACTTCTACTTCGATTCTCTAAACTCCCCTTACGATAAACATCCAAAACATACAACATATTTTTCGCAAGTTAACAGAGATAATAGAATTGCTAATTTGAGAAATACCTTCGAAAACCCATAGCCAAGACATCTTAATCAATTTACCTACTTCAGAGCTTCCTCATTGTAGGACTACGTCCTCTTCTAAGGATTTACAAAAATACCTTCGCCTGACTTGACATAACCACACAAATTCACCTCTACTAACCAAAAATTGTAACACCCAAATTACCCCAGGATTTATAAATAAAAATCAGAGTTATTAAATTGCACAATTTTTATTGAGTGTTACAATCAACTAAAACCATATAGATCAAATGATACGTTTTACAAAAATAGTTCAACTTGCAGCGAAAAACTTCGAAAGAAATATAAAGTAATATTCAAATGCAAAATGTTTTCTTATATAAAATAAACAAGAGCAAACATAGTACCGAAACCCAAAGCACGTATCAGAGCCGACTCCTAAAAATGTGAAGTACACCGACTTCACTGACCACCACTCGACTTATCCTGATCACCTGCACGTTAACAACATAAGGGTAACATTCAAACAAAAGGGGTGAGATACTTACATCACAAAAGATAAAAATAATAAGAATATAGCAATTATCAAAATTAGATCACCACTTCTCAATAACAACGATTAAACAAACACATCAGAACCCATATCAACATCATACACATCAACAACAACTTATGCAATGAGACTCTACTGACTCCATGTATGTGGAACCATAATTAGATCTCTATTTCAAGATCCAGTTCCTGTCGGAACACTACAACAAACAAGACCTTAGACAACATTTTTTTTTCTCACTTAGACAACGCTTTAAAACGCTGTCTAAACCTTCGCTGCTAAAGGTTTAGACAACGCTTTTTTAAATCTTAAAAGCGCTGTCCAAGGTACCCTTAGACAGAGCTTTTAGGAATACCTTAGACATCGCTTTTGGTGTAAGCGGTGTCTAATCCCCTCCAATTTTAATTTTTTTAGGTATACCTTAGACAACGCTTTTGGTGAAAGCGCTGTCTAATCCCCTCCTATTTTAATTTTTTTAGGTATACCTTAGACAACGCTTTTGGAAAGCGCTGTCTAAGCCCCCCTTAGACAGCGCTTTTGCCAAAAGCGCTTTCTAAGCCCCCCCTTAGACAATGCTTTTTGTGTAAAACGCTGTCTAAGGTATACGAGATTTTTTGAATAATTTTTTTGAAACCACTTTTTTTACCAGGTTTTTAAACCAGAATTTTGACCTGTTTTCAACCAATTTTTGACAGACAAATATCACAAATTATATATCAATTTATGCACCAAAATTATAAATCCAAAATTGGCAATTCAAACCAATATATATATATATATATATATATATATATATATATATATATATATATATATATATATATATACACACACACACACCAATTCAAACCATTTTGGCCTATTATAATTACAAGTCATTGCATTTTACTACAAATGTACATATTATAATTACACATATCTAATCCATCCAAAGCATTGCTTCAAATATACATAGGTCCTGAAACAACACAAAGATTGTAATTCAATTAATAAACAATATTATAGAAATTACAACATTACACATATTTAAATTCTCATAAATTAAAGTAAGAGTGCACTATTATACCTCACATAACACCTAGCTCTATAATGAATTGACACCATTCCTCTTTGATTTCGTCCACTTGATCTTTTGTATAATATGCACACTTGAATTCATCAAAGTACTACTTAATAATATAACATAGTTTGATTTAATTTCAACTATTTAATTATATGAGAGATATGTGTAAATATTAAAATAACTCATAAGTTATAAATACATACATCGGTGGGAATCTCTAATCGGCCCAAAACAAGAGTATCTCGCATAAACCTCAACATGAAATATTCGCAATCTATTTGATTACGTTGCTGAGGACACTACAGATGAAAAGAAAATATGGATAAATCCTAAGTTTTATCAAGTATCATCACTAATATAATAAAAAATGTGATAATTAATAATATACCGCCACTTTTATCCATGTAATGCTGTTGTCTCTCCTCTTTGATGTTTGGATATCTCGTTGGGCTCGAAAAGCTTGTAGGATGCTAATAAAATAAAAATGAAGTAATTAGAACAATTCAGATAAATTAATAAATACACACAAGAAAATTTAGAACAATCTCACTTACGTGTCAATTGTGTCTTTCATATTCAGGTATGTTGTCCAATCATTTCCTAACGAGTCAAGATAATAAACGATTTCTCTGATAGGATTGATTGCGAGCAACAACCAATGTCCACTGTATGATTAAACAAATGTTAGATGTAAATTTTCTACACGACGTCAAAATACAAAATAATTATAATAGATGAATTTAGAATGAAAATCTAACCCGATATTAAACGGTATAAAGAATAACTTCTCTGCATCTTTGTTGGCCATAAGGATCCTGAGAACGTACTCCGTCACTGTATCCGGTCTACTTATGATTAAACTTAAGTTGGAGGACGTGGGTGCTAAGAATCCAAATGTTACGTCCAATCCATTGGGGCGCACCAATTTGTCATACAAAATCCTTAAATAAAAACATCATTAACATTAAATGCCTCATTTGAAACATAAAGTAAATAAGTTGTTCAATTAATATAACAAAGTAGACCGGATTTACCTGATATTTGTATTGACAATAATGACGCCAATTTCTTCACGACCAAAAACTTGCATGAAGTCTTCATTACCAATCATTTGTTCGTAATCAAAGCCAAAAATACCTTCCTCCATATGCACAAGACGAACACCTCCGGTCGGTATATCTGTCATCTCTAGAAATGTCTAGAGGCACGACCTATACTTGGTTGTAGTATTTTTCTTAGCTACGATCTTCTTAGCACCAGCCTTTTTGTTGTTGTGCGGAGGCGTTACTAACCTCCTTTTTTGTTGTGCGGAGGCTTTGCTAACCTCCTTTTTTTGTTGTGCGGAGACGTTGCTAACCTCCTTTTCTTGAAGCTACATATCATATAAATAGTTAGATGAAATTAAGAATTTAACAACTTCCATGCATATATGTCATATAATTGAATTGTACCTGTATTTTTGAAACCACAGACTCGGTATGCTGCGGAATAGCATTATCTTTTGACTTGGATCTTATGGGAGTCTATTTAACATAACCAAGTAAGAAATGCCCGTAAAAACTTTGAATATACACATTAAGGTTAACAAAGGTTTTAGGCATACCTCATATCCTACGCTAATGAGGTTTGTCGGCCATGCAACAAACGAACCTACTGCTTCGTCCACCGTTGTTGCATTCGAACTGTCGTTAGGATATGGTAATGATGCATTCGGCTCAACTGCAATATCAACCGATACTTTCAAACATCTAGCAGGGAGCTCTCTGGTGTGAAGTAATACTTTGCTAATGTTATGCACTTTTCCCTTGCCAACCATCCGATAATATGGTGACGATAAATAGAGCTATCAATGGGAAATGCCTTAAAACCAATAAAAAAAATGAAATTGTTAATGTGTATATATATCAAATACATAATTTAAGCAAATAGTTCAATTTAAGACAATTATATGTAATTACCTCTGGAATCTTCAGCTTAAAGGTACAGTTGATACTATCTTTGTCCGAAGCATCTCTGAAACATGTTAAGGCGCTAGCCTCTCTTTCTCTCCTTAATGCATCAAGCTCAGCTTGCATTGCTTCCAATTTTGCATGAAGCTCCTGATTACTAGGAGCCTTTCCTTTTTTAATACTCAGGGAGGTCGGAGTGACTCCAAATCCCTTACCCCTCACCCGACCAGAATACTCACGGACATTTAATGCCCGACTAAGTATGCTCCTAGTATCATCTGGAGGTAAATACTGAGATAGCGTCTCCTAAAAATTAGATGAATACCGTATACTTGTCAAATATTTGTTTATAAAGTTTTTATTTAATTAAAGAAAAAATGTTATACTTACACATTTCTCGTATACTTGTAAAACATCTTCTTTAGGAACTCCAAATTTTCCCACACGGGCTTCCTTCCACAAAACATGTGCAGGAATAGATGTTTCAGAACTTTTCTCCTTCTGCAGCTACACATTAAGTCATACAATATGATCAAATAAAACTAATATATGATGAACAAATATGTTATCGCAATTTATAAATACTTACCATGGATTATTCTATGCGTCCATATCCGACACGTCCTTTTCGGTACGGATATGCGGGACTTTATGCTCTTTCCCGATTTGTGGCACTTAGTCTTTTAAATACCGGGTCTTGTCGTTTGGATTTGAAGGCTTCCCATTCTTCTGTTGATATCAAACTTTCATATTTTTTAGGAAGCTCCGCATCAACATAATAATCATCCGCATCCTTAAGGAACTTGGATGATAAAAATGTTTTAAACCCTCGTAAAGGCTTTCCGGCCAATTTCATACAAAAACCTCTTCTTTCTTCTTCGATATTAAAACACCGCTAAGAAAAACATACAGATTGTGCGTTAGTACAGGTAATTGAAAAAACATAATTGATTCGCATAATTAAAGACATAATTATTGTACCTTTATCTCACTCCAAATTCTTTCTTTGGAGTCATTCAGATCATTGTTTCTCCAATCATCACAAGTAATGGGAACTTCATTCCTTAATAGTGCACCGATGAAACTGAAGGAAAATTGCGATCTAAACACAGCGGAAAAACAAAATTTCCTTTAGTGATCCTTACGAATGAGCATGGTCAGTGATAGAATCGTTACCTCTTTGTGGCGATTCAGATCTTTGATGCAGCGATCACAAGCGTTGATGAAGTGCAAAGCCTCTACTCAGTCCACACGAACAGCTTCCGGTCACAGTGCTAGCTGCTTACGAACGGAATTATTTGAGTGAGAAAAGAGAATCAAAAACGAAATTGCATCAAGTGAAAGCTTCATCACAAGGGTTCCTTTTATAGACTCTCTTGTGGGCTGCGGGCTAAAAGCCCAATTCACATGATCCTGTCGCTCCCGAAGATTTGCATCCCGGTACAAGCGCGAACGGTCGGCGAGAAGAACAGTGAGAACACACAGCCGTGAACTCACTGGAGAATGAATAGAGTCGCCAGCTAGGCATTTTTATCCCGGAGGAAAGGCAATGCTGCATAGACCTAGAAAGAAATGGATAAGACGGTTGCGAACCAGAGAGACTGAGAAAGGGGGTTGGTTACAACCTGGGAAGGTATTAGCACCCAGATTGTCCGTCGTACTCGACGGGATCCACGCTTAGAAGATTTGTGTTTTAAAGGGGTAGTGTCAGTGCAATCTGTGTGTAAAAGAGCTGGAAGGATGTACAGGTGTTAGTGTAAAAGAGTGTGAAGTGTGATATATACAGTGTCAGTGTAAGAACAAAGATGAGATGCTCATGATAATGAGGCTAAAGAATGAAGCTGGAAAGAGGGGGGATGAACAGAGACTTTTGTTCGATAACTGTTAAGTTATGCCTACGTATCCTCTCGTGCAATGAGGAAGTCAGAACACCGTAGTTCGACCCAAAGAGACTGAAAGATGAATTGACTTGTGAACTGCTTGCTTGCCTATGCTCAAGTGTTTGATCTGTCTGGCACAGATGCGAACTGTCTTGCATTAGACGGAAGAAGCAAGTTCTCGATTGTGAGTGAAGGTGATGAGAAAAGAATCCCGAAGGAGACGATTATTGTTTGTTTTTGAGTTTTCAGTCTTTTATTGCTTTTGAAAGTTTGTCACAAGCTAATGAGCTTAAGCCTAAACCAATGGATTTAGTAAACTCATCACATCTTCCCTCTGATTAGGGGTAATGAGAATACCTTAAGTGTGAAGTCAGATTCTCACACTTAATCACCTTTTGATGTAGAGTTAAGATCATTAACCTACTTGTGATTATTTAGATGTTTTTGGTGGTTTTTGTTTAGTGTTGAGTAATGAGGTTAAGCCATAATCAGGGATTAAACAGACTCATTACACCATCCTAAAAGAAGGATGATAGATGAGAGTGTTTAAGCTGAGGAAGACTCCTCAACTTAATCCATGATTAGGGATTAAACCCATGACAAAACAAACCTTTGATTAAGTGGATTTTAGATTAATGGTATGATGATGAAGTGAATTTTATGGTTTGTAAGACAAACTTGAGGGGGACTTGTCCATTAACACTAGGGTTAGTCCTTCTTAACCACTTAAGGAAGAATTAGAACCCTAATGCAAGGCCCAAGTTACAAGTGTGATGTCTTGATATTTATTAAGTAGATTAATTAAGAGATTTAAACACAAAGGGTTTAACACTTAGGATTAAAGTTATACACTCCATCCTAAGAGAAGGATGCAGGCATAACCCTAATCACAAAGTCTTAAAGCCTTTAGGGTTTAGTCTCTGATTATGAGGTGAGAAGAGAGGACTCAAAGAGAGACACAAAGGTAAAACTATGGGGGAACTAATCAAAACCCTAATTCATTATCATGCTTGGATGATCCTAAGGTTTGTGAGGTTTTCAAGAACAATCTTCAAAGGAGCCACCAGGAAGCAGATGAACAGGATCAAGAGAAGCAAAGTGACTTGCTTCATTCAAGAAGTCAAGTCACTTGAAGAAAGAAAGTGGGAGGAACAAGAATGAGCAAGCTCAATCTCAAACACACATAAAAATGCAGCAATGGATGCAAGAGAGATGAAAAGAAGAGTTATGAGAAGTGAAGGCAAATTCACTTCTCAAGTTTACTTACCACCTGAAAAGTTAGAAAGAAATGCAATGCAATGCAAGATGAAATGAAATGGCATGATGCTAGACCAAACCAGAAGCATGTTGATGATGATAATGATGCTATGAGATGCTGCAAACATGAGACAAGGCATGGAGATGTTCATACAAGATCATGAATGCAAATGATGCAAGTTAAGGAGCATGAACAAGCATGAAATGTTATGAAGCATACAAGACAAATGACATGGCAAATATGAGATGCAATGATCAAAGATGCTTCCTATATGTCTTAAGATGTCAAATGAATCATAAGCATGCACAAAATGCAAAGACAAGTCATGTTATGCAAGGGAATGCAAGGAGGATGCAAGAGAGAGCCCAAATTAGGGTTCATGGATCAAACATCAAACAAAAACCCAAAACAGAAACAAACCCTAAGATAAAAAATGGAAAATGGCACTCAAAGAAACCCTAGACCTATGATAAACCACTGCCCAAAGGGGAGCTCTCAACTCTCAACCAAACTCAAGATATGAATTTCCTAAGTTATTAGGGTTTTTTAGGGTTCTTAACAAAACAAATGCCAAACAATTTGAAAATGCAAGAACAATTCATGGCCTTTTTATCCTAGGAACTACATGCAAAACAAAAGACAATGCAAGAAGAATCAATGTCTCAACCTTCACCAATTGGCAGAAATGAATTTTTGAATCCATGATCAAAATAATGCATAAAAAATGATTTAATTCAATGAAAAATTCTTAAAATGCATCAAGATCAAAAAAGAAATTTGGTTTGAAGGTTGGACAATGTTTCTAAATGTCTTAGAACATTTCATGAATTTGTTTGTAATTTTTAAATACCTAAAAGTATTTTTAATTAATTAATTCTCATTAATCAATTAAAAATAATCTTTTAAATATTTAAAAATACTTTTTTAATGATAAAAAATAAAATAAAAATATTTTTGTGTCATAAAAATTAATAAAACCTTAAGGAAAAAGTTTCATAATTTTTAAGATTTTTTTGCTATTTTTAAATTAAATATGCAAAACAAATGAAAAAGAAATGAATTAAATTAAATAAAATAAAAGTAAACAGGATGGATGGACGAGATTGGCTCTGAGTTTGAATTCATTGACTGCGCGCGTGATCTTGTGGCCAGGATTGACTCTGATTAAATTATTTAATTATGGATTAATTGAGTTAACACGTGGATTAGGGCATAAGTAAGCTGATCTGGGCCATCCAAAAGAGAGGGAAGTCAACTGGTCAATGGCTATCTACGGCTCACATTCAAACTGAAGTTAATTACACAATTAGGGCACAAATTACTTTCAGGTGGCCGGAGAAGACTTCCGGTCGTCTTCTCCGGCCAGCTCTCACCTGGAAAATCTCCAAACCTCTCAAAACGTACCAAAAATGAAAACCAAGAACATGGAAATGATCCTCACCCTCTCACGAACCAAACCCCTCTCTCAAAACAAATTTATATTTCCTAAATCAACTGAATCGAAGAGAAAAAGTTCTAGGTCACGCAAGCTTCAGAAACAAATTAAATGCTCAAATCACAACCATTTTCAAAACCAATGGTACCAGAATGATCAGTGAAACAAATAGAACAAGTTTGTAACAATAAAAATGATTTCTGGAAAAATAAATTTCAGGCTACCTGAGATTTGAAGCTTTCCACTTGAGGACTTTCTGGCCTTCTCTTTATGTGCAAACTACTCCTTAGGACCCCTTGATGATGTTTGAATGCCTTAGAACAATTTATGTAGGCTGGTTGATGAGTTTCGAAAGCTCCTGCTTCAAGCTCAGTCAACAATGGCTATGGTGATTCTGGCTGATTCAGGCCATTGTGAATGATGGTTTGTGGTCTAGATGATGTATGGAGAAGCTTTGCAAGGTTTGTTTGGCTGTTTGTGAGCTAGGATGGAAGATTCGAATGGAACTGCAAACTGAAGTGAGAAATGGCAGTGGGATCTCTTGGCTGTTTCAGGCTTGTGCTTTGGGTGGTTTCTACTCAATGATACATGGTGAGTTGGATGATGAAGAAAGTTTGAGTGTTTGCAGGCTGTATAGAGAAATTCGAAAGCTTATGCAAAATGGAAGGTTTTTGTGAATGTGTGGAATGTATTGGTTTCAGCCTTGCTTCTTGTTATGGCTAGCTTGCAAATTGATAACATAAACAAATCTGATTGGCTGGATGATGTGACTTGTGCTTTTGTGATTGGTAAGTTTGCTTTTGCCAAAAGTCAAAAATCTTGTAAGAGAAGCATGGGCTTGATACTAGCTTGGTACAAAGCTAGGTCTGGCGCATCATGGTATGGTGAGAGAGCCAGCAAGGTCCAAAGGCCAAGGCAGCAAGTTGAGGGAAGGGTCATGAGTGTTTTGCAAGTTGTAACCTTTTTGCTCACATGTGAAGAAAACCTTGTTACATAAACCAAACCATAGGCAAACTTGATCCAATTCTGATTTTCAGCACTTAGAGAATGTTTATGTGTTGGTTTGAAATGAATTAGAGGCTACATTTGGCTTTGGTTCAAGACTTTGCAAAATTTCCATTTGAAGCATGCCTTAGAAATTAATGATTTTTGCCAACTTTGCATTGCCATAACTTTTGATCCAAGAAGAGTTTGATCATGTTCTTGTACTTTTTGAAAAGGGAAAGATGAGATCTACAACTTTCATGACCAAAGTTTTTCCATTTGAAGCCTTTTTGAATCATGAATCAAGGCTTGAAAAATGACCTAAAATGATGCATTCTTGAAAAGTCAACTATGCCCAAAAAGTCAACATTTGCAAAAACCCTAAATTCTTGATTTTTATGAACTTCAACCTTCTTCCATGATCAAATAAAGATCATATACACTCAAAATGATGAAGATCACCCATTGGTTGGGTCATTGGGGGCCTCAGATGCCCTGATTTTACACTGACTTGTCTGAAAAGTCAACCCTTGATCAGATGACTCCCCCATGGAATTTCTTCATGAAAATTGATATGCATACTCCCTATACCATATAGAGATCAATGGAAATAAGAATGGCCAAAAAATTTGGAGTTATGGCCTCTGAAACCAAAACCCTAATTTTCAGTCAACTGTGCAGTTCAACCTGGCTCTGCATCACCTCAAACCCTAGTTCTTGTGATTCCACTGCATTTTTGACTTTGAGGAGATGGAATATGATATAAGAACACACATGGACCACTTTGAATTGATTGGTGGCCTTTGGAGTGGCTCAAGATGCTTTGGGATGGCTCAGATCACAAACCCTAGGTGCAGATGCCTTAGAAACTATGCAGTGAAACAAAAGTGAGATATGAGATGATATGTTTGTGCTTATGCATATGAGAATGATCACAAGCCATGGTGTGAATGGGTGAGGGCAAATTTGGGGTGTTTACAGCTGCCCCTATTCAAACATGAGTTAGCTGTGCAGGATGTAAGCGACGGCTTAACAGGCAAACAAGGTAACTTGTGGTTGAATACCAAAGACAGTCCAAAATTTGCACTCACAGAATGAAGAAGAAAAGGGATATAGATAGTAAAAGCAAAATAAAGTATATTGTAAGTGTAGGCGACGGAGGACGACCGTCGAGCAGAGGACGACTGCTGGGTGAAGAGCAATGACGGGGACGGCCGACATGCTGGGAAAAGTGTATGAAAATAAAGCGATGACGGGGACGGCCGACATGCTGGGGATAAAAAGTAAAGCTAAGACGGGGACGGCCGACTAGCTGGGGAAAAACAAGTAAAGCTAAGACGGGGACGGCCGACTAGCTGGGGAAAATAAAATCATGATGGGGACGGCCATCACGATAAAACTGTAAAATTCTCTGGGGGTTAATGAAACATGACGGGGACGGCCATCAAGTTCATAAAGGTAAAGCAACCAACGATGGGGACGGCCATCGGGTTAGAAGGAGAAGGGACCACGACGGGGACGGCCATCGGGTTAAAAGGAAAAGGGACCACGACGGGGACGGCCATCGGGTTAAAGAATAAATGAAATAAACAGCTGATGGGGTACGGCCATCAAAGGTGAAGGACGATCACCTAGCAGGGTACGGCTGCTCTGTTGGGTATAAAGGAAAAATGATGGGGACGGCCATCAAAGGTGGAGGACGACCACCTGGCAGGGTACGGCTGCCGAAAATATCAACGATGGGGACGGCCATCGGATAGAAAAGGTCAACGATGGGGACGGCCATCGGACGAGCAAGATGGAGGACGACCATCAAGAAGTGGAGGACGACCACTCAGCAGGGTACGGCTGCTCTCAAGGTTTATCATGACATAGGACGAATGTCAGATAACCAAAATCAACAATGGGGACGGCCATTGGATAAAGTGATGAAGGACGATCATCAAAAGGTGGAGGACGACCACCTAGCAGGGGACGGCTGCTAAAATCAACGATGGGGACGGCCATCGGATGAGCATGATGGAGGACGACCATCAAGAAGTGGAGGACGACCACTCAGCAGGGTACGGCTGCTCTCAAAGGTATCATAACACAGGATGAGTGTTAGATAAAAAGAAAATTGTTGGTGGTCTACTGGGGATAATGTAAACACGGACGAGCGTTTACATCCAAGAAACAAAAGGTATAAGTGTTTGGTATTGTGTATAGATTAAAGATGCGGACGAGCATCCTTAGGACTATGATACGGACGAGTATCATGTAGAAACAAACTGACACATGTTCAGAGATGATGATACGGACGAGTATCAACTGGTTAACAAAGAACACGGACGAGTGTTGCATCTGAAAGGATTCTTCTGGGGAATAATAGACACAGACGAGTATCTATATTCAAGAAGACATAGGTGTTTGACACGGTGTATGGATTAAAGACGCGGACGAGCATCCCTAAGACTATGATACGGACGAGTATCATGTAGAAACAAACACTAGACGCAATGTTCTGAGATGATGGTACGGACGAGTACCAACTGGTTAACAAAGAACAAGGACTACTGTCTAATCTGTGGGGATATGAGTGATGATGTATACAAGATACGGACGAGTATCTGTAGTATGAGTATTGTATATAAGATGAGTGTTTATCTGCTGGGGAGAATGACACGGACGAGTGTCAAGAGAGAAAAGTATAATATTAACAAGCGGACGGGTGTCAAAAAGGGTATATATACAAGTACATGTGAGTGCAAAGAGGACCTCTTTGGCTTTCTGCTGGGATATGACACGGACGGGTGTCAGGACGTATCTGTAATGAGGGTGATTTGTTTGTAAAGGGTGTTCAGGCGACTTTACTGGGGAGTGATGATACGGACGGGTATCAAAGGGTGCATATGGTAGTGTTTGTGATTATGAGGCAACTGCTTTTGCTGGGACTCTGGTGGGAGTTTTTCTGTACAATGATGGTGAACGGTTATTATTCACAAGTGCTAATTCATAACATGGCTTATGATTATGCTATGCGTTTGATTTTTGCCGTAATGCTCCGTATTAGACGGAATGCTACGCTCTGAGGGTGAATATGATGTGAATGCTATGATTATGCAAAGGAGCAAAGATCCAGGATTCGGATCCCATCACTGCGAAGATCTCTGGTCGATCTGTTGGAAATGGACCTCCCAGCTGGGGATGAGATCACTGGTAGATCTAATGATGCATCTGCTTGGGGATATATGTCACTGATTGACATATCCTTATAATATGGGACCCAGCTGGGGTTTGTAGAAGCTTTCCGTACTCTGTTGTGATCTCTTCATGCGTTGCTCTTCTGGATAGAGGCTGAAGATTCTGTGGGGATATGATTCCCTGACTCCTGCATCTGCTGAGGAAGAATGGTTGGTACCACAGCCGGGGAATGCTGTTGGCAACTCAGCTGGGGAGAGCAACAAGAGGCAACTCAGCTGGGGATATAGCATTTCCGATGCTGAGATTGAGTGTATGTTGATTTGGCAACTTTGCTGGGGAAGTGGACACCTTCCAGTGCCACGTGGAAGATAGACTGAGTTGATAATGATTTGCCAACTTGCTGAGATGTAACCTGCATGCCTCAGGTTGCGTTCTGGATACCTGCAATCCTGCAACGATAAGGAAACGTACAAAAGGTCCCGAGGTATCCCTTACCGGATTCCGTCATAGGAGTTAAGTAATTTCGAGAATAATCATATTCCCTGTAAGCATGTGTTTTGTTTTTAGAGAAAGGCATCTGTACTTATGCAATTGTATTTTTAGAGATATCAGACAACTCCTTGCAAAACATAAATGTAAAAACGAAACATGACTGAGAATCTGATTTTATTAATTCATGTGCCCTGAATTGGCAAGATACAGTCAAAGAAACATATCTCCTGAAATGAGGAGATTGTTACAAATTGAGAAATAAAGTGCTGGCGGTGTTGACGACGCTTTCAAGGAGCTTCCTCTTCTGCTATGACTCGTATGACAATGACGTTCTTCTCGTCTTGCTTTCTGGAGAGAGTTGATTCTGATTGAAGCTTGATCCTTTGGAAGCTTACCAAGTTGTAGGTGATACAGACGAACTCAGAATGCAGTTGTTCGCTTATTCCCTTATTTTGCATGGATCGCCCTTTCGGGTTTTCAATCCATCGGGATACCCATTTTTGCCTGAGCTGTCCAATGCGGCTTTTCAACTCAGCGGGTGTACATTTTTTGTTTATTTTCCCTTACTTTTGCCCGAGTCTTTTATTCTGTTTTTGACTCGCCGGGATGCCCTATTTTTGCCTGGACTTACATTCTGTTTTTATGTCCAGCGGGTCATTTTATGCGAAGTATTTTTTAACTGCATCTGAATTCACAGGGGACGGGAAATCTTCACCATCCATGGTGCTGAGCATCAGTGCTCCACCAGAGAAAACTTTCTTTACAACAAATGGTCCTTCATAATTTGGAGTCCATTTGCCCCTGTGGTCTGTATGAGGAGGGAGGATTCTTTTCAGCACAAGATCCCCTACTTGGTATTCTCGGTGCCTGACTTTCTGATCGAAGGCTCTCTTCATTCTCTCCTGATATAGCTGCCCATGGCAGATTGCAGCCAATCTTTTCTCTTCGATCAGACTCAGTTGTTCGTATCGGGACCTAACCCATTCTGCTTCGTTCAGCTTAACATCCATCAAAACTCGTAGAGAGGGTAATTCAACTTCAACAGGTAGGACTGCTTCCGTACCATATACAAGCTGATACGGTGTTGCCCCAGTGGATGTTCTGATTGATGTGCGGTACCCATGCAAGGCAAACGGTAGCATTTCATGCCAGTCTTTGTAGGTGACTACCATCTTCTGCACAATCTTCTTGATATTCTTATTTGCCGCCTCAACAGCGCCGTTCATCTTTGGCCTGTAAGGAGAAGAATTGTGATGTTGGATCTTGAAGTCCCGGCACAGTTCTGCCATCATTTTGTTGTTCAAGTTGGAACCATTATCAGTAATGATTCGCTCGGGAACTCCGTATCGACAGATGATATCTCTTTTCAGAAATCTGGCTACCACTTGTCTTGTGACGTTTGCATATGAGGCTGCTTCAACCCACTTGGTGAAATAGTCAATGGCGACCAGGATGAATCTGTGGCCGTTTGAAGCAGTTGGCTCAATCTTGCCAATCATATCAATACCCCACATAGCAAAGGGCCATGGTGAGGACATGATATTCAAAGGATTGGGAGGCACATGCACCTTATCCGCATAGATCTGGCATTTATGGCATTTTCTGGCGTAAGCACAACAGTCTGCATCCATTGTGATCCAGTAATAGCCTGATCTTAGCAATTTCTTAGCCATGGCATGCCCTCCTGCGTGGGTACCAAAAGATCCTTCGTGCACTTCATGCATCAACAAATCTGCTTCTGTTTTGTCAACACATCTGAGGAGTACCATGTCAAAGTTCCTTTTGTATAAAGACCCATCAGTGTTCAGAAAGAAACTACCAGCAAGCCTTCTCAAAGTCTTCTTATCATTGGAAGATGCCCCAGGTGGGTATGTTTGACCCTCCAAGAAGCACTTAATGTCATGGAACCAAGGCTTATCATCTTTTACAACATCCGCTGCAAATACATATGCTGGTCTGTTGAGTCTAGACACTGAAATCTGAGGTACAAAGTTAGCCGTTTGAACTTTGATCATGGATGAAATGGTAGCAAGAGCATCTGCAAACTGATTCTCGTCCCGAGGGATATACTCAAGCTTGACTGTTGTAAAGAAAGTCAGTAACCTTCTCGTATAATCCCTGTAAGGTATCAGATGATCTTGGTGGGTGTACCATTTCCCGTTGGTTTGATTGACTACCAAAGCTGAATCTCCGAATACGGTCAATGTTTTGATCCTGAGGTCAATGGCTTCCTCAAGACCCATAATGCAAGCTTCGTATTCAGCTTCGTTGTTAGTGCAATTGAAAGTGAGTTTTGCCGAGAAAGGCATGTGAACTCCTTTAGGTGTGATGAGTACTGCACCAACACCACGACCATTCATATTAACAGCCCCGTCAAACATCATAGTCCATTCTTCCTCCGGGTCAGGCCCTTCGGTGTGAATAGGCTCCTCGTGATCTTTTGTTTTAATGAACATGATGTCCTCATCGGGGAAGTCAAACCTCATAGGCTGGTAGTCATTAATGGGTTGCTCAGCAAGATATTCAGATAGTACACTGCCTTTGATGGCTTTCTGAGATGTGTACTGTATGTCGTATTCTGTGAGAATCATCTGCCATCTTGCAACCCGTCCAGTAAGAGCTGGCTTCTCGAAAATGTACTTAACTGGATCCATTTTTGAGATTAATAAGGTAGTGTGGGTCAACATATACTGTCTCAGTCGGCGAGCAGCCCACGCTAAAGCACAGCAAGTTTTCTCGAGCAGTGAATAACGTTGTTCACAGTCGGTAAACTTTTTGCTTAGGTAGTATATTGCATACTCTTTTCGACCAGACTCGTCATGCTGGCCCAACACACACCCCATTGACTCTTCTAATACTGTCAAGTACATGATCAGAGGTCTTCCTTCAACTGGAGGCATAAGGATTGGAGGTTCTTGTAAGTATTCTTTGATCTTGTCAAAAGCCTTCTGACAGTCTTCGTTCCACCTGACCGTTTGTTCCTTTCTTAGCAGCTTGAACAAGGGTTCACAAGTTGCTGTAAGGTGAGATATGAACCTTGAAATGTAGTTCAATCGACCTAAGAACCCTCGAACTTCTTTCTCAGTTTTCGGTGCAGGCATCTCTTGAATAGCCTTGACTTTATCAGGGTCAACCTCAATCCCTTTCTCGCTTACAATAAAGCCCAACAGCTTACCGGACCGCACCCCGAATGTGCATTTGTTGGGGTTCAGCTTCAGTTGGTATTTCCTCAGACGCTTGAACAACTTGAGCAGATTTACCAGGTGATCTTCCTCTGTAAGGGACTTGGCGATCATATCATCCACGTAACATTCTATTTCTTTGTGGATCATATCGTGGAATAATGTCACCATAGCCCGTTGGTATGTTGCACCAGCATTCTTCAGTCCGAATGGCATCACTTTGTAACAGAACGTGCCCCAAGGTGTGATGAATGTTGTCTTCTCCATGTCTTCAGGTGACATCTTGATCTGATTATATCCTGAAAATCCGTCCATGAAGGAGAATACCGAGAACTGAGTCGTGTTATCCACCAATACATCAATGTGAGGTAATGGGAAGTCATCTTTCGGGCTGGCTCTGTTCAGATCCCGGTAATCAACACACATTCTTACTTTGCCGTCCTTCTTAGGCACAGGTACTATGTTAGCAACCCACGGCGGGTAGCTAGTCACAGCAAGGAACCCGGCGTCCCATTGCTTTTGTACCTCTTCCTTGATTTTCATAGCCATGTCTGGGCGAGTTCGGCGCAGCTTTTGTTTAACTGGTGGGCATTCTTCCCTCAAAGGCAGCTTATGCACAACAATGTCGGTATCCAACCCTGGCATATCTTGATACGACCAAGCAAACACATCAACATACTCTTGAAGCAGATCTATCAGTTGTCTCTTCACTGAGTCTTGCAGGCAGGCCCCGATTTTAACTTCTTTCACGTCTTCGTCAGTACCAAGATTAATCACTTCAATCTCCTCCTGATGAGGAGTAATGACCTTTTCCTCTTGTCTCAACAACCTGGCTAGCTCTTCAGGAAGCTCATATTCTTCATCAACCCCTTCATCAGCTTGATTGATTGGATTGTCAAAGTCATACGATGTCATAGCCGTGCTGTTGTCGGTGCTGTCTGGAAGGCACTCTCTGCAAGGGTTAAGTTTGTTCATTTTAGTGATTGATTTTAATCTTGCTTTAGAAAAAAGTGAAATGAAGTTATCATTTTGAAAACACCGCCATTTATTTTTGTACAAAAAGAAAAATGGAAAAAACAGTGAGCAGAAAAGACAAAGACTCGTTTGCAAAAAGATGTCTGATATTTCATTAATTTAATCTTGTTTGCACAAAAGTACAGATGGCCCTGATTACAAAATGAGTCTTGTCATCTTGGGCAAGATGCAAGACTTTGATGCATGCTTTAAAAAATACAGGAAATAATAATTACTCTGCATGAGTAACTCTTATAATTTCCTGGGAAGACCAGTTCGAGACACTGCTCCCCGGGATCTTTGGACGAATCCAATTCTCCAGATTGCGCTCCTCTTCCAGCTCGTCTTCCAGACAGTTGATAGCATCGGGGGTAAGCATCCCCCCACTGACAAAACCAGGCTCTGCAGCAGCCTTTGCTTGATGTTGAGTTGGTCTGTAACCCAACCCAAATTTGTCCTTCTTCTCCTCCACAGCTAAGACCTTGCCCCAGCCTAGGGCAGTTCCTTCTTCAACAACCTTCCGGGCTTGTTGGTAAGATGACATGGAGATACCTGACACAGCAGATGCTTCATTGACGTTCAAGGCTTCAAAACCTTGGCTCATTGTTTCATGGATCTCTCCATCCATCTCAATGTATTTGTAAGTAGCCAGATGGCTAACGAAAATGTCCTCCTCTCCACAGATTGTGACAACTTGGCCTTCCCACTCAAATTTTAACTTTTGGTGAAGGGTAGACGTTATTGCGCCGGCGGCGTGAATCCAGGGTCTACCCAACAAACAGCTGTAGGCGGGCTGAATGTCCATCACATAAAAGATAGTTTTAAAGGTCTGTGGGCCAATTGTCACTGGCAGCTCAATCTCTCCCAGAACCGATCTCTTCGAACCATCAAAGGCTCTTACCACCAGGTTGCTGGGTCTCAAAGCCAATCCGTCATATTCAAGCTTCACCAGAGCCTTCTTTGGTAAGACATTCAGGGAAGAACCTGTGTCCACCAGCACATGAGAAAGGACAGCTCCTTTGCATTCCATGGTTATGTGCAAGGCTTTGTTGTGATTGCGGCCATCCGCTGTCAAGTCAGAATTGGTAAACCCTAGCCCATTGCTAGCAGTAACATTTCCAACCACGGTTTCCAATTGGTTGACAGTAATCTCCTCAGGCACGTAAGCTGCGTGCAAGACTTTAAGTAGTGCATTCCGATGGGCTTCGGAGCACATAAGCAGTGAGAGGATGGAGATTTTGGATGGCGTCTGGTGAAGCTGATCCACAATTTTATAATCACTCTTTTTGATGATTCGCATAAACTCATCAACTTCCTGATCGAATGGAGTCTTCAGGGTTTCTTCGGCAGCTGAATCTTCCTGCACCGGGCCTTTTCCTTTTGCCTTGGCAGCAGCTTCTGCTTCGGCAGTAGGTCTTTGAACTTGTGAAGCAAAGAGACGTCCGCTTCGAGTGAAGCCTCCGCCTCCCCCCACATTATCTACTTGTGGTGCAGGTGCTGATGTTTCAAGAGTGATTCTTTTCCCTTCACAGTACACGTCAGAGCCATAGTGCCAAGGGATGGCCCTATTGCTTTCATATGGTACTGGTCCAGGCACCGTGACAGTGACTGGACTGATTGCTGCTGCTGAAGGGACTGTTATTGTTTGTGGATCATAAAAGATTGTAACTGGTGCTCTGGCGGGAGCAGCACCTTCTGAATGGTAGGCAGAATTATTTTCAGGATCATAGAATATGGTAACAGTAGAGACATCTTCATGATTGATTGCTGGTGTTGTAGGAGGTATTGTTGGAAGGACTGTTGTTGTTGTTGATGGAGATTCGAAATGGAATGAAGCTGAAGTTGTAGCAGGAGGGACTGTTGAAAACTGATCATTTGGGAGGACAGATGAAGTACTTGTTGATGTTGCTGATGAATTGTTGGGAACAATAGTTGCTGCAGTTGTAGGAGGGTCTGAAACCGTTGTTGATGAAGTTGCCGGATTTGTCGGAAATGATGTAGTGATCTGTAGCAGGCCACTCTGAATAAGGCTGTCAATGCCATTCCTCAGGTCCTCGCACCCATTCCATGAAATATTGCAATAGGGACACCCTAGTTCACATCCCGGAAATATTTGGTTTTCGCGGAGTTGAGCCTTGATTTCCACCAATGGTGTCCGGATCTGATCCACACTGGTTATTAAATAAGACGGTTGGTCTTCTTCAATAGCATTAATTCGGGGACCACCATGGTTTGGCATAGGGTTTTTATTGACATTGGGCGGAGGTGCAAAATTCAGAGCCTTGGAGTCTACCAAGTCTTGTACCTTCATATGCAGAGCTCTGCATTTTTCTGTACTGTGACCAGGTGCGTTTGAGTGAAAAGCACACCTAGCATTGGAGTCATAATTCCTTGGTAGACTGTTGGGATCCGGAGGTGCCAACGTTCTTAGCTCAACCAGGTTGAGTTTCAGAAGTTGTGGCAGCAAGGCAGCATACGGCATTGGGATCGGGTTGATCACTCGGTTAGCTTGGGATGGCCTTTGTTGAAATGGCCTCTGTTGACTGTTGTTGTTGGAGTTGTTGTTGTTGTAGTTTCTTGGAGGATATTGATTCTGCTGATACTGAGGTTGTTGTTGGAAGTTTTGTTGAGGAGGTTGATAGACTGGCTGTGGATGAGCTGGAGCAGGGATAGTGACTGCTGCTATTGACCTCTGAGCATATTGGGGCCTACCCCTGTTGGTGTGGATGGCATTGGTCTCGCCAGTTCTTCTCGGGCCTACAAAAGGCTTTCTTGTACTGCTGGACGAACTGGCACCGTTGTCTGAGATCTTTCCCATTTTTAACAGGCTTTCAATTCTCTCCCCAGCTATGACAACATCTGCGAAGCTGGTGGAAGAGAAAGCAGCCAACCTGTCAATATACGTTCCCTGGAGAGTGTTCATAAACATGTCTGCCATTTCTCTCTCAGACATAGGTGGCTGGACAGCAGCAGCAAGCTGTCTCCATCTTTGAGCATATTCTCTGAAGCTCTCCCTCGAAGACTGTGACATTCCCATCAGGAGAGTCCTGTTGGGTGCCATGTCTAGATTATACTGATACTGTCTGATGAAGGCCTCTGCCAGGTCCTTCCAGCATCTAATTGTTGCTCTTGTCAGATGGGAATACCACTCCCTCGAAGCTCCAGTCAAGCTATCTTCAAAATAGAACATCCACAATTTCTCATCCATTGTATAGGCCTTCAGCCTTCCCAGAAATGATTGCAAATGAGTCCGGGGGCATGAAGTCCCATTATACTTTTCGAAACAAGGAGGTTTGAACTTATGGGGGATCCTGACCCCTTCTACCAAACCCATGTCCATGACGTCGAAGCCCAAAGAATTTTGAGACTCCAGTGATCTCAACTTCTCAGCTATTTCTTCCAATCGTCTATCATATGTTTCCTCTCCGGCACCCATTACTGTATACTGGTCCTCCTGAGGATCTTCTTGAAGTACTCTGGCTGCTGTGGCTGTCCCTTGAATGTTGACTGGGATGTTGGCCTCTGGATGGAGATGGGGTCCAAAAACTGGGGGATTGACATGAGGTTGGACCCTCTCGTTGTTACTTGTGCCAGCAGTTCCCACATGGGGCTCCTCTTGATTCCTCCCTTCTACCAAAGCTCTGAGCCTCTCCTGGCTTTGAGCTAAATTGTTCATCACTTCCATGAATTGTGTTATCTGAGTTCTCATCTCCAACCTTTCGTTTGCCATCTGGTTTCTGACCTCCGTAAGGTCTTGCTGCATCTGATCCATCTGGATTCCCGGAAGGTTGTTTCTAGTGGGATACCTGTGAGGCCTGTTGAGAGGAAATACCCGGCGGCGAGCAATAATTCCTGAGCATCACAACAGAGGTTAGCAACAACAAAACAAAAACCTACAAAACAAACAAAAGGGTTAGCATGCAATGCAGTTATGCTTATTTGTTCTCAAGGTATCCGGTTTGGCTTTCAGTTTTGACCCTTCCAGACCCTTGAAGATGCTGCTGTTGAAGTTGCTTTTGATGTGAACCAACACAAATATATTACAAAGGTGAAATAATACAATTTGTTCGTTTTTTACAACACAAGCCCTCAAAGGGGTCAAAATACATCACAAAAAACAAAAGTACATGGAATAGGAATAACAACAAGCAAATGATCAAACTCCAAGGCCAAACTCATCCTCACGAACTTCCTTGAGAAGTGCTTCGGTCACAGGATCAGCCGGATGCTCCGTGAGACTTCTGATGAGAAGGTTTCTTGTTGCAACAACTGCAGTCAACTTCCTGTTCTGACTTTGGTCCTTAGACCTCTTCACTCCAGCTCTGATTTCTAGCTCTGATATTTCCTTCTGGGCTGCTGCCAGGGCCTTTTCCATCTGTTCCATTTTGTCTTGAACTCTCTTGTCTTCTAGAGTACGGGCCTCAGTGATCCGGACCCACCTGGCCTGACTCTCCTTCAGGTACAAGTCTGTTCTTGCTCTCTGGAACTGGGCTTCTTTACAAGCATTCTTCAGAATCTGTTCACCAGCTTTGGATTTGTTGATATAATCTCCAGACTTCTCAATCTTGGTCAAGTGTTCCACCCTCAACTTCTCCAATCTCTCAATCTCCCTCACACCTTCACTCCTCTCTCTGAGGGTCTTCTGCAAGGCTTGGGTTAACTTCTCATTTCTTTCCTTCAAGCTCTCAAACTCCTCCAGACTGATAGTGGCAGGGGGTGGTGCTGAAGATGACTCAGGCATGTCTTCTATGGTAAAGGGCATTCCAGAGAACTGGGCCCTAGCATGGGACCACTCATAATATTGGACTGATGCCACATTATTGCACTTCCCCAGAATGGTGATTCCCTTGGTTTGAACATGATCCCAGGCCCAGGCAGCCTGCCTAAGAGTTGCCAGACTAATCTTGTTCTCACAGTAGAGGGTCTCAACCAAGTCTTGTTCCCTTGGGGTATGAACCAGTGCATAGCCCAATTGTCTCCTGAACAGCAGAGGGTTGTAATTGATACTTCCCTTAACTCCTATTAAAGGCACATTGGGGAAGTGCCCACAGCTGGTGATTATATCTCTGCCCTTGGTGCTCTGAGCACACCATCTGATGTCTGCTGAAGTGAGGGTAGTGAGCCTCTTAGCCCAGTTGCTTTGCTGATGAGGATTGAGAAATGCATCTGTCCTGGGTAGATGCCTGAGAAGCCAAGCATGAAATAATGGAGCACAAATCCTCACTAATCTTCCCCTTTGCTTTTCATTTCTCTGATGTACTGAGTAATAGAGATCACCCAGTAAAGTTGGCACAGGGTTCTTCAGGATGAACAAGTGGATTGCATTCTTGCTAATGAATCGAGGCTCATCTGCAAACAACACAATTCCATATACACTTAAGGCCAACAGAGCACAAACAGCTTTCCACTCCCCCAAGGAGGCCTTCAAACTAGCTTGAGAAATCAGGAAGTCCAGATGAAAACCAGGGATCCCAGCTTTAGAGGTCATATGCTGTTCAATCAAAACAGGCTCCAGGTGCAAAGCTTTTGCTACCTCTCCATTGCTAGGAAAGACCATTTCAGGGTTGAACGGGATTTCTCTCCTGATAGGCAAACCAATCAAAGATGAGTATTCTTCTAATAGAGGCCCCAACTGAAAGTCTTGAAAGGTGAAACATCTCAATGGGGGGTCATAGAACTGAATGCAGGTGTGGATCAAACTCCTCTGAGATGGGTCCAGATCCATGACCAAGTCCAGTATATCCCCATAATGCTCCCTGAACAAAGGTATGTGATCTGGAGTGATCAGGGTTTGGATCCTCCTGATGTCTGATAAGTCTGGTTGGAAGAAATGATAGGTGATGTTGCTTTTCTTTGGAGCCATGATGCTGAAGACTGAGTAGAGTGAGTGCTGATGAAGATGCTGAGGAGTGGGCCACTGGCTGGCTAGTGCAAGTAACTGAAGTATATGGCTGACAGGCTGAAGCAAGTGCTGGTGGAGATAGGTCAAAACTGCAGATGGGGTCAAAACCAAAACCAGATGAAGGTGGATACCCTGAAACACAAATAAGCAAATGTTAATATGATGCAATGAGTATGTATGCAAATGAAATGCAAGGGTTTGTGACTGAGCTGGATCTGATCAAAATGCCCTGATATAAGTCCATGTGTTTTCAAGAATTCCAGATGGAGGTCTATAAATCCAGTAACCAGGGTGGGGGACTCAAATAAAGAGCCACATGTCCAGGGTTTTAGAATCACAAGAACTATCCAACATGGAGCATTCTTAACAAAGTCAAAGTAACAGGGTATTCTGAGGTCAAGGTACCTGCAAACCTGTAAACAGCCCAACCCCCTCACAGGTGGTGATCTAGAACAAGGATCCTCAGACTTGGATCAGTTATGAGAAGTGTAAACACTTCTAACCCGGAGGTACAGTGTTTACAATAACCATAACAATTCCTCCTCTAATTCACCTCAGCTTCTGAAGGTCAATACTAAAAGGTCATCCAGACTTAGCAGGCTTCCCAGATAGCCCTAGCATTGCAGGAAATCTGCAACACAGAGTTCTCAAGAAGAAACCCATATCTGAACCGTGTTTCATATTCCCGCACCAGACCGAAATGGAATGGGAAAGAATATGATTCACTCTAGCCTAGGTGTCACTCAGGTCCCAGGTATAGGACCTTAACTCTCAATGAAATACCCACCCACCAAAGAAAAACCAGATCCAGCCAGCACGGTATGACAGTATGAAAAATATAAAGCTATAAAGAAAGCAATAAATCAACTGTACATAAAGCAATAAACAAAACAGATATACAAGCACAGATAGCGCATAACACCCCAGTAAACACAAATCAATCAAGCGCTAGGAGGAACCCACAAAAAGAACCAGAAGCCCTGGTTGCAGTATAAGGTTCCCCAGCAGAGTCGCCAAGCTGTCGCTCCCGAAGATTTGCATCCCGGTACAAGCGCGAACGGTCGGCGAGAAGAACAGTGAGAACACACAGCCGTGAACTCACTGGAGAATGAATAGAGTCGCCAGCTAGGCATTTTTATCCCGGAGGAAAGGCAATGCTGCATAGACCTAGAAAGAAATGGATAAGACGGTTGCGAACCAGAGAGACTGAGAAAGGGGGTTGGTTACAACCTGGGAAGGTATTAGCACCCAGATTGTCCGTCGTACTCGACGGGATCCACGCTTAGAAGATTTGTGTTTTAAAGGGGTAGTGTCAGTGCAATCTGTGTGTAAAAGAGCTGGAAGGATGTACAGGTGTCAGTGTAAAAGAGTGTGAAGTGTGATATATACAGTGTCAGTGTAAGAACAAAGATGAGATGCTCATGATAATGAGGCTAAAGAATGAAGCTGGAAAGAGGGGGGATGAACAGAGACTTTTGTTCGATAACTGTTAAGTTATGCCTACGTATCCTCTCGTGCAATGAGGAAGTCAGAACACCGTAGTTCGACCCAAAGAGACTGAAAGATGAATTGACTTGTGAACTGCTTGCTTGCCTATGCTCAAGTGTTTGATCTGTCTGGCACAGATGCGAACTGTCTTGCATTAGACGGAAGAAGCAAGTTCTCGATTGTGAGTGAAGGTGATGAGAAAAGAATCCCGAAGGAGACGATTATTGTTTGTTTTTGAGTTTTCAGTCTTTTATTGCTTTTGAAAGTTTGTCACAAGCTAATGAGCTTAAGCCTAAACCAATGGATTTAGTAAACTCATCACATCTTCCCTCTGATTAGGGGTAATGAGAATACCTTAAGTGTGAAGTCAGATTCTCACACTTAATCACCTTTTGATGTAGAGTTAAGATCATTAACCTACTTGTGATTATTTAGATGTTTTTGGTGGTTTTTGTTTAGTGTTGAGTAATGAGGTTAAGCCATAATCAGGGATTAAACAGACTCATTACACCATCCTAAAAGAAGGATGATAGATGAGAGTGTTTAAGCTGAGGAAGACTCCTCAACTTAATCCATGATTAGGGATTAAACCCATGACAAAACAAACCTTTGATTAAGTGGATTTTAGATTAATGGTATGATGATGAAGTGAATTTTATGGTTTGTAAGACAAACTTGAGGGGGACTTGTCCATTAACACTAGGGTTAGTCCTTCTTAACCACTTAAGGAAGAATTAGAACCCTAATGCAAGGCCCAAGTTACAAGTGTGATGTCTTGATATTTATTAAGTAGATTAATTAAGAGATTTAAACACAAAGGGTTTAACACTTAGGATTAAAGTTATACACTCCATCCTAAGAGAAGGATGCAGGCATAACCCTAATCACAAAGTCTTAAAGCCTTTAGGGTTTAGTCTCTGATTATGAGGTGAGAAGAGAGGACTCAAAGAGAGACACAAAGGTAAAACTATGGGGGAACTAATCAAAACCCTAATTCATTATCATGCTTGGATGATCCTAAGGTTTGTGAGGTTTTCAAGAACAATCTTCAAAGGAGCCACCAGGAAGCAGATGAACAGGATCAAGAGAAGCAAAGTGACTTGCTTCATTCAAGAAGTCAAGTCACTTGAAGAAAGAAAGTGGGAGGAACAAGAATGAGCAAGCTCAATCTCAAACACACATAAAAATGCAGCAATGGATGCAAGAGAGATGAAAAGAAGAGTTATGAGAAGTGAAGGCAAATTCACTTCTCAAGTTTACTTACCACCTGAAAAGTTAGAAAGAAATGCAATGCAATGCAAGATGAAATGAAATGGCATGATGCTAGACCAAACCAGAAGCATGTTGATGATGATAATGATGCTATGAGATGCTGCAAACATGAGACAAGGCATGGAGATGTTCATACAAGATCATGAATGCAAATGATGCAAGTTAAGGAGCATGAACAAGCATGAAATGTTATGAAGCATACAAGACAAATGACATGGCAAATATGAGATGCAATGATCAAAGATGCTTCCTATATGTCTTAAGATGTCAAATGAATCATAAGCATGCACAAAATGCAAAGACAAGTCATGTTATGCAAGGGAATGCAAGGAGGATGCAAGAGAGAGCCCAAATTAGGGTTCATGGATCAAACATCAAACAAAAACCCAAAACAGAAACAAACCCTAAGATAAAAAATGGAAAATGGCACTCAAAGAAACCCTAGACCTATGATAAACCACTGCCCAAAGGGGAGCTCTCAACTCTCAACCAAACTCAAGATATGAATTTCCTAAGTTATTAGGGTTTTTTAGGGTTCTTAACAAAACAAATGCCAAACAATTTGAAAATGCAAGAACAATTCATGGCCTTTTTATCCTAGGAACTACATGCAAAACAAAAGACAATGCAAGAAGAATCAATGTCTCAACCTTCACCAATTGGCAGAAATGAATTTTTGAATCCATGATCAAAATAATGCATAAAAAATGATTTAATTCAATGAAAAATTCTTAAAATGCATCAAGATCAAAAAAGAAATTTGGTTTGAAGGTTGGACAATGTTTCTAAATGTCTTAGAACATTTCATGAATTTGTTTGTAATTTTTAAATACCTAAAAGTATTTTTAATTAATTAATTCTCATTAATCAATTAAAAATAATCTTTTAAATATTTAAAAATACTTTTTTAATGATAAAAAATAAAATAAAAATATTTTTGTGTCATAAAAATTAATAAAACCTTAAGGAAAAAGTTTCATAATTTTTAAGATTTTTTTGCTATTTTTAAATTAAATATGCAAAACAAATGAAAAAGAAATGAATTAAATTAAATAAAATAAAAGTAAACAGGATGGATGGACGAGATTGGCTCTGAGTTTGAATTCATTGACTGCGCGCGTGATCTTGTGGCCAGGATTGACTCTGATTAAATTATTTAATTATGGATTAATTGAGTTAACACGTGGATTAGGGCATAAGTAAGCTGATCTGGGCCATCCAAAAGAGAGGGAAGTCAACTGGTCAATGGCTATCTACGGCTCACATTCAAACTGAAGTTAATTACACAATTAGGGCACAAATTACTTTCAGGTGGCCGGAGAAGACTTCCGGTCGTCTTCTCCGGCCAGCTCTCACCTGGAAAATCTCCAAACCTCTCAAAACGTACCAAAAATGAAAACCAAGAACATGGAAATGATCCTCACCCTCTCACGAACCAAACCCCTCTCTCAAAACAAATTTATATTTCCTAAATCAACTGAATCGAAGAGAAAAAGTTCTAGGTCACGCAAGCTTCAGAAACAAATTAAATGCTCAAATCACAACCATTTTCAAAACCAATGGTACCAGAATGATCAGTGAAACAAATAGAACAAGTTTGTAACAATAAAAATGATTTCTGGAAAAATAAATTTCAGGCTACCTGAGATTTGAAGCTTTCCACTTGAGGACTTTCTGGCCTTCTCTTTATGTGCAAACTACTCCTTAGGACCCCTTGATGATGTTTGAATGCCTTAGAACAATTTATGTAGGCTGGTTGATGAGTTTCGAAAGCTCCTGCTTCAAGCTCAGTCAACAATGGCTATGGTGATTCTGGCTGATTCAGGCCATTGTGAATGATGGTTTGTGGTCTAGATGATGTATGGAGAAGCTTTGCAAGGTTTGTTTGGCTGTTTGTGAGCTAGGATGGAAGATTCGAATGGAACTGCAAACTGAAGTGAGAAATGGCAGTGGGATCTCTTGGCTGTTTCAGGCTTGTGCTTTGGGTGGTTTCTACTCAATGATACATGGTGAGTTGGATGATGAAGAAAGTTTGAGTGTTTGCAGGCTGTATAGAGAAATTCGAAAGCTTATGAAAAATGGAAGGTTTTTGTGAATGTGTGGAATGTATTGGTTTCAGCCTTGCTTCTTGTTATGGCTAGCTTGCAAATTGATAACATAAACAAATCTGATTGGCTGGATGATGTGACTTGTGCTTTTGTGATTGGTAAGTTTGCTTTTTCCAAAAGTCAAAAATCTTGTAAGAGAAGCATGGGCTTGATACTAGCTTGGTACAAAGCTAGGTCTGGCGCATCATGGTATGGTGAGAGAGCCAGCAAGGTCCAAAGGCCAAGGCAGCAAGTTGAGGGAAGGGTCATGAGTGTTTTGCAAGTTGTAACCTTTTTGCTCACATGTGAAGAAAACCTTGTTACATAAACCAAACCATAGGCAAACTTGATCCAATTCTGATTTTCAGCACTTAGAGAATGTTTATGTGTTGGTTTGAAATGAATTAGAGGCTACATTTGGCTTTGGTTCAAGACTTTGCAAAATTTCCATTTGAAGCATGCCTTAGAAATTAATGATTTTTGCCAACTTTGCATTGCCATAACTTTTGATCCAAGAAGAGTTTGATCATGTTCTTGTACTTTTTGAAAAGGGAAAGATGAGATCTACAACTTTCATGACCAAAGTTTTTCCATTTGAAGCCTTTTTGAATCATGAATCAAGGCTTGAAAAATGACCTAAAATGATGCATTCTTGAAAAGTCAACTATGCCCAAAAAGTCAACATTTGCAAAAACCCTAAATTCTTGATTTTTATGAACTTAAACCTTCTTCCATGATCAAATAAAGATCATATACACTCAAAATGATGAAGATCACCCATTGGTTGGGTCATTGGGGGCCTCAGATGCCCTGATTTTACACTGACTTGTCTGAAAAGTCAACCCTTGATCAGATGACTTCCCCATGGAATTTCTTCATGAAAATTGATATGCATACTCCCTATACCATATAGAGATCAATGGAAATAAGAATGGCCAAAAAATTTGGAGTTATGGCCTCTGAAACCAAAACCCTAATTTTCAGTCAACTGTGCAGTTCAACCTGGCTCTGCATCACCTCAAACCCTAGTTCTTGTGATTCCACTGCATTTTTGACTTTGAGGAGATGGAATATGATATAAGAACACACATGGACCACTTTGAATTGATTGGTGGCCTTTGGAGTGGCTCAAGATGCTTTGGGATGGCTCAGATCACAAACCCTAGGTGCAGATGCCTTAGAAACTATGCAGTGAAACAAAAGTGAGATATGAGATGATATGTTTGTGCTTATGCATATGAGAATGATCACAAGCCATGGTGTGAATGGGTGAGGGCAAATTTGGGGTGTTTACAGATCCATAATAATATTATATATTATTATAATAACTATTATTATAATAAATATATTTATTTTATTATTATTTTATAACCATTATAAAATAACAATAATTATTATTATATTATCCGAATTTCTATTTTCACTTAAGTGCACCGTACCTTACGGCGTTCCTTTGATTTCTCTATCTCTCATCAAACTGTCCTTATGTGTGTGACCCTGTAGGATTTCGTAACGTTGGTAATTATATTAAATTATATATATTTAACATAATAAACAGTGAGCGGTATCTAGCAACACATCACTGCTACCCAAGTCACGAAAATGTCATGTGATCTGACAAAACCTTTTTCGTGATAATATATGTTTGTACAATTACCCTTTTGCCCCTATGTCTATATTGAACACAAGGCATACACTGTGTCATCCTTGTCCAGTTCAATATTGGGCCCTTAGACATTTCTCCTGTTATGCAGGATTGGCAAATTCCATCTAGGACACTCATGTCCCTCAGCATGCTTCGTGGAGTGCCCATCAACTGTCTTTATGATCATCCAGTTACGGATAATGTTTGATCAGCAATAAAGCACCCGACTCTACATCTAGGGTCCATAGTGGTTTCAGGTCGAAGGGTGGTAATACACCATTATCACCATGAGAATAACTTATGACACTTTGCATAACATACTATGTAGTATTCTCATAGCGGGTCAATCCGGTATAAATATTACTCCTAATATTTATACCTATGTCAAGACTTGATAACTCTTTATCCATGATCCATGAGATGTGATCATCAGTCTATCTTCATAATAGTCTCAATGCTTTAATGTTATCCCACTTTGCAATAAAGCTTGACTACGGATATTTTAAGAATAATGTCTTTATGTTTAATGGGATCTCATGATTAAGTCACACTTAACATTTCATTAAACAGACTAACTATTCTAGGGACTTTATTATTCTAAAAGACAAACATAATAAAGAAATGCCTTTTATTATTAAACGAATAATCCGATACAAGTACCAAAAAAGTATTGGCCTCTAGGGCTTACACCAACAATCTCCCACTAGCACTAGAGCCAATTAGGCATACCCTTAATACCCATAGATCTAGTATGACCATCATGCTTCTGTTGCACAAGAGGCTTTGTTAATGGGTCAGCGATATTGTCAAGTGTAGGTACTCTGCATATCTTCACATCTCCCCGATCGATTATCTCTCGAATGAGGTGATAACGCCTAAGTATGTGTTTGGATCGTTGGTGAGATCTAGGCTCCTTAGCTTGTGCGATCGCACCATTGTTATCACAATATAAACCAATGGGATCCACAATGCTTGGGACTATGCCAAGTTCACTAATGAACTTCTTGATCCAAACAGCTTCCTTTGCTGCATTTGAGGCAGCAATATACTCGGCCTCAGTTGTAGAATCAGCAACTGTTTCCTGCTTTGAACTTTTCCAGCTCACAGCGCCACCATTGAGACAGAACACATAACCAGATTGTGATCTAAAATCATCCTTATCTGTCTGGAAGCTAGCATCAGTGTAACCAATTACATCAAGCTCTTCCTGACCTCCATATATCAAGAATGAATCCTTAGTCCTTCTCAAGTACTTAAGGATATTCTTGACAGCTACCCAGTGAGCATCACCGGGATCAGATTGGTACCTACTCGTTGCACTTAATGCATACGAGACATCTGGTCGAGTACATAACATGGCATACATGATAGATCCTATTGCAGATGCATATGGAATCTTATTCATGCGATCCCTTTCTTCCTTAGTTGAAGGGGATTGTGTTTTTGATAAACACAGACCATGTTGCATAGGTATGAATCCTTTCTTGGAATCATGCATATTAAAGCGTCTCAACACTTTATCTATGTATGTACTCTGACTTAGGCCAAGCAGTTTTTGTGATCTATCTCTATAGATCCTAATTCCTAATATATAGGCTGCTTCACCTAGGTCTTTCATAGAAAAACAATTCCCTAACCAAGTCTTCACTTGTTGCAAGGTAGGGACATCGTTTCCAATGAGTAATATGTCATCTACATATAATACCAGAAACACGATCATGCTCCCACTAACCTTCTTGTAGACACAAGGTTCATCTTCATTTTTGATGAATCCATATTGTTTTACAGTTTCATCAAAACGAAGATTCCAGCTTCTGGAAGCTTGCTTCAATCCATAGATTGATCGCTGTAACTTGCATATCTTTTGGGCATCTTGTGGTATGTCAAATCCTTCAGGTTGTGTCATGTACACATCCTCAAGAAGATTCCCATTAAGGAAAGCAGTTTTGACATCCATCTGCCATATTTCATAATCATGATATGCAGCGATGGCAAGTAAAATCCGAACAGATTTAAGCATTGCAACTGGTGAAAAGGTTTCATCATAGTCAACCCCATGAATTTGTTTATAGCCTTTTGCAACCAGTCTTGCTTTATAGGTATGTACCTTACCATCCATGTCAGTCTTCTTCTTGAAGACCCACTTGCATCCTATAGGGTTAACTCCTATAGGAGGTTCTACCAAGGTCCAAACCTGGTTTGTGTACATGGAATCCATTTCAGATTTCATGGCTTCTAGCCACTTCTCAGACTCAGGACCAGTTATGGCCTCTTTGTAGGTCACAGGCTCATCTTGATCCATGAGTAATACATCACCCTGATCACTTATGAGATATCCATATCTCTCAGGTTGGTGACGTATCCTGCTTGACCTACGCTGGTCTTGTTCTACTTGAGCAGGTTGCTCTTCCACAACTACTTGTGTTTCCTGCTCTAGTTCCTCCATAGGTGTTTCAATGTTTTGTGATTCTTGTATTTCTTCAAGCTCTATTTTCCTCCCACTGTTTCCTTTGGAAATAAAATCCCTTTCCAGAAAGACTCCAGTTCGAGCGACAAACACTTTGCCCTCAGAAGGATTGTAGAAGTAATATCCTCTTGTTTCTTTAGGATACCCCACAAATAAGCATTTGTCAGATTTGGGCTCAAGCTTGGTTCAAATTTGTCGTTTGACGTAAACTTCGCAACCCCAAATCTTCATGTAAGACATATGTGGTTTCTTACCACTCCATATCTCATATGGTGTCTTATCAACCTTTTTGGATGGAACACGGTTAAGTGTGTAAGCTGCTGTTAATAATGCATGTCCCCAAAAGGAGTTTGGAAGATCGGCGTGACTCATCATGGATCGGACCATGTCTAACAAGGTTCGATTTCTTCTCTCAGATACACCATTCCATTGTGGTGTTCCAGGAGGAGTAAGTTGGGATAGAATCCCATACTCTTTTAGATGGTCATCAAATTCTAGGCTTAAATATTCACCGCCTCGATCTGATCGAAGAACTTTAATATTCTTACCTAGTTGGTTTTGTACTTCATTCTTGAATTCCTTGAACTTTTCAAAGGACTCAGATTTGTGTTTCATTAAATACACATATCCGTATCTATTGAAGTCATCAGTAAAAGTGATGAAGTACTGAAAACCTCCTCTGGCTGGTATGTTCAGTGGTCCACATACATCAGTATGTATGAGTGCCAAAAGATCATTAGCCCTTTCACCTTTTCCTGTGAATGGGGACTTTGTCATCTTTCCAATTAAACAAGATCTGCATGTCTCATATGATTCATAATCAAAAGAGTCCAAGAGTCCATCTTTATGGAGTTTGGAAATGCGTTTCTCATTTATGTGGCCTAATCGACAGTGCCAAAGGTAAGTTGGATTCAACTCATTAGGTTTCAACCTTTTAGTATTAATGTTATAAATTGGCATTTCAAGATCAATGACATATAGTCCATTATTCATTTTTGCAGTAGCATAGAACATATCATTCAAATAAATGAAGCAACAATTGTTCTTTATTATGAATGAAAAACCAAACTTGTCCAAACAAGAAACGGAAATAATATTCCTGCTAATTGCAGGTACATAATAACAGTTCTCTAACTGAATTATTAAACCACTAGGTAAAGTTAAAACATAAGTTCCTACAGCTAAAGCAGCAACCTTTGCTCCATTGCCAACTCGTAGGTCAACTTCACCTTTTGCCAAATCTCTACTCCTTTTTAGCCCCTGCACATTAGTACAAATGTGAGAACCGCATCCAGTATCCAATACCCATGATGCAGAAGTAGATAAATTAATTTCAATAACAAAAATACCTGAATTTGAAGTCTCTACTCCATTATTCTTATCTTCCAGGTACTTTGGGCAATTTCTCTTCCAATGTCCGGTCTTACCGCAATGGAAGCAAGTGCCCTCCTTTGCTATTCCTCCACTAGGATTCAAAACAGGAGGAGTGGGTTTGGGTTTGGCAACTTCCTTGCCTTTCCCTCTACCACCCTGTTTGATGGGCCTCTTGTTCTGTTTCTTTCCATTACTGACCATCAGAATGGATTTCCCTTTTGTCTTCATATTCTGCTCAGCAGTTCTCAACATGCCTAGCAGTTCTGGACGACTTTTGTCCAAGTCATTCATATTAAAATTCAGGACAAACTGACTGAAGCTCTCTGGCAACGATTGCAAGATCAGATCAATCACAAGTTCTTTTCCAAGGGGAAACCCTAATCTGTCAAGGTTCTCCACATACCCAATCATCTTGAGTACATGGGGACTTACAGGGGCTCCCTCAGCTAACTTGCTGTTAAAAAGGGACTTTGAAACCTGAAACCTCTCATTTCTTGCTTGCTCTTGATAAAGCATTTTCAGATGTCCGATCATATCGAACGCAGACATGTTCTCGTGTTGCTTTTGCAACTCAGAGTTCATGGTAGCAAGCATGAGGCAAGCGGTTTCATTGGCATCATCGAAATGCTTCTTATAAGCATCTCTTTCTGCCTTTGGTGCAGAACTAGGAGGTTCCTCCTCAGGAACTGGTGTCTCCAAGACATACAGCTTCTTATCGTGCTTGAGGATAATCCTCAGATTATGGTGCCAATCCAGGAAATTTGTCCCAGACAATTTTTCCTTATCTAGGATGGATCGCAAAATATTGTTCGATGTGTTTGTTGTCATGGTAATCTACAAGAGAAATATGAAAATATAAATATCATTAAAACAACATATTTAATTAGGCCTTTAATCAAATATGCTCCCACTATTTTATTCAAAACAAATGACCCTCATCATTTGATTCGGAAAATCCCGTTGGAAGACTTTCTAGTGGGTCGAGATCCATGTTTCACTTTGTTTTAAGTCAGCGTTAGGCTGATTACACAAAACTAAGTTATTTAGGTAGGAACTCCTTCCAATTGTATCTCATACAACTCTCGAATATTTTCAATTGGGTGAATAACTCCTTATTCTGATCCATCACATGAATCATTCCCAATTCTTGCTTCTAAACATGTATAATCTTATTATAATTTGTTTAGTTAAGTTTGACCCATTGTTTTAGCAATTGGATATTACAATTATCCCATCACACCTTACTAATATAGAACATGCACCTCGCGTGGGCGAAACCTACAATGCTCGATACTAGTCTTGATGAGTGCTAAAAATTGGAAAGCATAAACTTAATATTTAATTTTGAGGGATTTTGTTATTAGTTTGATCTCACCGGCTTAACATGCAAAACGTCTCTCACATGCATCAACATACAATTACATGCATCAACATACATATAAAAAGATACAATTATGGCCCCTAACGCAATTGTTCTCTCAAGCCAATGAGAGAACCTAAGCTAACCTAATAACGATCTAAGCTTCTCCAAGCATGATCTCCAAGGTTATCCTCCTTTAATATTGAATACTTCCTTTTTCTTCATAACATAATATTACATTACATATAAGAATACTCGTTTTACATACGAGGGAGTGAGATGAGAAAAGAAGTTACATAAAGAGATTGAGAGAGAGGCACGACTCGCAGGCCGTATTTAAAAATCCCAAAACAATAATAAAGGATAAACTAAGGCCATAACTGATCACCACAAATAAATAATAATAAACACACTTTTATTATTAGTTTAAAATTCCGATAATTAAATAAACTAAATTAAATTTCGGCTGATTGATCACATTTTATGAACACTTCATTGTATTTCACGTCGTTTCCTGCACAACTTTTGTGCATTTACAACCCCAACCGGAAAAGTCTGCGGCAATACAACACTTGTACTGCCATTAATCCTAATGCAACAATTTCATGCCGTCAAACACAACTCGATTGATAACTCAATATGATAGATCAACATGTCATTGCTTCACCATACTAACGTCGGATTCCGAAGCGAATGAAAATGATGATCTTTCAAAAGAATTACAATCCTTATGTGATTGAATGGATGAAATCAAAACAGTATATCCCATATACCATCTTTGCATCAGAATTTCTTATATCTTATATAAAAGTGATCGATCTAATTGTGTAACCTATGGATGATCAATGTATCGCACAACTTCACCATACTAATGTCGGTTTCTGAAGCATAATCAACATCAATCATCCAAATCGTACACAACAGATGCCAAATTTAATTAATCGTTTATTGTTAAATTCATTCTGTGTTTTAATCGAATCAAATACAGAAAAGACGGAAATTTAACAGCTATCAGATCCATGGTTTCGTAAGTGGCTCTGATACCACTGAAGGAAAATTGCGATCTAAACACAGCGGAAAAACAAAATTTCCTTTAGTGATCCTTACGAATGAGCATGGTCAGTGATAGAATCGTTACCTCTTTGTGGCGATTCAGATCTTTGATGCAGCGATCACAAGCGTTGATGAAGTGCAACGCCTCTACTCAGTCCACACGAACAGCTTCCGGTCACAGTGCTAGCTGCTTACGAACGAAATTATTTGAGTGAGAAAAGAGAATCAAAAACGAAATTGCATCAAGTGAAAGCTTAATCACAAGGGTTCCTTTTATAGACTCTCTTGTGGGCTGCGGGCTAAAAGCCCAATTCACATGATCCATAATAATATTATATATTATTATAATAACTATTATTATAATAAATATATTTATTTTATTATTATTTTATAACCATTATAAAATAACAATAATTATTATTATATTATCCGAATTTCTATTTTCACTTAAGTGCACCGTACCTTACGGTGTTCCTTTGATTTCTCTATCTCTCATCAAACTGTCCTTATGTGTGTGACCCTGTGGGATTTCGTAACGTTGGTAATTATATTAAATTATATATATTTAACATAATAAACAGTGAGCGGTATCTAGCAACATATCACTGCTACCCAAGTCACGAAAATGTCATGTGATCTGACAAAACCTTTTTCGTGATAATATATGTTTGTACAATTACCCTTTTGCCCCTATGTCTATATTGAACACAAGGCATACACTGTGTCATCCTTGTCCAGTTCAATATTGGGCCCTTAGACATTTCTCCTGTTATGCAGGATTGGCAAATTCCATCTAGGACACTCATGTCCCTCAGCATGCTTCGTGGAGTGCCCATCAACTGTCTTTATGATCATCCAGTTACGGATAATGTTTGATCAGCAATAAAGCACCCGACTCTACATCTAGGGTCCATAGTGGTTTCAGGTCGAAGGGTGGTAATACACCATTATCACCATGAGAATAACTTATGACACTTTGCATAACATACTATGTAGTATTCTCATAGCGGGTCAATCCGGTATAAATATTACTCCTAATATTTATACCTATGTCAAGACTTGATAACTCTTTATCCATGATCCATGAGATGTGATCATAAGTCTATCTTCATAATAGTCTCAATGCTTTAATGTTATCCCACTTTGCAATAAAGCTTGACTACGGATATTTTAAGAATAATGTCTTTATGTTTAATGGGATCTCATGATTAAGTCACACTTAACATTTCATTAAACAGACTAACTATTCTAGGGACTTTATTATTCTGAAAGACAAACATAATAAAGAAATGCCTTTTATTATTAAACGAATAATCCGATACAAGTACCAAAAAAGTATTGGCCTCTAGGGCTTACACCAACAGAAACTAGTTAAGGTGTGCCCATTAGGTTCTATAAGCTGCCCCTAATGGCTCCAATTCACTTATAGAATGATGCCTCGAGATCTACCATTGACCACTCTTCTCATAACCGTTATACCTCTTCGAATCTCTTCTTCAGTTGATACTTTTTTACTACCTCTTTCATGTGTCAAATGATCATCATGTGGGTTATCATCATTAGTGGCCATGTCTAACCTGTAATAAAGAAACCAAGGAGGATCAAATATAACTTATAGTAAAAGCAATTGAAAACACAAAAATAAAGAAACCATGCATGATCAAATATAACTTATAATCAAAGCAATTGAAAACAAAAAATAAAGAAACCATGCATGATCAAATATAACTTATAATCAAAGCAATTGAAAACACAAAAATAAAGAAACCATGCATGATCAAATATAACTTATAATCAAAGCAATTGAAAAAAAATAAAAATAAAGAAACCATGCATGATCAAATATAACTTATAATCAAGAAACCAAGGATATAATTGCATAATTGACCTCTTTCACTAACATCTATTTCTTTTCTTTGTTGGAATATTAATCACTTGTTTCTTAGCAATGCGTACAGATGAATTGATCCAAATTCCCTCATTATGATCGTTTCTTATATATGACTCATCCGCTATAAGATCCTCATTTTCATCATTTCTATTCAACTTATTCCGTCTAATGCATGACTCATTCTCAACATCAATATCACATTGATCGACACCGCTATCATCAACCACTTTGTTAGAGAAAAGCACTATAGACCATTTTGTACTCGTCAGGTCATTCACATAGAACACTTGTTTATCTTGAGATGCTAGAATAAAAGGTTCATCTTTGTACCCCACCCTAGTAAGATCAACTTTCAAAAATCCAGACTTATCCATTCGTATGCCACTACTATTTACCCACTTGCAACCAAAGATGGAAATCTGAAACTTCTCGTAATCAAACACCCAAATGTGCTCAATAACTCCAAAATATGACAAATTTGCATATTTGGGCTTTAAGTCCTTCATACTTGATATATGCATTTCTTCAGCTAGCACGGTGACACCATTATTTTGCATAGTACTCTTATCATCTTGTTCTTTGGTATAAAATGTGTATCCATTAATTGAGTATGCGCTATGAGAAAACACATGCAAACTTGGACCATATGCCAAACATCTCAACCTTTCTGTTGCTGAAGAAGGATCTGAAGAGCGCTTTGAATAAATATGATCCTTTAACCATTGTATGAAACTTTGATTGTGCTCTCTAACTATCCAATTTTCATTTCTGTTCGGATTTAACCTTTGGAGTACATCCTTGTGCATTTCAACATATGGCTCAACCTCATTATCATTGTGCAGAACATACAAATGAACTTGATCCCGTTCATCCCTTGATACTGTCACAATTTTATTTCCAATTAATTTCTTACCTTCCATTTTTTCGAAAATCTGAACTCTGGGGAGTCCAATCAATTGAACATTAGACAAATATTCAGTACAAAACTCAACAACTTGTTCAACAATGTATCGTTCAACAATACAACCCTCTGGTAGACTTCGGGATTTCACGTACCCTTTTAATATTTTCATATACCGTTCAGCAGGGTACATCCATCTCATATAAGCTGGTCCACACAACTGTGTCTCTTTCTGTAATACCCTGTATTTTATTTAAAACTCTGAACAATATTAATTGGTAATGATATTATTCCGGAATACTCTAAGAAATTTTAACGGAACTAAATAGAGTAATTCATGGGATTTTATTTTATTAATTGATATTAGCTGACTCAGAGGTTTTATAAAATATCGGATTAAGAGACATTTTCATATACTCTCTAATTTTTGACCTATTGGTAAAAATATAAGCTTTTATATTTTATATATATATATATATATATATATATATATATATATATATATATATATATATATATATATATATATATATATAGAAAGATTATGAGAGAAAGAGAAAGTTGGTAAGAAAGAAGAAAAGAAGAAAAGGAGAAGAGAAGAAAAAGAGAGAAAAGCCCTAAAGCTCCAATTCCTCATTCCCGATCATCCGTTCGTCGAATTAACTCAACCTTTCCGCCAATCTTTATCTCTCGAGGTGGGTTCTTAGTTAGAAAATTTTATCTTTGATTTTGGTTGAGTTTTAGAGATGTTTGTGGTTAGGGCTTAATTGGAAAATCTAAGAAAATTCGGAAGTTTAACGGTTAAAACTCGATTAAAACCTACCTAAAATACTCACATGATGATAATGAATATGTTTGATTATGTCTTGTTGCATTGGTTGATGTTTGGGAGTGATTGGGTGTGGAAAGAGTGTTTTCCCGTAAGGCTGGAACTTCCTGAATTGGTGTAGCTCGCTCAGCGAAAGTTCCAGGGCGATGCTCGCTTAGTGAGAAGGAGCTCGCTCAACGAGACCTGTAGATTCCAACTTTGGTATTTTATTTGTAACTTATGATTCGGGTATCCGTTTTGAGCGTTCCACATATCGTTTTGAAGCTAATAACATAATCTATCTATCAAGATCAAGAGACATTATTTTCGAGCCGACTTTTACCTGACTTTTTCAAATGACCAAAACTTGATAAAATGGAAAGTGTGAGTTAATGGAAATAGAGAAAGGTACGACTTATGAGGTATCTAGGTTCCACTTAAACTCATTTGAATTATGATTTATGTTTTGTTTTTAGGATCCTCCGTAAGGTCTTGTATAAGTCTCTATGTGGTTACTATGTGTTTCACTAGAGCATCCGTAAGGACTTGAGGTATCGGTTGTGTATGAATGGGCTTTGATTTGAGAAGTGTAGACTATAAGTCCTCTGTAAGGTCTTGAGTAAGCCTTGAGGTGGGTTGTCCTTAGTCCCACGTGAAGCATCCGTAAGGACTTGAGGCAAGTACTATGCTAGTTTTGTGTCAATCTTGAGTAAGTCTTGAGGTGGGTTACCTTTAGTCCCACGGGAAGCATCCGTAAAGATTGAAGAGCGTGTTATGTCAATTCCTCCGTAAGGTCTTGTATAAGTCTCAAAATGGTTACTATGTGTTTCACTAGAGCATCCGTAAGGACTTGAGGTAGACATTTCCCTATTGGTATTTTGAAATCGTGTGTGGACCTTAGTTTCCCCTATGATCTTGGTCCTTGTGTGAATTAGTTTGTGAAACATGCGAGTTTCGTTGGAAATGACCCTTAGAGCCGAGAGAATTCTAAGACAGGGAATCCATTGAGATGTTTTATCTCACCCCATGTTGATGTTGTTATTTCAGGTACTTCAGGTTCCTCTAAGAGTAAGGATAAGGCGACTTGATTATCCTTACTAGTTGATGGCTTAGTCTTCCGCTGTGGACTTTTGAGATCTTTGGATCTAGTTCTTAGATCTTTTTGTAGTTGAACATCTTGTACTATTATATAGCCTTATTTAGTACCTTATGTTGTAGCGGCTATATATATATATATATATATATATATATATATATATATATATATATATATATATATATATATATATGCAATGTGTTGCTAAGAACTCATTTGTATTTCAGTACTGAATTTTTAATATTATATATGAAAAATATGCTTTATGTATGTCTTTTGTATATGGGTATTACAGTTGGTATCAGAGCAGGTCGTATCCTCGACCTAGCCTTGAAATATTATAAGTGTTTCCTTCCGTTCATACACGTTGACTGGCGGTAGGACTAAATGTTATGTTTATGGTATTGAGCCTGATCAACTTAATCCTATTTTGATGACATTTAGGAAATATGGCTGGTAGACGTGGATCTCGTGCTCGACCCAGTGTCACTCCTCCCGGTAGCGATCAAACAGGTAGCGATGGGAATGCTCCTATGTTCCAATTTATGCAGCAGATGCAGCAACAACAACACCAATTCATGCAAGAAATGATGCATCATATGAGTGGAGGGCCATCACCCTCACGTGGTTGCTCCTGGAGCTACGGGTGGAACATTTAGAGACTTCTTCCGCATGAACCCTCAAGAGTTTCATGGCAGGTTGGATCCGGTTAAGGCTCATGAATGGGTGACTGGAATAGAGAGGATATTCCAGATTGTGATTTGTAGTGAAGAAGACAAGGTGACCTTCATGTCACATTTACTAAAGGGTCCTGCTGCTAGGTTGTGGGAAAGTGCCTCAAATTTGATGATGGTGCAAGAAATTCTAAGAGTATGGCAACAATTTAAGACATTTTTATGGACAAGTATGAGTTCCTTGAGGACGCAAAAAGGGTTTAAATTTCAACAATTGAGGCAAGGGAGCATGACTGTGGCCAGTTATGCTGAGAAGTTTGAGGACATGGCAGCCTACTCTAGGCAGGCTATGTATGCTCCTGATGAAAGGTGGAAAGTTGACCAGTTCTTGTTTGGGCTAAGGGCCGAAATCTCACATAGTGTGTCTCAAAGGGAGTTCACTACCTACTCCGAGATGTTGAGGCAATGCTATGTTGCGGAACATAGTTTGAAGAAAGTGCAAACAGAAGCTAGTGCCGGAAGAGTGGTTCAAGGAGATAGGGGGAGGGCTAGTCAATCTTTTAGGCCGAGGCCTCAACCCTTCAAGGGGAAACAGGTGTCGAGCCCTAGATCCAGTGCTCCTCCTTCTTGCCCATGATGTCGCAAGAATCATTTTGGAAGATGTGAGCAGAGCGGTGTAATTTGTTGTCATTGTTAGAAGGAAGGACATATTTCTAGGGATTTCCCTTAGAGAAAGGATCTGACTCAAGGGAGAGTTTATGCTATGGATACTGGGAAGATGAAAGGCGATAATTCCTTGATTGCGGGTAATTGTCTTGTTAACAACCATCCTTGTCTTGTTTTATTTGATTGTGGAGCTACGCATTCTTTTATATCTACTATTTGTGCGAAGCGACTTGGGTTGCGACTATTTCCCTTGTCTCCTCCAATGGTGGTTACTACCGCTATGATGAAACTGTCGAGACGCCGCTTAAGTGTGAGAACTGTACGTTGTCCGTGGATGGCAGAATCTTTCAGATTGACCTCATTTGTTTGCCCCTTAAGAAAATTGATGTTATCCTAGGAATGGATTGGTTGTCTACTAATTCTGTGTTTATTGGGTGTGAAGAAAAGTTGATCCTCATTCCCTCCATTGAAGTGCCTTCGAAAGATGTTTTGACAAAGATCTTAGAAGGTACGGTTGGAATGGTACAATTTCTGTTTGAACAAGAGAAATCGTTTTTTCTTGTCCTAACTAAAGAGGAGAGTAATGACTGTCGCTCCCAAAGATTTGCATCCCAGTACAAGCACGAACGGTCGGCGAAAGGAGGAAATGAAATGAACTGAATAGAGTCGCCATCTGGGCATTTTTATCTCGAAGGAAAGGTAATGATGCATGAACCTAGAAAAAAGATGGATAAGACGGTTGCGAACCAGAGAAACTGAGAAAGGGGGTTGGTTACAACCTGGGAAGGTATTAGCACCCAGATTGTCCGTCGTACTCGACGGGATCCACGCTTACAAGATTGTATCTAAAGGGGTAGGTGCATGTGCTATCTGTGTGCAAAAGCTGGAAAAGAATATACAAGTGTCAGTGCAGGGAAATGAATTGCTCAGGGACTAAGGCTTTTAAAAGAGAATGCTGAAAGAGGGGGGAGACACAAAGACTTTTGTTCGATAACAGTTAAGTTATGCCTACGTATCCTCTTGTGCAATGAGGAAGTAAGAACACCGTAGTTCGACTCAAAGGGACTGAAAGATAAATTGTCTGTGAACTGCTTGCTTGTCTATGCTCAAGTGTGTTACTTGTCTGGCTCAAGTGCTAACTGTCTTGCATTAGATGGGAGAAGCAAGTTCTCGTTTGTGAGTGAAGTTGATGAGAAAAGAATCCCGAATGAGACGATTATTGTTTGTTTTTGTGTTTTCAGTCTTTTATTGTTTTTGGAGTTTGTCATAAGTTAATGAGCTTAAGCCTAAATCAAAGGCTTGAGGCTTGTAAACTCATTATATCCTCCATTGATTAGGGATAATGAGAATACTTAAGTATGAGATAAGCATCTCAACTTAATTACCATTATGATGAAGGATTAAAATCATTAACCTACTTGTGATTATTTAGATGTTTTTTTTGGATTTTTGTTTAGTGTTAAGTAATAAGTTTAAGCCATAATCAAGTATTAGTGAACTCATTACACCATCCTAATAGAAGGATAATAGATGATCACACTTAAGCTGAGGAAGATACCTCAATTTAATCCATGATTAGGGATTTAATTCATGTCAAAACAAAGCCTTTATTAAAGTGGATTTTAATTAGAGGTGAGATTAAGAAGTGAGTTTTATGATTTGTAAGACAACTTGAGGGGGACTTGTCCATTAAACATTAGGGTTAGTCCTTCTTAACCATAAAGGAAGAATTAGAACCCTAATGTAAGGCCCAAGTTACAAGTTAATGCCTTAGTGATTATTAAGTGGATTGATTAAGAGGTTTAAAAAAATTAAGGGTTTAACACTTAGGATTAAAGTTATACACTCCATCCTAAGAGAAGGATGCAGGCATAACCCTAATTCCAAAGTCCTAAAACCTTAAAGGTTTAGTCTCTAATGATGAGATGAGAAGAGAGACACAAAGAAGACTCAAAAGGTGAAAATTAAGGGGGACTAATCACAACCCTAATTATTATCATGCTTAGATGTTCCTATGGTTTGTAAGGCTTAAGAAAAGAAATCTTCAAGGAAGCCACCAAGGAGAAGCAAGATGAGAAGAGAAGGAAGCAAAAGAATAAGTTACTTACTTCCTAAGAAGATAAGTAACTTAAAGGGGGGAAAAGCACAAGTGAGCAAGCTCACTCAAAGACAAATAAAAATGAAGCAAGGATGCAATATTAAGAGATGAGAAGAGATGGGAGGTGAAGGCAAATTCACCTCCTAAACAAACTTACCATTAACCTGAAAAGTTAGTACAATATACAATATGAAAAGAATGAAGTGAAATGATGCATATGCAAGGGCAAAGACCAAGACCAGACGCATAAACATGATACAAATAATTCTATGACATGATGCAAAGGCATACAAAGTGTATATGAATGATCATACAAGAGGATGAATGCAAATGAAGCATGTTTTGAAGTTTGAAAGTTCATGAAAGTTAATGAAAGGAAATGAATGCAAACCATGGCAAATGAATGAATAAATGATCAAGCATGATTCTAACATGTCCTAAGATGTCTAAGATGACATATAAATGCATGAAATGTCATGGCAAGTTCATGTATGGGTGCATATGCAAGATAAATGCAAGTAAAGATGCAAAATTAGGGTTTTAAAGCAACATGAGATGCATATGACTAAAACAGAAGCAAATGACATTATAAAAAATTGAAAATGCACTCAAAGAAACCCTAAACCTATACTAGGTTACCATCCAAAGGGGGAGGTCAGAAGCTAAACCTAGAAGGAGTTATGAATTTCCTAAGTTTCTAGGGTTTTTTGGGTGATCTTCAATGTAAAATGCCAAAAAATTTGAAAATGCAAGATAAAAATGAAACAAAAATGTTTTTGAATGCTAGAAGCCATACATTGAACAATTCAAAAAGAATCATCTTCAAACTCTTCTTGGTTAGGTAGAAAATATTTTTCCAAGTTAGGGTTCAAAAAATAGGATTTAAATGACCCTTAATTCAAATAAAATTCTCAAGTTATGACCAAACCTAAAAAGAAATTTGTGTGGAGAGTTTGAAAATGTTTCTAAATGCAAAGGGATGATTCATGTTTTTTTTGGTGATTTTAGAAACTTAAATGGTATTTTAATTAATTAAATTCAATTAATTAATTAAAATAAACATTAAAATATTTTAAAAATACAATTTTTATGCACAAAATAAAATAAAAATCATTTTCTGATTAAGAAAAATATTTGGAATAAATATGCAAAAGGAAATATTTTTGGGATTTTTCTAAGTATTTTAAAATAATTATGCAAGATAAATGAATAAAAATGAAATAAAATTGAAATTAAATGGAAAGTATGAAGATCTGATGGACCAAATTCAAAGTTGAGGGAAAGGGGTTGACTGACGCGTGAATGGGTGGCTGAGATTCCACCTGGCTAATTAATTTGGATTAATTTAATTAAACAGAAATTAGGGCTAATGAAAGGATCTGGACCATTAAAACACGCGCGGGAAGCAGGATTTAAGGGCTCACATTCAAAGTTCACTAATTACACTGATTAGGGCATAAACACTTTCAGGTGACCGGAACAGTGTTCCGGTCATCTTCTCCGGCGAGCAAAAATCTCATCTCTCTCCCTAAGAATCTAAAGCCTAATTTTTCTGCCTAGAACCCTTTGATGCTTCTGGCAAGCTTGAAACAAGTTTGTATGGACTGTTTTGAAAGTTTCAGTTCAAGGGAAGCTGAAATCGTGTTTTTGTTTGAGGTGGTTTCAGACCAATGTGAGGGGTGGGAAATGATCCTGGGGTTATGTGGAGATGATTGGTGAAAGAATTTTTGATTTTGGTTGAGGGAGTTTAGAGTTTCGAAGAGATGAAGTTTGAGAGAGATTTTGTGTAATATGAGCTATGGGATGATTCAGGGTAATGTGTTGTATGAAATGAGTCCCTTGAGGCATGTATGTGAAGCTGTGATAGGTCAGAATAGTTGGTGTGGGCTATGTTGATTGGTATGGGGTGATTTTCAAAAAGTCAAGGTTGGTTGTACTTGAGGTATGAGCACATGGAAGGCTTGGATTTGGGCATGGCTTGGCTCAGCAGAGATCAAGGAAGGCTTATGGATCAGATTTGATGAGCTGGAACAAGTGTATAGAAAGATTCATACCATTTTGCAAATTTGAAGAACTTTGGCCCTTTTGGAATTTCTTGAAGTTCAAGGCATGAAAGTGTATGATTCTTGGGCCAATTCTGATCAAAATGAGTTATACTATGATGGTATGATGTTTATAGATGCATTAGAGGTCATGAAATGGCTTGGCAAGTGGTTTTGCAAAAATCCCTCTTTGGTGCATTCTTGAAAATTATAGGATTTTTGCCAACTTTGAAGGATCATAACTTGAGTTCCATAATGAATTATAACATGTTCTTGTACTTTTTGAAAAGGGAAAAACCTAATCTACAAATTTCATGACCAATAATTTTTCATTTGAAGCACTTTTGGTTGAGAAAGAGGAGGTTGAAGAACTTTCCTAAAATGGAAAGTTTCCATTACAAGTCATTTCCATTTTTGGCAACTTTTGGTTTAGCTCAATTTTCTTCAATTTTGTGAAATTCCAAGCACTTCAATGATCAAATAAAGATCATATAACTTCAATTTGATGAAAATACCCCTTTGGTTCCATTGTTGGGGGCCTCAGATGCCCTGATTTTGCTCTGACTTGCTCAAGAAGTTACCCAGTGAACAGATGACTTCCACAATGAATTTATTCATCAAACTTGGTACACATGATCCTTATAACATCTTAAGAACATTAGAAACAAGAATGACCCAAAAATTTGGAGTTAAGGCCTCTGAAACTAAAAGCCTAATTTTGGTCATCTGTGTAGTGAAAACCCTAGCTCTGCTTCCATGCCTTGCCAGTTCTTGTGATTTCTTGACTTTTTTGAACTTTGAGAGACATAATATGATGATTGAACACACATGGACCCTCTTGGAATGCTTTGAGGCCCTTGGGGTGGCTCAGATGGATCCTTGGATTGCTCAGATCACAAACCCTAGATGCAGATGAACTTGAACTAAGTAGGGAAACAAAAATGCAATATGAGATGGTATGCTTATGTTTATGCAACAAATGAAAGATCATAAGCCATGGTGTGAAACTAGTGAGGGAAAATTTGGGGTGTTTACAGTTGCCCTTATTCAAACATGAGTTAGCTGTGCAGGATGTAAGCGCTTGGCTTAACAGACAAACAAGATAACTTGTGGTTGAATACCAAAGATAGTCCAAATTTTGCACTCACTGGGGAGAAGAAGAAAAGGGATATAAATTGTAAAAGACAATATAGCATGATTATCAAATGAAAGCGATGGAGGACGACCATCAAGTAGAGGACGGCTGCTGGGGATAAAGCGGTAAGTAAAGCAATGACAGGGACGACCGACAAGCTGGGGAAATAAAGAGACCATGACGGGGACGACCATCATGCTCGGAAAGTAAAGTAAACAATGATGGGGATGGCCATCGGGTTAAAGAATAAATGAAATAATGATGAGGGACGGTCATCAAAGGTGAAGGACGATCACCTAGCAGGGGACTGTTGCTCTTTATCATGACATAGGACGAATGTCGGATAGAAAAGGTCGACGATGGGGACGGCCATCAGATAGGCATGATGAAGGACGATCATCAAGAGGTGAAGGACGATCACCTAGCAGGGGACGACTGCTCTTTATCACGACATAGGACGAATGTCGGATAGAAAAGGTCGACGATGGGGACGGCCATCAGATAAGCATGATGAAGGACGATCATCAAGAGGTGAAGGACGATCACCTAGAAGGGTACGACTGCTCTCGGGATTTATCACGACATATGACGAATGTCGGATAACAAAATCAATGATAGGGACGACCATCAGATAAAATGATGAAGGACGATCATCAAAAGGTGAAGGACGATCACCTAGCAGGGGACGACTGCTAAATATCACGACATAGGACGAATGCTGGATAGGAAAGGGTTCCAATAATGGAGACTCCGCTGGGGAAATGATGAGGGACGGTCATCCAAAGGTGAAGGACGATCACCTGGCAGGGGACGGCTGCCGAAAGTATCACGACATAGGAAGAATGTCGGATAGGAGAAACGTTGTTTTGCTGGGGAAGGGTAAACACGGACGAGTGTTTACGCTTTCGAGCATAAAAGGTATAAGTGTTTGACGCTGTGTATATTTTAAAGATGCGGACGAGCATCCTTAAGACTATGATACAGACGAGTATCGGTAGAAACAAACGCTGACGCGTGTTCTGAGATGATGATACGGACGAGTACCAACTGGTTAACAAAGAACACGGATGAGTTGAATCTGTGGGGGAATGATAACATATAAAAAGAGGATACAGACGAGTATCAAAGATTTCTGTATAAGTATGAGTGAGAATTTTCTGTTGGTTAAGTATGAGCAAGACACGGACGAGTGTTCGACTTGCTGGGGAAAGTATGACACAGACGAGTGTCAAAGGAGACTATATAGGTTATAAACAAACATTTGTATGTGAGAGTGTAAAAGGTGTTCTGGTGACTTGTGGGGATGACAAGAATGAGTGTCGAAAAGAATGTATTACAAAGTAGTGTTTGGTTTGCAACAAGTGATTGGGCAACCGTGCTGGGGAAAGGTGACACAGACGAGTGTAAAAAAGGTATGTATAGGTTTCTGAATGCAAAGAGGATGATTTTGCTTATGTCTGCGGGGGATATGAGTTTTTTTATACTGCTGATGAAATATTGATGGTAATTGCAGGTGACTGGCTCGAACCTGGCTTGTGATTATGCAATATGTTTGATTTTTGCCGTAATGCTCCGTATTAGACGGAATGCTACGCTTTGCAGGGAAAAATGATGCGAATGCTATGATAATGCAAAGGGAAACTGGTCCGGGATTCGGATCCCACTGAAGATTGGATCTCTGGCTGATCTTCCTAGAGGGATATCCCAGCTGGGGGAGATCATTGGTAGATCTGTTAGGATATATAGCTCTGCTTGGGGAAATAGATCATTGAAGGATCTATCATGTAAGGAGAAACCCAGCTTGGGATAAGGATGCTTCCGTCACTTTGTTGTGTGAGAGTTTCAGGCATTGCTCTTCTGGGGAGAGGCTGGAACTTCCGTGGGGAACATGGCTGGGGATGCTCCTGTTGAATTGTTTCGTGCTGGGAGGCTTTGACAACTCCGTTGGGGAAAAGTATTCCAGATACTATTCGGGGAGGAGGTATGCTGGGGAGGTGTGCTTGGCATGCCCCATGCTGCGTATTGAATACCTGCAATCTGTTAAGACAAAGAAACGAACAAGTATCCCGAGGTTTCCCTTACCGGATTCCATCCTAGGAGTTAGATATTCCTGAGAGTAAATATATTTCCTGCAAGCATTTATTAAGAATGGCTCATTTGTTTTATGCAAATAATATATCATGGACATTGGACACTTTGCAAACGAAACAAAAATGTATAAAATGAGGTGTGACTAAAAACCTCTGATTTTATTAATTTGGGTGCCCTGAATTGGCAAATACAGTCAAAGAAACAAATCCTTTGGAATGAGGAGATTGTTTTAAATTAAAAAAGTAAAAGTGCTGGAAATGCGGATGACGCTCTGGTGAGCTTCCTTTGCTATGACCTGTATGACCTTGACGTTATTCTCATCTTGCTTTTTGAAGGAGGTTGATTCTTACTGATACTTTATCCTTTCGAGGCTTGCCGTGTCGTGTGATACAGACAAATTCAGAATGCAGTTGTTCGCTTATTCCCTGATTTTGCGTGGATCGCCCTTTCGGGTTTTCGATCCACCGGGATACCCTTTTTTGCCTGAGTTGTCCAATGCGGCTTTTCAATCAGCGGGTGTACATTTTTTTCAATTTCCCCTTATTTTGGCCCGAGTCTTTTATTCTGTTTTTGACTCACCGGGATGCCCTATTTTTGCCTGGACTTACATTCTTTTTTTATGTCCAGCGGGTCATTTTATGCGAAGTATTTTTTAACTGCATATGAATTCACAGGGGATAAGAAATATTCACCATCCATAGTAGTGAGCATCAGTGCTCCACCAGAGAAAACTTTCTTTACTATGAATGGGCCGTCGTAATTTGGAGTCCACTTGCCCCTGTGGTCTATATGAGGAGGATAAAGTCTTTTCAACACAAGATCTCCCACTTGGTATTCCCGAAGCCTGACTTTCTGATCGAAGGCTTTCTTCATCCTTTTCTGATATAACTGCCTATGACAGATAGCAGCTAATCTCTTTTCTTCGATCAGATTCAACTGATTGTACCGAGATCGGACCCATTCTGCTTCATTCAGCTTTACATCCATCATTACCCATAAGGAGGGTAGTTCAACTTCAACAGGTAGGACAACTTCCATACCATATACCAGTTGATAATGTGTTGCCCTAGTGGACGTCCTGATTGAGGTTCGATACCCATGCAAGGAAAATGGTAGCATCTCATGCCAGTCTTTGTAAGTAACCACCATCTTCTGCACAATCTTCTTGATGTTCTTGTTAGCCGCCTCAACAACGCCATTCATCTTTGGCCTGTAAGGAGAAGAGTTGTGATGTTGGATTTTGAAGTCCCGACACAGTTCTTCCATCATTTTGTTGTTCAAATTGGAACCATTGTCAGTAATGATTCGCTTGGGAACTCCATATCGACAGATGATGTCTCTTTTCAGAAATCTGGCTACCACTTGTCTGGTGACGTTTGCATATGAGGCTGCTTCAACCCACTTGGTGAAGTAATCAATGCTACCAGGATGAATCTGTGGTCATTTTAAGCAGTCGGTTCGATCTTTCCAATCATGTCAATGCCCCACATGGCAAAGGGCCAAGGTGAAGACATCACGTTCAAAGGATTTGGAGGCACATGCACCTTATCTGCATAAATTTGGCATTTGTGGCACTTTCTGGCATAAGCACAACAGTCTGCATCCATTGTGATCCAGTAGTAACCTGATCTTAACAATTTCTTAGCCATTGCATGTCCTCTAGCATGGTGATCACACTGAAATTCACCGTACTTCTGACTCCGATTTCGCATGCATTCTTAGCTTTTATTGTTATTTTGTTATGTTATTACTTTGTTTTTCTTTGTTTTCAGGTTTTTTATGTAATCGGGGCTTAAATCGAGAAAAGGAGTGAAAAAGGAGTGGAAACGGACGAAAACCTAGAAATTCAGCATTTTACACTTACGGCATCCACCGTGGCGGGCGCCATGGGGTCTGCCATGACGTGGCCACGTCTCAAGACCACTCCACAACTGCCAAGACCCACGATCCCCACTCTTTCATTCCCCATTAGTCCTATGGCGGGCGCCATGGCCTTGTGGCGGGCGCCACAAGGCAAAAACAGTTCCCTCCACTTTTTAGTGGAGGGGGCATCCTGGTCTTTTCTTGCATTTAGTTTTCCTATAAATAGGACCTTAGATTTTCGTTTTTCTTCATCCAAACTTAGAATATCTTAGGCATATATCAGTTTTAAAGCAATTATCATTCCACATCGGGGTGTTACTGTAATCGAGTGATCGAGTCTGTATACGTCTGTGTGATCGAGTTTTGGAGCACTCTGGGAGGAAGTTAATCCTGCCGCCATTTTAATTCCAGTTCGTATTTTACTTTTCCGCATTGCTTTACTTTCATTTATTATCCGTACTCGCACTTTATTTTATTTATTTCCTACACTCGCTTTACTTTTATTTATTTCCCGCACTCGCTTTACTTTATTTATTTCTCGCACTAGCACTACTTTCATTTATTATCCGCACTCTCACTTTATTTTATTTATTTCCCGCACTCGCTTTACTTTATTTATTTCTCGCACTCGCACTACTTTTATTTACTTTTCGCACTCGCACTACTTTTATTTACTTTCCGCACTCGCACTAATTACTTTTATGAAAAATTATAAAAAGAACTTTTACTTTATCATGTCTAACTAAATCCATAAAGGTTAGAATGTAAGGATCATAATTGAACCAGTAATCCGTACAATTGTTCGTGGAAACACTTAAGGGCTATTTTATCTTTCAATTTAAGCAATTGTTTTTAACTATTTCAAAAACAGCCAAAAGCGCTTTGTCTAGTTCATTAGGAGTTTTTAGATTAAAAAGAAAAGAGATTTTAAAACGATTTCCGGACGCGTTATGAAGTTTAGAGTTTGGTTCGTGAGAACCTCTTTTTGCTAAGAAATCTAGGTTAAAATACTTTTCAACTTAGTTAAGATACTATATTTCTTAAAAATAGGTTTACTACTCTAACGCAATACGCACCTTTTTATCCGTGACAATATGAGGGGTTGATTAGAGAGTACAACTCGGTTCTGAATACGCGAAAGCGACAGTTCCTGTTAAATTAGTTCTTTTCAAAGGAGAAAACAGTGCCCATAAGTAGTTCTATTAACAAGTACCGGATTATCAATTGATTATGTGAATTACATTCGAGCCTGTCTTTGTTTATTGTTTAAAATTATTATTTTATTTACCATTGCACCCTTCTTAAAACCATTATATTCAGTTTCCTTAGATACACACCATAACAATAGGTACGATAGATTGACACTTGGTCTCTGTGGATTCGAAAATCTTTTATATTACTCTGACGTGTTCGTACACTTGTGAAAAACACGCATCAAGTTTTTGGTGCCGTTGTCGGGGACCAATTTCGTCAAATTTCATACCCTGTAGTTATACCATTTAGACTAAGGTTGTTACCCACTGGTCAATGCGAAAGACTCGCAGTGCCGGAAGTTTAGTAGACCCTCTAGCTGAACCTGAACATTACGCTCGCGCACGTTTGTTTTTCCATAGGAATAGGAGAGCTATGGCCGAAGATCAAAACTGAAGACCTCTTAAGGACTTCGCCCAACCATCAAACAAGGAACCTAGTTCTAGTATAGTAAACCCCGCTATCCCAGCCAATAATTTTGAACTTAAACCATCCCTGCTGCAATTAGTGCAACAGAGACAATTCGCAGGTCTTGCTACTAAAAACCCAAACCAACATTTAAAAAACTTTCTTCAGTTAGCAGACACCTTTAAAACCAATGGAGCTCCTCCCGAGGCAATACGCTTAAGATTATTTCCCTTTTCCCTCAGAGATAAAGCTCTATCTTGGTTAGATTCCCTTCCACCCAATTCCGTAACAACTTGGGATGACCTTAGAAAAGTTTTCCTTGCTAGATATTTTCCCTCAAGTAAGACCGCTCTTCTTCGAAACCTAATAACCAGATTTACCCAACACCAAGGAGAGTCGTTGTTCGAAGCCTGGGAGAGATATAAAGAGCTATTAAGAGCATGCCCACATCATGGCTTAGAGAATTGGATAATCATTCAAACCTTCTATAATGGACTTCATTATAACACTAAGATGACCATCGACGCTGCCGCTGGTGGCGCACTGATGAACAAACCTTACCCTGAAGCTAGTTCCCTTATCGAGGAGATGGCCCAAAACCATCAATCATGGGGAGTAGAACGAGCGACAGTGGAAAAGAAGGAAGCCCAAGGAGGAATACATGAGCTAAGCTCTATGGACATAATGAAAGCTAAAATGGATGCATTGGCCCTTAGAGTCGAACATATGTGTACAACTCCGAATACTGTAGCTGCAGTTTCGCCGAATTGTGAGATATGTGGGACACAAGGACACCAATCCGCTGAATGCAATCTGTTAAATGAGACCAGCCTTGAGCAAGTGAACTACACCCAAGGAAACCCATTTTCAAACACATACAACCCTGTATGGAGGAATCACCCAAACTTCTCCTACAAAAATAATAACCCTATTCAAAATACCGCTCCTCCGAGACAACAAGGTTACCAAGCCCCAAGAACAAATCAACCTATGCAACCTGTACCACCAAAACCGAGCCTTGAGAAAATTATGGAAAATTTTATCACCGCTCAAACACAACAAAACAAAGAGTTCATGAACCAAAAAGTCCATGTTAACGAACTAATTACCCAGTTAGGAACCAAGTTTGATCAAATTATTACTCATAATAAGATGCTTGAAACCCAGATCTCTCAGGTAGCTTTAAACCAAGCCCCTAAGACTACACCTGGAGGACAGTTCCCTGGACAACCTCAACAAAACCCGAAAGGGCAAGCAAATGCCATTACTCTACGAAGTGGAACCGCTTATAAGGAACCTTCAAAGCCTAAGTTAAGTGAGCCCGAAACTTCATAGAGAAATGAGGAGAAGGAACCAGAGGAAGCTGAAAACCCGGAAAGTCAAGAAAAAGGAGAAGAACCTAAAAATAAAACCTATGAACCACCACCGCCATACAAACCACCAATACCATAACCTCAAAGATTAAAGAAAACCCAAATCGATAATCAGTATCAAAAATTCGTTAAGGTTATAGAAAAAATTCACGTAGAAATCCCCTTTACAGAAGCCATCACCCAAATACCTTCTTACGCTAAGTTTCTCAAAGACATACTTACAAATAAACGTAGACTTGAGGATCTGAAACCCGTGGAATGTAATTCTGAAAATAGGTTAGCAAAGAAAGATAAAGATCCCGGAAATTTTCGCATTCCTTGTATTTTGGGGAATCATGTCATCGAAAAAGCTTTTCTAGACTTAGGAGCTAGTGTGAGCTTAATGCCTTTAGCAGTTTGTGAGAGATTAAACTTAGGAGAATTACAACCTACTAAGATGTCACTTCAATTAGCCGATAGATCCGTTAAATACCCTATAGGCATACTTGAAGACGTCCCTGTTAGGATAGGTCATCTGTTTATACCTACTGATTTTGTTGTCATGGACATTAAAGAAGATGATGACATACCAATCCTCCTAGGTAGACCGTTCTTATCGACTGCTGGAGCGTAATAGATGTTAAAAAGGGGAAACTAACCTTTGAGGTAGGTGATGAGAAGATAGAATTTATACTTTCAAAATTTCTTATGGCACCTGTAATAGGAGATGCTTGTTATGCCTTAGATATCATTGATGAATGCATTAGGGAATTAGAACAAGAAGAAGAAACTGAATCTATAAAATTTCCATCAACCCTTATTTTGGAAGATGACAATTATAAAAAACCCTACATTGATGATAACCTTCACGAATGTTTATCTCTTATCCCAGATCATATGCCTTGCCATATGAAACCAACCGTAAAACTTAAGGAACTGCCTAAGAACCTGAGATATGAATTTCTTGATGAAGAAATGAACCGTCCAGTTATAGTCAGTGCTACCTTAGACCAAGAGGAAACAAACCAATTATTAGATGTTTTACGAAGGTACCCCTCATCCTTAGGATGTAAGATCTCAGATCTAAAAGGAATAAGCCCATCCGTATGCATGCATCAGATTTTGCTTGAAGAAGATTCAAAACCCTCCAGAGAACACCAACGAAGAATAAATCCTATGATGAGTAATGTAGTTAAGACTGAAGTTCTTAAGTTACTTGAGGTAGGTATAATATATCAGATCTCAGACAGTAAATGGGTGAGTCCTGTGCATGTAGTACCTAAAAAGGGAGGCATCACAGTCGTGCAAAACAAGAAGGGCGAACCTGTAGCAAAAAGAACCGATGGAGGTTGGCGTATGTACATAGACTATAGAAAATTAAATAAAGCAACTAGGAAGGATAATTTCCCATTACCATTCATAGACAAAATGTTGGAGTGCCTAGCCAGACACTCTTACTTTTGTTACCTAGATGGATATTCAGGATTCTTCCAAATACCTATTCACCCCGAAGATCAAGAAAAAACTACCTTTACATGCCCAGTTGGAACTTTTGCCTATAGAAGAATGCCTTTTGGACTCTGTAATGCTCCTTCCACTTTCCAACGCTGCATGATGTCTATCTTTGCAGACTATTTAGATGGAATCATGGAAGTATTTATGGACGATTTCTCAGTTTGTGGATCTGATTTCAAAAATTGTCTTATCAACCTTGAGAAAATCCTGGAAAGATGTGTGGAGGTAAACTTTGTGCTAAATTGGGAAAAATGTCATTTCATGGTCACCGAAGGGATTATTTTAGGACATATAGTTTCCGAGAAAGGTATAGAGGTAGACAAAGCTAAATAGAAGTCATAGAGAATCTAAAACCGCCGAAGACTATTAGGGAGATAAGAAGTTTTCTTGGACATGCCGAATTCTACCGACGTTTTATCAAGGACTTCTCCAAAATAACAAAGCCTTTAACTGGTCTTTTAATGAAAGATGCTGAATTCATCTTCGATGAAAAATGTACTGAAGTATTTAATCTTCTGAAGCAAGCTTTGATTTCAGCACCTATAATGAAACCCCCTGATTGGTCAGAACCGTTTGAGATAATGTGTGACGCTAGTGACTATGCTGTTGGAGCCGTTCTAGGTCAGAGAAAAGATAAAAAGTTACACGTAATTTATTATGCCAGTAGAACCCTAGACGCTACACAGCTCAACTACGCAACAACCGAAAAAGAGCTCCTAGCTGTAGTTTTCGCCATAGACAAATTTAGATCTTATCTTGTAGGAGCCAAAATTATAGTTTACACCGATCATGCTGCCATTCGTTACTTACTAAGTAAAAAGGATGCCAAACCTAGGTTACTTCGATGGATTCTGTTACTACAAAAGTTTGATTTAGATATCCGTGATAAGAAAGGCACTGATAATGTAGTAGCTGATCACCTTTCTAGGCTAGAATACCTGAAACCTGACTCAGTACCCATAAATGATGATTTTGCCTATGATAGACTGATAGCCCAACTAGAAACCATTGAAGATGATAACCCAGACCCACATGAGTATTCTCGTAAATCCTTAGCTATAAGTAATGTACCTTGGTATGCAGACTTTGTTAATTACCTAGCCGCTGACATCATACCCCTTGATCTAAACTACCACCGGAAGAAGAAGTTCTACAGTGATGTGAGAAACTTCTATTGGGACGAACCATTTCTTTTCAAGAGAGGTAAAGATGGCATTTTCCGCCGTTGTGTTCCAGAAGAAGAGGTACATAATATAATTGAGCATTGTCACTCTGCACCCTATGATGGACATGCAAGCACATCTAAGACCTACGCCAAGATTCTTCAAGCTGGCCTATTCTGGCCTACTATGTGGCGTGATGTCCATGCTTTCATTGTCAAATGTGACAGATGCCAACGCACAGGAAATATTTCAAGACGTAATGAAATGCCTCTGAGAAATATCCAAGAAGTAGAACTCTTCGACGTATGGGGTATAGACTTTATGGGACCGTTCCCACCGTCTTTTGGGAATCAATACATCTTAGTAGTTGTTGACTACGTGTCTAAATGGATTGAAGCTATCGCCGCACCCACGAACGACACCACAGTAGTCATCAAATTATTCAAAAACTATATATTTCCCAGGTTTGGAACCCCCCGTTTAGTCATAAGTGATGGAGGATCACACTTCATATCGAGAATATCTGATAAACTTTTAAGCAAGTATGGAGTTAAGCATAGAGTAGTAACACCATACAACCCACAGACCAATGGACAAGTGGAAGTATCTAATAGGGAGATAAACCAAATTCTTGAGAAGACTGTCTCTATATCCAGAAAAGATTGGTCGTAGAAACTTCAAGAAGCGTTATAGGCCTATAGAACCGCTTTCAAAACCCCTATAGGAACAACCCCTTATCAATTGGTCTATGGAAAATCATGTCACTTACCTTTTGAGTTGGAGCATAAGGCCTATTGGGCCATCAAAACTTTGAATTTGGATTACTTAACTGCTGGTGAGAAACGTATCCTTGATATCCACAAATTAGAAGAGCTCAGACAATCTGCCTATGAAAATGCCATCATATACAAAGAAAGAACAAAAGCTTGGCATGACAAAAGAATCATAAGAAGAGACTTCAAAATAGGCGATCCTGTTCTCTTGTTCGATTCTAGGTTACGACTTTTTCCAGGGAAGCTTCGTTCGAGATGGATTGGCCCTTTCGAAGTATCTAAGATCCTAAGATCTGGTGCTATTGAAATCAAGAACCAAACATGTAAACCGTTCATCGTCAATGGACAGAGGTTGAAGCCCTACGAAGGAGGTGACATCCCAACAACATACACATGCCATACTCTGAGTGATCCACCGTATCCTTCCAATGATGTATAAAAACCGGTCGTCGAGCTAATGACGTTAAACAAGCTATGCATGGGAGGCAATCCATGGTTTTCTTATTTACGTACTTTTTATTTTTATTTATTTATACTTTATTTTAATTTGTTTACTTTATTATTATGTCAGGAATAACGATTGAATGTTTTATGTGATTTCAGGACATGTTTGCTAACCTTGTGCAGAATGCAGAACCCCGATGACATGCACGTGGCCTTTAGAGATGACACACAGAGAGAGCGTTACTATGTCCACATGAGACGCCCTATGGCTCCTACCAGGTACCCTGACCATGACTGCATGGGTGCCTTGGGGATAGAGCCAAGCGTCAAATTCTTATGCCATCAACTCCAGTGGGACCAGTTTGACGATAGGAACAACACTTACAGGAACTTAACACTAGAATTCCTCAGCTCGTTTCATTATGATCCTTAGGCTGGACCCGATGGATATGCTGTTTTCAGGTTGTTCGGGATTGACTACTCCTTCTCTCACAAAGAGTTTGGTGATTTACTAGGTTTTCAGACTACTCCTGATGCTATTCCAGAGACACCGATGGGGTATTTTATGAGCAGAGAAGTGGAAAAGTTTTGGTCTAACATCTCAGGTGGAGGGAGCCAAGATCCTTCCACTCAGTTTTCTCAGGTAATCCACAACCCTGCGTTAAGGTACTTCCAGATGATTCTGGCACATTCTTTCCTAGGTTTGCCAGATACAGAGACTCTGCTGAGTGAAGAGGAGATTTTCCTACTGTTTTGTGCGACTCAGTCTCGCCCAGTTGCTTGTGGCAACTTTCTGTTGAAGGGCCTTGCTAGTGTTGCCAGATCATCTGTAGGCATCATACATGTCGGTGGGATTGTTACACAGATAGCTACTGCATTGGGTTTGTCTCGCAAATTATTGCACCTCAGGACCTTCTGCTGCTACACCACCCTGGATGTTGACTTTTGTCATGACAGAGGACTGATGAGGAGGGCTTCTTTTGAGCCCAACACTTTTAGATTACTGATCGACGGTGAAGTGATACATTACTTTACATTACCAGACCCGCTGATGACCAGTGTCCATGATCCTGCTAATTGGAGTTATGCTCTAGAGGGTTATGGAGAGACTGTCGAAGAGCCGAAATCACCTCCCTCCGCTGAGTACACTCCTACACCACTTTCTCCCCGAATCACTGTTATGTCTAACATATGTCTCTGCAGCTGCCTGATCTACAAACTCAGATTTATGAGCTTCGTAAGGAGACTACCCTGCTCAAGCAGGAAGTAGCAGATTTGGAATTACAGATTCAGGTATCTGATCTAACTCATGCCTCAGAGGCCAATGTTCTATATCAGGAGATTGACGAGCTTCGGAGGGAGATAGCTGAGATTCGTGGATCAAACCAGGAGGAGAAGCCTACCACATGATTCGTTATACACTGACGATATTACCCTAGTATTTAATTTCTTTTTTTCATGCTTTATTTTATTTCTCGCATCTCCAGACATATCTTACATTATTGCATCTATTACATATTCTTTTTTTCATGTACTTTGAGTTTATCTTATATATATATATATATATATATATATATATATATATATATATATATATATATATATATTATCTCGTGCACTAATGTCGATTTTTCTCTTTTCTTTTTATTTTTAATTATTTTATTTTTGTCAAGCAAAGAAAAAAAAATATAAGACAAAAATATTTTCATTTTTTGTCTTCATAAAAAAAATATGCAAGCCTCATGCCTTGGAAAAGAGAAGAAAACGCTATCCAAACCCCCCGAAGACCGAAGGTGCAAAGAGGACCCAAAGGAGGATTTAAAAATCCAAGGCGCATCAGAAAATAGCCTTGTGGCGGGCGCCACAGGCCCATGGCGGGCGCCATGCCGTCCTCCCCTAAAATGGGGCTGATCCTTCATTTTCACCATTTTCACACCTTCCATCTTCAAAAACCCATTTTTACAAGTTTCAAAAACCCCATTAAAGCTCCCCCATTTCCAAAATACCCACCATCCATAAAACCTATCCAAAATCCATTTTCATTTTCATCCACCACAAACCATAAAAATCAAACCTTTATCATTTCTCTCATAAACCATTTTCTACCATTTTTTCACTTCCTAAGGAGCAACAACAATGGAGTTCAATGGATTTCTTCTTCGCGATGGAAGACCGGGTGATAGGCAAAGAAAAATTATTCAGAGGCTTCAGAGTCGAGAAATTCTCTCGACTAGGTACGTCGATGATAACTGTCTGTATGCTTTGGGTCTTTATCATAGTGTTTTCCATTTATTAGATTTTTTAGGCTTGCATAATATTTTTATTAATCAGGAACCTACCTATGAGAGGCTGACAGTTGAGTTTTTAAGTTCATTGATATACACTGTCAGTCCTAACACTGCTAGCACAGTCGGTACTGTTAATATTAGACTGTTTGGAATTGAATATGAATTCAGTACCGACGAACTAACAGGCTTGTTAGGAATCCCTCATAGGGAAGGTGCGATTTGTGAGGCACCTTTGGATGCGGAATGGTCGACCGAGGTATTTTCCTTCTGGCAGGGGCTTTCAAGTACTTCAAAAAATTCTTTTGAAGGAATACTTGCGTCGACCATTCATAACCCGACCATAAGAGTTTTCAGATATCTTTTGGCATGTACTATTTTTGGCCGGGAGAGTCCAAACAAGGTAAACGCTAGAGAACTCCTATTTTTGCAAGGATGCCTTACTAGTACCCATATCAATCCGGTCCCGTTTATGCTTGCACACATGGCTTTACTTACTAATAAAACAGGACCGATTGTTTTTGGAGGGCTTGTTACGTCTATTGCTCGGGCTCTTGACCTGAACAATGAGATAGCTACACTTGAACCAGTACCTCCTCGCACAATTAATTTAAACTTTCTAAAAGACATGAAATTGTGCCGAACGAGGACAGAAGGTGGTTATGAGTTGATGGTTCATGGGGTAGCTATCCCATATGTTGCTTTACCTTGCAGTAGGCGTACTAATTTACGTAATGAAAGGAACTGGACCTATGATCTGAATGCTCCACCTGTTTTGGGTCCACTTCCTCCTAATATTCCTGATGGGGAGGCACATGACACTGATGAAGAGTATGATCGGAGAGAGCAGTCTCCCATACCTCACATGTCCCCCCATCGTCCTTCACAGTCACACACCACACCATCTTCCTCTAACCCTATTGCAGGTGCTGCTCCTGGATTCTATGTCACTGAGGAGATGTGGCGTGATATGATAGCTAGAGAGGAAAGGTGAGATGGCCTTCTCTCTACTATTTCACAACAACTGACAGACAACATGAGCTTCATGCAACAATTGCGATTGGTTTCGGATCATGCTTACAACAACGTTTGTCGTACCTTGCGCGATATCGCATTAGAGCAGGACCGTCAGAGAGAAGTCAACCGCCGACACTACCAGCTTGTGGAGGCCACTTAGGGTTCCATATTAGGTAACCTTCGAGAGGTTCGGGGTGCCCAGGCTACCTTATCGGCACGACTTGACCGGAGGGACCAGCAACGCAGTAGATCCCGTCGTTCCAGACCATCATAGCAGGACGACGAGGGCACCAGTACTCCTCCGCAATAGTTTTTCAGGTTACCCTCCTTATCTTATTTCGAAACATTGGGGACAATGTTCGATTTAAGTGTGGGAGGGGATTTTATTGCTTTCTGTCATTTCCCTTTCAGTTATTTCCCTTTTCAGTAAGTTATTTAGTTTAATTTTCTTAGATAATGCATGAGTCTGACGAGTCACCAGTATAGTGTATTTTTAGTACATCCTCATTTTTCCCATTTCCTTAGCCTTACTAGAAAATTTTTAAAAAGAAAACAATGTTGTTTCACATGTTTTTTGGGCTTTGAGACAGGTTTAGATTAGGATGTGGTGACTTAGGTCAACTTTTTGAAAACATCAACACCATTGTAGCACCATAGACCTCTTGAATATAGGAATCACTCCTAAACCCCACACCATGGCCTTTATTATCATTCAAAAAAATTGTCCTAAGTAGTTTATTCTAGCAGTCAGCTCCGGCCTAAGCATGCTCTACGTAGGGTGCCGATGAACATAAGTGAATGATCCAGTGCTAATAAAAAAAAAAGAAAAAAAAAAGAGGCAAACTCTGGGATAGGTGACTCTCACAAAGTCATTTAAACCGAAAAAAAGAGAAGAAATTTTTTTTTACCACAAAAAGAAAAAATTGCAAGTCACCTATTGTTAGTTGGTTCAGAGGTATCTAGCACTGAACTTGGTAGGGTGGATTACGATCCGATCCCCCACAACTACAATTAGGTCAAATAAAACAGGTTTACACATGCTTATGTGCCGGAAACCTTATGTTATGGATCAGAATCACTAACCGGTCACTCTACTATGAAGCATGTACGGATAACGGGCTTAATGTGATTGCGCCTGAATGAAAAGGACCCAAAAAGATGAGAAGATAGGCCTAGGTATTGTGGGATGACATGGAGTGGTTAATATAGGATTGAAGTTTGTGTTTATGTTATAATGGTACCCTTGGTTCACTTAGTTAGTACCTGTCACTACATCCTGACTTGAACTTAGAAGCCCTTTAGCCCAAAAACACGTGTTGACACCATTTCTTCTTGAGCTTTAACGTTTGCTTAAGGACAAGCAAATGTCTAAGTGTGGGAGAATTTGATCACACTAATATTCACCGTACTTCTGACTCCGATTTCGCATGCATTCTTAGGTTCTATTGTTATTTTGTTATGTTATTACTTTGTTTTTCTTTGTTTTCAGGTTTTTTATGTAATCGGGGCTTAAATCGAGAAAAGGAGAGAAAAAGGAGTGGAAACGGACGAAAACCTAGAAATTCAACGTTTTACACTTACGACATCCACCGTGGCGGGCGCCATGGGGTCTGCCATGACGTGGCCACGTCTCAAGACCACTCCACAACTGCCAAGACCCACGATCCCCACTCTTTCATTCCCCATTAGTCCTATGGCGGGCGCCATGGCCTTGTGGCGGGCGCCACAAGGCAAAAACAGTTCCCTCCACTTTTTAGTGGATGGGGCATCCTGGTCTTTTCCTGCATTTAGTTTTCCTATAAATAGGACCTTAGATTTTCCTTTTTCTTCATCCAAACTTAGAATCTCTTAGGCATATATCAGTTTTAAAGCAGTTATCATTCCACATCGGGGTGTTACTGCAATCGAGTGATCGAGTTTGTATATGTCTGTGTGATCATGTTTTGGAGCACTCTGGGAGGAAGTTAATCCTGCCGCCATTTTAATTCCAGTTCGTATTTTACTTTTCCGCATTGATTTACTTTCATTTATTATCCGCACTCGCACTTTATTTTATTTATTTCCTGCACTCTCTTTACTTTTATTTATTTCCCGCACTCGCTTTACTTTATTTATTTCTCGCACTCGCACTACTTTCATTTATTATCCGCACTCGCACTTTATTTTATTTATTTCCCGCACTCGCTTTACTTTATTTATTTCTCGCACTACTTTTATTTACTTTCCGCACTCGCACTACTTTTATTTACTTTCCGCACTCGCACTAATTACTTTTATGAAAAATTATAAAAAGAACTTTTACTTTATCATGTCTAACTAAATCCATAAAGGTTAGAATGTAAGGATCGTAATTGAACCAGTAATCCGTACAATTGTTCGTGGAAACACTTAAGGGCTATTTTATCTTTCAATTTAAGCAATTGTTTTTAACTATTTCAAAAACAGCCAAAAGCGCTTTGTCTAGTTCATTAGGAGTTTTTAGATTAAAAAGAAAAGAGATTTTAAAACGATTTTCGGACGCGTTATGAAGTTTAAAGTCTGGTTCGTGAGAACCTCTTTTTGCTAAGAAATCCAGGTTAAAATACTTTTCAACTTAGTTAAGATACTATATTTCTTAAAAATAGGTTTACTACTCTAACGCAGTACGCACCTTTTTATCCGTGACAATAGGAGGGGTTGATTAGAGAGTACAACTCGGTTCTGAATACGCGAAAGCGACAGTTCCTGTTAAATTAGTTCTTTTCAAAGGAGAAAACAATGCCCATAAGTAGTTCTATTAACAAGTACCGGATTATCAATTGATTATGTGAATTACATTTGAGCTTGTCTTTGTTTATTGTTTAAAATTATTATTTTATTTACCATTGCACCCTTCTTAAAACCATTATATTCAGTTGCCTTAGATACACACCATAACAACAGGTACGATAGATTGACACTTGGTCTCTGTGGATTCGACAATCTTTTATATTACTCTGACGTGTTCGTACACTTTCGAAAAACACGCATCACATGGGTACCGAAAAAGCCTTCATGCACCTCGTGCATCAACAAGTCTGCTTCTTTCTTATCAACACATCTGAGTAGAACCATGTCAAAGTTTCGCTTGTATAATGAACCATCAGCATTAAGGAAAAAACTACCGGCCAACCTTCTTAGTGTCTTCTTATCATTGGATGATGCCCCAGGTGGGTATGTTTGATCCTTCAAGAAGCATTTGATGTCATTGAACCACAATTTGTCATCCTTAGCAACGTTCACAAAGTATACGTATGCTGGTCGGTCTAGTCTGGATACCGAAATCCGAGGCACAAAATATGCAGTTTGAACCTTGATCATGGAGGAAATGGTAGCCAAAGCATCTGCGAACTAATTTTCATCTCGAGGGATGTACTCAAGTTTGACTGTTGTGAAGAAAGTCAATAATCTCCTCGTGTAGTCACGGTATGGAATCAGATGCTCTTGATTGATTACCAAAGCTGAATCTCCGAATACAGTTAAAGTCTTGATCCTGAGGTCAATGGCTTCCTCAAGACCCATGATACAGGCTTCGTATTCAGCTTCGTTGTTAGTGCAGGAAAATGTGAGTTTTCCTGAGAAAGGCATATGAACTCCCTTAGGTGTAATGAGCACTGCACCAACCCCACGACCATTCATATTGACAGCCCCATCAAACATCATTGTCCACTCTTCTTCTGGGTCAGGCCCTTCAGTGTGAACAGGCTCTTCATGATCTTTTGCCTTTAGGAACATGATATCTTCATCAGGGAAGTCAAATCTTATGGGCTAGTAATCATCAATGGGTTGCTCAGCTAGATTGTCAGACAATACACTACCTTTAATGGCCTTTTGAGATGTGTACTGAATGTCATACTCTGTCAGAATCATTTGCCATCTTGCAACCCTTCCGGTAATTGCTGGCTTCTCAAATATGTACTTAACGGGGTCCATTTTTGAGATCAACAAGGTAGTGTGGGTCAACATATACTGTCTTAGTCGGCGAGCAGCCCATGCTAAATCACAACAAGTTTTCTCGAGCAGTGAAAAACGTTGTTCACAGTCGGTAAACTTTTTGCTTAGGTAGTATATAGCATACTCTTTTCGACCAGACTCGTTATGCTGGCCCAGAACACACCCCATTGATCCTTCTAATACTATCAGGTACATTATTCGATGTCTTCCTTCAACTGGAGGCATAAGAATTGGAGGTTCTTGTAGGTACTCCTTGATTTTGTCAAAAGCCTTCTGACAATCTTCATTCCATCTGACCATTTGTTCCTTTCTTAACAATTTGAACAGGGGTTCACAGGTTGCAGTAAGATGAGATATGAACCTTGATATTGTAACACCCCAAATTTGCCCTCTTCATTTTAAGCATCATATCACATCATATTCATCATGAACATATCATTTTCTTAGCATACTAGCATGGAAAGATGAAGCATAACATTATTCATGTCCTAACATTAGGCATATGGTCATTTGTGGTGGTTCTTGAGGCATCACAAGGCTTGACAAGGGTGCAATTGGTTTTGTACAAGTCCTATGAGGGGTCTACACTCCATTTACAAGATCAAGTTCATGTGCAAAAGCTCAGAAAGTTACATGATCATCAGAGGTCTCAGGACAAGGCAAAGCTCCTACACAAGGCACCTAAACTAGGGTTTGAGATTCAAGCATCAAAACCTCACAACTTTGGCCATTTCATTTGGGCAAAGTCTTCTATATGTCAATAGGATCCTAGGTGTCAATTTTCATGAGAAAATTCCATGTGGAAGTCAGAGAATTCTTCAGTTGCTTGCAGATGAAGTAATTGGTCAACTGTGCCCTGAAAAAGTCAACTGTGTGATTTCAAGGGGTCTAACCCAACTTTTTTGGCCAAGGGGGGTCCTTACAATGTTATAAGAGGTTTGGGATGCTTAAAGATCAAGAATCATAGAGATTTGAGGCTTTTTGCAAAAATGGTACAAAGTTGGTTTTGAGAAATTTCCAAATTTGGCAACTTTTGCCCTAATTTTCAAATGAGCTTAACATGATCAAAAATTCTTCAAATGGACCAAAGTCAAACATGAAAGTTGGAGATTAAGGGCTCCCATTTTCAAAAAGTACAAGTACATTTTCATGGGATTTATGGTTTGTACTAGGGGACCTTCGAAAAAATGGTTAAAATTAGGGCAAATTCAAAATTCATGCATGCAACCAAAAGCAAAAGTGTTCCAAACTTATTTTTAATACTTGGAATGGCTCAAGTAAGTTTTTAAACTTAAAATACATGGCATTTGGATCATTTTGCTCAAGAGAAATTCCCATTTTCGTGCACAATAAGAAAGTTGCTCCAAAAGAGGATATTTTGCAAAATCATGAGGAAAGTGTGATGGCTTGATCTAAGGGCCAGGACTTGTTGCATTTTGATCAAGGGTTGGAAAAGGATTGCCCATGTGCTGAGAGGCCAAGAAAAGAATGAGGGTGGCATGCTTCCCTCACAATTTTCAAATTTTGCAAATTCACAAATATCTCATGATCCACACGTGCAAACCTCTCAATTCTTTCAGCAAGGGTTTGTGACTTCACATAAAAGCAGCTAGGGTTTCAGAAAGCTCAACCTCTCTCTCAGTCTCTCATTTCCAAGTTCTTGCAACAATTTTCTCTCTTTTCTCATCACACAAGTGATCAATCTCAAAACAAATTGTGGATTCTTGTTCTAGGCAAGCTAAGGATCATTAATCACCCACTCTTTCAAGCTCTCTCTCAAGTTTAACAACATTGCCATTTCAGGGCATGTGTGAGCATAACTTTGAATCCAGCTTCATTCAAGACTTTAGATGCATTTATTTTGCATCTAGAGTGAAGTAGTAGTGCATTGCATCCATTGTCTGGTCTTCTAGCATCTTGAATCAAGATTTGCAACTCAGGTATGGTTCTGAATCTTGAGATCTGGAAATGAAATTGATTAGGTGTTTTGTGATGTTTGAAGTACATTGATCATTCTGCACTTTATAGTTTTGAAAATGATGCATTGTAGTGAGAGTTATTTGGATTCAAAGTTTCATGGTCACACTTTATTTTCTTCGATCCCGTTGATTCACTGAGTTTTAGCCAATTTCATTGCCATTTTCATGATCAGGGCATGTTAATTACTTAATCTGGACATTTTGGTTTTGTTTTGTTGTTGTTTACGCATCTCTGATGAATTTCGGTGCCGGAGCCCTAGCTCCGGTTACCGGAAACTGCATATATGAGACCTAGGGTTTGTAGTGAAGAAGACAACCTTCTGGCCCTTGGATCCTTCTCACCAGCGCCCTGGATCATGACACGTTGCACTAACACCACTCTCCTATCACATGTTTTTTCTTATTTCATTTTTATTCAATATGTTTCTCAATCCACCATAACTCCCATGCGCCATCCACTCACATTGTACCATTTATCCACGTCAATTAATGAAGGCAGTTCCACACGCGTTTGATCAATCCCAGGGCTCACATATTTCCCAGCTTATTTCCTGATTATTCACCATAAGCCTCCTATTCCTGTGCAGCCAATTGGGCTTTTCATTTGATTTTCGCACCCCCCACATCCTATAGGCCCAATCATTTCCACTGCAAATTCTTACTACCAGCACCCCCAGCCCATTTTCTTTATATTTTAATTTCTTTCTTTTATTTCTTTTATCCATTTTAGCTTTCCAATTAATTAAAATAGTTCTGATTATCAAAAAATTCCAAAAATATTCATGAGTCATCTTTTGAGTTTCTTTTATTTTTCTATATTTTTATTTTCCATTTTTTTTAATTTCCACGTGTCATAATTAATTTCCTCTTTCAATTAGCTTCTTTTTAAGTTCTTTTTTAATACACTGCCTTGTTCATTTTCTATAGACTTCATTATTTTGAGTTTTGTTCTCATTCTTTTTGCTCTGGATTCCTAAGATGATGTAGTTCTTGTATGATTTTTTCCCTGATTTTTAGAAATTTATTTCTTAGGTCTTGGTCCTTTGACTTGTGTTGGAAGTTATTAACCCTAGTTTGTGTTCTTGCCTCCATTTGACCTAGTTGGCTTCTGAATTCTTCCAAATCCATTTGGCTCATTGATATTCCATGTTTGAAGATCATTTGACTTGAGTTGTGGATGTTTTAGGTGCTTGGTTGAATTGATATGGATTTTTGTTCTCACCTTGTCCCATTTTGCTTCTTTTGGCTCATTAGCTCTCTCATAGGCTTAGAAGGGCACTTGTGCCAACTTCTTCTTCTCATTTGGGGTCCTCTTGGGGTATGGGAACCTTCCTGGTCCTAGATTAGGGTTTGTGCCTTAGAAACTTTTGTGTTTGCTTACCTTTTGTGTTCTTTCTTTCTAAAGTGTGCTTTCACTTCTTCCTTACTTCTTACACTCCCATTTTGTGTTTGTTTGGTATTGTGTGTCCATTCTCTTCATCTGGCTGACTTCTTAAGCTCTTCTTCATCTTGTCTTGGTTCTGGTTGTGTGCATTGGGTCCATGTTTGTGCATATTTGCTTTGCATCTTTCTTAAGTTTGCATAAGTTTACATATGTGTTCCATGTTGCATCATATTAACTTGTATGCTTCATTCTTCACTCTATTGTCTTGCATTTGCATTGAGTACTTATACATATCATTTCACTTCTGTTTGTATGATGCTAGCATGTTATTTTGTTCATTTCATTTCACTTGTATGCTTGTTATTAACCTTGCAGGGGCTATGGTAAGTGTGAGGTGTGGAAATTGAGTTCCACATCTCCAAATCTCATCTTCTCTTCTTATTTCTTTATTGAGCTAACCCTTTGTTTTTTGGGCTTAGGCCTTTCTCATCTCTTCTTCTATCTTCTTCTTCTCTTCTTCTTTCCTTCTTCATTAGGATAGAAACCACACTAACCTTAGGACATCCATGCATGTTAACACTTAGGAATCTTTAGTCCCCCTTTAGAAATTTGCCTTTGTGATCCTTTTGGTTGTTCTTCTCTTCTCATCTCATAACCATAAAAAAAATCTTAATAAGTTTGAAGTGATGTCTTTATCCATAGCCTTATCCCATGAGGTATGCTTGTAGTCTTCCCATCTTGGGATAGTACAAGTTTACCTTGTGATGCACAAGTCTGATCAAGGTATCTTCTTCATAAAGAAAAGCATAAAAAACACTTCTTCATTGTAAATACCAAAAACACTTAATAATTTAACAAGTTAGTGAGCTTAGGCCCTATCTTTGGTTTCAAATTTTGGGGATCTTCTCCTTACTTGAGTGTGCTTGTTCTATTATTCCATCTTGGAATGTAGTGACAAGTGCACATTCCATGGAAAAGAGCTTGAGTTCACTTTCTTGTGACACACTCATAAAAGCTTCATAAAAAACACAAACAAACAATAAGCGTCTTTCCTTCGGGAATTCTTTTCTCATCTCCTTCGCTCCGTACGCGAACTTGCTCCTACTTGTCATTTTGCAAGACGTTTACGCACTCGTCGTCCGAGTCTGCAACACCTGAGCAAGGCAGTTCAAGCTTTAATTCACAAGCAATTTCCTTGTTACCCCTAGTTAGGGGAACTACGGCGTCTCTGATCCTCATTATCCTGATGAGGTTCGTAGGCAGCGGGGTAGGGCCCGTTCGAGCACAATCTTTATTTTCCCTTCATTTTTCTCTTTGTTTTCTTATCCAGTTTCTTTCTCAGTTTCTTTTATCCAGTTCATTTTCTTTTCTTTCTGCTGAAGCTTTCATACCCTCACCCTTTGAAACAGTTTTCTTTTGCAAGCGTGGATCCCGTCGGGTACGGCGGATGATCTGGGTGCTAATACCTTCCCAAGTCGTAACCGACTCCCGAACTCAGTCTCTTTGGTTCGTAGGACCTATGCCCTTCCTCTTCTTTCTTTTGGTTTGTGCAGCATTACCATTCACTTTCTTCGGGATAAAAATGCCTGGCTGGCGACTCTTTTCTTTTTCGCGCCACTTTTGCGTTTGTACCAGGATGGAAATCCGGGGAGCGACAGCTGGCGACTCTGCTGGGGACGTAACCCAGAATCTCTGGTTCCCCTGTGAGTCTCTCTTAGCGCTTGTGTATTTCTGTTTCTTTGTGTGATGTTTGTTTGGTGTGGCTTGTTGTATTTTATTGTTGTTTGTTTACAGCTTTATTTACAGTTTCAGTATTTATTTTCTGCATCATATATATATACTGGACTGTCTGGACTGGTTTTCTGTTTGGTGGGATGGGTGATACTGTGTCTGAGAGATGAGCTCATTACCACGGCTCGAGTGCACCTTAGGACTTAGAGTGGTTCCACTTTGGCCTCATGAGATCTTGTCATGGGGGTAGTAGTGAGTTCCACGCCCAGATTTGCGATTGTCTTGGAAATGTCTTGATTTGGGGATCTTCCTCTCTCATTTCATAACCTTGACAGTTATGTGCAGCTGGGAACCGATCATTGAGAACCTTGTGGAAACATCCCTCTTTAGTGATGACAGTGGCAACCCACATTTTGTGGCAAACCCATTCGCATCCGAGGGCCCACCTGGGGATCACATAGGATGACCTTGTTTCCAGGACTCAGCTGAGGCCTCCCTGCGTAGTATATAATGCCAAACCGATTCCCTGATTTGGTCATGAGCCATTTCTCGAAGATGGTGACAGTATTATTGCTATTCGGCTTTGAGAGTCCGTGATGTCTGACCCAGAGCCTATTACCAGTGAGATTGGGAAGGGGTTTACAGGTGTGCAGGAACCCATGGCCTCTACATACACTCATTATTCAGTGGTCCTTGTTATGATCTGTGGTCCTATGGTTATGATCTCTGGTTCTATGGTCTTATGGTTCTGGAGTTCTGGTTTTCTTGGTTCTGGTTTTCTTGGTACTGTGGTTCTGAGATCTTCTATCAGTGGTTGTGACTCAGAGGACTCGTGGTTCGCTAGTATTCAGAGGGGCCCTTGTGTTCAGTGATCCAGTTCAGATTGTCCCAGTTGATCATATGCCTGCATTGCATTGCATTTGCATCATTCTTGCATTAACTGTTTATGTTTCCCATTTTTCAGGTCATTGCTCATTGTCAGTTCCCAGTTCTGGTAAATCTTATCTCCATGGCAGAAATCAGAAGAGTTACAAGGAAAAAGAATGTGCACTATACTTTTCTTCAGCCTGAAGTTAGAAGTGTTCAGAAGTTAGCAAGTTTGATGAATGACCAAGTCTTGGGCAATTTCAGGAAAAGATATGGCCAGATACTGAAGTTTGTGGACAAGCCCACTGCAGACCAGAAAGATAGTTTGCATAATCTGTTGCAGTTTTATGATCCTCTACTGCGTTGCTTTGTTTTTCCAGGTTACATCTTAGCTCCAACATTGGAAGAGATCTCTAGCATGCTGAATGTGCCAGTCAGAGAGACTTTGCCATTCTATGGGTCTGAGGTTGTGCTTAAAGATGAAGACATAGCCAAAGTTTGTTGTCTGCCAGCTGCTATAGTCAAGAGGGCTCTGAAGGATAGTGAAGGAAAAGGGCTCCCTTGGAGTGTGCTCATCCCAGAGGCAAAGAGATATGCTATAGAGGCTAATTGGAATGACTTTGGTGCTTTGCTTGCTTTGATGGTGTATGGATCTAGCTTGTTCCCGGGGGAGATAGAATTTGTCAGCTTGGAGGTGATCTCAATCTTTGCTAAAGGCAATCCAGTGCCTACTCTCTTTGGTGACTTCTACTACAGTGTGCATTACAAAAATGAGAAGGGTAGGGGTGGACCAGTAGTATGCTGTGCTCCTTTGTTTGCTGAGTGGTTTGCCAGACAACTTCCAAAATCAGGTGCCTTCAAGGAAATGAGGGATGAATGGAGATGGTCAAGAAGATTGATGGGGTTAACTGTTGAAGATATTGCTTGGGGATATTACAGAGATCTGCTAGGTAAAGAATTGATGGTCAGTTGTGGAAGGTTTGCTGGAGTGCCTTTGTTGGGAAGGAAAGGTGTCATCAGTTATTATCCAACACTAGCCAGGAAGCAGTTTCGTTATCCTTTGAAAGATCCTCCACAGATGGAAGAGTTTGCTGAATCTTTGTACTTTCCTGCTGAAGGAAACAAGGAGTTGGTTCAACAAGCAGTCCAAGCTTGGGCTCACAAGATAAGGAAGGGTAAGAAAGACTTCGGCAGAGTTAATCCCAAGACGTATCCACCATTTGCTGCATGGTTGCAAAGACATGTAGAAGCAGTTCTCATGCCTTTCTCAGTTGAGGCTCCACTTTATCCCAGAGAAGTTCCAAGCCAGAGTAGTACTGTTTCTCTTGAAAAGTACAAGAAGTTATAAGCTTAGATGCATGAAGTTAGAGTGGAGAATGCTGAAATGGTAAGCCTGTACCATCATGCCAACAGGGCCAAGAATGAAGCAGAAGGGAAGCTGCAGAAGCTCCAAGCCTCCTTGGAAGCCAAAGAGAAAGACTTTGCTGGAAGGGAAGCTCACTTCCATAGGTTGGGTCTAATGGAGGTAAAAAGAGAAGCTGAACGCAAAAAAGACTTTGAATACTCTCAAGGATGCTCGTCAATCCATTGTTTGGTTGCAAGGCCAAAGGGAGGAAGAGCAGAAGAAGTTCAGAGAGAAAGAAGAGTTCTTTGAAGTGAAAATGGCCTTCAAGAAGGAAGAGGTGGAGCAAGTCCACACCATCCGGAGGGAAAAGACCCAACAGCTAGCACAAAGCCAGTTAGCCATGGAGGAAGCAAGGAAAGAAATTGAAGAGCTCAAGCTGAGAGCGGGTGTCAAGAAGAGCAGAGAAGAGGTGGCAGAGCCTGGGTCCTTAGTTTAGTTTATTTTTCAGACTACCTACAGGCCTGTTGTAGGAGTCTTGCTTTATTTTCTTTTGTTTTTTATTTATGTAAAGGCTTGTAACCCTTCGGGGAATATTTCTGTTTGTACTCTGACTTTTAGCCGGCAGTGATTTGTCCATGATACAGTGTTAATGTGCAAGTTATCTTTTCTGAATGTGCAAGACTCATTTGTCTGATACTGCTAATGTCTAAACACTCATCAAAGAGAAAGTTTGAAAGTTAATACTGAAAGTGACTGTCTGAGAATAGATGCCAGAACTGGGGCATGCAAATGCTTAAAACCTGGGAACATGAGCAGTTACATTGCATTGCATATAACCTGTTTGTTTGTTTTGCAGGTAGTGTCTCAGTTGCTAACGTGTTTTGTGTTTCAGGAACTATAGCTCCCCGAAAAGTTCGGGAACAGCCAGTCGCACACAGATATCCAACAAAGATCAACAGAGAGAGAATTATGGACCAGATGCAAGCTGACTTAGCTGACCTGAGGTTAAGGATGGATAACTTCATGACTCTGATGGCAGGCATGGGTCAGAACCAAGAGCGTCTGCGGGAATTGGTTGAGAATCAAGCCAGGAACAACACTGCTGCTGCTGCTGATAATCGTAATGGTGCGGGCGCACGTCAAGTGGAAATCCCTGTAACACAGCCAGGGGTGACTATAATCAATGATGGGTTGAATAATGTGCAAATGGATAATCAGGACGAACAGTTCACTCTGCTGGACGAAGCTGAGGGTCAGGGGGCTGAGATGAACAAGAGGTTTGAGGAAATGGCAGAACAAATCAAAGCTATTCAATCCCAGAGCTCTTTGGGATTTGACATAACAGACTTGGGCTTGGTTCCAGGGGTCAGAATCCCCTACAAGTTCAAAGTTCCAACTTTTGAGAAATACAATGGCACTGTATGCCCGAAGACCCATCTTCAGTCCTTCGTAGGGAGGATCGCTGCTCACACGGATGATGAAAAACTCTGGATGTACTATTTCCAAGATAGCTTGGTTGGAGCTTCTCTGGAATGGTATATGAAGCTTAGCAGAGTTAACATAAAAATATGGAAAGACCTAGCAGAAGCTTTTGTGAGACAATATCAATATAATTTGGACATGGCTCCAAATCGCATGCAATTGCAGCATATGTCTCAAACTGCTAAGGAGGGTTTCAAAGAATATGCTCAGAGGTGGCGTCAGCTCGCTGCCAGAGTGCAACCACCGCTGCTGGAGAACGAAATGGCTGACATGTTTATGGGGACTTTGCAGGGTGTGTTCCTTGAAAGATTGGCGTCCAGTTCTGCCACTAAATTCAATGACATTGTAATTGCTGGAGAGAGGATTGAGACCTTGCTGAAGATGGGGAAGATCCAAGATACAAGTGCTAGCAGTTCAAATGGAGCGAGGAAAGCTTTCAGTGGACCTCCTAGGAGAAGCGAAGGGGAAACAAATGCTGTATTTTGCCGAGGCTGGGGCCGTGGTTATAGAAGACCTTATGAGCATGTGGCAGATGTCACAATTCCTTCTACTCCCGTGCAACAGATGCAACCACAACAACAACAGCAAAAACAACCACAAAGAAACAACTATCAGCAGAGACCGTATCAGCCAAGGCAAACTCGCCCGGTTAATAGGGTGCTTGAGGCCATCCCCATGACTTATGCTGCTTTGCTACCCAGACTGCTGGACTTGAATCTAATTCAATTGAGAACTTTGGCACCACCACCTCCTGGAGAGCTTCCAGTGGGTTATGATGTCAATGCACGATGCGCTTTCCACTCTGGGGCACCCAGGCACTCGACTGAGAAGTGCAGGGCGTTGCACCACAAAGTTCAAGACCTGATAAACTCTAAAGCAATCAACTTCGCACCACCGCCGAATGTTAATTCGAACCCTATTCCAAATCATGGAGGGGCAAGAATCAATGTTGTTGAGGGTGGTGAAAAGTTAAGCCTTATTCTGAGTATTGAGGAAGTGAAGACTCCTTTGAGGGTAGTGAAAGAGAGGTTGCTGAAGGGTCAAGTGTTTCCTGGTTGCAATGCTGATTGTGAAGAATGTCTGAATTCTGAGAATGGATGTGAGAAGCTGAAGATGGGATTGCAGGGTTTGATGGATGATGGATCTTTACAGTTTAACAAGGTTGGAGATGAAGCTGATGATGTGTCAACCATTACCATTTTCTATGATGAAGCTGACATGCCTGTCAGAAGAGAGCCTGTTACCATTTATGTTCCGGAGATCAGTCCTGTGACTATCACCGTGCCTGGGCCTGTTCCTTACACAGACAATAAAGCCATTCCTTGGCATTACGGCTCAGACGTATATGTGGCTGGATAGAAGATTGAGAGCAAGTCTGTTGCTGTTAACCCGACTGTAGAGAATGTCGGAGGAGTTGGAGGCTTTACCAGAAGTGGTCGTTTATTTGCTCCCCCTGTGCTGAGAGGGGATCCTGAGGCTAAGGCTTCATCCAAAGTCAAGGGAAAGCAAGCTGTGACTGATGAATCAACTACTCCTATGGCTGGGCAGGGTACATTTGAAAAAGAGGTCGAGGAATTCATGCGCATAATCAAAAAGAGTGATTACAAGGTGGTCGAGCAGTTGAACCAGACACCTTCCAAGATATCCATTCTATCACTGCTGATGTGTTCTCCCGCACACAGAGAGGCCTTATTGAAAGTGCTGCAAATGGCATATGTTCCTCAAGAAATCACTGTCAACCAACTTGAAGCTGTTGTAGGCAGTGTTAATGCAAGCCATGGGCTGGGCTTTACAGACAGAGACCTCACGTCAGAGGTCGAAACCACAACAAAGCACTACATATCACTATGGAGTGCAAGGGTGCTCTGTTGTCACATGTTCTTGTAGACACAGGCTCTTCCCTGAATTTTCAAACGAAAAAGGCATTAATGAAGCTCAATGTTGATGGTATAGTCCTGAGACCAAGTGATTTGATTGTCAAAGCTTTCGACGGGTCTAGAAGATCAGTTTTTGGAGAAGTTGAGTTGCCTGTAAAGATAAGTTCTCAAGTCTTCAAAAGCATCTTCTACGTCATGGACATACAGCCTGCGTACAGCTGCTTGTTTGGATGCCCATGGATACATGCTGCTAGAGCTATTACTTCAACCCTGCATCAGAAGCTCAAATATGTGGTTGACGGCCAGGTCATTACAGTCTGTGGAGAGGAAGACATCTTCATAAGCCACTTGTCAACATTCAAGTACATAGAGATGGATGGAGAAATCCATGAGACTTTATGTCAAGCCTTCGAAGAAGTCAACGTCAGCATCTTGACTCTCGTGGAGAAGAGCAGTGAGAAAGAAGGCACATCCATCCATTCCTACAAGCAGGCAAAGGAGGTTGTTCAATCAGGAAGTGCCCAAGGCTGGGGCAAGCTGTTGGAGCTGGAAAAGAAAGACGACAAGTTTGGTTTAGGGTATCATCCTGGTGGATCTACTCCAAGTGGTAAATCCATTACGCTTACAAGCGCTGGATTGCTCGACCGCAACTAGATCTGTGTGACAAGCCAAGATGGGGACAGTGACGGTGACTGGGACAACTGGATTCACCCGTGTGCGCCCGACGAGGAGCTAAGGAACTGGTCTGCAGAAGACATTATCCAAGTTACCTGGCACTCAGAGTAATTATTTTGTTTCCTTTTATTATCATACTACATTGTCAAATCCAGCATTCTGCCAAGATGCTAGGATCCATTGTATTGGGCCACCATGTTTTGTATGCATCTTATTTTACCATGAAATAAAAGGACATTTTCAGATAAATTGTGTTCTCTTTCTTTGTTTTTAAAACTTTTCACAAATTTAAAAAAACAAGAAAATGGCAATGTGTTTTTCCTTTTTGTTTTTGTGTTAGCGTCTCTTTTTCAAAATAAGCAGATTCTGAATAAGCACATCATCTGTGCAGTGTTAATCATCTGGATTCCATTGATAACGTTCCTGTTATGACTAAGCATGACTTTGACAATCCAGTCTACCAAGCTGATGAAGGGGTTGAGGAAGACTGTGACCTCCCTGAAGAATTTGTCAGATTGTTGAAACAAGAGGAACGAGTTATTTAGCCTCATCAAGAAGAAATTGAGATCATCAACATTGGCAGTGAAGATGTGAAGAAAGAGATCAAGATTGGGGTCAGTCTACAGGCCGACGTCAAGAAAGAGCTGATCAGTATGCTGAGAGATTATGTGGATATCTTTGCTTGGTCATATCAAGATATGCCAGGGTTGGATACCGACATCGTTGTGCATAAATTACCTTTGAGAGAGGACTGTCCTCCTGTGAAACAGAAATTGAGAAGAACTCGTCCTGACATGGCGATGAAGATCAAAGAGGAGGTTCAGAAGCAATGGGATGCCGGTTTCCTTGCTGTGACTAGTTACCCACCTTGGGCAGCTAACATTGTACCTGTACCAAAGAAGGACGGCAAGGTCCGGATGTGCGCTGACTACCGGGATTTGAACAGAGCGAGCCCAAAAGATGACTTTCCGTTGCCACACATTGATGTGTTGGTAGACAATACTGCCCAATTCTCGGTATTTTCCTTCATGGATGGCTTCTCCGGTTATAACCAGATTAAGATGGCACCGGAAGACATGGAGAAGACAACGTTCATTACCCCGTGGGGTACATTCTGCTATAAGGTCATGCCCTTTGGTTTGAAGAACGCCGGGGCAACTTATCAGCGGGCAATGGTCACATTGTTCCATGACATGATACACAAGGAGATTGAATGTTATGTGGACGATATGATTGCTAAGTCCCGAGACGAAGAAGAGCATCTGGTCAACCTGAAGAAGCTGTTTGATAGACTGATCAAGTACAAGCTGAGGTTGAATCCAAACAAGTGCACTTTTGGAGTGCGTTCCGGGAAACTGCTGGGTTTCATTGTTAGTCTAAGAGGAATTAAGGTAGATCCTGCTAAGGTAAAAGCTATTCAAGATATTCCTGCACCGAGAACAGAAAAATAAGTGCGTGGGTTTTTAGGGAGGTTGAACTACATTTCTCGGTTCATATCTCATCTAACTGCCACGTGCGAACCAATTTTCAAACTGCTAAGAAAAGAGCAAACGGTCAGGTGGAACGATGACTGCCAAAGAGCTTTCGACAAAATAAAAGAATATTTGCAGGAGCCTCCAATTCTAATGCCTCTAGTTGAAGGAAGACCTTTAATCATGTACTTGACCGTGCTAGAAGGGTCAATGGGGTGTGTTCTAGGCCAACATGATGAGTCTGGTCGAAAAGAGTACGCTATTTATTACCTTAGCAAAAAGTTTACCGATTGTGAATCCCGTTACTCACTGCTCGAGAAAACTTGCTGCACTTTGGTATGGGCTGCTCGCCGACTGAGGCAGTACATGTTGACTCATACCACACTGCTCATTTCCAAGATGGATCCTGTCAAGTACATCTTTGAGAAACCAGCATTAACCGGAAGGGTTGCTAGGTGGTAGATGATTTTAACTGAATATGACATCCAGTATACTTCTCAGAAGGCCATCAAGGGAAGTGAATTGTCGGATTACCTTGCACAACAACCTCTTGAAGATGATTATCAGCCAATGAAGTTTGATTTCCCTGATGAGGACATCATGTACCTCAAAGCAAACGATTGCGAGGAACCACTTCCGAAGGAGGGGCCAGACCCTGAATCCAAATGGAAGTTGATGTTTGATGGGGCAGTCAATATCAATGGACATGGAGTTGGTGCCGTTCTTATCACTCCCGAAGGTGTTCACCTTCCCTTCGCTGCCAGAATTACATTTGGTTGCACCAACAATGAAGCGGAATACGAGGCATGCATAATGGGAATAAAGGAGGCTATTAATCTTCGGATTAAGAACCTCGATATATTCGGAGATTCAGCCCTCGTTATTAATCAAGTTACCGGCAAGTGGTATACGCATCAAGAACATCTAATTCCATACAGGGATTATGCTAGAAAACTGTTGACGTTCTTCACGACAGTTAAGCTTTAGTACATACCACGTGATGAAAATCAGTTTGCCGACGCATTGGCCACTCTCTCTTCGTCTATCAAAGTCTTGTGTTGGAATTATGTGCCCAGGATTGACATCTCCAGGCTTGACACTCCAGCTCATGCCTTCTCTGTAGACGCTGTGTCTGACGAGAAACCTTGGTATTTTGACATCAAGTTGTTCCTGGAAAAGCAAGAATACCCATCTGGGGCATCTTCCAACGACAAGAAGACCTTGAGGAGACTTGCTGCTAGTTTCTTCTTGAACACTGATGGGTTTTGGTACAAGAGAAACTTCGACATGGTCTTGCTCAGATGCGTGGATAGACACGAAGCAAGCCTGTTAATGCAGGAAGTCCACGAGGGATCTTTCGGTACCCATGCAAGAGGGCATGCTATGGAAAAGAAATTACTGAGATCGGGGTATTACTGGATGACAATGGATGCAGACTGTTGTTCATTCGCTCGTAAGTGCCACAAGTGCCAGATATATGCAGACAAGGTGCATGTTCCTCCTAGCCCGCTCAACATCATGTCATCTCCTTTGCCCTTTTCTATGTGGGGCATTGACATGATCGGGAAGATATAGCCTACTGCTTCAAATGGTCATCGCTTCATCTTGGTCGCGATTGATTACTTCACTAAATGGGTGGAAGCAGCATCTTATGCCAATGTCACTCATCAAGTGGTGGCAAGATTTCTGAAAAGAGATATCATATGCAGATATGGAGTGCCCGAAAGGATCATTACTGACAATGGTTCTAATCTCAACAACAAGATGATGGCAGACTTGTGCCGGGACTTCAAGATTCAGCACCACAATTCTTCTCCTTACCGACCAAAGATGAATGATGCGGTAGAGGCAGCAAACAAGAATATCAAGAAGATTGTGCAGAAAACGGTTGTCACTTACAAAGATTGGCATGAGATGTTACCATTTGCGTTGCATGGGTACCGAACGTCAGTCAGGACGTCAACAGGGGCAACTCCTTTTTCTCTGGTGTATGGCATGGAAGCGGTCCTTCCTGTTGAAGTAGATATTCCTTCATTGCGTGTGATGATGGATGTGAAGCTTGATGAGGCTGAATGGGTGCGTGCTCGTTATAATCAGCTATGTCTAATTGAGGAAAAGAGATTAGCGGCTATCTGTCATGGTCAGCTTTATCAGAGGAGAATGAAGCATGCATTCGACCAACGAGTACGTACTCGGGAGTATCAGGTGGGAGAGCTTGTGTTGAAGAGGATCGTTCCTCCAGGTTCAGATCACAGGGGCAAGTGGACCCCAAACTACGAGGGACCATTCATAGTGAAGAAAGTCTTCTCAGTAGGAGCACTGATGCTCACTGTAGGAAGATCCGAGGAGACAACTGTATGCGGGACGTATATCCATTACTTGAAAAGTAATTTTGAATATAAACGGTCCAATAAGAATAGGAAGATCCACCTCTCCAATCACTGTCTTTCTTGACCCATCAAATGCTTTTACTATAATCCCACTGTACCTCATGGGAGCACCTTGAAACGCAAGCTTTAACAAAGTCGATTTTGGCATAACATTCAGAGACGATCTGGTATCAACTAGCACCTTGGACATGGCATCTTCCTGACAATTCACCGAGATATGCAACGCCAAGTTATGATTTCTTCCTTCTTCAGGCAAATCCTCATCACAGAAGCTCAAATTGTTGCAAGATGTGATATTCGCCACAATACTATCAAATTGATCAACAGTCACATCATGGTCAACATAAGCTTGATCCAGGATCTTCTGCAACGACTGCCTATGAGCCTCATAACTCATCAGGAGAGACAAAACTGATATCTTCGAGGGAGTCTGCAATAACTGCTCAGTGATGTTGTACTCACTCTTCTTTATCAGCTTTAGCACCTCATCATCACTATTACCAGACTGACCCGATTGGGCAACAGCATCCATAATCTGTTTACTTGCACTTGTATCTTCAACTCTCTTCGGAGGATCTGAAGCATACACTCTACCACTTCGGGTAACCTTCGTTACATCAACAATGCTAACCACAGACTTTGGAGTAGGAAGAGGAACTTCCCTACCATTTTCTATCGTCGTAGCATTATACTGGTACGGAACAGCTTTGTCAGACTCACATGGCATTGGACCAGGTACATTAATCACCAATGGAGTAACAGCATTCTTGCGACTATCAGAAGAAATAACCACCCTCTCAGGAGCAACCCTATCAGGAAGATTGAACTGAGACATAATGACATTCACTTCATTCTCATATTCATCTCTCTTTGCTGTTACTTCGATCAGCTTATCGTCCATCATCTTTTGGATATCTCTTTTAACGATCACGCAACCACGAGGATTCACCGAGCAGATACAACATCCAGCATTGTCGTGATCAATATCGTGATATTCACTCAAGAAAGAATGCATCTCCACCAAAGATCTTCGGATATGACAGACCTCATAGATTTTGAACAAACCAGGACAACCATCAACCATATTCACAGATGCATTACCATGCTTCGGCAGCGGATTTTTCTGCACATTTGGATTAACATCATTGAAATATAGAACATTGTTCCTCATCAATTTCTGTACTTCAAACTTCAAAGGATAACAATTCTCAACATCATGCCCCAGGGCACCTTGATGAAAAGCACAGCGAGCCTCTGGCTTATACCACCATGGAATAGTCTCTGGAACTGGAGGTGGAGGATGAGTTTGCACAAGATTCTTTGCAATTAAAGACGGAAGCAAGTCTGCATACGGCATCAGAATAGGATCAAAAATTGGTTTAGCCCGTGTTTGTTGATTACCACCTTGTTGCACAGAAGGTTGCTGATAACAAGGTTGGAACTTTGGAACCGCTGGCACAGTTGGAGCCACGTTGATCATCGGTGTTACAGAAGCCACATGCTGCGAATGGTGATTCCCACGACTGTGAGGTCTTCTATAACTTTCACGGGATACTGCATTAGTCTCATTTTCTTTCTTTTTCACAAAGTTGAACCTTCTAGAGCTTGAACAAATGCCATTCTCTTGACTCAACCGTCCCTCACGGACACCTTCTTCTAAACGCATCCCCATGCTCACCATTTCAGTGAAATCGGAAGGAGCGCTTGCTATCATCCTCTCATAATAAAAAGAACTCAACGTCTTCAAGAAGATCTTCGTCATTTCTTTTTCTTCCAGCGGAGGAACAATCTGGGCTGCCAGCTCTCTCCATCTCTGCGCATATTCTTTAAAAGTCTCTTTGTCCTTCTGGGACATAGCACGAAGTTGATCTCTATCAGGAACCATATCAATGTTATACTTGTACTGCCTCACAAAAGCTTCTCCCAAATCATTGAAGGTCTTGATTTGGCTATTATCCAGACTCATATACCACCTCATGGGTGCACCGGTCAAACTGTCCTGGAAATAGTGAATCAGCAGCTTATCATTATCAGTTTGAGCAGACATCTTCCTTGCATACATCGTCAAATGACTCAACGGACAAGTGTTTCCTTTGTACTTCTCAAACTCAGGCAGCTTGAATTTGTAAGGAACTTTAACATTCGGGACCAGACAAAGGTCATAAGCATCTTTTCCGAACAAATCCTTATGCTTCAAAGCTCTCATCTCCCTCTGGATCTCAACAAAGCGTCCCTGGAAGTCATCAAGTCTTTCAGCAACTCCAACACCTTCACTGGGCTCAGCATGGTAAATCATCTCATCATGCTGCGGAACATTGTGCACAACAGGTGGTACAGTAGTCACAATTGGAGGAAGAGTAGTCCAAACTGGTGGTGGGAGATTATTAAATGCAGCAGTCTCCGGACGATGAGGAGGACGATAACCAGCAGGAAAAAAGTCAACTGGCATGCCCCAAGGTGTGCTAGCAGGTATACGATAGCGAGGAGAAATAACAGTCTCAACAGGAATTGATGCGGTAACAACCTCAGAGATGATAGTATTCTGAACAGGAGGACTAGGAGGTGGCTGATTCTGAGCAGCCACCAAATTTTCCATCATAGCAGTCACTCTTTCCAAGCTTTCCCTCAGATAAGTAACCTATTCGCGCAGCTCGCGATTCTCTTATTGCAAAGTATCCATCACTCTTCTTCGATTAGCTCGAGTATCAAAGTAGTGAGTCAGCTTGACAGGAACACTGGATGAAGACCAAGAAACAACAATAAGATCCCTGGAGAACACTCAAAAAGCAAGACAAATGCGGGTATGATGCATGCTATGCATATGCAATTGCAAAGATTTCAAAGGATTATAAGATAACTTGCAATATTCTTAAAGAGACACTTTTGAAATACTTAAAAACTCATTCTCATTAATATCAAAGTGAGGATTACAAAGGAAGTACAAACATCAATAATCCTAATACATAAGAGGAAGAGTAAACTAAGCCTATGGAATCATATCCGAAGAAGTCCCGAATCCTGGCTGATACTTCATACGAATCCTCTTAATCTCCTTCTTGTACCGCTCTTCCATATCTTCCTTATCCTTCACCAACTTGTCGACAATGGCCTTCCAAGCACCGGAAGTAGGAGGAATAGTATATGGAGTACTAGAGGAAAATAAATCCTCTCTCGGCCTCTTCATGACGCGCCGCTCAAGTAGCTCGATAAGATCATCTTTCTCCTTAAGCTGCTCCTGCATAGTAGTCCTCTCAAGTAACCATTCTTCTTTCTCTTTCTTCATCTTCTCTAACTCTTCTTGAAGAACCAACTTCTCATCAATTGGAGGTAGAAAAGCAGACAAAGGCAATATGGGAAACATAGGCTCCTCAGGTGGATAAGGCATCTTGAGCTTGGAAGCTCTAGATCGAACCCACTGAATATAACAATCGGAAGGAGGAAGGTGTTGTCTACCCAATTAACCCTTCTCTTTCCGGTGAACAACATGCCAAGAATGAGCAATCATTTTCTTCATCTCTATATGATCAGCACCATTAAGAAAGAAGAAACGGGATAAGGCAAGATTGTTTGGAACATCCTTCAAACAATAACCGAACTGTCGTCTAGCCAAAATGGGGTTGTAGATAATTCCCCCACGTGTACCAAGAAGAGTTACATTAGGAAATTCTCCACAACTATCAATAAGAACTCCAGTGTCATAATGAGAACTATACCATGTCATGTCCTTATGAGAAAGCGACATCAACCTTTGAGACCATCTTCGATTCTCTCTATTATCCTTGAAAACATCCGACTTCGGTAGGTGCGAAATAAACCACCTATAAAGAAGACGCGCACAACATACAATCTCTCCGTCACCTTTGGAGGTCCTATAGTGAAAAGCATGATACATATCTCCAAGCAAAGTAGGAATCGGGTTCTTCTTCAAGAAGATCTGAATAGCATTCTCATCCGCAATACCATCCAAGTTCGGAAACAAGACAATCCCGTAAATAAGCAAAGCAAGAATAGCCTCAAATGCATCCTTATGACCCAAAGTAAGTGAAGTAGAAGCCTTTCCCATCAAGAACTTAGCATTAATACCACGAACACTCCCCTTTGGAAGAAATCTCCCATTAAGATCGGATTCCTTAAGAAAAAGTGCTTTGGCGATGACCTTGATAGTAAGCTCCTTCTCTAAACCAGTGAAAAGAAACTCCTTGTCCAGAATAGGAAAACCTAACCAATGAGAATATTCCTCCAAAGTCGGCACAAGCTGATAATCCGGAAAGGTAAAACAATGGTGCAACGGGTCATAAAACTGAGCCAAAGTAGGAAGAATCCCTTCAGGCACATCGGCATCCAACATATACAAAAGCTTCCCATGACATCTTCGGAACTCTTGGGTATCAACAACCAAAGCTCCTAGCTTTCTCAACTCTACAACATTAGGATTCTTGAAAGTGTACTTCTTTGTGTTCCTTCTTTCAAAAGTCATAGCCCTGGACATCTGAAATTTTGCAAAAGTTCCTTATAAGTCCTTTGAAATCTTACGAACAATGCTCATGAATGTATGATGGCATGTATGCAACAAACACAAACAAGATCACACAAGGCACACGGGCTTAGGTTCCGAGTCACGAGCATGAAGTCAAGGTAACAGAACACCAACCCAAACAGGTAAGTACTAAGGTTTTGTCTTCATTGTACCTGCAGAAAACCAAAAGGGTGCTAACAGAGGTGCCCGGAGTTAACAGCCATCTTTAGAATATCACCGGTACGTTGGATTACTCCCCAACCGATAACATTCTTAAAATAGACCTCGTCCGAGTGTAGTATCGCGTGACAACCGCCTTAGATTTACACCTAGACAGTTTCCGCACTACGTTCCTAAATTGGCTTAGATGGGTTAAGGGTTCTAAGGTCCTCAGTATGATCAGCTCAAGGTCGGAAAATAATGCCACGTACGATTACTCGTCATTACATTGCTAGTCCAAGAGAGCCTAACCGAGTGGAGATTATCAAATTGATATTGCTTTGGACTACTCCATCGCATATCGCTTCGAATATCGCCGTCCTATCATAAGTTTCAACTCAGATCTGGGTTAGAATCTATCTCACACAGAGGATCACCAAAACCGAAACAGAACAACCAAATAACAAACAATTCAAACCAAAGCAATAAATAAATCAAAGTAGGCTAAATCCGCTTAGAGATTACTCCCCAGAGTCGCCACTTTCTGTAGCGGTAAAATCGTGAGTGTAAGCTATTGATTAACTTAACTCGATGTACACAGAGTCGCCACCGCGCTTTTCTTTATTTTCAAAAGGAAAAAGGTAAAAGAACGAATAAAAACCTAGGATTCTAAAAGCAAAAGCTAAAAGAAATAAACAGAGATTGGGTAAGGGGATTGGTTATGAACCGGGAAGGTTTTAGGCACCCGACTCGTCCGTGGTACTCCACGGGAGCCCTTTGAAATATTTATTGCTTTTTGGTCTGAAATTGGTTTGCTTGAAAAGATTGAAGAGATGAGGAGAAGAATGTTTTTTAATGATTTTGTGTTTGATAAGGTTTTAACGCCTTATGCCTACGTACCCACAAAGTGTAATGCGAGATCAAAACCTCGTAGTTCGTGGTACAAAATTCGAAAAGAAACAAATGAGTTGAATTGATTTTAGAATGTAGAGATAAGTCGTCATCCTTTAGCGAATAATTCCGCTAGAAAAGATGAATCATATCTAAACATATGAAAAAGGAAAAGGTGCACGAGGCACAAAACAATTGAATGAATTTTGAGTTTTTTAAAGTATATAAGAAAATGGTTTTGATATATTTACATGGATTAACATTTGATTAAGAAAATAAAGTGAAAAGATTAAAAATCGCTTGACCTAAGTCAAGGTTTGTTTACGAAAGTGTTTGAAGTTTGAAAACAAGAAGGTTTTTGAAATAGGGAGAAGTTTTGAAAATTAAAGAATGGGGAGGAGATGAAGGGACTAATCCTAGTGCTTGAATTAAAAGTTAAGGAAAGAGTTTATCAAACCATAATATGCACAATTCTTCAAAGATCGGAATTTCCTCTTCAAAGGCTAATGAAGTAACTTGAGGCCGAGGTTTCTAATCCATTCCAACTTGAGCAAGGGGGAAAGATCTTAAGGTCTAAGTCCATTCTCCAAAAAGCTCGGGATAGTAACCATTAGTCCAAAGTTAGAAGTCACAAGTCTTTTAAGTGTTCAATCCTTTATTAAGTGTTTTGATATCCAAATGGACAAAATAAAAAAACAAGCAACAATATGAATATAAACAAATGATATATGATATTATATGATAAAGCATAATAAAGGGATAAAGGAGCAAGAGATTAAAATAAAAGGATAAGGTGCGAGAGATTAAATTTAAACAATTATATATTCACAATATTATAATATTTACAATATAAGTGGTATGATGAACTTAATCAAGCACAACCACAACAAGGAATAATAAAATCGAGGCAACCGGATCCAAGTGGATCTTAATTCGAATCGGGACAACTTTAGGTCTATGTTAAGCAATCGCCGAGTAATTTACGAAGTAATTACCCTACAAATGAGGCCGGCCACCACTAATGAAAGTGGAAAATATTCGTGTTAATACATGTTAGAGAAACGATATAATGGATCGTTCTCCGAAAACATGCCACACTAAAAGAAAAAGGAAGGTCTAATCTTAATCGAGATTTTCGTTGAATTTCATCGAAAAGCAACCTATCACGATCTCAAAATATGGAGAATGATCGAAATGCTCATTCATCCATAGATTTGAAATAATGAAGGTTAAACTCATCGGAAATCAACAATCCCGAATCGGAAGATTGTCATCGACCAAAAATTAAAAAAAGATGAAGAAAATGGATCTAAAAGAAATAGATCCAAAAAAAAAGAAATTGAAATAAATTTTTAAATCCTTTTCTAAAAAAACTCTTTTCTTAAAAATATTTTCTAAAATTCTTTTCTAAAATATAAATTCTAAAATATTTTTTCTAAATTGCTTTCCTAAAACATTTTTTCTAATCCTTTTTAAAATATCTTTATAATATTGAAATCAAATTTGAAATCAAATTTAAAGAAAACAAAAGCTAAATAATGAAAAAGAAATTAAAAAAAAACAAAAGAAAGGGAGGGGGAACCCGCGGGTGGTGGATTGCAAATAGATCTATGGCCTTAGGCCCAAAACCTCATATCAGTTTCTTTCTCAAAATATAACAAACATAAAAAATGAAACACAGAAGAAACTTTGGTCTTCTTCTTCCTTATTAGAACGAAACAGGGCATAAGTACAACACAAGCGGCGGAAAATTCCAAGGCTCACCTTCACAAAATCGAAACGAACAACACTTCTCCTTCTCAAACCGCGAAAAGCTCTTCTTCTTCTTCTTCGATCATCGCGGACTCTCTCCGAAACAAAGGCCTCTCACTTCTTCTTCTTCTTAAACTCTCGGATCTCTCTCTCTCAATTCGGTTCAGCTTTTGATGTTTTTGTTTGAAAATTGGAAAGAGGAAAAAAAAGGGTTTAGGGATTTGAAGTTTTATTGGGGGAAAATGAATTTCGGATTAGGGATTTTGAGGGTTTGGAATTGATTCGGCAGGGATTCTTTGGCTCTCTAAAGCTTGGTCTTGAGAGTGAGAAGAGGGTGCTTTTTATAGGAGAATAGATGAAGAACAGGGGTTGCCGTTTTGGTGAAACTTGGAGCGTTTTGGAGCAGTTACGAAAATCTCGTGCTTTGAGTTTTGATTTCACTGCGTTTTGTTTTAAATTGTTTTGCGTTTTGTTTTGATTTGCGTTTTGATATTTTAATTTCTTCAGGTGCTATGCTCGTGTCTTTCTCGTGCGGATTGCGAAGCTTGCTTCGGCTATTGTTGTTTGGGCTTGTGGGCAAGGCTTAGGAGATTTGTGGCTGATGTAATGTTGCACGTGATGCTTGGACGGCTGCTTGTGTTTTCGTGACATCTCGTATGCGGCTGGGAATTGTTGTTGTTAGTTGGGCCTGCTGCGGGAAACTTGCATTTGGCTTGCAAGTTGTCTATTGATGCTTTGGCTTTTGGGATATGGCTTACGCGAAGGTGCTGTTTGCGGCGTATACGGATTGAAGTTGTAAGTGATTTTGAAGCTGCTGTGAGATGCGGCTGAGTGTTGTGAGCTGATGCCGTGCGTGCGAAGTGCATTTTGGCTTGCAGCTTGGATTGTTGTTGGCGCATGAAGCTGAGAGTGAATTTGGGCGGCTGATGATTATGATGCTTTCGCAAGTGTGGGCCTAAGCTAGTTGATGGGATTTTTGCGCATAGGCTAGTACGGATTTTGTTGGATTGTGGGCCAGGCAAGGCAAAACAATGCTGGCTTGGATGTGAGGCAATGCTGTGGTCGTTGGCCTTGGGAACGGGAATGGCTTGGCATGTGCGTTTGGCTTTTGTTTTGAAACTTCAGCTGTTGGTTTGTGAGCCTGCGGCATGTACGGGAGAGACTTGTGGGCCAGGCGTGGGGCTTGGTGATGTGAGCAAAATTTTGCTTGGATGCACATAAAGCCTTGGCTTGCGTGAGGCTTTGGATTTTGTTTGATGGCTGATATTGATATATTGGACTTTGGAAAAAACTAATATAATAAAAAAAACAATTAACTTAATTATGCTTTTATTTAATTTTTTTTTGTATTACTTCTTACTAATTGGATCAAAAAAATGTATGGGCCCAAAGAAAAAAATAATTGGTTCTAATAAGGTTTATGAATTAAAAAAATGGATTTTGGTTTTGGAAATGGATTAAAAATGAAACATTAAAATTGAATTGATCTTAAAAGAAACAAATAAAGAGAAAATGATATATGGATAATAAAAAAAATGAAATGATTTAATCGGGGAAAATGGAATGAAAATGGTTATGGAAAATTCGGATACTCGGTAGAAAATTGGATATGAAATTGGATATTGACAAATGGATAATATTTTGGATAATATGATTTGGTAAACAATCGAAAAAAAATGGATAATGAAAAATGGTCATAAAAGGGTATACGGATGGATAAATGGTTTAATCGGACAGAAAATGGATAATGGATGGAATTTGATTTTCAAGCCCACAACTAATCTCGATTTTTCTTGCACGAGCCTCTGATAAAATGAATACAGCCAATCACAGAACCACTGATCAAATTTGCCAACTCAACCTTAGCCACTGAAATCGTCTGAAAACTTCCTTGATGATTTCAAAACAAACTGAGGAAAATAAATCCTCAGATGGATCGCTGATGAACAGATGAATACTGAAGCTTCAAACCACAACACACTGTCTGATATCCTTTCACACACAACGCAATCTGAACTTTTTGAAAACCTGCTATCTGATGAAATAACCCTGGCACACGCAACTGACAGTCAACCAATCTTTTGATAGTTTGACCAATAATAGGTCAAACATCCATCTGAAATCGAATTGTGACTGAACAAACGCATCTGAATGAAACTACTGTCTCATCTTCGCAAACCTGCAACACAGAGAAGAAGAAGAACACTGCAACATATTTTTTTTGGTATTTTGGTTAGTGATCAGTAAATATAAATAACTATAAAGAAATAAAAACAATGGTGATCCCCTGCGAAGCATAGATCCTACACCTGAGAAGAAACTCGAAACCAGTGTGATCTTGTTTGTATGCAAAATGCAGATGAAATGCAAAGAAATCTTAGGGCAAAAATTAAGGTGTTACACTCACCACTATGGATGGAGATGACTTCCAATCCCCTATTAACTCGGACGCAGTTAAAAAATACTTCGCATAAAAAGACCCGCTGGACACAAAAACAGAATTAAAGTCCAGGCAAAAAAAGGGGCATCCCGGCGAGCTAAAAACAGAATAAAAAGCTCGGGAAAAAGTTAGGGAAAATGAATTAAAAAAAATTTACACCCGCTGAGTTGAAAAGCCACATTGGACAGCTCAGGCAAAAAAGGGTATCCCGGTGGATTGAAAACCCGAAAGGGCGATCTACGCAAAACAAGGGAATAAGCGAACAACTATGATCCGAGTAATCTGAACCACATCATTGTTTCATACAACTTGACAATATCAGAAGGATAGGAAACAATCCCCTCATCCTCTCAGAAAGCAAAAGCAGAAATGGAAAGTCTCGAAGACATGCTGGTCATAGCAGAAATGAAACTCATTGGGATGCTGTGTTCATTGCCATTAGGATAATTTCTTTTCTCAATTTTATTGTGGCTACCTCTTTCCAGGGGGTTGCTTCCTGATGTAAAATCTTTGCCTATTCAGAGGCTATTCAAGAAAAAGAATATTCAGTCAAAAAGCTGTGTGTGTTTATTTTTGTTTGCAAAATGTCCTGAATTTTTGGCAAAAATAGGATTGCATTTATAACATGGTGATAATTTTGAAAGAAAATGACATGAAGGGAAACTGTAAACCCTCTTTGAGTGTCGGGTGACGATGGATGAACAGATCATACCATGCAAATCCCCGGGGCACACTTGTGTTTTCTGTTGTTGCAGGCTGCAGGATGGCGTCACATTCTCCCAAGCAATTTACTCTTCCCCAGTAGGGTATCTCCAGCAGAATTCTCCCCAAGCTATGACTTGGCAAGCAACTCAAGAAATTTATTCTTCCCCAGTGGAGTATGCCCAGCAGGAAGCTGAGTGTCTGATATCCTCACAGGGTTAGAATTATCAGAATTCTATCCCCAACAAGGGTCACAACCAGAGTTTGAATCAGCAAATGCTCTCCCCAGCCAGGGTATTGTTGAAGTATCTTTCCAGCCAAGTATGAAGATGATCTGTCCCCACAGAATTCATATTTGATTTTCACTTCCGTCAGTGAAATATTCCCCAGCAAAGTTGCCATTCTGTTGGTCAATATGATGATACAGGCAGGTATTCATCACCTCAGTCAGAGTAAGGTGTCCAGGCCTCCTGACTTGTTTTCCCCTGCAGAGTTGTACCTCTTGCTGCCAATCAGGCATTTTTCTGTTGCTCGTCTGCAATATCCAGCACTCGTCTATGTTTGATCTTTATTGTTGCTCGTCTGCATCTCTTAACACTCGTCTGTGTTATCATTTTGGTTTTGCTCGTTTGCTCTCCCCAGTAGTGGTCCGTGATTACCTTGGTATTTGCTCGTCTGCAACTTTCAACACTTGTCTGTGCTTAATCTCTGTTTATTGCTCGTCTGCAATTTCCAACACTCGTCTGTGTTGTCATCTTTGTTGTCGCTCGTCTACAAGTTCCAACACTCGTCTGTGTTTTACAGTATGAATCTTTGCTGTTGCTCGTCTGCAGTTCTCGACACTCGTTTGCATTTCTCAACACTTGTCTGTGCTTGACATGATTACCTTGATATTGCTCGTCTGCAATTTCCAACACTCGTCTGTGTTTTGATATGTAATCCTTGTTGTTGCTCGTTTTCAATTCTCAACACCCGTTTGTGTTATCACCTTGTTGTTGCTCGTATGCACTCCCTAACACTCGTACGTGTTTCATCTGTGTGAAGCTCGTCTGCTTTGTTTGGATACTCGTCTGTATCATCCCCAACACTCGTCTGTGTATTATATGTTTGAAGATCGTCTGCTTTGTTGGATACTCATCTGTATCATCCCCGACACTCGTCTGTGCTAGGCTTACACCTGTATGTGCGGATTTGCTGATTATCCTGGTATTCTTCTATATTGCTACTCCAAATGCTCGTCTGTGTTTGAATTTCTGGTATTCGTCTATACCAGTGGCTGATACTCGTCTGTGTCATTGCCTGAAACGCTCGTCTGTGTTTCTCAGATCATCGTCTGATACTCGTCTATATCATCGACTTTTGGCACTCGTCTATGTTATCTTGATGATCGTCCAATACTCGTCTGTATTGAAGAGGTTTAAAATCCTGACGGTGGGAATAAATGTCAAAATGATTGCCGGTCCTGGCGTAACGAGTAAATCCGAAGGAGGCTCGTCTGTCTCAGGCTTCATTTATTGTTGCTGCACCTGGCATAACAGGTTTGCTCATAGAAGACTCGTCTGTCTTGTACCATATATTCACGGATAATATATGAAGAAGGTTCGTCTACCTTGATTATGCATGTCTATCCCACAGACTTAAATGCGTCCCGGTCCTGGCGTAATAGTTATAACCGAAGGAGATTCGTCTATCTCAAGTCTTATGTTCTTGCAATGTTTGAGGACTCGTACGTCCAGCTCCTGGCGTCACAGGATTGTTCGAAGACTCGTTTGTCAAAGTGCTTTTATTCCAGATATCAGTTTCAACTTGGAAGAAGCTCGTCTTCTTTTCCTCCCCTTCAGTCACCAAAGCGTCATTTGGTTGGGTTTATTTCCCGGTGTTGCATTCTTCGTCAGAGTGCAAATTTATGGTCTTCTTGGTATTCAGCCACAGTTTATCTTGAACGGTCGATAGCTCATGCTACCGTCATTTTCAGATCAACAGTTGTTTGAATAGGGGCATCTGTAACACCCCAAATTTGCCCTCTTCATTTTAAGCATCATATCACATCATATTCATCATGAACATATCATTTTCTTAGCATGCTAGCATGGAAAGATGAAGCATAACATTATTCATGTCCTAGCATTAGGTATATGGACATTTGTGGAGGTTCTTGAGGCATCACGAGGCATGACAAGGGCCCCATTGCTTTTTTACAAGTCCTATGAGGGTTTTACACTCCATTTACTAGATCAAGTTCATGTGCAAAAGCTCAGAAGGTTGCATGATCATCAGAGGTCTTAGGACAAGGCAAAGCTCCTACACAAGGCACCTAAACTAGGGTTTGAGATTCAAGCAGCAAAACCTCACAACTTTGGCCATTTCATTTGTGAAAAGTATTCTATATGTCAAGAGGATCCTAGGTGTCAATTTTTATGAGAAAATTCCATGTGGAAGTCAGAGAATTCTTCAGTTGCTTGCAGATGAAGTAATTGGTCAACTGTGCCCTGAAAAAGTCAACTGTGTGATTTCAAGGGGTCTAACCCAACTTTTTTGGCCAAGGGGGGTCCTTACAATGTTATAAGAGGTTTGGGATGCTTAAAGATCAAGAATCATAGAGATTTGAGGCTTTTTGCAAAAATGGTACAAAGTTGGTTTTGAGAAATTTCCAAATTTGGCAACTTTTGCCCTAATTTTCAAATGAGCTTAACATAATCAAAAATTCTTCAAATGGACCAAATTCAAACATGAAAGTTGGATATTAAGGGCTCCCATTTTCAAAAAGTACAAGTACATTTTCATGGGATTTATGGTTTGTCCTAGGGGTCCTTCGAAAATATGGTTAAAATTAGGGCAAATTCAAAATTCATGCATGCAACCAAAAGCAAAAGTGTTCCAAACTTATTTTTAAGACTTGGAATGGTTCAAGTAAGTTTGTAAACTTAAAATACATGGCATTTGGATCATTTTGCTCAAGAGAAATTCCCATTTTCGTGCACAATAAGAAAGTTGCTCCAAAAGAGGATATTTTGCAAAATCATGAGGAAAGTGTGATGGCTTGATCTAAGGGCCAGGACTTGTTGCATTGATCAAGGGTTGGAAAAGGATTGCCCATGTGCTGAGAGGCCAAGCAAAGCATGAGGGTGGTATGCTTCCCTCACAATTTGCAAATTTTGCAAATTCACAAATATCTCATGATCCACACGTGCAAACCTCTCAATTCTTTCAGCAAGGGTTTGTGACTTCACATAAAAGCAGCTAGGGTTTCAGAAAGCTCAACCTATCTCTCATTCTCTCATTTCCAAGTTCTTGCAACAATTGCATTTTCTCTCTTTTCTCATCACACATGTGATCAATCTAAAAAAATTGTGGATTCTTGTTCTAGGCAAGCTAAGGATCATTAATCACCCACACTTTCAAGCTCTCTCTCAAGTTCAACAACATTGCCATTTCAGGGCAGGTGTGAGCATAACTTCGAATCCAGCTTCATTCAAGACTTTAGATGCATTTATTTTGCATCTAGAGTGAAGTAGGAGTGCATTGCATCCATTGTATGGTCTTCTAGCATCTTGAATCAAGATCTGCAACTCAGGTATGGTTCTGAATCTTGAGATCTGGAAATGAAATTGATTAGGTGTTTTGTGATGTTTGAAGTACACTGATCATTCTGCACTTTATAGTTTTGAAAATGATGCATTGTAGTGAGAGTTATTTGGATTCAAAGTTTCATGGTCACACTTTATTTTCTTCGATCCCGTTGATTCACTAAGTTTTAGCCAATTTCATTGCCATTTTCATGATCAGGGCATGTTAATTACTTAATCTGGACATTTTGGTTTTGTTTTGTTGTTGTTTATGCATCTGTGATGAATTCCAGTGTCGGAGCCCTAGCTCCGGTCACCGGAAACTGCATATATGAGACCTAGGGTTTGTAGTGAAGAAGACAACCTTCTGGCCCTTGGATCCTTCTCACCAGCGCCCTGGATCATGACACGTTGCACTAACACCACTCTCCTATCACATGTTTTTTCTTATTTCATTTTTATTCAATATTTTTTCAGTCCACCATAACTCCCATGCGCTATCCACTCACATTGTACCATTTATCCACGTAAATTAATGAAGGCAGTTCCACACGCGTTTGATCAATCCTAGGGCTCACATATTTCCCAGCTTATTTCCTGATTATTCACCATAAGCCTCTTATTCCTGTGCAGCCAATTGGGCTTTTCATTTGATTTTCGCACCCCCCACATCCTATAGGCCCAATCATTTCCACTGCAAATTCTTACTACCAGCACCCCCAACTCATTTTCTTTATATTTTAATTTCTTTCTTTTATTTCTTTTATCCATTTTAGCTTTCCAATTAATTAAAATAGTTCTGATTATCAAACAATTCCAAATATATTCATGAGTCATCTTTTGAGTTTCTTTTATTTTTCTATATTTTTATTTTCCATTTTTGTTAATTTCCACGTGTCATAATTAATTTCCTCTTTCAATTAGTTTGTTTTTAAGTTCTTTTTGAATACACTGCCTTGTTCATTTTCTATAGACTTCATTATTTTGAGTTTTGTGCTCATTCATTTTGCTCTGGATTCCTAAGATGATGTAGTTCTTGTATGATTTTTTCCCTGATTTTTAGAAATTTATTTCTTAGGTCTTGGTCCTTTGACTTGTGTTGGAAGTTATTAACCCTAGTTTGTGTTCTTTCCTCCATTTGACCTAGTTTTCTTCTGAATTCTTCCAAATCCTTTTGGCTCATTGATATAAAATGTTTGAAGATCATTTTACTTGAGTTGTGGATTTTTTAGGTGCTTGGTTGAATTGATATGGATTTTTGTTCTCACCTTGTCCCATTTTGCTTCTTTTGGCTCATTAGCTCTCTCATAGGCTTAGAAGGGCACTTGTGCCAACTTCTTCTTCTCATTTGGGGTCCTCTTGGGGTATGGGAACCTTCCTGGTCCTAGCTTAGGGTTTGTGCCTTAGAAACCTTTGTGCTTGCTTACCTTTTGTGTTATTTCTTTCTTAAGTGTGCTTTCACTTCTTCCTTACTTCTTTCACTCCCATTTTGTGTTTGTTTGGTATTGTGTGTCCATTCTCTTCATATGGCTGACTTCTTAAGCTCTTCTTCATCTTGTCTTGGTTCTGGTTGTGTGCATTGGGTCCATGTTTGTGCATCTTTGCTTTGCATCTTTCTTAAGTTTGCATAAGTTTACATATGTGTTCCATGTTGCATCATATTAACTTGTATGCTTCATTCCTCACTCTTTTGTCTTGTATTTGCATTGAGTACTTGTACATATCATTTCACTTCTGTTTGTATGATGCTAGCATGTTATTTTGTTCATTTCACTTCACTTGTATGCTTGTTACCAACCTTGCAGGGGCTATGGTAAGTGTGAGGTGTGGAAGTTGAGTTCCACATCTCCAAATCTCATCTTATCTTCTTATTTCTTTATTGAGCTAACCCTTTGTTTGTTGGGCTTAGGCCTTTCTCATCTCTTCTTCTATCTTCTTCTTCTCTTCTTCTTTCCTTCTTCATTAGGATAGAAACCACACTAACCTTAGGACATCCATGCATGTTAACACTTAGGAATCTTTAGCCCCCCTTTAGAATTTTGCCTTTGTGATCCTTTTGGTTCTTCTTCTCTTCTCATCTCATAACCATAAAAAACATCTTAATAAGTTTGAAGTGATGTCTTGATCCATAGCCTTATCCCATGAGGTATGCTTGTAGTCTTCCCATCTTGGGATAGTACAAGTTTACCTTGTGATGCACAAGTCTGATCAAGGTATCTTCTTCATAAAGAAAAGCATAAAAAACACTTCTTCATTGTTAATACCAAAAACACTTAATAATTTAACAAGTTAGTGAGCTTAGGCCCTAATCTTTGGTTTCAAGTTTTGGGGATCTTCTCATTACTTGAGTGTGCTTGTTCTATTATTCCATCTTGGAATGTAGTGACAAGTGCACATTCCATGGAAAAGAGCTTGAGTTCACTTTCTTTTGACACACTCATAAAAGCTTCATAAAAAACACAAACAAACAATAAGCATCTTTCCTTTGGGAATTCTTTTCTCATCTCCTTCGCCCCGTACGCGAACTTGCTCTTACTTGTCATTTTGCAAGACGGTTACGCACTCGTCGTCCGAGTCTGCAACACCTGAGCAATGGCATAGGTAGTTCAAGCTTTAATTCACAAGCAATTTCCTTGTTACCCCTAGTTAGGGGAACTACGGCGTCTCTGATCCTCATTATCCTGATGAGGTACGTAGGCAGCGGGGTAGGGCCCGTTCGAGCACAATCTTTATTTTCCCTACATTTTTCTCTTTGTTTTCTTATCCAGTTTCTTTCTCAATTTCTTTTATCCAGTTCATTTTCTTTTCTTTTTGCTGCAGCTTTCATACCCTCACCCTTTGAAACAGTTTTCTTTTGCAAGCGTGGATCCCGTCGGGTACGGAGGACGATCTGGGTGCTAATACCTTCCCAGGTCGTAACCGACTCCCGAACTCAGTCTCTTTGGTTCATAGGACCTGTGTCCTTCCTCTTCTTTCTTCTGGTTTGTGCAGCATTACCGTTCCCTTTCTTCGGGATAAAAATGCCTGGCTGGCGACTCTTTTCTTTTTCGCGCCACTTTCGCGTTTGTACCAGGATGGAAATCCGGGGAGCGACAGATATGTAGTTCAATCTACCTAAGAACCCCCGAACTTCCTTTTCAGTCCTAGGTGCAGACATCTCTTGAATGGCTTTGACTTTGTCAGGATCCACTTCAATTCCCTTTTCACTTACAATAAAACCCAGCAGCTTACCAGAACGTACCCTGAATGTGCATTTGTTGGGGTTCAACTTTAGTTGATACTTCCTCAGACGCTTAAACAACTTCAGCAGATTCACCAGATGATCTTCTTCTGTGAGGGACTTGGCATTCAATTTCTTTGTGGATCATGTCATGGAATAACGTTACCATAGCCCATTGATAGGTTGCACCGGCATTCTTCAGTCCAAAAGGCATTACCTTGTAACAAAACGTGCCCCAAGGTGTGATGAAGGTTGTCTTCAGGTGACATTCTGATCTGATTATACCCGAAAAATCCATCCATGAAAGAAAACACCGAGAACTGAGGTGTGTTTTCAACCAATACATCAATGTGAGGTAATGGGAAATCATCCTTCGGGCTAGCTCTGTTCAGATCCCGGTAATCTACACACATACGTACTTTGCCATCCTTCTTAGGCACTGGTACAATATTAGCGACCCACGGCGGGTAACTAGTCACAGTAAGGAAACTGGCGTCCCACTGTTTTTGTACTTCTTCTTTAATCTTCATTTCCATATCTGGACGAGTACGGCATAGCTTTTGCTTCACTGGAGGGCAATCTTCTTTCAAAGGCAACTTGTGCATAATAATGTCCGTGTCTAGACCTGGCATGTCTTGATAGGACCAAGCAAAGATGTCGACGTATTCTCGAAGCATGTCAATGAGCTGTTCTTTTACTGAGGCCTGCTGACTGGCCCCAATCTTCACTTCCTTCAAATCCTCTTCGGTACCAAGATTCACTGTTTCAAACGCCTCCTGATGATGAGTGATCACTTTCTCTTCTTGCCTCAACAACATGGCTAACTCTTCAGGTAACTCATAATCTTCTTCAACCCTTTCATCAGCTTGATTAACTGGATTGTCGAAGTCATACAAGGTCATAACAATGTTATTGTCGATGGAATCTGGAGGATAATCTCTGCAAGGGTTGAGATTTGTTCGTTTTAGTGATCAATTTTAATTTTTTTTTAGAAAAAGTGAAAATGAAGTTGTTTATTTTGAAAACATTGCCATTTTATTGTTTTGTAAAAAAGTGAAAAATGAAAAGACAGTGAGCGAAAAAGAGACTTGTTTGCAAAAGATGTCCGATATTCATTGATAATCCATTTGCACAAAATTAAAATATGGCCCTATTATAAAATATGTCCTGGCACCTTGGGCAAGATGCAGGACTTGATGCATGCTAAAAAAGGCAGGAAATAATAATTATTCTGCAGGAGTAACCCTTATAATTTCCTGGGAAGACCAGTTAAGGACTTGGTGCCCCGGGATCCTTGGATGAATCCAACTCTCTAGGTTGCGGTCGCTTTTCGCCTCGTCTTCCAGGTTGTTAACATCATCTAGGGTGAGCATCCCCCCACTGATGAACTTGGGATCTTTAGCAGCCTCTGATTGATCTTGTCGGAATGGTCTGTAACCCAAACCGAATCTGTCCTCCTTCTTTTCCACTGGCAGCAGCTTGCCCCAGCCTTGGGCATTACCATCTTCAACATCCTTCCGGGCTTGCTGATAGGAGACGATTAAAGTACCCATCCTATCTTCCTGGGATGCAGCAAATACTTCAGTCGTCGCCTCATTGACATTCAGGGCCTCGAACCCTTGGCTCATTGTTTCATGGATTTCACCATCCATCTCAATATACTTATATGTAGCTAGATGGCTAACAAAGATGTCCTCCTCACCATAGATGGTGATAATCTGCCCTCCCCACTCATATTTCAATTTCTGGTGAAGGGTCCACGTTACTGCGCCTGTGGCGTGAATCCATGGTCGACCCAACAAACAGCTGTAGGCCGACTGAATGTCCATCACATAGAAAGTAGTCTTAAAGACTTGCAGACCGATTATCATTGGCAGCTCCGCCTCTCCAAGAACAGACTTCTTGGAGCCATCAAAAGCTCTGACCACAAGATTGCTTGGCCGGAGATCTATTCCATCATATTCGAGCTTGACAAGATCTTTCTTGGGCAAGACATTGAGTGAGGACCCAGTGTCTACAAGAACATGAGATAGTAAAGCTCCTTTGCACTCCAGGGTTATGTGCAAAGCTTTGTTGTGGTGACGTCCTTTTGTGGTCAAATCAGCATCAGTGAAACCTAGCCCATGGCTAGTATTGACATTTGACACCATTGTCTGAAGCTGATTCACTGTGATCTCTTCCAGCACGTAGGCAGCATGCAGAACTTTGAGTAGTGCATCCTGATGGGCTTCAAAACACAACAACAGGGATAGTATAGAGATCTTATAAGGAGTCTGGTGGAGCTGGTCCACAACTTTATAGTCACTTCTTTTAATTATCCTCATAAACTCATCCACATCCTGATCGAAGGATGATTTATGAGTCTCTTTTGATGCAGATTCTTCAGGTATCACACTCTTCCCTTTGGCTTTGGCAGCAGCCTCTGCCTCAGTATTGGTTCTGGAAGCTTGTGACGCGAAGAGGCGTCCGCTTCGGGTGAAGCCTCCGCCTCCCCCGACATTGTCCACTTGGGGAGTAGGAACTGAAGAATCAAGAAGGACTTTTTCTCCGTTGCAGTAAAGGTCAGCACCATAATGCCATGGTACAACACTGTCTTTATCATATGGAATTGGCCCTGGTGCTGTGATAGTGACTGGGCTCACTACAGTAGAAGCAGTTGTTGATAAAAGAGTTGCTGGCATTGTAGAAGCAGTTGTTGTTATTTGCAAAATTCCTTCCTTGATCAAGCCATTAATTCCACTCCTCAAGCTCACACACCCATTCTCTGAAAGAATGCAAGATTCACAACATGCCTCACAACCTGGAAACACTTGGCATTTCAAAAGCTGGGCTTTAACCTCTTCCAGAGGTGTCTGAATGCTTGCAATATCTTCTGTTAAACTCATGGGTGATCCTTCCTCTATAGCATTAATCCTTGGACCACTGTGGCTTGGCATAGGATTTTTCATGACATTGGGAGGTGGTGCAAAGTTCAGGGCCTTTGAATCTACCAGATCATGGACCTTCATATGCAGAGCTCTGCATTTTTCCGTAGAGTGACCAGGTGCATTGGAATGAAAAGCACACCTAGCGTTGACATCATAGTTTCTCAGAAGGTTCTGAGGATCAGGTGGAGCCAGTGTCCTCAACTCAACAAGATTGAGCTTTAGGAGTTGTGGCAGCAGTGTAGCATATGGCATTGGAATAGGGTCAATCACCCTGTTGATCTGGGATGGCCGCTGTTAGAAAGGGCGTTATTGTTAATTATTGTTATTGTTGTTGTAAGATCTCTGTTGAGGATATTGTGGTTGTTGCGGAAAGTGTTGTGGTTGTTGAGCATACTGAGGAGGTGGAGTGGGAATAGTGACAGCAGCAACTGATCTGGGCAGATATTGGGGTCTCCCTCTTCCCATGTGCAAAGAGTTTGTTTCACCAGATCTACGGGGCCCAGCAAATGGCTTCCTTGCATTGCTTGAACTGGCACCGTTGTCAGAGATTTTTCCCATCTTCAGTAGACTCTCAATTCTTTCTCCAGCTATCACAAATCTGCAAAGCTGGTAGAAGAAAATGCAGCCAATCTGTCAATATAGGTACCCTGGAGAGTATTTATGAACATGTCTGCCATCTCCCTTTCAGACATTGGGGGTTGAACGGCAGCAACTAGTTGCTTCCACCTTTGGGTATACTCTCTAAAGCTTTCATGGGAAGACTGAGACATTCCCATTAGAAGGGTCCTGTTTGGAGCCATGTCCAGGTTATATTGATACTGACGGATAAAAGCTTCAGCCAAGTCTTTCCAGTTTCTTACTGTGGCTCTGGTCAAGTGGGAATACCATTCTTGGGATGACCCTGTCAGGATATCCTCGAAGTAAAACATCCACAGCTTCTCATCAATGGTGTATGCTTTTAATCTTCCCAAGAAAGACTGAAGGTGGGTACGTGGGAAGGATGTTCCGTTATATCTTTCAAAACACGGGGGTTTGAACTTGTGAGGAATTCTCACCCCTTCCACCAATCCCATGTCTATGACATCAAAACCTAGAGAGTTTAGGGATTCGAGAGACCTTAGCTTCTCTGCAATTTCATCCAACCGACGATCGTAAACTTCGTCTCCAGCCCCTGCCACAGTAAACTGCTCTTCTTGGGGATCCTCCTGCAAGATCCTTCCTCCAGCAGTGTTACCCTGGGTATTTCTTATGGCATTGATGTCTGGGTTCAGATGAGGCCCAAACTCTGGTGGGTCAGTGTGAGGCTGCACGTGATCGTTGTTACTGGTACCTCATGTACCTGGATGGTGTTCCTCGGGAGTTTGTCGTTCAACTAACTCCCTCAGTCTTTCCTGGCTCTGAGCTAGACCAGTCATCACTGTCATAAATTGGTTCATCTGATTTCTCATCTCAACCCTTTCATTGGCCATCTGGGCCCTCACTTCATTCAAGTCTTGTTGAACTTGATCCATCTGTAGTCCCGGAAGGTTATTTCTTGTCGGGTACTGGTGTATTCTGTTGACAGGGAACACTCTTCTGCAAGCAATGTTTCCTGAAACCACAAAAAAGTGAGAAACAACAATAAAACAAAACCTACAAAACAAAGAAAATGTTAGTATGCAATGCAAGATGCCTATTTGTCTTCCAAGGGTATCCGGGTTGGTTCTTTGGTTTTGACCTTCCCAGACCTCGAGGAAATGCTGATGATGTTGCAGAGAAAGATAAAGCCCACCAAAAATAATACAAACCATATATATTACAAAGAGTGAAGATACATAGTTTGATTACAATAAAATTCCCATGGTGGGTCAAAATACAACAACAAAAGGAAAATACAATCAAAATGAAGTACAAACCAAAAGAGTCAAACATCCAATCCAAAGTCATCCTCTCTGACCTCCTTCAGGAGGGCCTCAGTCACTGGACCTATTGGGTGCTCTGTGATAGTCCTCATGACGAGGTTCCTGGTAGCAATGGCACTGGTCAACTTCTTATATTTATCCTGATCCTTTGACCTCTTCAACCCCGCTCGGAGTTTCAAATCAGAGATCTCCTTCTGTGCTGATATCAAAGCTGCCTGGTTCTTCCTCTCACTAGCCTCCAGTTTCTCTATCTTAGCTTGAGTCCTTTGATCTTCCTGTGCACGGGCCTCAGTGATCCTGATCCACCTAGCATGGCTCTCCTCTAAATAATGCTCTACCCTAGCTTTCTAAGTTTTTGCTTCCTTGCAAGCGTTCTTCAGTACTAACTCCCCTGCCCTAGCCTTTCTGATGTAGTCATCCGTCTTCTCAATCTTTGTCAAGTGCTCAATCCTGAGCCTTTCCAACCTCTCATTATCTAGATGACTGTCATTCTTCTCCCAGAGGGTCTTCTTCAAGGCTTCAGAGAGCTGAGTATTCCTCTCTTTCAGTTTCTCAAACTCTTCCAAACTGATAGTAGCTGCAGGTTGCACTGTTGAAGGTCCAGGTACATCTTCTAAGGTGAATGGAATCCGGGTGATCTGTCCCCTGGTACGAGACCAATCAAGATACTATGATGAAGCAATGTTGTTGCATTTTCCAAGGATAGTTGTCCCTTTAGTCTGAATGTTGTCCCAGGCCTAGGCTGCCTGTATGACAATAGTAGAGTTGTGCTGGATGTCACAATAGAGGGTTTCAGTCAAGTCTTGCCCTCTTGGGGGATGACCCAAAGCATATCCTAATTGTCTCTTGAAAAGTAAAGGGTTGTAGTTGATGCATCCTTTTACTCCAATCAATGGCACATTAGGGTATTGCCCACAGCTAGTAATGATGTCTTTGCCCATGGTGCTCTGAGTGCACCATCTGATGTCTTCTGATGTAAGGGCAATCAGTCTCTTAGCCCAATTCCTTGGCTGGTGAGGGTTCAGGAAAGTGTCTGATTTTGGCAGGTGTCTTAACAACCAACAATAGTAGAGGGGAGCACATCATCTGACCAATCTTCCTATTTGCTTCTCATTCCTTTGGTGCACTAAATAATAGAAGTCTCCAAGCAAGGTAGGTACTGGGTTCCTCAGTAAGAACAGGTGAATGGCATTCTTGCTTACAAACTTTGGCTCATCTGCATACAAGATAACTCCATATATGCTGAGTGCCAAGAGTGCACAAACAACATCCCACTTCCCTACTGTAGCATGCAGGGTGGCCTGGGAAATCAAGAAGTCTAAGTGAAGGCCTGAAACCCCAGCCTTGGTGGTCATGCTCTGATCAATGAGGGCAGGCTCCAGGTGCAATGCCCTAGCTATGTATTCATTCTTGGGAGCAACTGTAACACGGTGGGAGAACTGGCTTTAGTTATGTTGCGGATAGCAAGAGTCGCCACCGACTTTTATTTTATCCAAAGGAAAGGCATAAAAGAACAGGAAAGACCTTTTAAAAGATTTTTGGGTCCGGGGGGTAAGTTATGTAAAGGGAAGGTGTTAGCACCCTTTACATCCATGGTTATCCATGGGCTCTTAGTTACTTAGCTCACTTTAAAATGTTTTTGAAAGGTGAAGTGTGTGAATAAAAATTTTCTTAAGTGTTTATAATGATCCATGTACGAATGCGTATAAACCTTTGTTTTGAAAATTTGTTTGAAATTGTGAAGTGTTTGAAAAGTTTTTGAATAGTGAGCAAGTATCTAGGAGGAACCTACCCTAAGTTTTAAGTCTTTTCTGTTCTTGAGTCCTTTAAATGGTAAGACTATCCCTATTATTAAGGAATAGTTAGTCATTACCTTGGATGTAAGGGACAAGTGAAGGGTCATCTGTTATTTAAGCAATTCGAAGGGACTTATCATCTTTATTCGAAAGGGACAAGATCATTACGAAGGCAACATTCGAAGGGACTTGATCTTTTATCTGTTAAGGGACTAGATGATGTAGAATTAGGGACTTTGCTTTATACACCCTACTTGACCTTTTTTTGTAATAGGCAACATGAGAGGTATCCCTAAGGAAGTGAGATGGCGATCAAAGATCGACTTACGTGTGTGAGTGTACAATTTTAATATTTATCTTTTAAATTAAGTGATCTAAATTTATTACATACAAACATGTTGCACTCCCTATTTACTAACCATAGCATAAAATATAAATAATAAACATTATTACTAAAATATTACATCCAGGAACAATTACATAATAATAATTAAAGCAAATTAAATATAATAAGCAAAATAATAAATAATAATTGGTTAGTGAAAAATAATAACAAAAATAATATAAAGTTAAATGGGGTTAGTAATAATATCATAAGAAAATAAACATAATATAAACAAAAAAACATTATAATAATTAAAAGATCAAATTTTTATATAAACAATTATTTAAGATTAATAAAAAAAATATGAACAATTATATTAATTATTATAAAGTTTTAAATTATATGTAAATTATAAAAAATAAGTTAATGATAAACATATTATAGAAATAAAATTATAATTACAAAATTAATTTAGCAATTTTTAACTATTTTTAAACATATAATAAAAATTATTCACATACAAAAATTAAATTATAAACAATTTATAGAATATTTACATATTATGAAAATAGTATTAATTATAATTATATTTACAAAATTTTAATTATTTTAAACATATTTATATGTAAGAATTAAATTATAAATGAATTAAAAAAGAAAATTAGGGTTTGATTAAAATTATTAAGATTAATTTATTATTAAAAATATAAACAAGAATTAAAATAAAATAATATTTACAATTAGGGTTTTAGAAAAAATATTTTAAGGTTAATCTTAGTTAATGAAAATATATTAGGATTATAGTTTAATTAAATTAATAATAATAATAAACAAATAAAACAAGAATAATGAAGTAAAAGAAAAGGGGAGGCCTGGTTTTGAACTCAGGACCTCCCAATACCTGAAGAAGTCTCCATCCACTGGGCTAGCCTGCGCATGCGTTGTTGATCCACCACCATTTGGTTTTGTCATTTAACCTGAAAAATCATGAAAAAAAGAAAAAAAAAAGGCCTGGGGGGATCGAACCCAAGACCTTTACATTGCACACAAACACACTTACCATTCCAGCTGGGAGGGCGCTTCTGATATTATAGTGACTATAATTCATAATATATTAAGCCTAATAGTTCAAATGGAAAAAAAAGAAAAAATTGTGGAAGCCAGGATTCGAACCCAGGCCTGCAAGCAATATACACGCGTTTCTCACCACCAGACCAACTGCGCATTGGTGATACAAAACAGAAACAAATACATTATAATATATAATAACAATTCAAATTTAAAAAAACGCGCGCATCCAACTTCATCTTCAACCTTGGATTCGTAGGTTTTCCTGCAAAATTTATTGGGAAACTTCCTGCGAATTTTCATGCGTTTTAAACCTGCGTTTCTCAAACCATACACAACCAGTACAATTTTATCAAATCAAGGACATCCTTAAACTCCTTGTGACCTGTACAATTCAATTATGTCATCAAAATTCATTTATATTATGTGAATCAAAGAACCCTAATTTGAAGCTTTAAACCCTAAGTATGGTGTTTTCATGATTCGGCCATAATCCTTCACCAAACTGTCCAGAAACCATCTATAGTCAACAACAAACATCAATACATCTTTAAAATTCATTATAAACAAGTAAATGCAGTGAATCGAAAAAAAAATATATGAAGAACATGTATGCTTCGGTTCATGCATTATAGGGTGTCTTGGATGCAAATGAGCATTGGTACATGATCAGTGAAGTCCAAGGATCATTCTCATGTCCTTAAAATACCTTAACAAGCCTTGTAATCTAGAAACTGAATTGGAGTTTTTTGTGAGGTTTTTGAAAATATGAACTTACTCTTGGAGGCAGAATTTTCGTGTCCAATGAATAGGGTTGTGTTATGTACTTATAGTGTAATGATTTTAGGTCAAAAAAGTGGATCATTGTGTGGAAGATTTGATTGGAAAAGATTGAAAAAGATTAAGTTTTAAACTTCAAATATTTGAGAATTATACCTTTCTATTTCAAGCCAATCTCCATGATTCTCATACCAATTTGATTTAAATCACTTTTATGACTTTCTAGAAGCAAAATCCCATTTAAATATTTGACTTTTCTATTTTATTTTAATTTAAAATGATTTTAAATGAATAAAATCAAAATAAATAAAATAAAATAATAAAAAATCTGAATTTTAGATATTTGGGTCGTGCATGAAGTATTGGTATGGATTGGATCATCATATGGCAAGCCCATTTAGAAAAAATTGGTTTTAAACCTCCATTTTCTTCACAAACCAACCAAAAATTTCCCAACTTTGCAAGGGCACACATCCTTCAATTTTAATGCTATGAGGGTGTTCTTGGATGTTTTGAAAATATTGAAGAGTCCTCTAACCAACCCCACTGGTTTCATGTCCATATCATTTACCATTCTCAAGTTATGCCCTTTTGAAGTTGTTGACTTTTTGTTGACTTTCAAAAGGACCTATAATGTCTTAGCTCATACCTTCCAAATGAAGCATTTTTGGGCTTGGCTTGTGAGACACAAAGTTGTAGAGAATTCAATTTCCTTCAAAATGAGCTTTGGATGGAAAATCAGTGATGAAGCATGTGAAAGTTATGGCTGGTCAAAGTTCAGTTGACTTTTCCTTAGGAAACCCTAATTTAGAAACTCCTGATTCTTGATGATCTGAAACCTCCTTGATGAATCATGATCAACCCTTGATAAAATGATGAATTTTACTTCATATACTTGATGTTGGCGAAATATCATGAAGTTTGACTTTGGTTTGACCACAGTTGACCTCAGTTTGACTTTTTTAACTGCTTTGACTGATTTTGACTTATCTGATCATTTGACTGAGCAAACCTTTGAGAAAAGTCTTGAAACTTGTCATGGGGGTTCTTAGACACATATAAGATGTTATGAAGCTCACTTGAAGTCTTGGAAATCCATTTATCCTGATTAAAGTCAAAACCCTAGTTTTGGATGCACTGCTTAGGAGAATGCCTTACTTGAGGGATTTGTCAAATCTTCTGACCCATGATGAACTTTGTGAACTTTGTGAAACTCATAAGATGTCTTGTGAACCTTGTGAACCTTATGAAAGGTCTTGTGAACCTTGTGAACCTCATAAAGTGTCTTGTAAACTTCATGAACCTCATGAAAGGTCTTGTAAGTATTGTGAACCTTGTGAGCCTCATAAAGTGTCTTGTAAACTTCATGAACCTCATGAAAGGTCTTGTGAACCTTGTGAACCTCATAAAGTGTCTTGTAAACTTCATGAACCTCATGAAAGGTCTTGTGAACCTTGTGAACCTCTTAGTACACAAAGCCTTGTATTGTGAGGGCAAATTTTGGGGTGCAACAGCAACCATCTAAGGGTTGAAAGGAATACCTCTCCTGATAGGGACACCTAGCAACATGGAGAATTCTTCTAGTAGAGGTCCCAACTGAAAATTAGGAAATGTGAAGCATCTGAGGGGAGGATCATAAAGTTGCAAGCAAGTATGGATCATGCTCCTCTGGGATGCATCCAGGTCAATGATCATGTCTAATATGCCTCCATAATGCTCTCTGAATAGTGGGAAATGACCAGGAGTAATGAGAGACTGGATCTGTCTGATGCCTGTCAGGGTGGGCTCAAAGAAGTGGTATGTGATGTTGCTCTTCCTGGAAGTGTCCATGCTGATAATGGATGCTGGTGAAGAAGAATGAGATAAACCCTGATAAAGGTAACTGCTGAGGACTGAGGAAGATAACTGGAGAAAAGTCTTTGACAAACTGATGAAGTTACTGGAGAAGGAACACTGATGAAGATGTTGGTGTAGGTAACTGAAGCAGACTGAGCAGCAAAATAGGTCAAAACCAAACCAGAGATAATAAGGTGGATACCCTGTAAAACAAATAGGAAAATGTTAAATGATGCAAACATGATGTATGCAGGATGACATGTGTCGCTCCCCAGATTTCCATCCTGGTACAAACGCGAAAGTGGCGCGGAAAGAGGTAGAGTCGCCAGCCAGGCATTTTTATCCCGAAGGAGTGGGAATGGTAATGCTGCACAAACCATAAGAAAATAAAAGGAAGGAAACGGGTCCTGCGAACTAAAGAGACTGGGTTCGGGAGTCGGTTACGACCTGGGAAGGTATTAGCACCCAGATCGTCCACCGTACCCGACAGGATCCACGCTTGCAAAGAAACTGTTTCAAAGTGTGAAAGAATGAAAGCTACTACAAAGAAAAGGAACTAAACTGGATAAAAGAAATGAAAAGGGAATTGAAAAAAGAAATGAGAAGGAAAAAATGTAGGGAAAATAAAGATTGTACTCGAACGGGCCCTACCCCGCTGCCTACGTACCTCATCTGGACAACGAGGATCAGAGTCGCCGTAGTTCCCCTAACTAGGGGTGGAAAGGATTGCTTGTGTCTTAAGGCTTGAACTGCCTATGTCAATGCTCAGGTGTTGCAGGCTCGGACGACGAGTGCGTAACCGTCTTGTAAAATGACAAGTAGGAGCAAGTTCGCGTACGGAGCGAAGGAGATGAGAAAAGAATTCCCGAAGGAAAGACGCTTATTGTTGGTTTGTGTTTTTTGTGAGTTTTCTGCTTTGATGTTTGCATAGGAAAGTGTGCCTAAGTCTTACTCACTGGGATGTGTACATCTCACATCATCCCGAAATGGAATGCGCAAGAGGCACACCTATCTATGGAGGAAATCCCCAAATCTAGTCCCACAAGTGAAGGCTTAGACACACTGACCCATTAACATTTATTAAGTGTTTTTGTGGCTTTGGTTAAGAAGTGTTTTTATGCTTTTCTTTGTGAGGTAATCTCATGCTAACACCTATCCACCACGAGGGATAACTTACACCTCGCCCCGAAACGAAACGCGTGCAAGTATCTCATAGCAAAGTCTCATGTCACATGAGGAGACTCAACCTTTATTAGAGTGGATTAAAATTGAGTTTGAAGATGAGAAGAGAGAGCACCAAAAGGATCTCAAAAGGTGAAAAATCTAAGGGAGGCTAGAATCCTAAATGTTGTCATGCACGGATGAACCTAGGTTAGTGAGGTTTGAATTCTATCCTAATGAAGAAGAAGGAAAGAAAAGAAGAAGAAGAAGGAGAAGAAGAAGAGGAGGAGGAGGAGAGGTAAGGCCTAAGCCCAACAATCACAAGGTTAGACCAAATAATGATAAAAAGAGAAGAGATAAGATTTGGAGATGTGGGGATCACATCCACACCTCTCACTTACCAAAGCCACTGAAATGGTTAGTGACACAAGTATAAAAGCAATACAAGATTATCATAATGCCATACCAACACCATACAACCAGAAGTGAAGTCATACACATAACATTCAATAAAAATACAAGTCACAAGCATGAGAAGAGAACCACACAACCACACATGAAGCAACATGAATTGCTATGGCAAAACAAAAGCAAACTTGAGAAGTTGCAAAGCAAAATAAAAAAATTACAAACTCAAGGTACAATACCAGAACCCTAATCATGTTTGAAGAGTGCCTAAGAAGCATGGGAGATGAAGAGAAGAAGGGCACAAAGTCAAGTGGTAACATCATGAGAAGAAAGAAGCAAAGGAAGTGCATAAGAATGAAAAGACTTCAAAGGCAACCACACAAAAAATTCCTAAGACACAAACCACAACCCAAGATCAGAGAGATATCATCATCCTAATAAGGCTCTAAACAAATTGAAGAAGTTGGCACAAGTGCCCTTCTAAGCTAAGGAAAGAACAAATGATCCAAAGGAGACAAAATGGGACAAATCAAGAACAAAAATTCAAATCAAATCAAGTGAGCATTCAAAAATTCAACAACCTTGCACAAATGATCTTCAATCATACTATAACATCATGCCAAAAGGAGGGAGAAAGAATCAGAAGTTAAGCAAGTCAAATGAGGGTTCAAATATCAACTAGGGTTAAGAAGCTTCCATCACAAATTAAAGGTCAAAATTAAATAAAAAAAATTCTAAAAATCAGGAAAAAAAATCATCAATAAAGTACACTTCCTTATGAATCCAGAGCAAAAAGAATCAACCAAAAATTCAAAATAATGACCAAAATAGAAAATGGACAAGTCAGCATGCTTCAAAATGAGATAAAATGAATTAATAAAAGGGAACAAATGGAAAATAAAAATGTCAAAAATTAAAGAAAACTTAAACAATCATTCATGAATTGTTTTAGAATTTTTGGAGACCTAAAACTAATTTTAACAATTAAAAACCAAACTGAAAATAAAATGGAAATAAAAAAGAAATAAAAATAAAAGGATGAGGCTGGGGGTGCAATCAGCAAGGGTTTTTAGTTCAATTCATTGGGCTTATACGCATGGGGGGTGGGATTAGCAAGTCAAGCCCATTGGAAAGTCAGCGCAGCTCACAATATTTATGATGGAAATTCAATAATTCAGCAAAAAACAAGGACCAATGGATCAAACGTACGCCTATGATTAGTCAACTCATTAATCCTAGTAATTAAAATGATTGGTTGGTAGTGAGGGAGCATGATAATTGTGGTCTGGTGAAAAACAAAAACATTAATTCAGAAAAATATAAAACACGTGAGATGGAGGTGGCTTCATTAATGAGGTGGCAAGGTGAGAGACGTCCAGATGACATGATCCAAGGGCTCGGGAGTCATCTTTTTCATTGAAACCCTAATGAACACAATCCCAGAATCCGGTGACCGGAGCTAGAGCTACGGACCCAGAAAACACAAACTATGAACAAATCACAATAAAAATAACTCAAACTCTCCAGATTTAACAATTAAGGCACGCTGAATCCAAATATGGCACTCAAATTCACAATGGATCAATGAATCAATTAGATCGAAGCAAAACAGATCTTACCATAAAACTTCAAATCATCAATACAGCTTCAATTCTCAAGGATTTTCAAATTTAAAAAGTGCAGAATACTCAGCATACTTCACAGATCATAATACATACATCAAAAATCATTTCTAGATCCATGGATTTCAGAGCATACCTGAGATGAAGACACTTCAAAATCAACAAGATAAAGCTCCAGATGCTGCAGATCTACTCCTTTTGATCTCCTCTTGCAAAATAAATGCATGAGGAAGCTTGAGAGAGCTTGAATCTGAAGCTTCAAACCAACTTTCCCTTGAATGTCACCTCTCCAATCTTCCACTTTCAGCTTGAATGAGTGATGGATTAGTGATCCTTATGCCTCAAGGATTCAGAATATTTGATTGGTTTTTGAAGAGAGTCAGAGAATAAGGAGATTCGAAAGAAAATTCTCTTGGTGCAAAAACTTTGGAATGATGAAATGTGATGGATCCAGCCTCAAATAAAACCCTAGTTTTCTTTTATATGACTCCAAGATGCAATGCTGAAAGGATGAGAGCAAGAGCGCGTGAGATGAGAGTGTGGGAGTGAAATTGCAAATTTGGCAAAATTCTTGTGAAGTCATGCTTGGCTCGTGCATCCCTCTCACTTCTTGCACATGTGTGATCAATATCTCACCCTTGATTCAAAATAGAAATTATTCTGGCCCTTGGATGTGGGGATCATGCTTTTCCCATGTTCATGCAAGTTTTGCACCTTATAAAATACTCTTCTTCTCATGCACGAATTTGGCAACATTTTTGGAGAAAAATGGACTCTTGGCATTGCTTTGTAAGTTTGTGACCTCACTTGGTTCATTATGTCACTCAAAAATAAAGTTCATGAAGTTTTGCATTTGTGGAAGTCTTGAATTTCAATCCATGCCCTAGATTTCTTGAAATTTTCGAATGGGCTATCTCTCTAACCATGAGGGCTATGAAAATGCTCTTGTACTTTTTAAATATGGGAGGCTTTAATCTTCAACTTTCATGTTTGGCTTTGGTCCATTTGAAGCTTTTTTCACCAAGTTATGCTTACTTGAAAATTAGGGCAAAAACTTACTAAAAATGGAAATTCTCATTACCAACCATATGCCAATTTTGCAAAACACCTCAAAACTCATGATTCTTGATCCTTGATCTTGAAAAACCTCTTCTAAGGTTATAAGAACATACATTTACTAGAAATATGGGGTTGGACCCTTTGAAATCTCACAGTTGACTTTTAGAATGCATAGTTGACCAATTTCTTCATTTTCAAGCAACTGAAGAAATAACTGACTTTCACAAGGAATTTTCTCACCAAATTTCATCCCTAGGATCCTCTTAACATATGAGAGACTTTGCCCAAATGAAATGGCCAAAGTCATAAGGTTTTCATGCTTGAAACTCAAACCCTAATTTGGGATCATTGTGTAGGAGCTTTGCCCTAGCTTGAATTCCCTGATGATCTTCCAACCTTCTGAGCTTTTGTGAATGATATTGAGCTTGTGAAAGCAATGTAGACTCCTCATAGAACTTGAGCAAATCCATTGGGCCCCTTGTCATAGCTTGTGATGCTTCAAAGCCCTCCACAGATGATCATATGCCTAATGCTAGGTCATGAGAATGTTATGCCTCATCTTTCCATGCTAAGATGCCAAGAATATGATATGTTCATGATGAATATGATATGATATGATGCTTAAAAAGAATAAGGAAAAATTGGGGTATTACAGCTGCCCCTATTCAAGCAACTGTTAATCTGAAAAGGACGGTAGCACGGGCTATCGACCATTCAAGATAAACTGTGGTTGAATACCAAGAAGACCTGAAATTTGCACTCTGACGAGAATGCAAGAACTGGGAAATAAACCCAACCAAATGACACTTTGGTGACTGAAGTGAAGAGAAAGCAGACGAGCTCCTTCCAAGCTGAAACTATTATATGGAATCCAGAATACTTTGACAGACGAGTCTTCTTCGAACAATCCTGTTACGCCAGGAACTGGACATACGAGCCCTCACATACTTTGCAAAACATACGATTTGAGACAGACGAATCTTCTTTGGATAAACCTGTTACGCCAGGACCGGTGATGCACTTAAATCTGTGGGATATACATGCATAATTAAGGTAGACGAACCCTTCTCATATATTATCCGTGGATATATGGTCTAAGATAGACGAGCCTTCTTCGAGCAAACCTGTTACGCCAGGTGCAACCTAATAAGTGGTACTTGAGACAGACGAATCTCCTTCGGATATACCTGATACACCAGGACTGGTAACCATTTTGACATTTATTCCCACAGTCAGGACTTCAAACCTCTTCAATATAGACGAGTATTGGATGATTATCAAGAGAAACACAGACGAGCGCCATAATCATTGATACAAACGAATATCAGACGATGATCTGAGAAACACAAACGAGCGCTTCAGGCGATGATACAGACGAATATCAGCCACTGGTACATACGAATACTAGAAATTCAAACACAGACGAGCATTTAGAGTAGCAATACAGACGAGTATCAAATCATATGGATATAAGCTAACACAGACGAGTGTAAGGGATGATACAGACGAGTATCCAAGCAATGCAGACAAGCTTCAAACAGATAACAAACATAGACGAGTGCTGGAGAATGCAGATGAGCAACCACAAAGATTACATGTCAAACACAGACGAGTGCTGGGAAGTGCAGACGAGCAACAACAATTATCAAACACAGACGAGTGTTGGGGAGTGCAGACGAGCAACAACAAAGTAATCATGGGCAACTGCTGGGGAAAGCAAACGAGCAATACCCAAGTGATAACACAGATGAGTGTTGGGAAACGCTGACGAGCAACAATAAAGTATGAACATAGACGAGTGCGGGGAAATGACGATCTTCCAACACGACTGGGGAGATACTTCCTCAAATATCCTTTGTTAGTGAAAAGAGTTTTGACAGATAAACTCTATGGGGTATGGGCCTCCCACTGCATGCTGGGCATACTCCACTGGGGAAGATAAACTGCTTGGGGATCCCACCAGCCATGACTTAGCTGGGGAAAATTTTTTCTGAGAGAATGTGACGCCATCCTGCAAAACCTGCAACAACAGAAAACACATATGTGCCCCGGGGACTTGCATGATATGATCTGTCCATCCATCGTCACCCGACACTCAAAGAAGATTTCAAATGTTTCCCTGCAATGTCAATTTTCTTTCAAATTATCATCACGTTTTAAATGCAATGCTATTTTTGCCAAAAATTCAGGACATTTTGCAAACAAAAGATAACCACAACACAGCTTTTTGACTGAATATTCTTTTATTGAAAGGCCTCTGAATAGGCAAAGTTTTTACATCAGGAAGCAACCACTTGGAAATAGGTAGCTACCATAAAATTGAGAAAATAAACTATCCTAATGGCAATGTGCACAACATCCCAATGCGTTTCCTTCTTGCTATGACCAGCATGTCTTCAAAACTCTCCATTCTTGCCTTTGCTTTATGAGAAGATGAGGGGACTGATTCCTATCCTTCTGATATTGTCAGGCTGTATGAAATGATGATTTGGTTCAGATTACTCGGATCGCAGTTGTTCTCTTATTCCCTTGTTTTGCGTGGATCTCCCTTTCGGGTTTTCAATCCACCGGGATACCCTTTTTTGCCTGAGCTGTCCAATGTGGCTTTTCAACTCAGCGGGTGTACATTTTTTATTATTTATTTTCCCTAACTTTTTCCCGAGCTTTTTATTCTGTTTTTAGCTAGCCGGGATGCCCTTTTCTTGCCTGGACTTTAATTCTGTTTTTGTGTCCAACGGGTCTTTTTATGCGAAGTATTTTTTAACTGCGTCCGATTTAACAGGAGACTGGAAATCTTCTCCATCCATAGTGGTGAGCATCAGTGCTCCTCCTGAGAAAACCTTCTTCACTATGAATGGTCCTTCGTAGTTTGGGGTCCACTTGCCTCTGTGATCTGAACTTGGAGGAACAATCCTCTTGAGCACAAGCTCTCCTACTTGATACTCCCGAGTACGTACTCGTTAGTCGAATGCTTGCTTCATTCTCCTTTGATAAAGCTGACCATGACAGATAGCCGCTAATCTCTTTTCCTCAATTAGACATAGTTGATTATACCGAGCACACACCCATTCAGCCTCATCTAGCTTCACATCCATCATCACACGCAATGAAGGAATTTCTATTTCAACAGGCAAGACTGCCTCCATGCCATATACCAATGAGAAGGGAGTTGCCCCAGTTGATGTCCTGACTGACGTTCGGTACCCATGCAGCGCAAACGGTAACATCTCATGCCAATCTTTGTAAGTGACGACCATCTTTTGCACAATCTTCTTGATATTCTTGTTTGCTACCTCTACCGCACCATTCATCTTTGGTCGGTAAGGAAAAGAATTGTGATTCTGGATCTTGAAGTCCCAACACAACTCTGCCATCATCTTACTGTTCAAGTTAGAACCATTGTCAGTAATGATTCTTTCGGGCACTCCGTATGGCATAAGATGACCATTTGAAGTGATGACCATTTGAAGCAGTAGGCTCTATTTTTCCGATCATGTCAATGCCCCACATAGAAAAGGGCCAAGGAGATGACATGACATTGAGTGGGCTTAGAGGAACATGCACCTTGTCTGCATAAATCTGGCACTTGTGGCACTTACGGGCGTATGAACAACAGTCTGCATCCATTGTCATCCAATAATACCCCGATCTCAACAATTTCTTAGCCATAGCATGCCCTCCTACATGGGTACTGAAAGATCCCTCGTGGACTTCCTGCATTAACAGGCTTGCTTCGTGTCTATCCACGCATCTGAGCAAGACCATGTCAAAGTTCCTCTTATACAAAACCCCGTCTGTATTCAAGAAGAAACTAGCAGCAAGTCGCCTTAAGGTCTTCTTGTCATTGGATGATGCCCCAGCTGGATATTCTTGCTTTTCTAGGAAGAGCTTGATATCAAAGTACCAAGGTTTCTCATCAGACACGGCGTCTACAGAGAAAGCATGAGCTGGTGCGTCAAGCCTGGAAATGTCAATCATGGGCACGTAATTCCAACACAAGACTTTGATATACGAAGAAAGAGTAGCCAATGCATCGGCAAATTGATTCTCATCTCGTGGTATGTACTGAAGCTTAACCGTTGTGAAGAACGTCAACAGTTTTCTGGCATAATCCCTGTAAGGAATTAGATGTTCTTGATGTATATACCACTTGACGGTAACCTGGTTGATAACGAGGGCTGAATCTCCGAATATATCGAGGGTCTTAATCCGAAGATTAATAGCCTCCTCTATTCCCATTATGCACGCCTCGTATTCCGCTTCATTGTTGGTGCAGCCAAAAGTAATTCTGGCAGCGAAGGGAAATTGAACACATTCAGGAGTGATAAGAACAACACCAACTCCACGTCCGTTGATATTGACTGCCCCATCAAACATCAACTTCCATTTGGATTCAGGGTCTGGCCCCTCCTCCGGAAGTGGTTCCTTGCAATCTTTTGCTTTGAGGTACATGATGTCCTCATCAGGGAAATCAAACTTCATTGGCTGATAGTTATCTTCAAGAGGTTGCTGTGCAAGGTAATCCGACAATGCACTTCCTTTGATGGCTTTCTGAGAAGTATACTGTATGTCATATTCTGTTAAGATAATTTTCCACCTAAAAACCCTTCCGGTTAACGCTGGTTTCTCAAAGATATACTTGACAGGATCCATTTTGGAAATTAGCAATGTGGTGTGGGTCAACATGTACTGTCTCAGTCGGCGAGTAGCCCATACCAAAGCGCAGCAAGTTTTCTCGAGCAGTGAGTAACGGGATTCACAGTCGGTAAAATTTTTGCTAAGGTAATAAATAACGTACTCTTTTCGACCAGACTCGTCATGTTGGCCTAGAACACACCCCATTGACCCTTCTAGCACAGTCAAGTACATGATAAGCGGCCGTCCTGGAACTGGAGGCATTAGAATTAGAGGTGTCTGCAAATATTCTTTTATCTTATCAAAGGCTCTTTGGCAGTCCTCATTCCACCAGACCGTTTGCTCTTTTCTTGGCAATTTAAATATTGGCTCGCACGTGGTAGTTAGATGAGATATGAACCGTGAAATGTAGTTCAACCTCCCTAAAAACCTGCGCACTTCTTTTTCTGTTTTCGGTGAAAGCATATCTTGGATTGCTTTTACTTTTGCAGGATCCACCTTGATTCCTCTCTGAATAACAATGAAACCCAGCAGTTTCCCGGAACGCACTCCGAAAGTGCACTTGTTTGGATTCAACCTGAGCTTATACTATTAGTCTATCAAACAGCTTCTTGAGATTTACCAGATGCTCTTCTTCGTCTCGGGACTTAGCAATCATATCGTCCACATAGCATTCTATTTCCTTGTGTATCATGTCGTGGAACAATGTGACCATAGCCCGCTGATAAGTTGCCCCTGCGTTCTTCAAACCAAAAGGCATCACCTTGTAGCATAATGTACCCCACGGGGTAATGAACGTTGTTTTCTCCATGTCTTCCGGTGCCATCTTAATCTGATTATATCCGGAGAAGCCATCCATGAAAGAAAATACCGAGAATTGAGCGGTGTTATCTACCAGCACATCAATGTGAGGTAATGGAAAGTCATCTTTTGGGCTCGCTCTGTTTAGATCCCGGTAATCAACGCACATCCGGACTTTGCCGTCCTTCTTTGGTACTGGTACAATGTTAGCTACCCAAGGTGGGTAACTAGTTACGGCAAGGAATGCGGCATCCCACTGTTTCTGAACTTCCTCCTTGATCTTCATCGCCATGTCAGGACGCGTTCTTCTCAACTTCTGTTTCACAGGAGGACAGTCTTCTCTCAATGGTAGCTTATGCACAACAATGTTAGTATCCAACCCTGGCATATCCTGATACGACCAGGCGAAGATATCCACATATTCACGCAGCATACCAATCAACTCTTTCTTTAATTCGGCTTGCAGACTGGCCCCAATCTTGATCTCTTTCTTCACATCTCCAGTGTCGATGTTGATGATCTCAATTTCTTCCTGATGAGGCTGAATAACTCGTTCCTCTTGTTTCAACAATCTGACCAATTCTTCAGGGAGTTCACAGTCTTCCTCAACCCCTTCATCAGCTTGGTAGATAGGATTGTTAAAGTCATGCGTGGTCATAGCAGGAACGTTATCAATAGAATCCGGATGATCAACACTACACAGACGATGTGCTTATTTCAGAATCTGCTTATTTTTCAAAAGAGACGCAAACACAAAAACAAAAAGGAAAAACACATTGCCATTTTTTTTATTTTGTGAAAAATTTAAAACGAAAGAAAGAGAACGCAATTTGTCTGAAAATTTCCTTTTATTTCATGGTAAAATAAGTGCATAACAAACATGGTGGCCCTACAATGGATCCTTGCACCTTGGGCAGAGTGCAGGATTTGAGAATGCAGCATGATAAGAAAAGGAAACAAATAGATTACTCTGATTTCCAGGTAACTTGGACGATGTCTTCAGCAGACCAGTTCTTCAGCTCCTCTCCGGGCGCACACGGATGAATCCAGTTATCCCAGTCACCATCACTGTCTCCCTCTTCATTAGTTGCACAGATATGGTTGCGGTCGAGCATCCCAGCGCTTGTAAAAGTAATAGCTTTACCACTCTGAGGCCAGTTAGACCCACCAGGCTGATAACCCAAACCAAACTTGTCATCTTTCTTCTCTAATTCCAGCAATTTGCCCCAGCCTTGGGCGCTTCCCGACTGAACCACCTCCTTAGCCTGCTTGTAGGAGTGAATGGAGGTACCTTCTTTCTCATTGTTCCTCTCCACAGGAGCAAAAATGCTGACATTAACTGCTTCAAAGGCCTGACACAATGTCTCGTGGATCTCTCCGTCCATCTCCACATATTTGAAAGTTGATAAGTGGCTCACAAAGATGTCTTCCTCTCCGCACACAGTGATTACTTGGACATCAACCACGTATTTGAGCTTTTGATGCAAGGTGGAAGTTACAGCTCCGGCAGCGTGAATCCAAGGACGTCCCAACAAGCAGCTGTACGCGGGCTGAATGTCCATGACGTAGAAGGTGCTCTTAAATATTTGAGACCCTATTTTCATAGATAACTCAACTTCTCCGAACACCGACTTTCTGGATCCATCAAAAGCTTTAACTATCAAATCACTGGGTCTTAAGATGATACCATCAACATTCAGCTTCATCAATGCTTTCTTCAGAAGTACATTAAGAGAAGAGCCTGTGTCAACCAGGACATGCGACAAAACAACACCCTTACACTCCATAGTAATATGTAGTGCTTTGTTATGGTTACAACCCTCTGAAGTAAGGTCTCTATCTGTGAAGCCCAACCCGTGGCTTGCATTCACACTTCCCACTACAACTTCCAGTTGATTAACAGTTATTTCTTGAGGAACGTACGCCATCTACAACACTTTCAGCAAGGCTTCTCTATGTGCGGGAGAACACATCAGCAAAGACAAAATTGATATTTTGGACGGCGTCTGGTTCAACTGTTCGACCACCTTATAATCACTCTTTTTAATTATCCGCATAAATTCCTCCACCTCCTTCTCAAAGGTCCCCTGCCCAGCAACAGGAGTTGTCATTTCTTCAGTCGCTGTTTGCTTTCCTTTAGCCTTTGCCGAAGCTTCAGCCTCAGGATCTCCTCTCAGAATTGGGGGAGCAAAAAGAGGACCACTTCTCGTAAAACCTCCAACCCCTCTGACGTTCACTACAGCCGGGTCAATAGTTACTGACTTACCCTCGACCTTCTGTCCTTCCACGTACACATCTGAGCCGTAATGCCATGGAATGGCTTTATCATCTGTATAAGGAACAGGCCCAGGAACAGTGATAGTAACAGGACTGACTTCAGGAGCATAAATAGTCACAAGTTCTCTTCTAGCAGGCATCTCAGCTGGATCATAGAAGATGGTTATAGTGGAAACATGATCAACTTCATTATCAACTTTATCAAACAGCAATGACCCTTCATCAATCAGATTCTGCAACCCCACCTTCAGGTTTTTGCAACCGTTCACTGAATTCAAACACTTTTCACAATCGGAACCACATCCTGGAAACACTTGTCCCTTTAGCAGCCTTTCTTTCACTACCAACAGCGGAGTCGTCACTTCTTATATACTCAGAATCAAACTTAACTTCTCACCACTATCAACAACATTTATTCTAGCCCCTCCATGGTTCGGAATAGGGTTTGAAGTAACGTTTGGTGGTGGTGCAAAGTTAATCGCCTTGGAGTCGATCAAATCTTAAACCTTGTGTTGTAGCGCCCTGCACTTCTCAGTTAAGTGCCCAGGTGCCCCTGAATGGAAAGCGCATCTAGCATTTGCATCGTACCCCACTGACAGCTCTCCAGGTGGTGGTGGTGCTAATGTCCTCAGTTGTATCAAGTTTAGGTCTAGCAATCTCTGCAGCAATGCAGTGTAAGTCATGGGAATTGCTTCAAGCACCCTATTAGCCGGACGAGCTTGTCTTGGCTGATAAGGTCTTTGTTGATAGTTGTTACGTTGTGGCTGTTGTTGTTGTTGTTGTTGAGGTTGAGTCTGTACCTGCTGCACATGATTGGAAGGGATAATGACAGCTGCCACTTGCTCATATGATCTTCTATTTCCTCGGCCCCGTCCTCGGCCAAACACAGCATTGGTTTCACCTTCTCTCCTTCTTGGAAGTCCATTGACATCTTTTCTTACTCCACTCGAGCTGCTCGCACTAATATCCTGAATCTTTCCCATCTTTAACAGAGTCTCGACCCTCTCTCCGGCTATTACTATATCATTGAACTTGGTAGCCGAACAAGATGCCAATCTTTCGATAAACACACCTTGCAATGTCCCCATGAACATATCAGCCATCTCATTCTCCAGCAATGGTGGTTGCACTCTGGCAGCAAGATGACGCCACCTTTGAGCATATTCTTTAAACCCTTCCTTAGCAGTTTGAGACATGTTCTGCAATTGAGTGCGATTTGGAGCCATGTCCAAATTGTACTGGTATTGCCTCACGAAAGCCTCTGCCAGGTCTTTCCAGCTCTTAATGTTGACTCTACTTAGCTTCATATACCATTCCAAGGAGGCCCCAACCAGGCTGTCCTGGAAATAGTACATCCATAGCTTTTCATCATCAGTATGGGCAAAATCCTCCCTACAAAGGACTGGAGGTGAGTCTTTGGACACGCTGTGCCGTTGTACTTCTCGAAAGTTGGGACCTTGAACTTGTAAGGGATTCTAACCCATGGAACCAAGCCCAAGTCAGTAATGTCAAACCCCAGAGAGTTCTGGGATTGAATGGCCTTGATCTGTTCATCCATTTCTTCAAATTTTATGTTCATTTCAGCCCCCTGGCCTTCAGTTTCGTCCAGCAACGTAAACTGTTTGTCTTGACCGTCCATTTATACATTGTTCTGTCCATCATTGATAATGGTGACCCCTGGCTGTGCTACAAGGATTTCAACCTGACGGGCGCCCGCACCGTTATGATTACCTCCATCAGTAATATCGTTGTTCTTGGCTTGACTATTTTCAACCAACTCACGCAGACGTTCCTGATTCTGACCCATTCCTGCCATAAGGGTCATAAAATTGTCCATCCTCAACCTCAAGTCAGCTAAATCAGCCTGCATTTAATCCATGACTCTTTCTCTGTTGACTCTTGTGGGATATCTGTGTATGATCGGCTGTTCTCGAACTTTCCTGGGAGCTATAGTGCCTGAAACAGAAAAAACATTAGGAACCTTCTGGCCATACCTGCAAAACAAAAGAAAGGTGATATGTATGCAATGCAATGGTTTATGCTTTCACATTCCAGGTCATTCATGCCCCGGTTCCGGTATTTAACAAAGAAAACCAGATGGACGCTGATCCTCGACTTTTAGAAACCTTTGCATAGAAATCATATTCAGACCATAACAGCAGGCACAGAAAAAAGGAGAACTGAATAAAACTGCATAACATAAATCAGCCGACCAGGCAAATATAGCAGAATTACCTGTAGGGTACAAGTTTTCAAAAAAGAAAAACAACAACCAGGACTCCTACAACATGTCTGTAGGTAATCCAAATACAAAGAAAATAAACTAAAAAGCAGGACTACTGCCTGAGGACCCTAAACCTCCCTCACTAAGTCCCAGCTCAGACCTAGCCTTCTTGACTCCAGCCATCAACTTGAGGTCTTCGATCTCTTTAAGTGCTTCTTCCAAAGCTTGCTGACTCTCTGCTAACTGCTGAGTCTTCTCCATTCGAATCTGGTGAGCTTGTTCCACTTCCTCTTTCTTGAAAGTCATTTTCACTTCGAAAAACTCTTCCTTTTCTTTATATCTCTTCAACTCTTGCTCTCTCTGGCCCTGCAACCAGACAATAGACTGACGAGCTTCCTTGAGAGTCTTCGAATTCTTCTTTCGTTCTGCTTCTCTTTTGGATTCCATCAGACCTAGTCTTTGAAAGTGAGCTTCCTTTCCAGCAAACTCTTTCTCTTTAGCCTCCAAGGTGATCTGCATCTTCTGCAGTTTCTCTTCTGCCTCATTTTTAGCCCGGTTGGCAAGATGATACAAATTAACCATTTCAATGTTTTCCACCCTGACTTCATGCAGCTGTGTTTCCAACTTCTTGAATTCTTCTAAAGACACAGTATCATTAGACTCAACAGCTGGAGGAACTGGAGGTGAGAATGGCAGCAATACCCTTCTGGCTCTATCTTTCAGCCAAGCCTCATACTCCGGGAAAGTCTGATTGTTGCACTTTCCAAAGCTAGCTATCCCTTCTCCCTTGATGCACTTCCAAGCCCCAGCAGCTTTCCTCACTAAAGGCATATTGTCCTTCACCGGGAAGTAGAAAATAGGGGTCAATTTCAGCTCTTCTGGTACCTCTCTCAAGGAATAACCCAACTGTCTTCTCAATAAGATCGAGTTGTAATTGATCCCTCCAGTCACTCCCAATAAAGGAACACTAAGGTAACTCCCACAGCTGGTGATGAAGCGTGCACCTTGAAGCCCATGAATGATCCATCTGACATCCTTAGCCAACAACTTTTCCAGCTTCTGAGCCCACACCAAGGTATGGTCACTAAACACACCAGTACTAGGCAGATGCCTCATGAACCACATATGAAATAAAGGAGCGCAACAACGAACTAAACCTCCCCTTTTCTTCTCAGTCTTGTAGTGCACCGAGTAATACAAATCTCCGAGCAACGTAGGCACAAGATTCTTCAGTAAGAAAAGATGAATGGCATTCATGTCTACGAACTTCTCCATATCTGCAAACAAAATAATTCCATAGATAGAAAGATCCAGGATAGCACAGACATAATCCCACTCCTCCTCAACAACCAACTCTTCCACCTTCTTTACTAAAGCCTCTAAAGAAAACCCAGATACACATCCCTTAATGATAGTCAGAGAATTCACATCAGAAGTGCTCAAATAAAGAGCCTTGGCAATAGCCTCAGGTGCAGGTCTAACCATCCCAGCATTGAATGGAATCTGGTCTCGAACAGGAACTCCCAAGATCAAAGCATACTCCTCCAACAAAGGACCTAACTGAAAATCAGGAAAAGTGAAACAACGAAGCTGAGGATCATAGTACTGAAGCAGGGTGTGAATGAGACTTCTCTCAGAAGGATCTAACTCTACCACCACATCCAGAATACTCCCATAAGCCTTCCTGAACCTCTCCACATGATTGGGTGTGATCAGCTTCACCATCTTCTTTAACAGGCCAACCTTAGTGTCGAAAAACTTGAAATGAATATTCTGCTTGCGAGGATCTTCCATCTCTGAACAGGATACCGGAACCGGAAGCAAAGATATGAACCTGTGAATGAAAACAAAACATGATTAATGATGAAATGATGTTGTGCAAATGCAAAGACATATGATCAATCTGGGACTGTTTGTAATCTGGATGTCAAAGCCAAGTGATCAGAAACCCAAATCCTCTGGATAACAACCCACAAACACTCAGATAATCTCAGATACACCCAATCAAGAACCAGATAAACTCAAGAACTCCGGAACCAAAGTAACTGTATCAGAACATGAAACTGCACTGGTAACAAGGGTATGATGAGGTCAAGGGTTCATGCAAACCTGTAAACCCCTCCCAATCTCATGGGTGTGCTCCGGGTCAAACATCACGAACTCTCAAAGCCGAATAGCAATAATACTTTCACCATTTCCGAGAAATGGCTCATGACCAAATCAGGGAATCGGTTATGCATTATGTACTACGCAGGGAGGCCTCAGCTGAGTCCGGGAAAAACAAGCATCCCTTATAAGTTCCCAGCTTCGAGCGCTGAAATCGAGAAATAATAGTACATTCAGCCCGTAGGATACAGTACTATTGTCATACGACCAGATGCTTTGACTGAGTTCCTATAAGAGAACCAGGCCATCCTATGCGAGTCCCCAGTGGACCCTCGGGTGCGAATGGGTTTGCCACAAAATGTGGTCTGCCACTGTCACCACTGGAGAGGTTTGTTTCTACAAAGGTTCTCAATGATCGGTCCCCAGATGCACATAACTATCAAGGTCCTATCCCGAAGTGGAGGAAATCCCCACACAAGATATTTCCAAGACGATTGCAATCTGGGCGTGAAACACATCGCCACTCATCATGTCACATGTGAGTACAATATGTCCACTCTAATCCTATAGTGCACTCAAGCCGGGTACTTGGCTTATCTCTCAGAAACAGTATCACCCGAGCCCACCAAATAGAAAACCAGTCCAGACAGTCCAGTATGATATATATGATGCGAAAAATAAATACTGAAAACTGTAAATAAAGTTGTAAACAAAACTGTAAACAAACAACAGTAAAATACAACACACCACAGCAAACAGTCAACACCCAAAGAAACAGAAACACGCAAGCGCTAGGAGAGAATCTCAAGGGAACCAGAGATCCTCTGGTTAGGAAGTCCCCAGCAGAGTCGCCAGCTGTCGCTCCCCGGATTTCCATCCCGGTACAAACGCGAAAATGGCGCGGAAAGAGGTAGAGTCGCCAGCCAGGCATTTTTATCCCGAAGGAGCGGGAATGGTAATGCTGCACAAACCAGAAGAAAATAAAAGGAAGGAAACGGGTCCTGCGAACCAAAGAGATTGGGTTCGGGAGTCGGTTACGACCTGGGAAGGTATTAGCACCTAGATCGTCTGCCGTACCCGACGGGATCCACGCTTGCAAAGATACTGTTTCAAAAGGTGAAAGAATGAAAGTTGCTGCAAAGAAAAGGAACTAAACTGGATAAAAGAAATGAAAAGGGAACTGAAAAAAGAAATGAGAAGGAAAAAATGTAGGGAAAATAAAGATTGTGCTCGAACAGGCCCTACCCCGCTTCCTACGTACCTCATCTGGACAATGAGGATCAGAGTCGCCGTAGTTCCCCTAACTAGGGGTGGAAAGGATTGATTGTGTCTTAAGGCTTGAACTGCCTATGTCAATGCTCAGGTGTTGCAGGCTCGGACGACGAGTGCGTAACCGTCTTGCAAAATGATAAGTAAGAGGAAGTTCGTGTACGGAGCGAAGGAGATGAGAAAAGAATTCCTGAAGGAAAGATGCTTATTGTTGGTTTGTGTTTTTTGTGTTCTGCTTTGAAGTTTGCATAGGCAAGTGTGTCTAAGTCTTACTCATTGGGATGTGTACATCTCACATCATCCCGAAATGGAATGCGCAAGAGGCACACCTATCTATGGAGGAAATCCCCAAATCTAGTCCCACAAGTGAAGGCTTAGACACACTGACCCATTAACATTTATTAAGTGTTTTGTGGCTTTGGTTAAGAAGTGTTTTTATGCTTTTCTTTGTGAGGTAATCTCATGCTAAGACCTATCCACCACGAGGGATAACTTACACCTCACCCCGAAACGGAACGCGTGCAAGTATCTCATAGAAAATTATCATGTCACATGAGGAGACTCAACCTTCATTAGAGTGGATTAAAATTGAGTTTGAAGATGAGAAGAGAGAGCACCAAAAGGATCTCAAAAGGTGAAAAATCTAAGGGAGACTAGAATCCTAAATGTTGTCATGCATGGATGAACCTAGGTTAGTGAGGTTTGAATTCTATCCTAATGAAGAAGAAGGAAAGAAAAGAAGAAGAAGAAGGAGAAGAAGAAGAAGAAGAAGAAGAAGAAGAAGAAAAAGAGGAGGAGGGGAGGTAAGGCCTAAGCCCAACAATCACAAGGTTAGAACAAATAATGATAAGAAGAGAAGAGATAAGATTTGGAGATGTGGGGATCACATCCACACCTCTCACTTACCGAAGCCCCTGAAATGGTTAGTGCTACAAGTAGAAAATACAAGTCACAAGCATGAGAAGAGAACCACACAACCACACATGAAGCAACATGAATTGCTATGGCAAAACAAAAGCAAACTTGAGAAGATGCAAAGCAAAATAAAAAAATTACAAACTCAAGGTACAAGACCAGAACCCTAATCATGTTAGAAGAGTGCCTAAGAAGCATGGGAGATGAAGAGAAGAAGGGCACAAAGTCAAGTGGTAACATCATGAGAAGAAAGAAGCAAAGGAAGTGCATAAGAATGAAAAGAATTCAAAGGCAACCACACACAAAATTCCTAAGACACAAACCACAACCCAAGATCAGAGAGATATCATCATCCTAATAAGGCTCTAAACAAATTGAAGAAGTTGGCACAAGTGCCCTCCTAAGCTAAGGAAAGAACAAATGATCCAAAGGAGACAAAATGGGACAGATCAAGAACAAAAATTCAAATCAAATCAAGTGAGCATTCAAAAATTCCACAACCTTGCACAAATGATCTTCAATCATACTATAACATCATGCCAAAAGGAGGGAGAAAGAATCAGAAGTTAAGCAAGTCAAATGAGGGTTCAAATATCAACTAGGGTTAAGAAGCTTCCATCACAAATTAAAGGTCAAAATTAAATAAAAAAGATTCTAAAAATCAGAACAAAAATCATCAATAAAGTAAACTTCCTTATGAATCCAGAGCAAAAAGAATCAATCAAAAATTCAAAATAATGACCAAAATAGAAAATGGACAAGTCAGCATGCTTCAAAATGAGATAAAATGAATTAATAAAAGGGAACAATTAATTTCCACGTGTCAAGTAAAAATAAAAGGAAAATAAAAATGTCAAAAATTAAAGAAAACTCAAACAATCATTCATGATTTTTTTTAGAATTTTTGGAGACCTAAAACTAATTTTAACGATTAAAAACCAAACTGAAAATAAAATGGAAATAAAAATAAAAGGATGAGGTTGGGGGTGCAATCAGCAAGGGTTTTTAGTTCAATTCATTGGGTTTATACGCATGGGGGGTGGGATTAGCAAGTCAAGCCCATTGAAAAGTCAGCGCAGCTCACAATATTTATGATGGAAATTCAATAATTCAGCAAAAAACAAGGACCAATGGATCAAACGTACGCCTATGATTAGTCAACTCATTAATCCTAGTAATTAAAATGATTGGTTGGCAGTGAGGGAGCATGATAATTGTGGTGTGGTGAAAAACAAAAACATTAATTCAGAAAAATATAAAACACGTGAGATGGAGGTGGCTTCATTAATGAGGTGGCAAGGTGAGAGACGTCCAGATGACATGATCCAAGGGCTCAGGAGTCATCTTCTTCGTTGAAACCCTAATGAACACAATCCCAGAATCCGGTGATCGGAGCTAGGGCTCCGGCACCGGAAAACACAAACCATGAACAAATCACAATAAAAATAACTCAAACTCTCCAGATTTAACAATTAGGGCACGCTGAATCCAAATATGGCACTCAAATTCACAATGGATCAATGAATCAATCAGATCAAAGCAAAACAGATCTCACCATAAAACTTCAAATCATCAATACAACTTCAATTCTCAAGCATTTTCAAATTTAAAAAGTGCAGAATACTCAGCATACTTCACAGATCATAATGCATACATCAAAAAATCATTTCTAGATCCATGCATTTCAGTGCATACCTGAGATGAAGACACTTCAAAATCAACAAGATAAAGCTCCAGATGCTGCAGATCTACTCCTTTTGATCTTCTCTTGCAAAATAAATGCAAGAGGAAGCTTGAGAGATCTTGAATCTGAAGCTTCGAACCAACCTGCCCTTGAATGGCACCTCTCCAATCTTCCACTTTCAGCTTGAATGAGTGATGGATTAGTGATCCTTATGCCTCAAGGATTCAGAATATGTGATTGGTTTTTGAAGAGAGTGAGAGAATAAGGAGATTCGAAAGAAAATGCTCTTGGTGAAAAAACTTTGGAATGATGAAATTTGATGGATCCAGTCTCAAATAAAACCCGAATTTTCTTTTATATGACTCCAAGATGCAATGCTGAAAGGATGAGAGCAAGAGCGCGTGAGATGAGAGTGTGGGAGTGAAATTGCAAATTTGGAAAAATTCTTGTGAAGTCATGCTTGGCTCGTGAATCCCTCTCACTTCTTGCACATGTGTGATCAATATCTCACCCTTGATTCAAAACAGAAATTATTCTGGCCCTTGGATGTGGGGATCATGCTTTTCCCATGTTCATGCAAGTTTTGCACCTTATAAAATACTCTTCTTCTCATGCACGAATTTGGCAACATTTTTGGAGCAAAATGGACTCTTGGCATTTCTTTGTAAGTTTGTGACCTCACTTGGTTCATTATGTCACTCAAAAATAAAGTTCATGAAGTTTTGCATTTGTGGAAGTCTTGAATTTCATGCCATGCCCTAGATTTCTTGAAATTTTCGAAGGGGCTATCTCTCTAACCATGAGGGATATGAAAATGCTCTTGTACTTTTTAAAAATGGGAGGCTTTAATCTTCAACTTTCATGTTTGGCTTTGGTCCATTTGAAGCTTTTTTCACCAAGTTATGCTTACTTGAAAATTAGGGCAAAAACTTACTAAAAATGGAAATTCTCATTACCAACCATATGCCAATTTTGCAAAACACCTCAAAACCTCATGATTCTTGATCCTTGATCTTGACAAACCTCTTATAAGGTTATAAGAACATCCCTTAACTAGAAAAATGGGGTTGGACCCTTTGAAATCTCACAGTTGACTTTTAGAATGCACAGTTGACCAATTTCTTCATTTTCAAGCAACTGAAGAAATATCTGACTTCCACAAGGAATTTTCTCACCAAATTTCATCCATAGGATCCTCTTAACATATGAGAGACTTTGCCCAAATGAAATGGCCAAAGTCACAAGGTTTTGATGCTTGAAACTCAAACCCTAATTTGGGATCATTGTGTAGGAGCTTTGCCCTAGCTTGAATTCCCTGATGATCTTCTAACCTTCTGAGCTTTTGTGAATGATCTTGAGCTTGTGAAAGCAATGTAGACTCCTCATAGAACTTGAGAAAATCCATTGGGCCCCTTTTCATAGCTTGTGATGCTTCAAAGCCCTCCACAGATGATCATATGCCTAATGCTAGGTCATGAGAATGTTATGCCTCATCTTTCCATGCTAAGATGCCAAGAATATGATATGTTCATGATGAATATGATATGATATGATGCTTAAAAAGAAGAGGGAAAATTTGGGGTGTTACAACATGCAAAGGGTTTGTGATCAAGTGTCGGATCTGTTATCTGCTTTGATAGGGTCCATATGTTCATAAGTCCGGATGGAGGCTTAGAAATCCAGTAACTAGGTGGGGGACTCAAATAAAGAGTCATAAATCCAAAGTTTCACAAGAATTGTCCAAAGTGATGCATTCTTAAACAAAACTGGTAACAGGGTATGATGAGGCCAAGGGTTCCTGCAAACCTGTAAACATCCCAACCCCCTCACATGTATTGTTCTAGAACAAGGATCCTCAGACTTGGATCAATTATGAGAAGTGTAAACACTTTTAACCCGGAGGTACAGTGTTTACAATAACCATAAATGGTCCTCCTCTAATTCACCTCAGATGCTGAAGGTCATAAAAGGTCATCCAGACTTAGCAGGCTTCCCAGATAGCCCTAGTACTACAGGAAATCCGTAGCACAGAGTTCTCAAGAAGAAACCCATGTCTGAACCGTGTTTCATATTCCCGCACCAGACCGAAATGGAATGGGAAAGAATATGAAGCCACTCTAGCCTATGTGTCACTCAGGTCCCCGATATGGAACCTTAATCACTAAATGATCCCCCACCCACCAAGGAAACAACAGATCCAACACAAATGATAATGACAGTATGAAATGCATAAAAATTGTAAATGAAAGCAATAAATAAAGCTGTACAGAAAGCAATAAATAAAGCAAATGAATAAGCACATGTAGCACATAACACCCCTGTAAACACAAATCAAACAAGCGCTAGGAGGAACCCACAAAAAGAACCAGAAGCCCTGGTTGCAATATAAGGGTCCCCAGCAGAGTCGCCAAGCTGTCGCTCCCAAAGATTTGCATCCCAGTACAAGCGCGAACGGTCGGTGAAAGGAGGAAATGAAATGAATTGAATAGAGTCGCCAGCTGGGCATTTTTATCCCGAAGGAAAGGTAATGCTGCATGAACCTAGAAAAAAGATGGATAAGACGGTTGCGAACCAGAGAAACTGAGAAAGGGGATTGGTTACAACCTGGGAAGGTATTAGCACCCAGATTGTCCGTCGTACTCGACGGGATCCACGCTTACAAGATTGTATCTAAAGGGGTAGGTGCATGTGCTATCTGTGTGCAAAAGCTGGAAAAGAATATACAAGTGTCAGTGCAGGGAAATGAATTTCTCAGGGACTAAGGGTTTTAAAAGAGAATGCTGAAAGAGGGGGGAGACACAAAGAATTTTGTTCGATAACAGTTAAGTTATGCCTACGTATCCTCTTGTGCAATGAGGAAGTGAGAACACCGTAGTTCGACTCAAAGAGATTGAAAGATAAATTTGTCTGTGAACTGCTTGCTTGTCTATGCTCAAGTGTGTGACTTGTCTGGCTCAAGTGCTAACTGTCTTGCATTAGACGGGAGAAGCAAGTTCTCGTTTGTGAGTGAAGATGATGAGAAAAGAATCCCGAAGGAGACGATTATTGTTTGTTTTTGTGTTTTCAGTCTTTTATTGTTTTTGGAGTTTGTCATAAGTTAATGAGCTTAAGCCTAAATCAAAGGCTTGTAAACTCATTATATCCTCCCTTGATTAGGGATAATGAGAATACTTAAGTATGAGATAAGCATCTCAACTTAATTACCATTATGATGAAGGATTAAGATCATTAACCTACTTGTTATTATTTAGATGTTTTTTTGGATTTTTTTTAGTGTTAAGTAATCAGTTTAAGCCATAATCAAGGATTAGTGAACTCATTACACCATCCTAATAGAAGGATAATAGATGAGCACACTTAAGCTGAGGAAGATACCTCAACTTAATCCATGATTAGGGATTAAATTCATGTCAAAACAAAGCCTTTATTAAAGTGGATTTTAATTAAAGGTGAGATTAAGAAGTGAGTTTTATGATTTGTAAGATAACTTGAGGGGGACTTGTCCATTAAACATTAGGGTTAGTCCTTCTTAACCATAAAGGAAGAATTAGAACCCTAATGTAAGGCCCCAGTTACAAGTTAATGCCTTAGTGATTATTAAGTGGATTGATTAACAGGTTTAAACAAATTAAGGGTTTAACACTTAGGATTAAAGTTATACACTCCATCCTAAGAGAAGGATGCAAGCATAACCCTAATTCCAAAGTCCTAAAACCTTAAAGGTTTAGTCTCTAATGATGAGATGAGATGAGAGACACAAAGAAGACTCAAAAGGTGAAAATTAAGGGGGACTAATCACAACCCTAATTATTATCATGCTTGGATGTTCCTATGGTTTGTAAGGCTTGAGAAAATAAATCTTCAGGGAAGCCACCAAGGAGAAGCAAGATGAGAAGAGAAGGAAGCAGAAGAATAAGTTACTTACTTCCTAAGAAGATAAGTAACTTAAAGGGGGAAAAGCACAAGTGAAAAATCTCACTCAAAGACAAATAAAAATGTAGCAATGATGCAATATTAAGAGATGAGAAGAGATGAGAGGTGAAGGCAAATTCACCTCCTAAACAAACTTACCATTAACCTGAAAAGTTAGTACAAGATACAATATGAAAAGAATGAAGTGAAATGATGCATATGCAAGGGCAAAGACCAAGACCAAAAGCATAAACATGATACAAATAATGCTATGACATGATGCAAAGGCATACAAAGTGTATATGAATGATCATACAAGAGGATGAATGCAAATGAAGCATGTTTTGAAGTTTGAAAGTTCATGAAAGTTAATGAAAGGAAATGAATGCAAACCATGGAAAATGAATGAAGAAATGATCAAGCATGATTCTAACATGTCCTAAGATGTCTAAGATGACATATAAATTCATGAAATGTCATGGCAAGTTCATGTATGGGTGCATATGCAAGATGAATGCAAGTAAAGATGCAAAATTAGGGTTTTAAAGCAACATGAGATGCATATGACTAAAATAGAAGCAAATGACATTATAAAAAATTGAAAATGCACTCAAAGGAACCCTAAACCTAAACTAGGTTACCATCCAAAGGGGGAGGTCAGAAGCTAAACCTAGAAGGAGTTATGAATTTCCTAAGTTTCTAGGGTTTTTTGGGTGATCTTCAATGTAAAATTCCAAACAATTTGAAAATGCAAGATAAAAATGAAACAAAAATGTTTTTGAATGCTAGAAGCCATGCATAGAACAATTCAAAAAGAATCATCTTCAAACTCTTCTTGGTTAGGCAGAAAAGATTTTTCCAAGTTAGGGTTCAAAAAATAGGATTTAAATGACCCTTAATTCAAATAAAATTCTCAAGTTATGACCAAACCTAAAAAGAAATTTGTGTGGAGAGTTTGAAAATGTTTCTAAATGCAAAGGGATGATTCATGATTTTTTGGTGATTTTAGAAACTTAAATGGTATTTTAATTAATTCAATTCAATTAATTAATTAAAATAAACATTAAAATATTTTAAAAATACAATTTTTATGCAAAAAATAAAATAAAAATCATTTTCTGATTAAGAAAAATATTTGGAATAAAAATGCAAAAGGAAATATTTTTGGGATTTTTATAAGTATTTTAAAATAATTATGCAAGATAAATGAATAAAAATGAAATAAAATTGAAATAAAATGGAACGTATGAAGATCTGATGGACCAGATTCAAAGTTGAGGGAAAGGGGTTGACTGGCGCGTGAATGGGTGGTTGAGATTCCACCTGGCTAATTAATTTGGATTAATTTAATTAAACAGAAATTAGGGCTAATGAAAGGATCTGGACCATTAAAACACGCGCGGGGAGCAGGATTTAAGGGCTCACATTCAAAGTTCACTAATTAGGGCATAAACACTTTCAGGTGACCGGAACAGTGTTCCAGTCATCTTCTCCGGCGAGCAAAAATCTCATCTCTCTCCTTAAGCATCTAAAGCCTAATTTTTCTGCCCAGAAATGATCCCCATACATCACTGAACCAAATCCCCAAACAAAATTCATTTATAACACATCAAAAGAGAGAATCGAAACAAATCAGTTCTAGGTCAAAAAACTTTAAGAGTTCATGAAATGCTTATTTCTCAACCATTTTCAAAACTAAACATATCAGGATGATCAGTGCAACTCATAGAATCATTCTATAACAAGAAATCAAAGTTCTGGAAAAAATGTTCTTGAGGTATACCTGAGATGGAGCTTTACTATCTGGAGCTTTCTGGCCACTTTCTTGGTGCTTTTCCACCCCAATGAACCCCTTGATGCTTCTGGCAAGCTTGAAACAAGTTTGTATGGACTGTTTTGAAAGTTTCAGTTCAAGGGAAGCTGAAATCGTGTTTTTGTTTGAGGTGGTTTCAGGCCAATGTGAGGGGTGGGAAATGATCCTGGGGTTATGTGGAGATGATTGGTGAAAGAATTTTTGATTTTGGTTGAGGGAGTTTAGAGTTTCGAAGAGATGAAGTTTGAGAGAGATTTTGTGTAATCTGAGCTATGGGATGATTCAGGGCAATGTGTTGTATGAAATGAGTCCCTTGAGGCATGTATGTGAAGCTGTGATAGGTCAGAATAGTTGGTGTGGGCTATGCTGATTGGTATGGGGTGATTTGCAAAAAGTCAAGGTTGGTTGTACTTGAGGTATGGGCACATGGCAGGCTTGGATTTGGGCATGGCTTGGCTCAGCAGAGATCAAGGAAGGCTTATGGATCAGATTTGATGAGCTGGAACAAGTGTATAGAAAGATTCATACCATTTTGCAAATTTGAAGAACTTTGGCCCTTTTGGAATTTCTTGAAGTTCAAGGCATGAAAGTGTATGATTCTTGGGCCAATTCTGATCAAAATGAGTTGTACTATGATGGTATGATGTTTAGAGATGCATTAGAGGTCATGAAATGGCTTGGCAAGTGGTTTTGCAAAAATCCCTCTTTGGTGCATTCTTGAAAATTATAGGATTTTTGCCAACTTTGAAGGATCATAACTTGAGTTCCATAAAGAATTAGAACATGTTCTTGTAATTTTTTAAAAGGGAAAGACCTAATCTACAACTTTCATGACCAGTAATTTTTCATTTGAAGCACTTTTGGTTGAGAAAGAGGAGGTTGAAGAACTTTCCCAAAATGGAAAGTTTCCATTACAAGTCATTTCCATTTTTGGCAACTTTTGGTTTAGCTCAATTTTCTTCAATTATGTGAACTTCCAAGCACTTTAATGATCAAATAAAGATCATATAACTTCAATTTGATGAAAATACCCCTTTGGTTCCATTGTTGGGGGCCTCAGATGCCCTGATTTTGCTTGACTTGCTCAAGAAGTTACCTAGTGAACAGATGACTTCCACAATGAATTTCTTCATCAAACTTGGTACACATGATCCTTATAACATCATAAGAACATTATAAACAAGAATGACCCAAAAATTTGGAGTTAAGGCCTCTGAAACCAAAACCCTAATTTTGGTCATCTGTGTAGTGAAAACCCTAGCTCTGCTTCCATGCCTTGCCAGTTCTTGTGATTTCTTGACTTCTTTGAACTTTGAGAGACATAATATGATGATTGAACACACATGGACTCTCTTGGAATGCTTTAAGGCCCTTGGGGTGGCTCATATGGATCCTTGGATTGCTCAGATCACAAACCCTAGATGCAGATGAACTTGAACTATGCAGGGAAACAAAAATGCAATATGAGATGGTATGCTTATGTTTATGAAATAAATGAAAGATCACAAGCCATGGTGTGAAACTAGTGAGTGAAAATTTGGGGTGTTTACAATGACCAACAAGTTTTGAACATTCCGATAGTTTGTGAATTTCCCGACGTCTTTCCTGAAGATGTCATTTCCTTACCTCCGGTGAGGGAGGTTGAATTCTAAGTCGACCTGATACCGGGAACGGCTTCTATATCCGTTTCCCCTTATCGGATGGCCCCGCTCGAGTTGAAAGAGTTGAAGGACCAATTGGAAGATTTGATGGCAAAGCATTTTGTAAGACCTAGTGTTTCACAGTGGGGAGCTTCGGTGTTGTTGGTAAAGAAAAAGGATGGTGGTATGAGGTTGTGCATCGATTATCATACGTTGAACAAGGTTACAATCAAGAATAAATACCCCTTACCAAGGATAGACGATCTTCTAGATCAATTGAAATGAGCCTGCGTGTTCTCGAATATTGATCTGAGACCGGGCTATCATCAGATTCGTGTGAAGAGTTCTGATGTTCCGAAGACTGCATTCAGGACCCGTTACGGTCATTACGAATTCTTAATTATGTATTTCTGTGTGACGAATGCTCCAGCTGTTTTTATGTTCTACATGAATCAAATATTTCAGAATTATTTGGATAAATTTGTGGTGATCTTTATCGATGACATTCTTATCTATTCTCGTACTCCGCAAGAGCACGAAGAACATCTAAGGATTGTCCTATCGATACTGCAGGAGAATCAACTTTTTGCTAAGTTTAGTAAGTGTGAATCCTGGATGTCAGAAGTCAAGTTCCTTGGACATGTTATATAACAAGGAGGTGTAGCTGTAGACCCGTCAAAGATAGAAGCTGTAATTAATTGGGAGAGACCAAAGAATGTTACCGAAATGAGAAGCTTCCTAGGTTTGGCAGGTTACTACAGAAGATTTATTAAAGGTTTTTCCCATATGGCGTTATCGTTAACTAAACTCACTAGGAAGGACTTCGATTATGAATGGGATTCTGATTGTGAACAAAGTTTCGTTTGGTTGAAGGAGAGATTGACAACTGCTCCAGTCTTGATTATTCTCGATCCTAACAAATCTTATAAAGTGTTATGCGATGCTTTAAAGATGGGTTTAGGAGGTGTTCTCATGCAAGAAGAACAGGTGGTGGCGTATGCTTCCAGACAGTTGAGAGTTCATGAGAAGAATTATCCTATGCATGATTTGGAATTAGCGGCCGTGGTGTTTACTTTGAAGGTGTGGAGACACTATTTGTATGGTGTGCATTTTGAGATGTTTAGTGATCATAAGAGTTTGAAGTACCTCTTTGATCAGAAGGAACTGAATATGAGAAAGAGAAGATGGATGGAGTATTTGAAGGATTATACTCTTGAGTTGAAGTATCACCCCGGAAAAGCAAACAAAGTGGCAGATGCCTTGAGTAGAAAAGTGATTCGTAGTGCCGAATTGATGGTATTAGAGTATGCATTGTTAGAAAATTTTCGAGATCTTAACTTTCAGTTTGTTTGGACTCCGAATGGCGTAATCATGGGAAACTTGAATATTAGTTCTACATTGAGGAATGATATTCAACAAGCACAAGTTTTGGATGAGAAGCTGCAAGGAATGTTACTCCAACCGGGTTTCGTGAGAGCATTAGATGGGATCATCCTATTTAATCAAAGAATTTGCATTTCGAATGACGATGTGTTAAAGAGAAGGATTCTGGAAGAAGCACATAAAGGTTCTTTTACGATACATTCAGGTTCTTCGAAGATGTATCATGACTTGAAGAGGGAGTATTGGTGGTCCGGAATGAAAAAGGATGTTGTAGTATTTGTGTCAGAATGTGCGGTGTGTCAGCAAGTGAAGATTGAGCACCAAAGGCCAGGTGGATTGTTACAACCTTTGGACATCCCAATTTGGAAATGAGATAGTATCTCTATGGATTTTGCAGTAGGTTTACCGAGTACTCAGGGTGGATATGACTCTGTTTGGGTGATTGTGGACCGACTGACGAAATCTGCGCATTTCTTAGTCATGAAGATTACATATAAGGCAAGTCAGCTTGCAAAGTTGTTTATTGCTGAAATTGTGAGATTGCATGGTGTCCCGTCCAGTATTATATCAGATAGAAATCCGAAGTTCACTTCGAGATTTTGGAAGGTGTTTCAACAAGCCATTGGTACGAATTTGCGCTTGAGTACTTCTAATCATCCTCAAACGAATGGTCAGACGGAACGTACGATTCAAACAATGGAAGATATGTTGAGAGCATGTTTCTTAGAGAGTAGAGGAAATTGGAAAGAACTTTTTTCGTTGATCGAATTTTCGTACAATAACAGTTATCATGCGAGCATCGGAATGGCTCCATATGAGGCTTTGTACAGAAGAAAGTGTACAACACCATTGTGTTGGTCAGAAGTGGGTGAAGATAGGATTCTAGGATCGGAAATTATTCAAGAGACTATGGAAAAGATTCGTCATATCCGAGAAAAGATTAAGCAAGCCCAAGATCTTCAGAAGAGCTATGCTGACAATCGAAGGAGACCCCTGGAATTCGATGAAGGCGATCATGTGTACTTGAAAGTCACTCCGAGATTAAGATTGAAAGGACCGTTTAAGTCGCGTAAGTTAAGTCCGAGATACGTAGGACCGTATCAGATCCTAGAAAGGATTGGTGAAGTTGATTACCGTTCAGCCTTGCCGCCATCTCTATCTGAAATACATGTTGTCTTTCATGTATCCTAACTTCGTAGGTTCATTCCCGATCCTCTTCAGCATATTCTACCGGATTCTATAGAGATAGAAACGGATTTGACTTTTGAACCCAAACCAAGCCGTATTGTTGGAAGAGAAATCAAAGTACTGAGAAATAAAAAGATACCACTTGTTAAAGTGCAATGGGACGAGACGCATCCGGGCGATGCTACGTGGGAGTTGGAATCAGAAATGCAGGAATCATATCCTCACCTATTCAGGTAATCCTTCAAATTCGTGGACGAATTTTATTTAAGGGGGGAATGATGTAATACCCCGTATTTTATTTAAAACTATGAATAATATTATTTGGTAATGATATTATTCCGGAATACTCTAAGAAATTTTAACGGAACTAAATAGAGTAATTCATGGGATTTTATTTTATTAATTGATATTAGCTGACTCAGAGGTTTTATAAAATATCGGATTAAGAGACATTTTCGGATACTCTCTAATTTTTGACCTATTGGTAAAAATATAAGCTTATATATATATATATATATATATATATATATATATATATATATATATATATATATATATATATATATATATATATATAGAAAGATTATGAGAGAAAGAGAAAGTTGGTAAGAAATAAGAAAAGAAGAAAAGGAGAAGAGAAGAAGAAGAGAGAAAAGCCCTAAAGCTCCAATTCCTCATTCCCGATCATCCGTCCATCGAATCAACTCAATCTTTCCACCAATCTTTATCTCTAGAGGTGGGTTCTTAGTTAGAAACTTTTATCTTTGATTTTGGTTGAGTTTTAGAGATGTTTGTGGTTAGGGCTTAATTGGAAAATCTAAGAAAAATCAGAAGTTTAATGGTTAAAACTCGATTAAAACCTACCTAAAATACTCACATGATGATAATGAATATGTTTGATTATGTCTTGTTGCATTGGTTGATGTTTGGGAGTGATTGGGTGTGGAAAGAGTGTTTTCCCGTAAGGCTGGAACTTCCTGAACTGGTGTAGCTCGCTCAGCGAGCAGACCTCGCTCAGCGAAAGTTCCAGGGCGATCCTTGTAACGCCCCGATTCGATAATTCCCATATTGTTGGAGTCTTTTATTTTAATTGAGTAATTATTATTTTGTTTGTGAAATTAATATGATGATATGATATGTTGATGAATTAATGTGATATATTGGTGTGATATGTGATTTTTACCGTTTTATGAATTTCCGGGTAAAATTGGATAAGAGGGTATTTTAGACTTTTGTTAATTAATGATAAGTTAGAAATTAGTAGAATTGGTATTTTTGTGAGAGAAATGATATTTGGTTGGAGAGAGTAGAAAATAGAAAGAAAATATAAGAGAGTGAGAAAGAGTATAAGTTGGTAAGAAGAGAAAAGAAAAGATAGAAAGAAAAAGAGAAGAAAGAAAGAGGGAGAAGAGAAAAAGAAGAGAAAAGAGGGAAAGTTGGAAAAGCTTCAAGATTGCTCTGAGGAATCGAAATAATCGGGAAAGGGTGATAAGCATTGTTATCTTGATATTTGTGTATGATTATGTATGTGTTTGATTGGTTGAGTTTTGGTTTTGATGGAAGTTTAGAGAAGATGAATAGTTAGGGTTTGAGGGAAAATGTGAGAAATTGGTAGATTAATCGGTTGGAAATCGTTATAATCGAAGTATGATGTTAGATATATGTTATTGATCATGTTTGTATGGGTTTAGAGGAGTTTTGGAGTGAGTATGGTTGACTGTTCGCAACTGGTATGTTGCTGAAATCGCAGTGGTCGCTCAGCGAGCTACCCCTCGCTCAGCGAAAGTTCCAGGGTGATTTTCGCTCAGCGAGCTGTCCGTCGCTCAGCGCGCCTGGGAGGATTTTTGGGTTTTTACGTTTTGTTTCGTAACTTTTGATTCGAGTATCTGTTTTTAGCAATCCTCATATCAATTCGAAGCTAAAAACATGTAGAATCTATTGATGATAAAATATGTAATTTTTAGCTGACTTTTACCCGACTTTTCCGATAAAACGTAATTATGTTAATTATGGAATTGTGGGTTTGATTATTGTGTTGTGGTCGTTTGGCAAGTAGATACATGGCTTGACTTATATGCGGATGTATGCTAATTGTATGGGATGAATGCATAACTATATTGTGAATATGTATGCATTTTCAAGAATGTTGTGTGTCATTTTGCATGTAAGCATAATATATGCATTCTTGTGTTGTGGGATTCTTTATGAAAATGTTGTAGCATCGTGTGCTCATGTGGAGTGTGAGCGATGACTACAACAAGATCGTGTGCCCATGTGGGGTGTGAGCGATCAGATTGTGTGTCCGTGTGGGTGTGAGCAATCCAGAAACATCGTGTGCCCGTGTGGGGTGTGAGCCATGGGTGATTTATTCACATTGATTGTGTGCCCGTGTGGGGTGTGAGAAATCGGATTGTGTGCCCGTGTGGGGTGTGAGCAATCCATAAACATTGTGTGCCCATGTGGGGTGTGAGCAATGGGTGAACATCGTGTGCCCGACGGGGAGTTACTTTAGGTAACAAGCGATGATTCCATTTAGTTCCTGAGAGAACCTGCTGAAATGTTGAGTCGGTACCGCATTTGCATCTGCATAGAGTCGTGTGTCGGTCTCTATGAGTTGCATTTTTATCATTTTAATTATGATATGCAGAAATAAACATGAATGTGTAAATGTTTATTTGGAGTGTTATGGAGATGATAGTATGTGTGATGAAACATACTTGTTGGTATATATGCATGTCTGATATATGTATATGTATGTGATTTATACATTTTTAATGTATATGTGCGATGAAACATAGCTAGTCGTATGTTTATGCGGAATGAATAGAATTGAGGAATAAATATAAATGATGTAAGTTTATGTGAATTAGTGAATTGGTGCATGATAAACATGCTTGATTTGTGTATGTACACGTTGCGATGTGTATAGGTGATGAGGAATGAAATGTGTGGTGAGAATATGTTTTATGTGCATTTTTATATGTTGAGATATATAATTATATGCAATATTATTATGATAATGTTTCTCACCCTTCTGCTGTTTTATGATGCTCTATGAGGCATTGCAGAGTAGGTTGCTGGATGATAGTTTTGTGAAGTTCGTCTTCATCTTTTGGTCGGTCGGCTCTAATATGTAGCACCGGGTAGCTAGGATTTGGCTTGATGCCTTTTTGTGAATACATTAGTATATGTATTTTGATGTGATATGTTTTATGTAAACATGGAGTATTTTGATGATTCAAACTTGCAGATATATTTATGATAAGTATATAAGTTTGAAATTCTTATGTTTTGTTTCCGCTGTTTAATGAATTGATGAATACAGGTGTAAGGATGAAATCCTTGTGTATGTAAGTTACCCTGTTTGTTGCATATCTTTATTGAGCAGGTGTTGTATATTTTAAATTCAAGTATAATGTGGCATTGCTCTTTTATACCGTTTTTCAAATATACTTTGATGAAATTTTAATATGTGCCTAAGTGAATTAATTGCTTATTTGGGGTATCGAAAGGGGGTGTTTCAATCCTCGCTCAGCGAGAAGGAGCTCGCTCAGCGAGACCTGTAGATTCCAAATTTGGTATTTTATTCGTAACTTATGATTCGGGTATCCGTTTTGAGCGTTCCACATATCGTTTTGAAGCTAATAACATAATATATCTATCAAGATCAAGAAACATTATTTTCAAGCCGAATTTTACCCGACTTTTTCAAATGACCAAAACTTGATAAAATGGAAAGTGTGAGTTAATGGAAATAGAGAAAGGTACGACTTATGAGGTATCTAGGTTCCCCTTAAACTCGTTTGAATTATGATTTATGTTTTGTTTTTAGGATCCTCCGTAAGGTCTTGTATAAGTCTCTATGTGGTTACTATGTGTTTCACTAGAGCATCCGTAAGGACTTGAGGTATCCGTTGTGTATGCATGGGCGTTTATTTGAGAAGTGTAGACTATAAGTCCTCCGTAAGGTCTTGAGTAAGCCTTGAGGTGGGTTGTCCTTAGTCCCACGTGAAGCATCCATAAGGACTTGAGGCAAGTACTAAGCTAGTTTTCTGTCAATCTTGAGTAAGTCTTGAGGTGGGTTACCTTTAGTCCCACGGGAAGCATCCGTAAAGATTGAAGAGCTTGTTATGTCAATTCCTTTGTAAGGTCTTGTATAAGTCTCAAAGTGGTTACTATGTGTTTCACTAGAGCATCCGTAAGGACTTGAGGTAGACATTTCCCTATTGGTATTTTGAAATCGTGTGTGAACCTTATTTTCCCCTATGATCTTGGTCCTTGTGTGAATTAGTTTGTGAAACATGCGAGTTTTGTTGGAAATGACCCTTAGAGCCGAGAGAATTCTAAGACAGGGAATCCACTAAGATGTTTTATCTCACCCCATGTTGATGTTGTTATTTCAGGTACTTCAGGTTCCGCTAAGGGTAAGGATAAGGCGACTTGATTATCCTTACTAGTTGATGGCTTAGTCTTCCACTGTGGACTTTTGAGATCTTCGGATCTAGTTCTTAGATCTTTTTGTAGTTGAACATCTTGTACTATTATATAGCCTTGTTTAGTGCCTTATGTTCTAGTGGCTATATTTATGCAATGTGTTGCTAAGAACTCATTTGTATTTCAGTACCAAATGTTTAATATTATATATGAAAAATATGCTTTATGTATGTCTTTTGTATATAGGTATTACACTTTCACAAGATGAACAACTATATGAACCATTATGTCAAAAAAAGACGGAGGAAAATACATTTCAAGACCACACAAGGTAATTACAATCTCTTTTTGTAGTGTTGGTAAGATCTCGGGATCGATCACCTTACTACAAATGGACCTAAAGAAAAAACACAATTTAGTTATGGAAATTCTTACTTTTTATGCAAAAATAGAATGTATACCTATCGGTAGAAAATGTTCCATTATAACATGGCAATCATGTGTCTTCAAATTCTTCAAATTGAGGTCTTTCATAGAAACAAGTCTTCTGATATCTGATGAGTATCCTTCTGGAACCTTAACTTCACTCAGAGACTTACACAATTTTTTTTCTCCTTTCTAGATAAAGTAAAAGCAGCAGGTGGTAGATATGTTCGTTTTCCTTTCTTCACGGGTGCTAATTCATTTCTCATTCCCATTTTTAACATGTCCTCCCTTGCTTTAAGGCCATCATTATACTTGCCTTTTATATTGAGTAATATACCGATAACACTTTCAAATACATTTTTTCAATATGCATAACATCGAGAAAATGTCTCACGTACAAAGACTTCCAATATGGAAATTCAAAAAATATCGACCTTTTCTTCCACCCACCTTTGATAACCTTATATGCAAAAGGCTTGCCAAACTCTGTACGCATATCTTTCACCTTTTCAAAAACTTGGTCACCTGACAATGTGGGTGGAGCTTTACGCTGTTCGGTGTCTCCATTGAATGATTTTCTCCACCCACGGTAGTGATGTTTAGAATGTAAGAATCTACGATGACCGAGAAACACATTCTTTTGACAAAGTTCCAATCGAATCGTATCGGTTCCGTCTTCACAAATAGGACACGCACGTTGACCTTTAATTCTATACCCAAATAGATTCCCGTATACTGGAAAATCATTAATTGTGCCAAACAACATCGCCCTCAAATTGAAACTTTCTTTCCTATATCCATCATAAACCTCCACACCGTTCTCCTACAAAATCTTTAAATCTTCGATCAAAGGTGTCAAGTACACGTCTATGTCATTCCCTGGATGTTTAGGCCCAAAGATTAACATAGATAACATCATGTACTTACGCTTCATAGATAGCCATGAAGGTAGGTTATAAATCATAAGAATCACAGACCATGTGGTATGTGAGATACTTTGAAGACCATGCGGGTTCATTCCATCAGTTGATAATGCCAAGCGAAGGTTTCTTGCTTCTTCTCCAAACTCAGGATAATCATTATCAATCTTCGACCACTATGGTGAATCAACTAGATGCCGATACTTTCCATCAATAATTCTTTCATCTGCATGCCAAGTCAGATGTCTTGCATCGGTTTCACTACGAAACATGCGCCTAAATCTCGGAATTATGGGAAAATACCATAAGACTTTTGTGGGAGACAATCTTTTCTTATATCGAGACAAACCACATTTAGGGCACTCAGTTAACGATGCATATTCGTTATGAAACAAAATGTAATCATTAGGACAAACATGTATCTTATCATAGCTCATGCCAATAGAGCACAACATTTTTTTGCCTCAAAGGTTCGATTAGAAAGAACATTATCATCTGATAGCATTTCTCTCATAAGGGCCAACAACTATGTGAAACTTTTATCCGACCATCCATTGCCCGCCTTTAAGTATACAACTTTAATACCGCAGACAGTCTTGAGAATTTAGTGCAACCTTTGTACAGCGGTTTCTCTGCATCGCTTACCATCCTCTCAAAAATTTCATGACAATCATGAAGATCTTCTTCAAGTGCTTCTACAATCTCTTCAACTCGATCACAATCGTATGTTTTTGTGTCTTTGTCGTATGAAGCATAGGTCGTATTACGTTTTCCACTCGGTTCAACATTCTCGTTAATTTTATCACCATGAAATATCCAACACTGATAACTTTGATCAATTCCATGCCTCAATAAATGCGATTTCAATCCATCTGTGTCAACCTTACCAATATAACAACAACGCAAGCAAGGACAATGCATTCATCTGGGGTTTTCAGCGTGTTGAACAACAAACTTAACGAATTCTGCAACCCCATTCTCGTACTCTTTGGTCATTCGATCAACACAGATCCATGTTTTATCCATGGTTTTGCTACTTATTAAGGTAAACAATCAATATCAACTTCAGTAACGTATACATAACCAATATTTCTCCAAATGACAATAGCCCAGTTAAATCCAGATGAAAATACATAACTAAGGTAGTATCTTCGAATATTCTAACAACTTTCAAGTTCACTTCATTTTCTCACATTTAACAGATATTTACATCATTGAAGTTGAAAATAGAGTTTCATATAATAACAACAATATTAGACTTATCGAACATAACACCAATGACTAACATATCTCCGTATCCTAAATGTTTTAAACAAAAACTCCGTATCCTAAATGTTTAATTTTAATTTAGAATTATTGCACATAACACTAATATTAGACTTATCGAACATAACACTAATATTAGACTTTCAAGTTCACTTTCATTATAACAATATAACAATAATATTAGACTTATGGAACATAACAACAATATTAGACTTATCGAACATAACACTAATGTTTAATTTTAATTTTTTATATATGTATTTTAATCGTATCGTATCCTAAATTTTTCAATGACTAACGTATCTCCGTATCCTAAAAGTTTTATCCGTGCTTCATAGATTTTAACCAAAAACTCAGTCAAGAAAATAACCAAAAACATTATGACTTATCGAACATAACAACAACAATGTACCTTATGAGAACTCAGTAGAGGACGAACTCGGACGAACTCAGTCAAGAAAATGGAAGAACTCGGTTGCTTTTCGAACTCAGTCTACAGATTCAACAAAAAAACATCTCATGTAATGAAGCCAACAACTCAGTGTTTATATTTATATAAACTCGGTGTATATACATAGTAACTACAAAAGAACAAGAACAAGAACACTATCCATCAATGAATCTTATGGTTCATACTGTATATACATAGTAACTAACTCAGTTTATATACATGGTTATGCAACTTTTCAACAATAAAACAAGCAAGAACAAGAACAAGAACAATACCATGAACAAGAACAATACCATGAACGAAGAACATGTACCTTTTTGAACGGAAGACGACAGTTGTACGTCGGAGGATGACGGAGGACGACGATAGACTTCACGGAGGTAGAATGTGGTGGACGGCGGTGGAGGTAAGACTGTTGAAGCTTGTTAGGGCGAAAATGGCGATTTCTGTTCGTCATTCGCAGAAGAGAGGGAAAGGAAGAAATGAAAATAGAACTGTATATTTTTAATATAATTAGACCTTAGACAACGCTTTTGATAAAAGTGCTTTCTAAGGTAGGCCTTAGACAGCGCTTTTGAAAAACGCTGTCTAAGCCCCCCCTTAGACAGAGCTTTTGGTTTTAATTTTTTTAAAAATTGAAAGGCTTTAGACAGCGCTTTTGACAAAGCGCTGTCTAAGGCCTACCTTTAAAAGTGCTTTCTAAAAGCGCTGTCTAAGGCCTATCTTAGAAAGCGCTTTTTCAAAAGCGCTGTATAAGGTAGGACTTTTAACAACGCTTTTTTTAATTTTTTTTGAACAATTTCCGTGTTTGCTATTAATTTTAACCTTAGACAGCATTTCCTAAAGAAAGCGTTGTCTAAGGTGCGCTGTTAAATGTCATTTTTGTTGTAGTAGAACTCTCGACCCCTCTTTCATGGTCTAGTATGATCTCTATTTCATGATCATACCCTCGACCCCTATTTCATGGTCACGTACGATCGTTATTTTATGATCGCACCAACATCACAATGATCCCCACTAGGATCCAAACGAACATACCCTACCTTGGTATATTATTCTAACCATGCACATGTCATGCAACATCAATGACATTCATGCATATACACAACAACTATCATACAACAACTTACCACCATACCGAACATCATAAACACCATACGTCTTTGCATACAATAACATATTCATCATCAACAAAACATATATAAAATAACACAACATACATCAACATGTTACATTCACATATATCGACAACAATGTCATGTAACTACAATAACTACAACAACCGTACATGGCAACAACAACAACCAATAAACATATCGACACATGTTCATTTTAAGTTATGTTAATTATCCCTCTAATTAAGCTTATAACTCCCTTCTAACTACTTCTAACAACACCACTTCGATTCCTCTCCATTACTATATTAATTAAATAATTTTAGGGAATTTTTCAGAATTAAATAATTTTAATTTTCACTCCAGGTCTCGCTAAGCGAGCAACTCTCTGTAATTCAATCTCCAAAATTCCCACCTGCTTGCTAAGCGAGCTCTTAGCGAGCTCTGCGATTTTCGCAGTTCTCCCTCTACGGTCAAATCAACCTCCTGCTATGAAAATACATCACAAAAACTAGTTTTCTAGCCAACAATTGCAGAATTTTCATCATACATCGTCTAATTCATACATTCATCACACAACATCAACAATTACTAACGATTCAAGACATTTTCGTCTAACATCACCCAAACCCCTAATTCTTCTAATTCGCAACACAATACGACATTCCCAATATCTAACCCTTAAGAGTCGGAAGAATCCCACCCTTACCTTTGTTTTGATGAGAAATCTCTTCTTCTCCGCGGATTCTTCTTCAAAAACCCTGACCTTTCTCCTTCTTCCTTCTCTCTTTCTCGATCTTTCTATCATTCACACAAAACACGACAACTTTCCCTTTTTCCTTATTTCAATCATAACCCCTTAGACCCAATCTATGGTCTTCTTCATTTACCCTCACTAACCATCACCAATTTACCATTCTACCCCTAACTCCTTAATTTCCACATATTTAATTATTTCCATATAATATTATTCCTATAAATACATATTATATTAAATAATATTCACTTCCTTCCACACACAAAATACAACAATTCCAAATAATTAATTAAATAAAAATCGGGGCGTTACAACTCTCCCCCACTTAGAATGTTTTTGTCCTCGAAAACATACCTCATTCAAAAAGATTCGGATATGACTCTCACATCTTGCTCTCTAATTCCCACCTCATGCTTCCACCGAAAACTCCTCCTCAAACCACCTTCACAAGAACAATCTCTTTGCCTCTTAACTTATTTACCTCATGATCATCAATTCGTTCTGGTAATGCTTTAATTGTAAGATTATCTCTTACCTCAACTTCATCCATCGATATTACATGTGACAGATCCTGAACATACTTTTGAAGCTGAGAAACATGGAATACATCATGTAAATTGGACAATCTCGGTGGCAATGACATTCTATAAGCAATAGGTCCAACTCTTGCATAAATCTGATACGAACCAATGAATCTAGGAGTAAGCTTCCTCGACTTCAAAGCTTGTCTCATGCCGGTCACCGGAGTAACCCTAAAAAACACGTGATCTCCTTCTTGAAACTCAATATCTTTCCATCTCTTATCATGGGAAGTCTTCTACCTACTCTGTGAAGTTCTCATCTTATCTCGAATCAACTTCACCATCTCAGTAGTCTACTGCACAATATCAGGTCCAAGTACAACACTCTCACCTAATTCATGCCAACACAAAGGTGTCTAACATCTTCGACCATACAATGCTTCAAACTGCACCATTCCTATACTGGAATGATAACTATTATTATAAGTAAAGTCGATCAACGACAAATGACTATCCGAAACACCTCCCTGTTCAAGCACACAAGCCTTCAACAAATCTTCCAAAGATTGTATCGTCCTCTCTGTCTATCCATCAATCTGAGGATGATAAGCTGAACTCAACTTCAACTTTGAACCTAATGCCTCTTGCAAACTCTCCCAAAATCTAGAAGTAAACCGTGGATCTCTATCCGACACAATACTCAAAGGAATTCCTTGAAACTTCACAATCACATTGACATATATCCCTGCCAATCTCTACAAAGAATAAGTAATACCGATCGAAATAAAATGCGCTGACTTCGTCAACCTATCAACAATCACCCAAATAACATCATGCCCTCTCAGAGTATTAGGTAACCCCATAACAAAATCCATTAAGATACTATCCCATTTCCCCTCGGGAATATCCAACGGTTGCATCAAACCAACAGGTTTTTGATGTTCCACTTATGACTTCTGACAAGTCAAATATGCATAAAAAAATAAGCCACATCACGCTTCATACCAGACCACCAAAATATCTTCTTCAATTCTTGATATATTTTCGTCGCTCTCGGATGAATACTCAAACCACTTCTATGTCCTTCCTTTAGAATCATTCTCTTCAATTCAAGATCATCAGGAATACAAATACGATCCCGGAATCTTAATACTCCGCATTCATCAACTCGAAACTTATTACCTCCAACCCGTTCATCGTTGACCATCAAGTCCACCAATTTCACATCTAACTTCTGACTCTCCCGAATACGATCAAGAAAATCATTTTTAACTTTTAGCATTCCCAATATTACACTATGAGGTGTCTTTTCACAAACCAAACTCATATCTCTAAATTGTTCAATAAACTCTAACTCTCTAGCCATCATGATCGACATATGAAATGTCTTTCGACTTAAGGCATCAACTACCATATTAGCTTTACCAATATGATAATTCATACTAAAATCATAGTCCTTCAAGAATTCTAACCAACGTCTCTACGTCATATTCAACTCTTTCTGATCAAACATATATTTTAAACTCTTGTGATCACTATAAACCTCAAATATCGAACCATACAGATAATGCCTCCAAATCTTTAATACAAAACCACAGTTGCTAAATCCAAATCATGGGTAGGACAATTCCTCTCATGAATTCTCAACTGACGCGAATCATACACCACTACCTGACCGTCCTGCATCAACACTCCACACAATTCCATCAAAGAAGCATCACAATAAACCACAAATGGTTCATCTGATTTTGGTAAGGTAAAAAATGGAGCAGTAGTCAACTTCTTCTTTAGCTCAACGAAACTCTTTTCACACTGGGCATCCCACACAAACGCTTTATTCTTACAAGTTAATTGAGTCAACGAAAGTGCCAACTTCAAAAATCCTTCAATAAATCTTCGATAATAACCAACTAATCTCAAGAAACTTCTAGTTTTTGTCACTGACTTTGGAGTCTGCCAATGTAGCACTGCATCTACCTTGGATGGATCCACAATAATCCCTTTTTCCGAAATCACATGACCAAGAAAACTCACCTCCTTCAACCAAAACTCGCGCTTTGACAACTTAGCATATACCTTATTCTCTTTCAACACTTGCAACATAATTCACAAATGTTCAACATGTTCTTCTTCTGACTTAGAGTAAATCAGAATATCATCTATAAGAACAACAACAAATTGATCCAAATAATCATGGAAAATTCGGTTCATATATTCCATGAATACTCTAGGTGCATTAGTAACTCCAAATGGCATCACTACATATTCATAGTGTCCATACCGAGTCCTAAAAGTGGTCTTATGCACATCTTCATTTTTCACTCTTATCTAATGATAACCCGATCGCAGATTGATCTTACTAAACACACGAGCACCAATCAACTGATCCATCAGATCATCTATCCTTGGTAACAGATACTTTGTTCTTAATTGTCACCTTATTCAGTTGCCTGTAATCAATACACAGTCTCATGCTACCATATTTATTTATCACCAACAATACCAGAGCTCCCCAAGGCAACACACTCGGTCTCACAAACTTCTTTTCTAATAGTTCCTCTAACTGTTTCTTCAACTCAGATTACTCGGAAGCTGACATACGATACAGTGCCATCGAAATAGGTCTAGTTCCTGGCACAAGATCAATACTGAACTCCACCTCTCTCTGGAGGAACGTCTACAATATCATATGGAAAAAATTTCGGGAAATCTCTCACCACTTGCAATTCACCGATTAGCATACCCTTTTTCATCGATAAAGATGCAAACAATGCCAAAACTTTCACTTCTTCATTCAAAAGCTCTTTCAACTCTTGAGCAGACAAATAACCAGCTTCTTCTTCCTCTTCATTAGGAGTAAGAAACCGAACCGACTTACTGAAGCAGTTAATATAAACATGGTTGAACTCAAACCAGTTCATACCCAGCATCACATTCAAACCTCCCAACAACAAACAAATAAAATCCACACCAAAGTCCTTACCAAAAATCGATAACAAACAATTCAAGCACATGAGAGAAGTAGTTAACGACCCATCAGCAGGAGTCTCGATAACCATTTCTCCTTTCATAGGGGAAACAAAAAGTCCTAGTCTTCTCACACAGTTAATGGAAATAAAACAGTGCGTATCACATGTGTCAATCATAACAATCAAAGGAATACTATTAATATAAAAAGTACCTCTGATCAAACGATCCTCACTAGAATTATACTAGAAGTATGTGTCCCTATCAAAGCGAACATCTTTCCTCCAGTTGCAACTTTCTTCGGTTTCTGGCAATGCGTACTGATATGACCTTGCTCCCCACAATTATAGCAAGTAACCAGATTAGTCTTGCACTCCGCACTCAAATGTCCAGGCTGACCATACTTAAAAAATTTCTTCGTCTCACTCATGCACTCACTGACATGATGACCCAACTCACTGTTGGTGTAAGCCCTAGAGACCAATACGTTTGGTACTTGTATCGAATTATTTATTAATAATAAAAGGCATTTCTTTATTATGTTTGTTTTTCCAAAATGATAAAGTCCCTATAATAGCTAGTTCTTTTAATGAAATATTAAGTGTGACTTAATCATGAAACTCCATTAAACATAAGGACACTATTCTTAAAGCATCCATAGTCGAGATTTAATGTGAAATGGGATATCCTTAAAGCATTAAGACTATTATGTAGATAGACTGATGATCACATCTCATGGATCATGGATAAGGAGTTATCAAGACTGATGACCACTATGAAAGTACTACATAGAATGATATGCAAAATGTCATAAGTTACTCTCATGGTGATAGTGGTGTATACCACCCTTCGACCTAAAACTACTATGGACCCTAGATGTAGAGTAAAGTACTTTATTGTTAATCAAACGTTGTTCGTAACTGGATGATCATAAAGACAGTTGATGGGTACTTCACAAAGCATGTTGAGGGACCTGATTAGCCTAGATGGAATTTGCCCATCCTGTATCACAGGATAAATGTCTAAGGGCCCAATATTGAACTGGACAAGGATTCCCCGATATATGCCTTATGTTCAATATAGACATAAGGGCAAGAGAGTAGTTGTACACACAAATACTATCACAAACAGTTTTGTCAGATCACATGACAATTTTGTGACTTGGATAGTAGTGATGTGTTGCTAGATACCCCTCACTGTTTATTATGTTAAATACATTATTTAATATAATTGTCAACGTTACAAAATCCTACAGGGTCACATAGATAAGGACAATTAGAGAAAAGATGGAATAAATAAGGTACACCGCAAGGTATGGTGCACTAGAATGGAATACGGAATATGGTAAGGTACCATATGATATAATAATAATATTTATTATTAATTTTATAATAAGTATAAAATAATAAAATTATGGTTATTATAATAATAGTTATTATAATAATATAATAATATTATTATTAATGAGTTGGACTTTTAGGTTAAAGCTCACACAAGTAGTTCTATAAATAGAACCCTTGTGAAGAAACTCATAAGTTGTTGTTTTGAAACCCTGGCCGTATTCCTTTTTCCTCTTCTTTCATTCTAAACCTTTATTCGTAACCAGCTAGCAGTGTGATTGAAGGAAGTTGTTCATGTGGACTGAGTAGAGGCACAGTTCATCGTACAACGCTCGTGATCAAATCAGAATCAAAGGTTTCAAGTGCCACAAGAGGTAAATATTTGATCATAGATCATGCCCTTTCGTTAGGATCTCTAAAGGGAAATTTTGTTTTTTGCTGCAATTTTATAGGCAATTTCCCTTCAGTGGTATCAGAGCCACTTACGAAACCATGAATCTGGTAATTGTTTACTTTTTGACAATTTTATTTTAATTGGATTAAAACACGTAAAATTGTAAATTTTGTTTTAATTGGACTAAAACACATAAACAAAAATTAAATCAAATCCAGATATTAAATTTTAGCATCAGATTGTGTACGGTTTGGATGATTGATATTGACTATGCTTCGATATCCGACAATAGTATGGTGAAGCAACAATATGTCAATTGTCCTTAAGTTACACATATATGATCACTCTAATTCATATATGATATGAATAAATTTGATGCAAAGAAGGTATATTGGATATACTATTTTATTTCATTAGTTCAATTAGAGTAATGATTATCATTCGGTTGTGCGATCTGTGGTTATATGCTTCAGAATCCGACTTTAGTATGGTGAAGAAATTACATACAGATCAATCATATTGAATAGTTGATCATGTTGCGTTGATGGTATGAAATATTTCATTGGAGAGTGATGGCATAAGGGTTGCGCCGTCTGCAATTAAAAACACGCTGCGACGGTCACCAATGAGAATGCGACGGTCGTCACAAGGTTTGAGAACAAGACGGTCATCATGCAAGGTGTGACGGTCATCACAAGGTTTGAGAACGAGAAAGTCGTCATGCAAGGTGTGATGGTCGTCACAAGGTTTGAGAACATGGCGTTCGTCATGCAAGGTGTGATAGTTGTCACATGAGTAACGGCCGTGACGTGCAACGCAAGGGTTGCGAAAAATTCTACAATAATAATAAAAGGGTTTATTATTATTTTTTGTTGAAATTTAATTTGATTTGTTTTATCAACCAAACTTAAATTAATAATAATAATAATAAAATCATTTTATTAATTTTTTGTGTGATGATCAGTTATGGCCTTAGTTTATATTTTTTTTTGTTTTTGGATTTTATAAATACGACCCGCGTGTCGTGCCTCTCTCCTATTCTCTTAATGTAATTTTTTTTCTCATCACACTCCCTCGTATGTAAAACGAGTTTATTTTATGTAATGAATTATTATGAAGAAATAGAAGACTACAAAATAAAGAAGGACAACATTGGAGATCTTGCTAGGTGAAGTGAAGATCGTTATTAGGTTTAGTTTAGTTCTCTCATTGGCTTGGGAGAACAATTACGCTAGGGGCCATAACTATTTCATTTGTTTGTATGTTGATATAAATATTGTATGTGTGAGGAACGATTTATATGATAAATAAGTTGTGAGATCAAATTAATTAAAAACCCTACAAAACTAAATATTAAGTTTTTGCTTTCCAAAATATAGAACTCATCAAGACTAATATCAAATTATGTAGGTTTCGCCTAACGCGAGGTGTATATTCTATATTGGTAAGGTGCGATGGGATAAATGTAATATCCAATTTCTAAAATAATGGGTCAAACTTAACTAAACAAAATATAATAAGATCATATGATGGATTGGAATAAGGAGTTATTCACCCAACTGAAATATTCGAGAATTGTATTAGATGCAATTGGAAGGAGTTCCTACCTAAATAGCTGAGTTTTGTGTAATCGGCCTAACGTTGACTTAAAACAAACGAAAGATGGATCTCGATCCACTAGAAAATCTTCCAACGGGATTTTCCGAATCAAATGATGAGGGTCATTTATTTTGAGAAAAATAGTGGGAGCATATTTAATTAAAGGCCTAATTGGATATGTTTAATGATACTAATATCCCCACCATCTTTTAATGTAGATTACCATGACAAACAACATGTCTAATAACATTTTGCGAACAATCCTGGATAAGGAAAAATTGTTTGGGACAAATTTTCTAGATTGGCACCGAAATCTGAGGATTGTCCTCAAACATGACAAAAAGTTGTATGTCTTAGAGACAATTGTTCTTGATGAGGAACCTCCTAGTTCAGCTCCTAAAGCTGAAAGAGATGCTTATAAGAAGCATTTCGATGATGCTAATGAAATTGCTTGCCTCATGCTGGATACCATGAATTCTGAATAACAAAGGCAATATGAAAACATGATAGCGTTCGATATGATTGAACATCTAAAGATGCTCTATCAAGAGCATGAAAGGTAAGATTTGAAGTTTCGAAAGCCTTTTTCCTAGCCAAGCTAGCTGAGGGAAGCCCAGTAGGACCTCATGTACTTAAGATGATTGGGTATGTGGAGAATCTTGAAAGATTGGTATTTCCCCTCATGAAGGAGCTTGCAACTGATTTGATCCTGCAATCGTGGCTGGATAATTTCGGTCAATTTGTCCTTAATTTCAATATAAATGATATGGAAAAATCTCTTCCTGAATTGCTAAGCATGTTATGAACCGCTGAGCAAAATCTGAAGTCAAAAGGGATATCCATTCTGATGGTCAGTAATATAAAGAAACATAACAAAAGGCCAACCAAGCAGGGTGGTAAATGGAAAGGCAAGGAAGTTTCCAAACCCAAACATATTGCACCTCTTTTGAAGCCTAGTGGAGGCATAGCTAAGGAGGGCACTTGTTTCTATTGTGATAAGACCAAACATTGGAAGAGAAACTGCCCAAAGTACCTGGAAGATAAGAAGAATGGAGTGGAGACTTCAACTTCAGGTATTTTTGTTATAGAAATTAATTTATCTACTTCTGCATCATGGGTATTAGATACTGGATGTGGTTCTCACATTTGTTCCAATGTGCAGGGACTAAAAAGAAGTAGAGATTTGGCAAAAGGTGAAGTTGACCTACGAGTTAGTAATGGAGCAAAGGTTGCTGCTTTAGCTGTAGGAATTTATGATTTGACTTTACCTAGTGGTTTAATAATTCAGTTAGAGAACTATTATTATGTACCTGCAATTAGCAGGAATATCATTTACGTTTCTTGTTTGGACAAGTTTGGTTTTTCATTTATAATAAAGAACAATTGTTGCTCTATTTATTTAAATGATATATTCTATGCTACTGCACAAATGAACAATGGATTGTATGTCCTTTATCTTGAAATGCCAATTTATAACATTAATACTAAAATGATGAAACCTAATAAGTTAAATCCAAGTTACCTTTGGCATTCTCGCTTAGGCCATTTAAATAAGAAACACATTTCCAAACTCCATAAAGATGGACTATTGGACTCTTTTGAATACGAATCATATGATACATGCATATCTTGTTTAATTGGAAAGATGACAAAGAACCCATTCACAGGAAAAATGTGAAATGGAAAATGATCTTTTGGCCCTCCTACATACTGATGTATGTGAACCACTGAACAAGCAGCTAGAGGAGGTTTTCAATACTTCATCACATTTACTGATGATTTCAGTAGATATGGTTATGTGTATTTAATGAAACACAAATATGAATCCTTTAAAAGTTCAAGGAGTTTAAGAATGAAGTACAAATACAATTAGGTAAGAATATTAAAACTCTTCAATCAGATCGAGGCGGTGAATATTTAAGCCTAGAGTTTGATGACCATCTAAAAGAGTGTGGGATTCTATCCCAACCCACTCCTCCTGGAACACCACAATGGAATGATGTGTCTGAGAGAAGAAATCGAACCTTGTTAGACATGGTCCGATCCATGATGAGTCACGCCGATCTTCCAAACTCCTTTTGGGGACATGCACTACTGACAACAGCTTACAGACTTAACCGTGTTCCATCCAAAAAGGTAGAAAAGACACCAAATGATATATGGAGTGGTAAGAAACCACATATGTCTTACATGAAGGTTTGGGGTTGTGAAGTTTATGTGAAATGTCAAGTTTCAACTAAGCTTGAGCCAAAATATGAAAAATTCTTATTTGTAGGATATCCTAAAGAAACAAGAGGGTATTACTTCTACAATCCTTTTGAGGGAAAAGTGTTTGTCGCTCGAACTGGAGTCTTATTGGAAAGAGATTTCATTTCTAAAGGAATTAGTGGGAGGAAAGTAGAGCTTGAAGAAATTCAAGAATCACAAAGCATTGATACACCTATGGAGGAATTAGAGCAGGAATCACAAACAGTTGTGGAAGAGCAACCTGCTCAAGTAGAACAAAACCAATGTAGGTCGAGCAGGATACATCACCAACCAGAGAGATATGGATATCTCATAATTGATCAAGGTGATGTATTACTCATGGATCAATATGAGCATGTAACCTACCAAGAGGCTATAACTGGTCAGAGTCTGCTAAGTGGCTAGAAGCCATGAAACCTGAAATGGATTCCATGTACACAAACCAAGTTTGGACCTTGGTAGAGCCTCCTGTAGGAGTTAATCCTATAGGATGCAAGCAGGTCATCAAAAAGAAGACTGGCGTGGATGGTAAGGTACATAACTATAAGGCAATATAGGTAGCTAAGGGTTATAAACAAATTCATGGGATAGACTATGATGAAACCTTTTCACCAGTTGCAATGCTTAAATCTGTTCGGATTTTACTTGCTATCGCTGCATATCATGATTATGAAATATGGAAGATGGATGTCAAGACTGCTTTCCTTAATGGGAATCTTCTTGAGGATGTGTACATGACACAACCTGAAGGATTTGACATACCTGAAGAAGGTCATAAGATATGCAAGTTACAGCGATCAATCTATGGATTGAAGCAAGCTTCCAGAAGATGGAATCTTTGTTTTGATGAAACTGTAAAACAATATAGATTCATAAAGAATGAAGAAGAGCCTTATATCTACAAGAAGGTTAGTGGGAGCATGATCATTTTCTTGGTATTATATGCAGATGACATATTACTCATTGGAAATGATATCCCTACCTTGCAACAAGCAAAATCTTGGTTAGGGAAATGCTTTTCTATGAAGGACCTTGGTGAAACAACCTATATATTAGGAATCAGGATCTATAGAGATAAATCACAAAAAATTCTTGGCCTAAGTCAGAGTACATACATAGACAAAGTATTGAGACGCTTTAATATGCATGATTCCAAGAAAGGATTCATACATATGCAACATGGCACATGTCTATCAAAAACACAATCCCCTTCAACTAAGGAAGAAAGGGATTGCATGAATAAGATTCCATATGCATCTGCAATAGGATCTATCATGTATGCCATGTTATGTACTCGACCAGATGTCTCGTATGCTTTAAGTGTAACATGTATGTACCAATATGATCCTGGTGATGCTCACTGGGTAGCTGTCAAGAATATCCTTAAGTACTTGAGAAGGACTAAGGATACATTCTTGATATACGGAGGTCATGAAGAGCTCACGGAAATTGGTTACACCGATGCTAACTTCCAGAAAAATAAGGATGACTACAGATCGTAATCTGGTTATGTGTTCTGCCTAAATGGCGGTGATGTAAGCTGGAAGAGTTCAAAGCAAGAGATAGTTGTTGATTCTACAACCGAGGTCGAGTATATTGCTACCTCAAATTCAGCAAAGGAAGCTGTTTGGATCAAGAAGTTCATCAGTGAACTTCGAATAATCCATAGCATTGTGGATCTCATTGATCTTTATTGTGATAACAACGGTGCCATCGCACAAGCTAAGGAGCCTAGATCTCACCAACGAACCAAGCACATACTTAGGCGTTATCATCTCATTCGAGAGATAATAGATCGGGGAGATGTAAACATATGTAAAGTACCTACACTTGACAATATTGCAGACCCATTGCAAAGCCTCTTGCGCAACAGAAGAATGATGATCATACTAGATCTATGGGTATTAGGGGTATGCCTGATTGGCTCTAGTGCTAGTGGGAGATTGTTGGTGTAAGCCCTAGAGGCTAATACTTTTAGTACTTGTATCGAATTATTTATTAATAATAAAAGGAATTTCTTTATTATGTTTATTTTTCCAAAATTATAAAGTCCCTAGAATAGCTAGTTCTTTTAATGAAATATTAAGTGTGATTTAATCATGAGACTCTATTAAACATAAGGACACTAAGCATCCATAGTCAAGCTTTAATGTGAAATAGGATAGTCTTAAAGAATTAAGACTATTATGTAGATAGACTAATGATCACATCTCATGGATCATGGATAAGGAGTTATCAAGTCTTGACATAAGTATGAATATTAGGAGTAATATTTATACGGGATTGACCCACTATGAGAGTACTACATAGAATGTTATGCAAAATGTCATAAGTTACTATCATGGTGATAGTGGTGTATACTACCCTTTGACCTAAAACTACTATGGACCATAGATGTAGAGTCAAGTAATTTATTACTGATCAAACGTTGTTTGTAACAGGATCATTATAAAGACAATTGATGGGTACTTCACAAAGCATGCTGAGGGACATGAGTAGCCTAGATGGAATTTTCCCATCCTGCATAACAGGATAAATTTCTAAGGGCCCAATATTGAACTGGACAAGGATGACATGGTATATGCCTTGTGTTCAATATAGACATAAGGGCAAGAGAGTAGTTGTACACACAAATACTATCACAAACAGTTTTGTCAAATCACATGACAATTTTGTGACTTGGATAGCAGTGATGTGTTGCTAGATACAACTCACTATTTATTATGTTAAATACATGATTTAATATAATTGTCAACGTTGCAAAATCCTACAGGGTCACACACATAAGGACAGTTAGAGAAAAGGTGGAATAAATAAGGTACACCGTAATGTATGGTGCACTAGAATGGAATACGGAATATGGTAAGGTACCATATGATATAATAATAATATTTATTATTAATTTTATAATAATTATAAAATAATAAAATTATGGTTATTATAATAATACTTATTATAATAATAGTTATTATAATAATATAATAATAATATTATTACTGAGTTGGGCTTTTAGGTTAAATCCCACACAAGTAGTTCTATAAATAGAACCCTTTTGAAGAAGCTCATAAGTTGTTGTTTTGAAACCCTAACTGTATTCCTTTTTCCCCTCCTTTCACTCTAAACCTTCATTAGTAACCAACTAGCACTGTGATTGAAATAAGCTGTTCATGTGGACTGAGTAGAGGCGTTGTTCGTCGTACAACGCTCGTGATCAAATAGGAATAAATGGTTTCAAGTTCCACAAGAGGTAAATATTTTATCACAGATCATGCCCTTTCGTAAGGATCTCTAAAGGGAAATTTTGTTTCCGCTGCAATTTTATCGGCAATTTCCCTTCACTCACCACATCTGTAACACTTCAGAGAAGCAGGAGCACCTCTCCCACTTGGCCTTTTTTGCCCTTAACTTGTTTTTGTATACCTTTATTAGCTGGGACTGCATAAGGTTTTCCATAATGCACCTATTATTTTCCTCTCCTCTCAGTCAAACTCTTGAAATGATCAGACCGAGCTTTGCTGTCTTCCTCAAATATTCTACAGCAATCCACCAAATCCGGAAATCTTCGGATCCTCTGATAACCAATCGCCTGCTTAATCTCAGGCCTCAAACCATTCTCGAACTTAACACATTTCGAGAATTCAGCAGTCACCTCACTATAATGCGGATAAAATTCACCGGATCAGTAAACTTGGCAGCATACTCGGTAACCGACATACTTCCTTGCTTCAACTTCAAGAACTCGATCTCTTTCTTTCCCCTTACATCTTCAGGAAAATATTTCCTCAGAAATTCTTTTCTAAACACAACCCATTTGACTTCCTCACCAGACGCATCCAACCGTTAACACGTACCAACCCACCAGTACTCAACTTCTGCCACCAACTTGTGAGCACCCAACCGTACCTTACTACCTTCAGAACACTCCATCACTTTTAAAATCCTCTCGATCTCCTTGAGCTAATCTTGTGCTCCATCAGGGTCATACTCCCCCTTGAATGTAGGTGGATCATTCTTCCTGAACTCATCGCATTCACAATCCCCAGCATGCATCGGGTTTTGCACAACCTGAGCCATCGCCTGCATAGCAGCGACAAATGCAATATCGTTTCTCCCAACCATTCTAAATCTGTCACACAAAAACAAAATCCAAACAACAGATAAGAATTCTACAGTAACACTCAACACTTAACAATGACACAATGACACAACGACTCAACTACTTGGCCGGACGGAACTACCTGCTCCGATACCACTTTGTAACACCCAAATTTCCCCACAAATATATAAATAAAAATCAGAGTTATTAAATTCCACAATTTATTTTGAGTGTCACAATCAACTAAAACCACACAGCTCAAATGATACATTTTACAAAAATAGTTCAACTTGCAGCGAAAAACTTCGTAAGAAATATAAAGTAGTATTCAGATACAAAATGTTTTCTTAAAAATAAATAAACAAGAGCAAACATCGTCCCGACACCCAAAGCACGTATCAGAGCTGACTCCTAAAAATGCGAAGCACACCGACTTCACTAACCACCACTCGACTTATCTTGATCACCTACACGTTACCAACAAAAGGGTAACATTCAAACAGAAGGGGTGAGATACTTACATCACAAAAGAGAAAAATAATAAGAATAGAGAAAGTATCGAAATTAGATCACCACTTCTCAATAACAACGATTAAACAAACACATCAGAACACATATCAACACCATACACATCAATAACAACTTATGCAATGAGACTCTATTGACTCCATGCATGCGACACCATAATTCGATCTCTATTTCAAGATCCAGTTCTCGTCGAAACTCTCGACCCCTCTTTCGTGGTCCAATATGATCCCTATTTCATGATCACACCCTCGAGCCCTATTTCATGGTCACGTACGATCCCTATTTCATGACCGCACAACATCACAATGATCCCAACTAGGATCCAAACAAACATACCCTACCTTGGTATATTGTTCCAACCATGCACATGCCATGCAACATCGATGACATTCATGCATATACACAACAACTATCATACAACAACTTACCACCATACCGAACATCATCAACATCATGCGTCTTCACATACAACAACATACTTTACATCAACAAAACATACATAAGACAACATAACATACATAAAAATGTTACATTCACATATATCGACAACATTGTCATGTAACAACAACAACAACCGTACATGGCAACAACAACCAACAAACATATCAACACATGTTCATTTCAAGTTATGTTAATTATCCCTTTAATTAAGCCCATAACTACCTTCTAACTACTTCTAACAACACCACTTAGATTCCTATCCATTACTATATTAATTAAGAAATTTTAGGGATTTTTTCAGAATTAAATTATTTTAATTTTCACTCCAGGTCACGCTAAGCAAATAAACCTCTTGCTACGAAAATACATCATAAAAACCAGTTTTCTAGCCAATAATTGCAGGATTTTTATCATACAACGCCTTAACGATTCAACAAAATTTCGTCTAACATCACCCAAACCCCTAATTCTTCTAATTATCAACACAATACCATATTCCCATTATCTAACCCTTAAGAGACGGAAGAATCTCACCCTTACCTTAGTTTTGATGAGAAATCTCTTCTTCTCCGTTTATTCTTCTTCAAAACCCTTGACCTTTCTCCTTCTTCCTTCTCTCTTTCATGATCTTTCTATCGTTCACACAAAACATGACTTCTTTCCCATTTTCATTATTTCCAACTTAACCCCTTAGACCCAATCAATGGTCTTCCTCATTTACCCTCACTAACCATCACCAATTTACCATTCTACCCCTAACTCCTTAATTTCCAAATATTTAATTATTTCCATAAAATATTATTCCTATAAATACATATTATAATAAATAATATTCACTGCCTTCCACACACAAAATAAAAAATTCCAAATAATTAATTAAATAAAAATCGGGGCGTTACAAAAATCACTCTTTGACAACTTATCATAAAACTTTATCTCCTTCAATACCTATAATCATATTTCCAAACATTCCACACCTTCTATTTATTCTCTCATTGGGTCACCTTTCTAATGCTTCAAATCATATGTCCCACAAATTCTTGATTCATGAATTCCATAGAAGACAATGGTTGCATATTTTACATTCTATATTCATCTTATCAATCCAAGGCATATAACCATGCTTCTATCTTACGATTACAGTTCCACATAGTTTAACATTTGCTGATTCCAATTACCATACTTCATACTTATTCTTCGACTCATAACAACACTAATACCACCAGGGAACTTCAAACCATTTGTGATTCATCTCAATTCAAAATCCAAGTTATCACGAACACAATTTTGGTGTTTCCATACTACTCATCGACTAACACAAAACCTCAGGCCATCATCTCCTTCTTCACTCATCACACTTAAACTCTCCAAGGCGAAACTCTTGATTTCACAATTTTCCCTTTTATTAAATCCTCTGACTACTCTTTCTATAACACCGACATCTCGTACGATACCATAGAATCCAATACTAGGAACATGATTACAATAGAACTCCACCTCCCTCTCCTAACAGAATATCTGATACCTCCTTCCAAAATAACTCTGAAATTCACACACAACCGTTAGTTCATCATTGCGACCCTATTTCCAATTTCCATAACACTATCTTCGCATTCTTGGAAAACTTCATAGCCTTAAATCCTTCTCACCTCCAGATATAGGAATTTAAATCAACTAATCTAAACTGTCTACAAGCACCCAACTTAACTCCGTACCATTCACTGTGCAAGCTATCCTATCTTAGCAAGTCACGTCTATCCCATCCAACATGATCACGTTTGTTATCAACAAGAGAGTAAGGGTGATCAGTTCCTCAATTTTTTGATAAACATCCGAAAATCATGATGGGGCATAAACCATCCTTACCAAGTCATAATAGCATTCAACGACACAATACACCATCCTCTCAACGATTGGCAAACTCACGGTTTAACTCCATCCATCAGTTCCAAGAATAACATCACATTGTTCCAACTTAAAGATAATTGTGTACCTCCTAAGAAAACACGTCAGGATATTCCACAATTGTCCTAAAACATTGCCTTCCCTCTTCACAAGGAAGCGAACAACAAGGACACATGACTACCTCCCTTTGAGGCTAACACCTTTCTCTAAATAGTTGAATAGTCCATGCATCACTCCCTCTTACAGCGACACGATATCCCATATCTCAACACCGGGAATATCCAAGAGAGGCATACACTTCTCCCTCACTTGTTTCATTCCCAACATACAATGGAAAACAAAACAAGTACCGACAGTGTTCTCACACACATGTCGTAGATTAAAGAACAACACAACTGCACAATCTGGCCGGACGAACTAACCAGGCTCTGATACCACTTTGTAACACCCAAAATACTACCTACAAATTTCCAATTTAAAATCAGAGTAATTAAATATAAAAATAATTCCGAGTGTTACATCCACTTCAAAATAAGGCTTAAACTGATACCTATACAAATGTTTCATTACAGTGGTAATTTCAAAATAAAAACATAAAATAAAGATTCAGTAGCAACATGCCTTTCTTAGAACAAATAAACAAGAAATAACAATCTTCGTCCTGACACCCCAAAGTATGTATCAGAGCCGACTCCTATAATGTGAAGTGCACCGACTTTACCGATCAAGAACTCTACTAATCCTAATCACCTACACGTTACCAACATAGGGGTAACATTCAAACAAAAGCGGTGAGATACTTACACCAACAAAAGGGAAAAATAATACAAATATAAGCAAGTATCATCAAATATTTACCATTTCTCATCATTCAACAATTAAACAAATACACCGAAATACATAATAATATTATGCACACAAACAATAACATATGCAAATGAGACTCCACCAGACTCAATGCACGCGGTACCATTTATCGATCCCTGTTTCATGATTTAGTTCCTGTCAGAACTCTCGACCCCTATTTCATGGTCCAGTTTGATGCCTATTTAATGATCACACCCTTGACCCCTGTTTCATGGTCACATATGATCCCTATTTCATGATCGCACCAACAACACAATGATTCCCTTTGGGATTCAGATGGATATACCCTACCTTGGTACACCATCCCTAGCTATGCACATGCCATGCACCATCAATGATAATATGCAATGTCTACAACATCTACCTTATGCAACAACATCATCAATAATATACAACAACAACTTCCTCATGCAACAACATCACCAACAACATACAACAACAATTACCTCATGTGACAGCATCACCAACAACATACAACAATAATTACCTCATGTGATAACATCACCAACAACATATATCAACAACTACAATAACACCTAACAACTATTACATCATATAACCACAATGACAACAACAACACATAACAACATCAACAACATATATCTACAACCATAACAACATATAACAACATCAATAACGCCTATCAACAAATACAACAACATATAACAACATCGATAACATCTATCAACATCCACAACATGCATTATCAACTACAACAACATATAACAATATCAATAACACCTACCAACAACTACAACAACAAATAACAACATCGACAACATCTATCAACAACTACAACAACATATAACAACATCAATAATACCTATCAACAACTACAACAACATATAACAACATCGATAACACCTATCAACAACATATAATAACATCGATAACACCTATCAACAACTACAACAACATATAACAACATCGATAACACATATCAACAACTACAACAACATATAACAACATCGATAACATCTATCAACAACTACAACAACATATAACAACATCGATAACATCTATACATACTAACTCATGTTTCTACTACATTGTATTCATTATCCTTCTAACGAGCTCATAACCCCTCCATACATGCCTCTAACATCACCACATCAATCCCCGTTCATTAATATATTAAATAAAGGAGTTTATAGAGTTTTTTTGAATAAAATAATTTATTTTTTACTCCATGTCTCGCTAAGAGACCTCATGCTCGCTAAGCGTGTAACTTTCTACCAAGAAGGATTGAACATTTTCACACGCTTGCTAAGCAAGCTGCAGCTCGCTAAGCGAGGACTACAATTTTTGCAATTTTCCTTCTGCGAACCAGCCAAACCCTGCTATGATTCCTACACCCAAAAACCATTCTTAAGGCCATAAAAATCATAATTTTCACCATTCATACTATAATCAATCACCTAATTCATACAATTATCACAATTTAAACAATTCCTAATTGTTCTAACATGCTTTTCATCATAAAATCCCTCCAACCTCATGGATTCCTACTCAACGAATTTATGCATGCTATTCGTATTATAAAACCCTTAGGAGATAAAGAAATCCTACCTTTACCTTAATTTGATGGACGATTTCTTTCTCCTAGTCGGAATTCTCCTCTACAAGCTCTTGCCCTAGTTCATTCTTCTTCCTTCCTCTCTATTCACACGCTTCAACTCACAATCAGTTTTCATGAACTGATTCCCTTTTTTCCTAAATTCCAAACATAACCCTTAGACCCCAACTAAGGATTGCCCATCTTGGCCTCACTATTTCATCTCCAATTACAATTCTACCCCTTCTCTTCATATTTCAAATATTTATTTACTATCATATAAATTATTTAAATTCATAAAATATTAAAATATATATAATTTTTCCCTCAACACACTACCAACTTCACGAAACACACAATACACCATAATTCCAATTATTTAAATTAAATAATTAATAGAAGTAAGTTGAGTATTCATCCAGAAGCTACAAAGATGTATCAAGAGTTGAAGAATTTATTTTGGTGGCTGGGGATGAAGAACGATGTTGCGCATTTTGCGTATGCATGTTTAACTTTTCAGAAGTCGAAAGTTGAACATCAGAAGCCTACAGGGTTGATGCAATTGTTAGAAGTTCCAGAATGGAAATGGGATAGCATTTCAATGGACTTTGTAACAGGATTGCCTAATACTTCAAGAGGACATGATTTGATTTGGGTGATTGTTGATAGACTTACAAAGTTAGCTCATTTTATTCCTATTGACATCAGTTTTCCAGTGTCTAAGTTGGCAGAGATTTATACTCACATGATTGTTAAGTTGCATGGTGTTCCTTTGTGTATTGTGTCGGATAGAGATACAAGGTTTACCTCTAATTTTTGGAAGAGTTTGCAAGAGGCGTTGGGTTCTAAGTTGAGGTTGAATTTAGCGTATCATCTTCAGACAAATGGTCAGAGAGAGAACTATTCAGTTGCTAGAGGATTTGTTGAGAGCGTGTGTTCTTGAACAAGGAGGTTCATGGGATACTTATCTTCCTTTTATAGAATTCACTTATAATAATAGTTACCATTTTATTATTGGAATGACACCTTTTGAAGTGTTGTATGGTCGGAGATGTAGAACTCCTTTGTGTTGGCATGAATCTGGAGAAAGTGGAGTGCTTGGACCCGAGATCGTTCGAGAGACTACTGAGAAAGTGAAGTTGATTAGAGAGAAGATGAAAACTTCTCAAAGTCGGCAAAAGAGTTATCACGACGAGCGAAGGAAGGATTTGGAATTCTAAGCTGCTGATCATGTGTTTTTGAGAGTTACGCCTGTAACCGGTGTTGGGAGAGTGTTGAAGTCTAAAAAGCTTACTCCTCATTTTATTGGTCTGTATCAGATTTCATACGAAGTTGGATAGGTTGCTCATAGAGTGTTTTTACCACCTAATATTTCGAATTTGCATGATGTGTTTCACGTGTCGCAACTTTAGAAGTACATTTTAGATCCATCTCATGTGATTAGTATGGATGATGTGTAAGTACATAATAATCTTACTGTTGAGAAGATGCCTGTACGAATCGCGGATCGTGAAATGAAGACTCTAAGAGGTAAAGAGATCGTGTTGGTGAAAGTAGTCTGGTTGGGAGCAGCCAGAGAAAGTATGACGTGGGAGTTGGAAAGCAAGATGCGGGAATCTTATCCTAAGTTATTTGATCAAGGTAAGATTTTCGAGGACAAAAATGTTCTAAGTGGGGGAGAGTTGTAACGCCCTATTTATGTAATTATTTATTTAATGAAATATTGTCGTATGTTTGGTGTTACTTTGCATCGAGTTGCTAAGTTAGTTTGAATTAAGTTGATTTAAGTTGTATTGTTGCTATCTGGACTAAGTTGAATTAAGTAAGTTGTGGGTTATTAGTAAATTTGTGCTATTTTGATAAATGGGCTTGTTGGTAATTAGAAGTCGTAATTGTGGGTGTGTGTGGTTTAGGCCCAATAGAAGGATTACGATTAATTAAAAGAAAAACCATAAGTTAAGTGGAATTAGGGAAAATAGGTATCAGTAAGAATAACAAGAGGTGGAGAAAGGAAGTTAGATGAAGTGCATATGAGAGGCAAAATCTAGGGTTCCGATCGAAAAGTGTTAGAGTCGCCTTCAATCTAAAGGTAAGGATGGGGTTCTAACCTTATAATCAGGATTATATAATGAATTTGTATGGAATTGGGTATAGGAATCGTTGATGTTAATTGTTGTTTTGTGTAGAAAAATAAGTTGTTTTAATAAATAAGTTATTTGATTAATAAGTTGTTTGTGATAAATAAGCTGTTTTAGATGATTTAAGAAAATTATGTCAGTGTTGTGTTGTTTGTTGAATTGCGTGTCTGTTGATTAATGAGATGATTAGAGAAGAAATTGGACTGAGAAGAGTTACATAGATGAAACATAGAGAAATAGAGAGCGATGCAGTTTTGGATGTGGGACGACCATCCTTTAAGGCTGACGTCTATCAGGGAATTGTGACGTCAGTCACATTCCTAGGACGACCATCACATATTGTGACGAGGGTCATACAAAGTGTGACGATAGTCACACGGGGTTCTGGGGAAAACTGTGGACTGGCTTCTGTGTTGTGTTGGGTCTGTGTCTGCAATATTGGTCTATCATAAATCACTTCCAGTAGCATAATTAAGTTGAAGGACATTATTTAAAGTATCATAGGTTCTAATAATCAATCAACAGGGAGATTAATAAGTGATATAAAAATGAATTAGTAGAATAAAACTAGTTAATAGTGGAATAGGATCAGTAGCAGGTTGGCACGCTGGTTGCTATGGTGGAGTTATATGAAGCATGCTAATGAATTAATAATAAGTAATAATAACAAAGCATGATAATTAGTTTAACTAATCGATTTAGTTGGGATTTATTTAAATAATGAGTGCGGTATAATTTGTTGTACTTATGTTGTGTTGGTTACTGTAAGTTGAAAAGTTGTTGGTTGTTGTTGTTGTATGTTGTTGTGTTGTTATAGTTGTTGTTGGTTGATAATCATGTTGAGTCGCATAATGTAACACAGTGGGAGAATTGACTTTTTATTTATGTTATGGATAGCAACAGTCGCCACCAACTTTTATTATATCCAACTTAGGAAAGGCAATAAAAGAATAGGAAAAACCTTAAAAAGGTTTGAGTTCAGAGGGTAGGTTATACAAAGGGAAGGTATCAGCACCCTTTGTATCCATGGTTATCCATGGGCTCTTAATTACTTTTGTTTGAAAATAGCGGAGGTGTCTTTAGAAAAATATTTCAAGAGTTTTTAACTTTGTAATAATCCTCGTATGGATGTATACAAAGCGTTTAGTTTGAAAATATTTTGAAAAGTGGGGTGTAAAGAGTGTCTTGAAAGAGTGAGCAAGTAATTAAGTGCTACCTACCCTAAGTCGGTGTTTCTTGTTATTTATTTCCTTAAGAGGGTAAGACTGTCCTTAATATTAAGGAGTAAGTAGTCATTACCTAGGATTCGATAAGGGACAAGCGTAGGGTCATCGTATGGTCATAGAAGGCAACATGTAGGGGTGTATTAGTAATTCGAAGGGACTATCATCATTTTCGTAGGGTCATCGAGGGACAAAATCATTATTTCGTAGGCAACTTCGAAGGGACTATGATGTTTTAATCTTGAAGGGACTATGATGATTCTTTTTATCTGAAGGGACATTTTACTAAGACACCCCCCATGTTCGAGGGACTTGACCATATATTGAAGGCAACCAAGAGGTGAAACCCTAGGAGGTGCAGACAGCGATCGTAGAACGATCGACTTACGTGTGTGGATATCAATTTTAGTTATTTATCTTATAATTAGTGGACTAAGTCCAATTTGTTCAACATACAGTCTTTGCACTCCCTAAATTACTAACCACGCAATTATTTGCAGAAATTTAAAAGCGGAAATAAAAATCCTATACTATTACATTAGGGGAGGGGGTACATTAGTCTTTTTAGGGGGATTGCGGAAAATAAAAGACGAAAAATTAAACCTAAGCTATTACATGATAGAAACAGTTGCATAATCGAGTGGAAAAATAAATTACATGAGAATGAATATCCTATATAATTTTCTAAACAAATAAATAAGACAAATTAAACAAAATTAAGAAAAAGAAATTATTCGTATAAAAAAATTAGGATTTTGAAAATTAGGGTTTAGAAAATTAGGGTTTAGAAAATTAAGGTTTAGAAAACTAAGGTTTAGAAAAAAATCAGGGTTGATTAAGTTAAAAGATAATTAACTAAATTAATTAAAAAAACCTAATAAACTAATTATTATAAAAAAAATTGTGAGAAAAATATTGAGAATTATTATAAAATTGTTTTTTTAAAGAACAATATTGAAAGTGATTAGTTTAATGGTCAATTTAAAGTTAATTATAATTAATTATGGTTAATTAAAATAATTAAGAAAAAGAAAAGAATTAAGAAAAGAATAGAAAAAAACCAGTTTGTAAAATAAGCGTTGGAGGTTGGGTTTGAACCCACACCCTCAACTTCATATGTCACGCTTCTTACCACCAGACCACCTACATACTTTGTGAAACATAGCACAAACAATGTTATATAAAATAAATCAAAATTTGAATTCCAAAAACCCGTGTGCGCCATCATCTTCTTCAACCTTCAGACCTGCATTTAGCTACGAAAATTGCTTCAAATTAGTTACGAAATTTTCGTAGCTAATTTACCCGCAAAAGTAAAATATCTCGAAATACTGACATTTATACCAAGATACTTATACCAATCAATTGCCCATGACCTGCACAATCCAAATATATAATCAAAAAGTCCTAAAATTGTCTCAATCAAAAATTCCTAAATTGGAGCTCTAAACCCTAACACTGGAAACATCTTGAATCCGCGATGAAACTTCAAAGTAATTGTCCAGAAATCATTCATGCCTCACAACAAACACAAATCCATCGTTAAATGCAATTTTTTTTGAGTATATATATATATATATATATATATATATATATATATATATATATATATATATATATATATATATATATATATGAAATCGAAAAGCATGAAAAATAAGAACCAAAACGATTCAGTTTGGGCATTATGGCATGAATTTGATGATGAGGGTGATTGGAATAAATTCAGGAAACCTCAAGGATTCTTTTGCAAGCTTCAATCAACTTGTAAAAGTGGTGGATTGTGGAAACCGAATTTTGATTTTTGTGTGAAATTTCAAAGTATGAATATGATCCTTTCACTCTCAATTTTTTCGTCCCCTTGTCTTGTGATGTTGTTGTGGTTATATAGTAATGTAATTAGGTTAAGAATTTGGGCCTTGAGGGATGGATTTATGGTTGCTTGGATGTGAAGAAACCAAGTTACCAAATTTGTCCAAAAATCAAATTTAATCATGCTATTTTAGTCTTGCACAAAATTGGAAGTGATCAATCAATATAAGCCTCAAATATTTGATCCCAAAATAACTTTGGAATAAAATATTTGATTTTTTATGAATTATTTCAATTAAAATTGAATTTAAATGATTAAAATTCAATATAATATAAAATAAATAATAAAAATAAGAAAATACGATTAATGGGTCGTGAATAGTCTTGAAAATGGGAGGGCAAATTTTGGGGTACAACAGCTGCCCCTGTTCAATTTTCTGAAACCTGAGGAGTTTAGATTGGCATGTACGCCATTCGTGACTTGAAGGTTGAAGAGGATTGAACATTAAAGCCCAAAAATTTGCACTCGGCGGTGCGCAAAGTAAAACTGTTGGTTGATTGTATTGTTTGAATGGGCTTAAAGATGCCATTCGGAGTAACTAGAGATGGGCTTATGGATGCCATCCAAAGTATCTGTGGATAAGAATATCAGAATGTGTCTACGACATTATCTGAATGTTATCACTGCACTAAGTATCAGAATTATATCTTTGTCTCGACCATCTCTGAACTGTCTCTGTAACAATCAGCACTAGATCTTTGTGTAGATCGTCTCTGAATTATCTCTGGGGAAAAGATACCCTGTACTAAGAGTATCATCACTAGATCTTTGTATAGATCGTCTCTGAACTGTCTCTGGGAAAATATCTTGAGTTAAGTATCAGAAATAAATCTTTGTGTCGATTATCTCTGAACTACTCTTGGAAAGTATCATACACTAAGTATCAACACTAGATATTCGTTTAGATTGTCTCTGAACTGTCTCTAGAAATTGGTAATGTTTATCTGACTACGAACTATCCTGAAAAGGAAAGGTTAGTTTACGCAAGAGTTTTTTATGTATGCATGTATGACATGATGTTCTTAATGTAGGCAAGAATGTCGTATGAATTATGGATGTGTATGCCATGATATGATGTAAATGATGTATGTATGAATTATGTAATCAAAGCATATTAGTAGCTTCAGGTAACAATTGCTAGCCGGGGAAAATAAATCCCAATTTATTGTTGAGGAGTATGAAGACATCATTCCCTTTTTGTTTTAGAATATCGTACTTAGGATCTTCCATTTTCCGTTAGTTGTATTTCTTACTAAAAAATTACATCCCTGAATACCCTGACTGGTGTCACTCCCGGTATTTTCATCCTAGTACAAACGTGAAAGTGGCACGGAAAAGGTAGAGTCGCCATCCAGACATTTTTATCCCGAAGGAACGGGAAATGTAATGCTGCACAAACCTGAGGAATAAGGAAATGATAAGGTCATGCGAACCAAAGATCTGGGTTCGGGAGTCGGTTACGACCTAGGAATGTATTAGCACCCCAGACCGTCCACCGTAGATGATGGGATCCACGCTTGTTTGTCTGTTTTAAAGGGTGAGAAATAATATGTTATTGAATAAGCCGCTAACTGGAATGGAAGTGAAAAGGATATGGAAAAGAGAACAAAAAAGAAATATTGGGGAAAATATAGGGAAAATTAAGAATGTGCTCGCATGGGCCCTACCCCGTTGCATGCGTACCTCATCGGGAATAGGAAGATCAGAGTCGACGTAGTTCGCCTAACTAAGGCGAGAACTATTTGTTTGTGTTTTTTAAGAGCTAAACGACTTATGTCTATGCTCAGGTGTTGCAGGTTTGCCTTCAACGAGTGCGTTTACCTTCTTGCAAATGAGACAAGTCGTCGCAAGTTCGCGTTGAGAATGAGGGTGATGAGAAAAGAATTCTCGGAGGAAAGTCACTTATTGTTTGTTGTTTTGTCTTTTATGAGAAGTATTTTGAATTTGTTTGTGAACAATCTCATACTAAGACTTATCCATCGTGGTAGATAACTTACACCTCGCCCTGAAACAGGACGTGTATAAGTACTCCACAACAAAGTCTCATGTCGTATGAGAACATTCAACCTTTATTAGGTATTTTATTATTTTCTTTATGAGATGAGAAAGAATGACTCAAGTTTAAAAAGGATAAACTAAGGGGACTAAGACACAACCCTAAGTTATTTATTATATGCCAATGGTGATCCTAATGGTTTATGTGGTTTTCTAATCCTAATTAGAAAAGGAAAAGAAGAAAGGAGAATTAGATCTCAACTTACTTCCTAAGGAAGGTAAGTGGTTCTAAAGAGGGGGGAACCTATACAAGTGAAACACAAAGTGCTAAGGCAATCACATTTAGAAAGCATAAAGAGATGAGTATGAAGTAAAATATACAAGTTTGCATCTAGGGATAGTTCAATTTCATCTGCATCTAGGGTTTGTGATCTGAGCAATACAAGAATCAATATGAGCCATCCCAAAGGTCTTAAAGATTTCCAAGAGGGTCCATATGTGTTCTATGATCATATTATGCTCCCCAAGGTTCATGAAAGTCAAGGGATCACAAGAATTGGCAAAGGCATGGAAGCAATGCTAGGGTTTTCCTGCAAATATGACCAAAATTAGGGTTTTGGTTTTAGAGGCCTTAACTCCAATTTTATTTGGTCATTCTTGTTTATAATGTTCTTAATATGTTATAAGGATCATGTATACCAAATTTGATGAAGAAATTCACTGTGGAAGTCATCTGATCATTGGGTAACTTCTTGAGCAAGTTAAGGCAAAATCAGGGCATCTGAGGCCCCCAACAAGGGTACCAAAGGATCATTTTAATCAAATTGAAGTTATATGATCTTTATTTGATCTTATAAGTGGTTGGAAGTTCAAAATATTGAAGAATTTTGAGCCAATTGCAAACTTGCCATTTTTGGAAATGACTTGTAATGGAAACTTTCCATTTTGGGAAAGATTTTCAACCTCCTCTTTCATGACCAAAAATTCTTCAAATGAAAAATTCTTGGACATGAAAGTTATAGATTAGGTCTTTCCCTTTTCAAAAAGTACAAGAACACGTCTTGATTCATCCTAGAACTCAAGATATGGCCTTTCAAAGTTGGCAAAAATCACATATTTTCAAGTTCATGTCAAAGAGGGATTTTTGCATATTGGCATTTCAAGCTTCTAAGTGACCTCTAATGTGCTCAATTATGTCATAACATGTCAAAGAAACCTTCAAAGATCAGAATTATGCCTTGAACCTAGGGTTTTGGTGACTTAATTCACAAGAAACATCAAAGTTGGAAAATTGCATAAACCTTGTTATCTCTTCATCTAAGCATCACAGCTGCATTCTAATGATCTAAGGGCTCCCCATGAACCATGCTGAGGCAATCTATGCTCAGAAATCCTTGCTGCACAAGCCCATACCTCAAGTACATATAATCTTGACTTTTTGCATTTCCTCCCATACCAATCAAACTGAGCCACCACCCACTCTCTGAACAATCACAACCTCTTATGCAAACCCTAAGGACCTCATTCCATAACACATTCAAGCCTGAAACATTGGAGAACTCAGAATTCACAAAATTGTCAAAAACCTTCCCTTCTTTGAAACTCAAAACACAGCCATTAAACTTCAAAACAAACTTCACCAATCATATTCAAATCACTCATAGAACACAAAACACCCCTCACCATGGCCTGAAACCCCCCAAATCTGAAATACGATTTCTGCAAAACCAGAACCAAACACTTCAAAATAGCCATCACAAGCTTGTTCTAAGCTTCACATTAGCTTCAGGGAGTCCATTGGGGTTGATTTACATCAAAGGAAAGGTCAGAAAACTCCAAACTGAAAAGCTTCAACTCAGGTATACCTCAAGAACAAATTTTCCAGAAACACTCTTTTAAGTTTTAGAATGATTCTATATGTTCTCTAGATCACACTGATATGTTTAGTTTTAAAAATGATTGAGAAATGAGCATGTATGGTTGTTCTGAAAGTTTGCCCGAAAATCTTGTTTGATTTGATTCTTGTTTTTGATAAAATATAAATGCTATATGATGATGGATTCTTGTTTAGGGAGGGTAGAAGATCATTTCTAGAGCTTTAGAGGTTCTAATTTGACCTAGGGAAGAAGTTGAGATTTTGAGTGGCCGGAGAAGATGACCGGAGCTAGCTCTGGTCACCTGAAAATGCTTAGAGTTTAATTAGGGTTTAATTATCCAGTTTGAATGTAGGCCCTTAGATCTTAGGGTTAGCGCGCAAATGAGTGGCCCAGATTGTTTCATTAACTATAAATCAGTTTAATTAGGATTAATTAAATTAATTTCCTCAGATTGAATACTGGCCATCAATTAATGCGCGCAATCAACCCCTTTCCCTTAGGTTTGAATCTGGACCACTGGAACTGATTACTTCCCATTTTTATTCATTTTATTTTCATTTTAATTCATTTCTTTGCATAATTTATTAAAAATACCAAAACACTTTCAAAAAATATGAAACTTTGTATTCTGGTTTTAAATATTTTTCTAAACCTGAAAATAATTTTTATTTTTATTTTTTCATTTAAAAAGTATTTTTAGAATATTTAAATGTTATTTTTAATTAATTAAAGTATTTTAATTAATTAAAAATACATTTAGGTTTCTAAAAATTACCAAAAAAATCATGAACCTTTCCAATACATTTAGAAACATTTTCAAACTCTTCATACAAATTTCTTTTTAGGTTTGATCATGATTTCACAATTTTCTTTGAATTAGGGATCTTTAAAATCACATTTTTTAACCGTAACTTTGAAAAATCATTTCTGCCAAACCAAGAAGAGTTTGAAATTGATTCTTTTTGCATTGTTTCACATATTGCATGTAGTTTCTAGGTTAGTTTCCTCATGAATTTATCTTGCATTTTCAAATTAATTTGCATTTTCCCTTTAGAATCACCCAAAAAACTTAGCCAACTTAGAAAAATCATAACTTTCAATAGGTTTAACTTCTGACCTTCTCCTTTGGGGTGTGACCTAATATAGGTTCAGGGTTTGATTGAGCTTGGTTTCATTTTTTTATCATGCTGTATGCTTCTGTTTTGTCCATTTGCATCTCATATGTTCATAAAACCCTAATTTCTCATGTTCATTTGCATTCACCTTGCATATTCATCATCATGTGAACTTGCAATGACATTTCAAGCATTCATATGTCATCTTAGACATCTTAGAACATGTTAGAACATTGCTTGATCATTTCTTCATCCATTTTCCACGTGTTGCATTCATTTCATTTCATAAACATCCATGTGTTTTCAAGCTTCTAAGCATGCTTTTATGACATCCCATCCTTGTATGATCATACATATGCATCTTGTATGACTTTGCATCATCTCATATGTCATTTGCATTGCATAACCAATTCTGACTTTGGTATTTGTATCCCATTTCAATTCATTCCTTTATGCTTTATGTCTTAAGCATTCATACTAACTTTTCAAGAACTTTTGGTAAGTTATTTTGGGAGGTGGATTTGCCTTCACCTCTCACTTCTCCTTATCTCATCCATATACATTTTAAATTTATTTGGAGTGAATCTAATTCACTTATGTCCCACCTTTCTCACTTTCTTTCCTTTAAGTTACTTATTTTCTTCATGAAGTAAGTAACTTGTTCTTCTTTCTTCTTTCTCTTTTCATCTGCTTCTTCCATTGGTGGCCTTGAACATCCTTTTATCTTTAGCCTAACAAACCATAGGATATCCAAGCATGATAATGTTTAGGGTTGTGTTTATTCCCCCTTAGTATTTTACCTTTGAGTCTCCTTGAGTCTCTCTTCTCATCTCAATAATCAGAGACTAAACTCTTAAAGGTTTAGGACTTTGGAATTAGGGTTATGCCTGCATCCTTCTCTTAGGATGGAGAGTATAACTTTAAACCTAAGTGTTAAACCTTTAATTTGTTTAAACCTCTTAATCAAATCACACTAATAATCACCAAGACTTTATCTTGTAACTTGGGCCTTACATTAGGGTTCAATCTCTTCCTTATGGTTAAGAGGGACTAACCCTAGTGTTTAATGGACAAGTCCCCCTCAAGTTGTCTTACAAACTTAAAATCCACTTCTTAATCTCATCCCTTAATCAAAATACATTTAATAAAGGATTTTTATATAATGAATTTAATCCCTAACCATGGATTAAGTTGAGGTATCTTCCTCAGCTTAAGTGTTCTCATCTCTTATCCTTATATTAGGATGGTGTAATGAGTTCACTAATCTGTGATTAGAGATTAAAATCATTACTTAACACTAAACAAGAACCCAAAAGCATCTAATTAATCACAAGTAGGTTAATGATCTTAATCCTACATCCTCATGGTAATTAAGTTGAGATGCTTATCTCATACTTAAGTATGCTCATTATCCCTAATCAGGGAGGATATAATGAGTTTATAAACCCTTGATTTAGGCTTAAGCTCACTAACTTATGCAAAATACCAAAAACAATAACAAAACTGAAAACACAAAAACAAACAATAATCGTCTCCTTCGGGATTCTTTTCTCATAATACTTATTCACAAACGAGAACTTGCTTCTTCCGTCTAATGCAAGACAATTAGCACTCGAGACAGACGAGTCATACACTTGAGCATAGACAAGTAAGCAGTTCACAGTCAATTTATTTTCAGTCTCTTTGAGTCGAACTACGGTGTTCTGACTTCCTCATTGCACGAGAGAACACGTACATAACTTAACTATTATCGAACAAAAGTCTCCTTGTTTTCCTCCTCTTTCAGGATTCTTTCCAAAGCCTCAGTTCCTGAGCAATTCACCTTTTTGCACTGACACATGTACATCCATTCTTTATTTTTTGCACACAGATAGCACATACACTACCCCTTTAAACAAAATCTCTTAAGCGTGGATCCCGTCGAGTACGACGAACAATCTGGGTGCTAATACCTTCCCAAATTGTAACCAACCCCCTTTCTCAGTTTCTCTGGTTCGCAACCGTCTTATCCATCTCTTTCCACGTTCATGTAGCATTACCTTTCCTTCGGGATAAAAATGCCTAGCTGGAGACTCTATTCACTACATTTTAATTTATCTTTTCGCCGACCGTTTGCGTTTGCACCCTGGGACCCTGGTGTCTTTTCGGGGGAGCGCCAACTTGGCGACTCTGCTGGGGACCCTTATCTTGCAACCAGGGCTTCTGGTTCTTTTTGTGGGTTTCTCCTTGCACTTGTTTGATTTGTGTTCATGGGGGTGTTATGTGCTACTTGTGCTTTTTGTTTATTGCTTTATTTATTGCTTTCGGTACAACTTTATTTATTGCTTTCCTTTAATGTTTTTATGCATTTCATATTATAGTCATCATGTCATGTGCTGGATCTTTTTGTTTGCCTTGGTGGGAGGGATACTCAGTGAGTAAGGTTCCATACCGGGAGCCTAAGTGACACATAGGATAGAGTGGCTTCATATTCTTTCCCATTCCATTTCGGTCTGGTGCAGGAATATGAAACACGGTTCAGACATGGGTTTCTTCTTGAGAACTTTGTGCTACGAATTTCCTGTAGTACTAGGGCTATCTGGGAAGCCTGCTAAGTCTGGATGACCTTTTTATGACCTTCAGCATCTGAGGTGAATTAGAGGAGGATCTTTTATGATTATTGTAAACACTGTACCTCCGGGTTAGAAGTGTTTACACTTCTCATAACTGATCCAAGTCTGAGGATCTTTGTTTTAGAATAATACCTGTGAGGGGGTTGGGATGTTTACAGGTTTGCAGGAAACCTTGGCCTCATCATACCCTATTACCAGATTTTTTTTAAGGTTACATCATTTTGGACTATTCTTGTGCAACCCTGGACTTATGACTCTTCATTTGAGTCCCCCACCTGATTACTAGTTCTCTAAGCCTCCACCTGGATTTACGAACACACGTGGACCTTATCAAGGCAGATAACGGATCCAGCACTTGATCACAAACCCTTGCATATCATTCTGCATATATCATTTTGCATCATTTTAACATTTGTCTATTTGTTTTACAGGTTATCCACATCTTATCTTTGGTTTGGTTTTGACTATTCATCTTCATCGAATATATTCATCAGCCATCTTCATCAGAGATTCTCTTCAGCACCTTTATCAGTTGTCTTCATCAGCATTTATCCTCAGTTGTGTCGCTCCCCGGATTTCCATCCTGGTACAAACGCGAAAGTGGCACGGAAGAGGTAGAGTCGCCAGCCATGCATTTTTATCCTGAAAGAACGGGAATGGTAATGCTGCACAAACCAGAAGAAAAGAAAAGGAAGGACACGGGTCCTGCGAACCAAAGAGACTGAGTTCGGGGGTCGGTTACGACCTGGGAAGGTATTAGCACCCCAGATCGTCCGCCGTACCCGACAGGATCCACGCTTGCAAAGAAATCAATTTCAAAGGGTGAAGAAATGAAAGCTGCTGCAAAACGGAAACTGAAACTAGATAAGAAAGAAAAGAAAGGGGAAAATGTAGGAAAAATAAAAGAGTGTGCTCGAACGGGCCCTACCCCACTGCCTACGTACCTCATCTGGACAGTGAGGATCAGAGTCGCCGTAGTTCCCCTAACAAGGGGTGGAAAAGATTGCTTGTGTCTTAAGGCTTGAACTGCCTATGTCAATGCTCAGGTGTTGCAGGCTCGGACGACGAGTGCGTTACCGTCTTGCAAAATGACAAGTAGGAGCAAGTTCGTACGATGAGAGTGAAGGTGATGAGAAGAGAAGTCACGAAGGAGAGACACTTATTGTTTGTCAAGTGTTTTTTATGATTCTTTATGAGTGTGGCACAAGGAAGTGAACTCAAACTCTTTTCCATGGAATGTGTACTTGCTACTACATTCCAAGATGGAATAATAGAACAAGCACACTCAAGTAAGGAGAAGATACCCAAAACTTGATTCCAGAGATTAGGGCTTAAGCTCACTAACTCGTTGAATTTATTAAGTGTTTTTTTTGTAATATTTGTGAAGAAGTGTGTTTTATGATTTTTCTTGATGAAGATGGTCCCATGATCATACTTTTGCATCATGATGAACAAGCTTGTACTATCCCAAGATGGGAAAACTACAAGTGCTCCATGGAATAAGGCTATTGCACAGGAGACCACTTCAATCCTTATTAAATGCTTTTTATGATTTTTGTTTTAAGATGAGAAGAGAAAGAGAACCAAAGAGGATCTTAAAGGTAAATACTATTGAGGAAAGTATAATCCATATTTATCATGCATGGATGAACCTAGGTTAGTGAGGCTTCAACTATCCTAATGAAGAAAGAGATAAGAGAAGAAGGAGAAAGAGGGAGAAGAACGCTAGAAGATAACTTACTTCTCTAAAGAAGTTAAATTGTTTCTAAAAGGGGAGTGATGAAGTTAATCACGAGATGGCATAAGGCACATTACAAAGACAAATGAGTAAGAAAAAATAAAGGATGAGATGAAGACTTGAAATGTAGATATCATCCACACTTCGCTTACCATGAGCCCCTACAAGGGAAAATTAGTGAAACACATAAGCATAAGATGAAAATGAGAATATTCAAACAATACGCAAACTAAACAAAGGTCACAAACCAAACCAATCAACAAGTCAGTACCTAAACCCTATAGGTGACCTAAAACAAAGACCAATAAAACCTAATAGGATGGCATAAATGCCTTCCTCAAACTATGTTAGAAAGAAGGAAGAAAGAGGCACGAAACGCTACCTAAGAAACAAAACACCAAACAAATACCAAAGGACATGAGAAAATTATGAAATTAAATCTCTAAAGTCAACAACCAGCAACAAACAATGTGTCCAAAAGGGATCACAAATATTCACAATGGAACTCTACCAAATAATCGCACAAAGCCGCTTAGGAACAATTAACGAAATTGCACAAATACGACTTACAAAACTATGAATAAAATGGAATTAAAAATTAGACAAAATTATTTTTATGAGCTTTTATGAGTCTATGAAACAATGCAAAAAGAACGGATTCAAAATGTTAATCGAGGTGAAAGAAATAAAATGTACAAGTTAATGCATTAATATGGAAATTAAAAGAGAAAGGAAATTAAACAAAAATTCGAAATAAAAATGAAAATTAATAAAAAAACAGAAAATAAAAAAATGAAAAAACTTCTAAAATGAATTATGATGCTAAAATATTTTTTATGGAATTTTATAATGTGTTTTGATATTTTTTAAGAATTAAAACTAAACTATATGCAAAAAGAAATAAAAAAATGAAGAAATGGAAGAGGGGGTGCAAACAACAACAAATTCAGTTAAAACAAGGGAATGGGCCGCGAAAGGGGGTGCAATTAGGAAGTGGCCTCAAGGCCCAAATGCACAAGCTGAGTGAGTATAGGGTGAGTTGCGGTCAACGCGGGTTGACTGAATCTGGGACGTTGGATCCATGGATTGGTCAAGGTATCCTCATCTGATGGTTCATAGCGCAAGGGAGCATGGATGTTATGGTATACACACGTGCATGGAATTGAAGATGGAAGGTCCTACCGGACGATGACAAGTGTCCCCGCCGGTATGGACGGGAATCAATAAAGCTTCCACCTTATCTCTTAAAAATCTCACCAGAATCTCTATCCTCTTAATATTCTTTTAAAAATACCTTAACAAAACTCTATCACCATATATTAATTCTTTTAACAATTATAAAAACCAAATGAAGGAAAAAACAAACACAAATTCAATCGATCCTCTCCCTCTCAAGCGTCCTGCTCCTCACCTTCCTACACCATCACCGCTGGAGCTTCTTCTCCAACTCAAAGGCCGCCGCACACTCCTCCTTCCTAAACCTAGCCGCCGCCACACACTCATCTTCAACCTCACAAAAACCTTCACGCGAAGCCTAACCTAAACGCCCCCCTCTCCTAGCACTATTCAGCTTCTTCCTCAACCAAAACCGTCTGCCTCTATCTCTCTCTCTAAACCTAGCCACCGATGCTCTTCTTCGACCTAACAACGCCGTTCGAAATCCTCCGCTACTTCCATCTAAGAACTAACTTTAAGCACCGAAACAACAACACAAACCCTAGCCTAAACACCTCCGTCTCTCCCAATCCGAAATCAAAAACTCAAAACAACCAAGCCGATCGGATCGGTAAAATCGAAACAAAAGCAACATCACTCAGTACGCAACAAACAACGTCTCAGAGAGTGCTCGGATTCGTACCTGTAAAACGATGTAGAAGCCAAGATGCTACCTCGTTTCCGTTGTGATTCGACACGTGCAGAAATATCGCTATTCTTCTTCATCTGGCCATTCTTCTCCCTCAACTCTGCTCTTCTACTTTGCGAATCATTGCTGCAATTTTTAAAGTGACAGATGAAGACAAGACTTGAAGCCTCAGTCCAAGAAGCTTTGCGATGACGATGAGATTGATGAGAGCTAAAGATGTTGATGATGATGTGTGAAGCCGCTGATGATGATGTGTGAAGCCGCTGATGATGATGTGTGACGATGAAGCCGACGATATCGACAACACTGCAGGTTTGGTTACAATGGACTTGATGATAACTCAGTTCTTGCAAGATGAGGATGACGAAGCTAACACGATCGATTCAGCTTTCAGTTTCGTGAGATGACGACGATTGAGCCACTGTTTGTTATCTTGAAGAAATCCGTTGTGGTACGGTTGCAGATTGATGATACTGATGGAAGCTTGCGATGGAGAGTGATGTTGAAGCTTGACGTTGATGTCGCGGCTGATGATGAAGAGTGAGTAAAGACTTATGTTATTGTTTTTTTAGATGAAGATGATCGATGAACTCAGTTTTGGAGAAGAAGATTGAATTCGATTTTTGGTTTCAATCTGAGAATAATGAAGAAGATTAAATTCATGGTGAATTGAAGTGTGACGAGTTATGTTATGGGGATGGTGAAGAAATGACGAAAATTTGTTATTTTTCCTTTTCCATTCTGTTACTTTTTGTTATTATTGACTCTGAATTTTTCCCTTATCCTGAGTTTTGCGTGATCTCTCATTTTTGTTATTTTTTCAATCCTTGCGTTTAATTCACAAGTTCATTGCGTTTTGGGTCTCTTTTCTGTTGTGTTTTGTTCGTAGTGCTTCAGATGCCTTTTTCTGCAGCCACTTTTGGCTTGTTTGCAAGGAATATAGCTGAGCTGCTTGAGACAGGGTGATGCCCATGTGTGGATCCTTGTGTAAAAGAGCTTAATAATTGTCTTGTAGCAGCATAACAAGTCCTTGGAAGAGATTGATTGAAAAAGAAATCATGGGCTTGATTGTGGCCTTTTTCTGCTATATATTATTTTTTTAATAAAATCTATATGGGATTAAGAAAACATTTATGGACTTATTATTATGAAAATGGACCTAACAAAAATGAAATATAAAAAGGCTTTGGTAAATGACTAAAAAAACTAATGGAAATTTTTGTGGATAATTGGAAATTGGAAATCAAATGATAAAATGATAGAAATGAATTAAAGGGGAAAAACGGATAATGAGTATGAAAATAGATGGAATGTGATGGTTTAACTGGAATATGAATGGATAATTTGGTACTAAACGGTAGTTAAAATAATCGAAATGAGAAATGGTTTATGGCTCGAATGACAAAAAATGAGTAAAAATGGATATGAAACTAGATATTTCCTTTTTTGTGAATCAGACAAATTGCCACCAATCACGCACATAGTCACGAAATCTCAATCAATCAGTTCATTCAACTCAACCATCTTGCATTGCTTTCACAGAAACCATTTAATCCAAGAGAACACCACTACCACTGAACAATTCACAAGTGAAACAACAACCATCTGAATAGATCATTCTCTGAGCATCTGACCAGCATCACTTCACATTAATCTGAATCATCCCTTGGGAAAATAAATCCGCAGATGCACACAATTGAATATATAATCATGACTAGCCTGAACCTTTGAATCCAAAACCATCTCATGAACCACTGCCTGGCAAACTGATGACCTCTGCACACAACACAACTCGACTTTGAAACACATTTCCTGAGAAATAACCACCAATGTAGATAACCTGCAATTCAACCAATATTTTGATATTTTGACCAAGATTAGGTCAAACGTCCATCTGAATGGAATCGCGAACTGAACAACCACGCTCAACTGAAATCACTGCCAGCTCTATATTATGCTATGGATGCTATGCTTCATCTTTTTCTGCGAAATACTATGCCGTGTATTCTAAACCCTAGATAGGTCTACCAATTGTCAAAAGGAAGAACATCTCGATTCCCTGAAGAAAATTCAATCTCGCTTTCAAATTAAGCCTGAAACTGTTACCTGTAAGCACAAAGATATGCACACATGCCCCGGGCAGAAGTGAACCAAATATGGTTGAACTTTGATATGATTTTGATTTTTCTTTTATGACAGACTTACTAGGTATCAACTCAAGGGTTGAAGAAGTGAAGACTATGATATCGACTCAAGGGTCGTAAGAAGCAACAACATCGACTCAAAGGCCGAGGTAATAAAGCGACAATATCGACTCGAGGGTCGAGGAATAAAATGACAATATCGACTCGAGGGTCGAGAGAACAAAGCAATAATATCGACTCGAGGGTCGAGGAATAAAACGACAATATCGACTCGAGGGTCGAGAGAACGAAGCAACAATATCAACTCGAGGGTCGAGGAATAAAATGACAAAATCGACACGAGGGTCGAGAGAACGAAGCAACAATATCGACTCAAGGGTCGAGGGAACGAAGCAACAATATCGACTCAAGGGTCGAGGGAATAAAAGAAACAATATCGACTTGAGGGTCGAGGAAATAAGGCTGTAACATCGACTCGAGGGTCAAGGAAATAAAATAGCAACATCGACTTGAGGGTCGGAGAATAACCATGATATCGAATCGAGGGTCGAGGAAACAACATAACAACATCGACTCAAGGGTCGAGAAAACGAAGGCAATGATATCGACTCAAAGGTAAAGAAACAAGGGCGATGATATAAACTCAAGGGCCAAAGAAAACACCGATGTCGACTCAAGGGTCGAAGAAAACCAAAACGAAGACTACCACACTCAACTGAAGTGAGGGGCTGGACGCATATAGATGCCAACTGGCCATGGTTGAGGAGATTCCAAAATAGATTGAACTTTAACCTTGAAGATGCCAATGACTATTGGACTTTAGCTGTGTATGATGATCAAATGAAGAAACCATAACGACTGAGGATAAATTCTCTGATCAGGGAAACACGTTTCCCGCGCCCTACTGGGATCAATCATTAGACATTCATTTTGGGAACTGCCTTGTATACTGTAAGATTGTCTCAAGAGGATTTTACAAAAAACCTAGCATCTAAAATGCTTCAGTGTTTTCAAACTCTTGAATATCTCAAAGTAACCACCTATGGTCCATGAAGGAAATTTCCCCAAGATCTTGTATCATCACGAGGTGTTCTGCCCCAGTATTCTGAACCTTGGATAGGTGCATCTGATTAACCGTATTCTAGAGAGAGTAACTTCTAGTGCTTCTAGGGTGACCTGCCCTAGTACGAGCCTTGCTTTGGAGAAAACGCCCAGGCTAACTGCTCTGTGAGAGATTTAAATCTCGAAGTGATTGCCCCAGTTTGGCTGGAATTTGAAGAGATGATCGACATTATTGCCACTGATTGGATGCATTTAACCCAACTGGTTGGAAAAGTCCCTATTCAACAGAGTTTCTTGGAAAAATTCCCCTTGACATGAATGTCCTTCAGAAGTTTATGCCTTCTCAACTTGGCAAGATTAAGCTTCTAGACTGAGCTTCTATATGTGAACTTCTTTGATGCCAAACAAATGTATGCAAACAGAAAAAAATTTATTCTGAGAATGAAAATTCTAATGCAACACATGTTAATCTCGAAGATTTTATTGAAAAGAATGTCGCAAACCTCTGTGAGCGACTCACTGGTCAAGATACGACATGGATTATTATTTTTTTTGAAAGAAAACATGCACACGCAATACCAACAAAGATCTTTTAGCATAACTCATAGGAGTCAGGAACGTTATCTTGTGGTAGTACACTCTCGAATTAACCCTGTTTCAATTAGGACTTTTGAGGGTTGTATCGTGGTCTGGTTCACGGTTATAGAAACAAAGATATAAGCTCAAAGTTTATATGTTCCCACCCATCTTCGTGATGTCCTTCCAGTCCTATGTTCAGCTAGTTTTCACAAACGCTCACCTCTCAAAAGGGTTTCGTGTTGGTTGAGGAACCATTGCTGCTAACGGTTTAAGCACCACTGAGGTTGTTGGAGTAACAGTCACCCTTGTTGTCTTTTGTGTTTGTATCAGACAACTTGTTCTTACTTTAGGATCTTTCTTGTGTAATCCTTTTCGTCTTTTCACTTTCATTTTTTTTTGTTTATCCCTAACTTTTTCCTGGACTGGTTCTTTTTTTGAATTTTTTTAAATTTGAAGTCCAGCGGGATGCCCTAAGTTTTGCCTAAGTCACTTGTTTTCGAGTTTTGACTTAGCGGGATTTTCATATTCTTTTTTTATTCTTTTTTTATTCTTTTTTTTTTCGAAAAATTTGTGTGACACAAGTTTGTCTTGATTGCTTTGTAAGGGTTGTGACTGTCTCACTTTCAGTTAATGAGGGATAACCATTATGGTTTCTGGATCAGTATAACCATTGTGGTTTCTGGTCTTTGGACCTTTTGATGTGCTGGAAGGAAAGGTAATGGATCCTCAAATACACTCCTTTGTGAAAGTCTGAATGCTCGGTCCAACTAGCTGACACCTACCCTACCCCTGGGTTACATGTTAGGTTTTTTTTTCATGCGAAAAAAAACTCCTACTTCAAGGCTCAAAGGGGTTAGTGAGGGTCTATCTCCCTTATATCTCCGGTGTTTAGGATTTGAAACAAAGCTTGTACATCATCAACAGGGTCTTACTCAAGAGCATACAAATGATGATTTTTGCGTTTTCATTTCGTCATCCTCCATCACAGAGTTTAATAACAACAGTTGGTATTGCAATGCACATTCACAAAATTATAAGTAAAACGAATGAATTACTTCAAGAAAAACAAGTGCGTTTCATTAATTAACATTAAAAAAGAAAACAAGTTTCATGCAAGCATACAAATGTTCAAACAAACATATAAAAGCGACACATGAAAATGTAGTAAAGAAACTGAGCAATGCCATTGTTGAGGAGACTTGACTCCATCTGGACCTGTTGATCTTGAATACTTTCAGTAGTCAGCATCTTTTTCCTGATGAGATTTGCAGTCTTCAATCAAATGACCACGTGTCAGCACCATACTTCATTCCTAATTATTCTGACCCGAAGCTTTCGACTTCAAACAATGACACGAGACGTCTGAAGAAAAGAGTGACACTGAGATGAAATTGCCACATAAGTTTACTCGGAAAGACCTGACGATCTTCTGCCTACGTATCTCCATTGACCCAAGACCAATGAAGAATCAGAGCGGCGTAGTTCCCCTCAGTAGGGATGAAAATGAAATACATAAGTTAAACATCCTCATAGTCGCTCTTCAGAATCAAACTAAGAATCACCTTCACACATATCCTCAATAATTTCCTCCATAACATGAGTTGATGAACCCACATGACCAAGCGAAAAATTGTTAACTTGAATGCCTTGAGGCATCACTGAAATCAAACCAGACTCAATCAAATCCTGAACCTTATCCCTGAGAGGCTTGCATTCTTCAGCTGAATGTCTTGGTGCATTGCCATGGAAACCACATCGAACACTGGGATCAAAACTTGGTGGGTATGGAAAAGACACCAGAACCGGTTTCTTCGGCACTATCAATCCACTATCGATCAGGCATGGAAGTATCTGACTGTATGGTACTGGCAATGGATCAAAATACCTTTTGGATCTCTTAGTGTAGTAACGACGCCTTTGCGGAGTATACTTCTGTTGGCATGGTCGTTGTTGATACTGAAGAGGTTCATTGTTAACTGAAATCTGACATACGAATTCAAAATGCTGCTGACTCTGAGCAGTTGAGATGCATGGGTACTGTGGATAAGTTAATGGAGTTTGAGGATATTCCCAGATTGCATCAATTACATCCTCTTCTTGGGAACTGACAAAAGATTCATTCTCTTTGGCTGAACTATCTGAAATTCCTTGGATCTTCCCCATCTTGATAAAACTCTAAATGCGTTCTCCCACTATCACAAGGTCCGAGAAACTCGAAGTTCCACTGCCACTCAACCTCTCCAAGTACGGCCCCTTCAAGGTCTCTATGAAAAGATCAACCAATTCTCTGTCTGATAGCGGGGGTTGTACCCGAGCAGCTACTTCTCTCCATCTCTGGGCATACTCTCTGAAAGATTCGCCATCCCCTTGGGATAAGCCTTGTAAATCCATGCGGCTAGGAGCCCTGTCAAGATTGTAATCATATTGTTTCACAAATGCATTGGCTAGGTCTGACCATGATTGGATACGACTGTTCTCTAACTGCATGTACCAACTCGATGATGCCTCACCCAGACTGTATTGGAAACAATGAATCATCAATTTGTCATTATGCTCATATGAGGTCATCCTTCTGCAAAATTTCACTAAATGCTGCCTTGGACAACTATCCCCTTTGTACTTTTCAAACTTTGGTACTTTGAATTTTGGAGGTATTACAAGGCCGTGTACCAGACACATGTTCGTAACACTTAGATCAATGACATTACGACTTTGAAGGGCTTTAATCTCTTCCTCCAACACACGGAATCTTTCGTCCCTCTCCACAAACCGTGGGTCTTGGATTCTCACCATAGGAATTTCCTCCTGGGAACCTGGCATAGTGAAAGCAAAACTGTGATAATCTGCAACATCAACAGAAGAAAAATGTCCACTTCGGGCGAGCTGACGCTCTTGAACATCTAGGTTCTCAATAGGGATCTGTGCAGGTTAAGGTTGAGCTTGAGCGGAATTACGGCCATCTTGCCTTGCCAAAGTCATCATAGCCTCTAAAAGTTGGTCCCACTGATCTCTTGTCAACCCAACACTTGTAAACTGGCTTTGCTATCCAGGGTCCATGATTTGCCCAAAAGTTGCTTCAAGTCTGATACAAGAGCTAGAATCTCAACTGTAGATGGTGAACAAAGAACAAATGAGCCCTGCTTACGAAACAGAAATGCAATGCAAATGCTATGAAATGCCATGTTCGGTTACTTCCAAAGAATCTGTCTTTGCTTTGATCCACATTTTGATACAAAAAAAATCCAACAACAATAATTAAGATATGAGATCCTCGGAAATAACTGAACATGCATGCTAGAATGCTATGATGGCATGTATGCAGCTGGCAAGTGATCGGGAACCAGTGCTTGTCTGGATACAGAACACTGAGCTGAGAACCAAGTATCTGATGATATATGTCCTTTGAATAATAACCATCTGATAAGAACTCAAAACCAAGGATCAAGAACTCCAGGATTATAATAATCGGACCAAAACATAAGATCACACTGATGATGAAGGGTATGTTGAGGTCAAGGGTTCCTGCAAACCATTAAACCCCTCCCAATCTCACGGGTGTGCTCCAGGTCAAATATCACGGACTCTCAAAGCCGAATAGCAATAATACATTCACCATCTCCGAGGAATGGCTCATGACCAAACCAGGGAATCGGTTTAGAATTATGTACTACTCAGGGAGGCCTCAGCGTGAGTTCGGGAAAAAAAGGTCATCCTATGTGAGTCCAGGTGGGCCCTCGGGTGAGAATGGGTTTGCCACACAATGTGGTCTACCACTGTCACCACTAGAGAGGGATGTTTCCACAAAGGTCCTCAATGATCGGTCCCCAGCTGCACATAACTATCAAGGTCGTGAAATGAGAAGGGAAGATCCTTAAATCAAGACATTTCCAAGACGGTCGCAAATCTGGGCGTGGAACTCACTACTACCCCCATGACAAGATCTCATGAGGCCAAAGTGGAACCACTCTAAGTCCTAAGGTGCACTCGAGCCTTGGTAATGAGCTCATCTCACAGTAACAGTATCACCCAAGTCCCACCAAACTGAAAAAAATCCAGTCCAGACAGTCCAATATATACATGATGCATGGAAATAAATAGTGAAAACTGTAAATAAAGCTGTAAATAAAACAATAGTAACATATACACACAACAACAAACAATCAAAACCCAACGAAACAGAAGCACGCAAGCGCTAGGAGAGACTCTCGAGGGAACCAGAGATACTGGGTTAGGAATTCCCCAACAGAGTCGCCAACTGTTGATCACAAACCCTTGCATATCATTCTGTATATATCATTTTGCATCATTTTAACATTTGTCTATTTGTTTTACAGGGTATCCACATCTTATCTTTGGTTTGGTTTTGACTGTTCATCTTCATCAGATATATTCATCAGCCATCTTCATCAGAGATTCTCTTCAGCACCTTCATCAGTTGTCTTCATCAGCATTTCTCGTCATTTGTGTCGCTCCCCGGATTTCCATCCTGGTACAAATGCGAAAGTGGCGCGAAAGAGGTAGAGTCTCTAGCCAGGCATTTTTATCCCGAAAGAACGGGAATGGTAATGCTGCACAAACCATAAGAAAAGAAAAGGAAGGACACGGGTCCTGTGAACCAAAGAGACTGAGTTCGGGAGTCGGTTATGACCTGGGAAGATATTAGCACCCCAGATCGTCCGCCGTACTCGACGAGATCCACGCTTGCAAAGAAATCTGTTTCAAAGGGTGAAGAAATGAAAGCTACTGCAAAACTGAAACTGAAACTGGATAAGAAAGAAAAGAAAAAGGGGAAAATGTAGGGAAAATAAAAGAGTATGCTCGAACGGGCCCTACCCCGCTGCCTACGTACCTCATCTGGACAATGAGGATCAGAGTCGCCATAGTTCCCCTAACTAGGGGTGGAAAATATTGCTTGTGTCTTAAGGCTTGACCTGCCTATGTCAATGCTCAGGTGTTGCAGGCTCGGATGACGAGTGTGTTACCGTCTTGCAAAATGAAAAGTAGGAGCAAGTTCGTACGATGAGAGTGAAGGTGATGAGAAGAGAAGTCCCGAAGGAGAGACGCTTATTGTTTGTCCAGTGTTTTTTTATGATTTTTTATGAGTGTGGCACAAGGAAGTGAACTCAAACTCTTTCCCATGGAATGTGTACTTGCTACTACATTCCAAGATAGAATAATAGAAAAAGCACACTCAAGTAAGGAGAAGATCCCCAAAACTTGATTCCAGAGATTAGGGCTTAAGCTCACTAACTCGTTGAATTTATTAAGTGTTTTTTTGTAATTTTTGTGAAGAAGTGTGTTTTATAATTTTTCTTGATGAAGATGGTCCCATGATCAGACTTGTGCATCATTATGAACAAGCTTGTACTATCCCAAGATGGGAAAACTACAAGTGCTCCATGGAATAAGGCTATTGCACAGGAGACCACTTCAATCCTTATTAAATTCTTTTTATGATTTTTGTTTTAAGATGAGAAGAGAAAGAGAACCAAAGAGGATCTTAAAGGTAAAATCTAATGATGAAAGTATAATCCTAAAGTTATCATGCATGGATGAACCTAGGTTAGTGAGGCTTCAACTATCCTAATGAAGAAAGAGATAAGAGAAGAAGGAGAAAGAGGGAGAAGAACGCTAGAAGACAACTTACTTCTCTAAAGAAGTTAAATTGTTTCTAAAAGGGGAGTGATGAAGTTAATCACGAGATGACATAAGGCACATCACAAAGACAAATGAGAAAGCAAAAATAAAGGATGAGATGAAGACTTGAAATGTGGATATCATCCACACTTCGCTTACCATGAGCCCCTACAAGAAAAGATTAGTGAAACGCATAAGCATAAGATGAAAATTAGAATATTCAAACAATACGCAAACTAAACAAAGGTCACAAACAAAACCAATCAACAAGTCAGTACCTAAACCATATAGGTGACCTAAAACAAAGACCAATAAAACCTAATAGGATGGCATAAATGCCTTCCTCAAACTATGTAAAAAGAAGGAAGAAAGAGGCACGAAACGCTACCTAAGAAACAAAACACCAAACAAATACCAAAGGACATGAGAAAATTATGAAATTAAATCTCTAAAGTTAACAACCAGCAACAAACAATGTGTCCAAAAGGGATCACAAATATTCACAATGGAACTCTACCAAATAATCGCACAAAGCCGCTTAGGAACAATTAACGAAATCGCACAAATACGACTTACAAAACTATGGATAAAATGTAATTAAAAATTAGACAAAATTATTTTTATGAGCTTTTATGAGTCTATGAAATAATGCAAAAAGAACGGATTCAAAATGTTAATCGAGGTGAAAGAAATAAAATGTACAAGTTAATGCATTAATATGGAAATTAAAAGAGAAAGGAAATTAAACAAAAATTCGAAATAAAAATGAAAATTAATAAAAAAACAGAAAATAAAAAAATGAAAAAACTTCTAAAATGAATTATGATGCTAAAATATTTTTTATGGAATTTTATAATGTGTTTTGATATTTTTTAAGAATTAAAACTAAACTATATGCAAAAAGAAATAAAAAAATGAAGAAATGGAAGAGGGGGTGCAAACAACAACAAATTCAGTTAAAACAAGGGAATGGTCCGCGAAAGGGGGTGCAATTAGGAAGTGGCCTCAAGGCCCAAATGCACAAGCTGAGTGAGTATAGGGTGAGTTGCGGTCAACGCGGGTTGACTGAATCTGGGACGTTGGATCCATGGATTGGTCAAGGTATCCTCATCTGATGGTTCATAGCGTAAAGGAGCATGGATGTTATAGTATACACATGCGCATGGAATTGAAGATGGAAGGTCCTACCAGACAGTCACGAGTGTCACCGCCGGTATGGACGGGAATCAATAAAGCTGCCACCTTATCTCTTAAAAATCTCACCAGAATCTCTATCCTCTTAATATTCTTTTAAAAATCCCTTAACAAAACTCTATCACCATATATTAATTCTTGTAACAATTATAAAAAACAAATGAAGGAAAAAACAAACACAAATTCAATCGATTCTCTCCCTCTCAAGCGTCCTACTCCTCACCTTCCTACGCCATCACCGCCGGAGCTTCTTCTCCAAATCAAAGGCCACCGCACACTCCTCCTTCCTAAACCTAGCCGCCGCCACACACTCATCTTCAACCTCACAAAAACCTTCACGCGAAGCCTAACCTAAACGCCCCCTCTCCTAGCACTATTCACCTTCTTCCTCAACCAAAACCACCTGCCTCTCTCTTTCAACCTAGCCACCGACGCTCTTCTTCGACCTAACAACGCCGTTCGAACTCCTCCGCTGCTTCCATATAAGAACTAACTCTAAGCACCGAAGCAACAACACAAACCCTAGCCTAAACACCTCCATCTCTCCCAATCCGAAATCAAAAACTCAAAATAACCAAGCCAATCGGATCGGTAAAATCGAAACAAAAGCAACATCACTCGGTACGCAACAAACAACGTCCTAGAGAGTGCTCAGATTCGTACCTGTAAAACGATGAAGAAGCCACGATGCTACCTTGTTTCCGTTGTGATTCGACATGTGCAGAAATATCGCTATTCTTCATCATCTCGCCATTCTTCTCCATCAACTCTGCTCTTCTGCTTTGCGAATCATTGCTGCAATCTTTAAAGTGACAGATGAAGACAAGACTTGAAGCCTCAGTCCAAGAAGCTTTGCAATGACGATGAGATTGATGAGAGCTAAAGATGCTGATGATGATGTGTGAAGCCGCTGATGATGATGTGTGACGATGAAGCCGACGATATCGACGGCACTGCAGGTTTGGTTACAATGGACTTGATGATAACTCAGTTCTTGAAAGATAAAGATGACGAAGCTAACATGATCGATTCAGCTTTCAGTTTCGTGAGATGACGATGATTGAGCCACTTTTTGTGATCTTGAAGAAATCCGTTGTGGTGCGGTTGCAGATTGATGATATTGATGGAAGCTTGCGATGGAGAGTGATGTTGAAGCTTGACGTTGATGTCGCGGCTGATGATGAAGAGTGAGTAACGACTTCTGTTATTGTTTTTTTGGATGAAGATGATCGATGAACTCAGTTTTGGTGAAGAAGATTGAATTCGACTTTTGGTTTCAATCTGAGAATAATGAAGAAGATTGAATTCATGGTGAATTGAAGTGTGATGAGTTCTTTTATGGGGATGATGAAGAAATGACGAAATTTCATTATTCTTCCTTTTCCATTCTGTTACCTTTTGTTATTATTGACTCTAAATTTTTCCCTTGTCCTGAGTTTTGCGTGATCACTCATTTTTGTTATTTTTTCAATCCTTGCATTTAATTCACAAGTTCATTGCGTTTTGGGTCTCTTTTCTGTTGTGTTTTGTTCGTAGTGCTTCAGATGCCTTTTTCTGCAACCACTTGTGGCTTGTTTGCAAGGAATATAACTGAGCTGCTTGAGTCAACGTGATGCCCATGTGTGGATCCTTGTGTAAAAGAGATTAATAATTGTCTTGTAGCAGCATAACAAGTCCTTGGAAGAGATTGATTGAAAAAGAAATCACGGGGTTGATTGTGGCCTTTTTCTTCTATATATTTTTTTTTAATAAAATCTATATGGGATTAAGAAAATAGATGGAATGTGATGGTTTAACTGGAATATGAATGGATAATTTGGTACTAAACGGTAGTTAAAATAATCGAAATGAGAAATGGTTTATGGCTCGAATGATAAAAAATGAGTAAAAATGGATATGGAACTAGATATTTCCTTTTTTGTGAATCGGACGAATTGCCACCAATCACGCACATAGTCACGAAATCTCAATCAATCAGTTCATTCAACTCAAACATCTTGCATTGCTTCCACATAAACCATTTAATCCAAGAGAACACCACTACCACTGAATAATTCACAAGTGAAACAACAACCATCTGAATAGATCATTCTCTGAGCATCTGACCAGCATCACTTCACATTAATCTGAATCATCCCTTGGGAAAATAAATCCGCAGATGCATACAATTGAATATATAATCATGACTAGCCTGAACCTTTGAATCAAAACCATCTCATGAACCACTGCATGGCAAACTGATGACCTCTGCACACAACACAACTCGACTTTGAAACACATTGCTTGAGAAATAACCACCAACATAGATAACCTGCAATTCAACCAATCTTTTGATAGTTTGACCAAGATTAGGTCAAACGTCCATCTGAATGGAATCGCGAACTGAACAACCACGCTCAACTGAAATCCTGCCAGCTCTCTGTTATGCTATGGATGCTATGCTTCATCTTTCTATGCTAATGATGCAGTGCGAAATATGAAAATGATATGCTAAATGGTATGAAAAAGAGAGGGCAAATTTGGGGTGTTTAAAGTTGTTTCCTTCAGCATCCATTATCAGGATGGACCCATCCAGGAAGAGCAACATCACATATCATTTCTTTGAGCCCTCTCTAGCAGGCATCAGGCAGATTCCAACACTCATCACTCCTGATCATGTCCCTTTATTCAGGGAATATTATGGTGGTATCATGGACATGATCATGGACTTGGATGCATCATAGAGGAATATGACCCACACTTGCCTTCAGTTCTATGACCCTCCACTCAGATGTTTCACTTTCCTAGATTTCCAGTTGGGCCCTTTGCTAGAGGAGTTTTCCATGTTGTTGGGTGTCCCCATCAGGAGAGGGATTCCTTTCAACCCTGAGATGATTGCTCCCAGGAATAAAGATATAGCTAAGGCTCTGCGTTTGGAAACCACTCTCATTGATTAGAATATAACTACTAAGGCTGGAATTCCAGGCCTCCATTTAGACTTCTTGATTACTCAGGCCACCATTCATGCTGCTGCAGGGAAGTGAAACACTGTTTTTACTCTCTTGGCCCTTAGCATATATGGTATCATCTTGTTTGCAGACGAGCCTAAGTTTGTAAGCAAGAATGCTATCCATCTTTTCCTGCTGAGGAATCCAGTTCCCACCTTTCTAGGGGATTTTTATTACTCAGTACATCAAAGGAATGAGAAGCAGAGGGGAATATTAGTCAGATGCTGTGCACCTCTCTTTTACTGCTGGTTATTGAGACACTTGCCAAATTCAGAAGCTTTGTTGAATCCTCATCAGTCAAGAAACTGGGCTAAAAGAATGATTGCTCTCCCTTCAGAAGACATCAGGTGGTGCACTCAGAGCACTAAGGGAAGAGACATAATCACCAGCTGTGGGCAGTATCCCAATGTACCTCTGATTGGAGTAAAGGGTTGCATCAACTACAATTCCTTGATGTTCAAAAGGCAATTAGGGTATGCCTTGGTACATCCACCAAGAGAGCATGACTTATCAGTAAATGGTTACATCAACTACAATCCCTTGCTATTGAAAGAGAGGAATACCCAATTGTCTGAAGCTCTAAAGAAGACCCTCTGGGAGAGGAATGATAGTCGTCTAGACAATGAAAGGTTAGAGAAGCTCCGGATCAAGCATATGACCAAGATTGAGAAGACGAATGATTACATCAGAAGAGCCCGGGCAGGGTGTAAACACCCCAAATTTTCCCTCACTAAGTTCACACCATGGCTTGTGATCTTTCGCATTTACATAAGTTTAAGCATATCATATCATATTGCATTTTTGTTTCATCTGCATTAGGTCAAGTTCATCTGCATCTAGGGTTTGTGATCTGAGCAATCCAAGATCCATCTGAGCCACTCCAAAGGCCATCAATCATGTCAAGAGGGTCCATGTATGTTCAATCATCATATTTTATCCTCCAAGGATCAAGGAAGTCAAAGAATCACAAGAACTGGCAAAGCATGGAAGTTGAGCCAGAGTTTAACTGCACAGATGACATGAAATTAGGGTTTTGGTTTCAGAGGCCATATCTCCAAAATTTTTGGTCATTCTTGTTTCTATTGGTCTCAATATGTTATAAGGATCATTCATACAAAGTTTGATGAAGAAATTCACTGTGGAAGTCATCTGATCACTGGGTAACTTCCTGAGCAAGTCAGAGCAAAATCAGGGCATCTGAGGCCCCCACCCATGGAACCAAAATGGATTTTTTTATCAAATTGAGGTTATATGGTCTTTATTTGATCATTTAAATGCTTGTAAGTTCACAAAATTGAAGAAAAGTGGGCTAAACCAAAAGTTGCCAAAAATGGAAATGACTTGTAATGTAAACTTTCCATTTTGGGAAAGTTTTTCAACCTCCTCTTTCTCAACCAAAAATGCTTCAAATGAAAAATTGTTGGTCATGAAAGTTGTATATTGGATCATTCCCTTTTCATAAAGTACAATAACAAGTTCTAATTCATTATGGAACTCAAGTTATGGTTTTCCAAAGTTGGAAAAAATCACATAATTTCAAGTTTCATGCCAAAGAGGGATTTTTGAAAATTCAAGTTCTAAGCATTTTCATGACCTCTAAATGACTTCCAAGCATCATTACAACATAATGCAACTTGCCAAGATTAGAATTGCACAAAATTCACAAGATTTCATGCCTTGGATCACAAGTTTCCATAAGTCACTTTTCATAAAATTCTCAAAAGAGGGATTCTTGCAAGAATGATTTCTAAGGATTGGTATGACTTATAAATGGTTTCAAGACATCACAACAACATCATGTAACACTTCATGACCAAAATTCAGCATTGAGTAAGACATGTCCATGACCAAAAATATCAAAATGCACAAAGTTGGAATTTTGCAAAACACATGCTATCTTGTAATCCAAGTGTTGCAGTCCCTCATAAACCATCCAAGGGTCATCCTCAAACCATGCTGAAGCAAGACACCCCATTGTACCACTTCTGTTCCAGCCCAAACTCTCAAGGACACATTTTTGACTTTTTGGCAAAAACTCCCATGCTCTTGGAATAGTGATTACAGCCATTCAGAACCTACCACATATTATATTCAAACAATATGGGAGAGATAAGAAGAAGGTTTAGAGCCTGAAAACACACACAACCTCAAATTCACAAATTTGTGCACAAAGCTTGTTCTCTTTGAAACACCATCAAAACATAACAAAATCCAGAAATTCTTTCACCAACAAATCACTTTTCATCCATAGAACAAAACCCAACCCTTGGAATGGCCTGAATCACCACACACACAAACCCCCATTTCTGCTAAACGAGAACCACACAACACAAACCAGCCACTCTCAAAGCTTTTCAAGCATTCCACTAGCTTCAGAAGGACCAAAGGAGTTCATTTGCACTAGTGGGAGGTTCTGAAAACTCACCATTGAAGCTTTCCAGCTCAGGTATGGTCAAGAACAATTTTTCAAAAAGCTTTGATTTCTTGTTATAAACTGAAAGTACATGCTTTAAGGATCATCATGATGTGTTTAGAATTGAAAATGGTGGAAAAATAAGTATTTTATGAATGTCTGAAAGTTTGGCCATGATTTTGTTTTGATTTGATTCAGCCTGTTCTTGCATGATAAATGATGTTTGATTGTTGATTTGAGTTGCTAGAAGTGTGGGGAATGTTTCTGTCAGGTTTGAGGGTTTAAAATTGCCTAGGGGAGGTTTTAGGGTTTTTGTCCCGCCGGAGATGACGACCGGAGTTCGTCTCCGACCGCCTGAAAATGATTAGCCCTAATCTCTAATTATTTTTGCCAGTTTGATTTGTAGCCATTGGATTAGGATTAGGTTAAGACACGCACGGCCCAGATTAACCCACTTAGCCCTAATTCATAATTAATTAACATAATTAAATTAATTCACCAGATTTGATCTGGACCCTCAGATCACGTGCGCAGTCAAACCCCTTTCCCCAGATTTGAATTCCAGCCTTTGGATCAGCATACCTTCATTAATTTACATTTTATTTTCATTTTTTCTTATTTATTTTGTACCATTTATTTAAAATAGCAAAAAAATTCCAAAAATAATTGTATTCTGCATTTTTATTTCAAATACTTTTCTCAACCCAAAAATATTTTTATTTTTATTTTTTGCATTAAAAAATCATTTTTAAAACATTTAAATGTTTATTTTAATTAATTAATGAGAATTAATTAATTAAAATATCATTTGGGTTTCTAAAAATCCCAAAAAAAATCACATTGCATCTTTAAACATTTTGAGACATTATCATATAATCCACACAGATTTCTTTTTGGTTTTGAACCATCTTTGATAATTTTCTTGAATTTAGGGTTCATAAAATTCCTATTTTAGAACCCTAACTTCAAGAATTATTTTCTGCCTAACCAAGAATGGTATGACAATGGTTATTTTTGCATTGATCTTCAATTGACATGTAGTTTCTAATATAATTTTGTCACAAATTTCTTCTGCATTTTTGAATTGATTTGCATTTTTTCCCTTTAGGTACCTTAAAACCCTAGAAAACTTAGAAAAATCATAACTTCCTTAGGGTTAAGAGTTAGGTCTCCTCCTTTGGGGTGTGGTCTCATATGGGGTTAGGGTTCTTCTGATTGCATTTTCAATTTTTTATCTTGTCACTTGCTTCTGATTTTAAGTTTTACATCTCATGTTGCATGAAAACCCTAATTTCTCATCTTCCTTTGCATACATCTTGCATAAGCATTCATATAAGAACTTGCCATGACATTTTATGCATTCACATGACTTCTAAGACATCTTAGGACACATTATACTCATGCTTGATCATTTCCTCATCCATTTGCCATGTTATGCATTCATTACATTCCATGAGCATTCATGAACTTTCATGCTTCTTTCATGCCCCATTTGCATTCTCATCACTTGTATGATCATCCATTGCACTTGACATACATTTGCATCATCTCTTGGCATCATTTGCATCATAAACATGCTTCTGGTTTTGGTTTGCATCCTTGCATTCATTTCATTTTCATCTCATCTCTTTCTTTATACTAACCATTTCAGGTGGTAAGTAATTGAGAAGTGAATTTGCCTTCACTTCTCATCTCTCTTCTCATTCTCTCTTATGCATTCATTGCTGCATTTTACCTTTGTTTTAGAGTGAGCTTTCTCATTCATGTTCTCCATTCACTTTCTTTCTTCAAGTAACTTATCTTCTTAAGTGAAGTAAGTTAAGTTGTTTCTTCTGCTTCTCCTCCTTTCATCTGCTTCTTCCTTGGTGGCTTTTCTTGAAGATCTCTTGCAAGCCTCATAAACCCTAGGAACACCCAAGCATGATAACAATTAGGGTTTTGATTAGTCCCCCATTTAGTTTTACCTTTGTGTCATCTTTTTGCGTCTCTTTTCTCATCTCATAATCAAAGGCTAAACCTTTAAGGTTTTAAGGCTTTGTGATTAAGGTTATGCCTGCATCCTTCTCTTAGGATGGAGTGTATAACTTTAATCCTAAGTGTTAAACCCTTAATGTGTTTAAATCTCTTAATCAATTCATCTTAATAATCACTAAGACAATAAGCTTGTAACTTGGGCCTTGCATTAGGGTTCTAATTCTTCCTTAATTGGTTAAGAAGGACTAACCCTAGTGTTAATGGACAAGTCCCCCTCAAGTTGTCTTATAAACCATAAAATCCACTTCTTAATCTTATCATTAACTAAAATCCACTTTAATAAAGGCTTTGTTTTGTCATGAGGTTAATCCCTAATCATGGATTAAGTTGAGGTATCTTCCTCAGCTTAAATGTTCTCATCTATCATCCTTCTATTAGGATGGTGTAATGGGTCCATTAAATCTTTGATTATGGCTTAAAATCATTACTTAACACTAAACAAAAACTCCAAAAAACATCTAAGTAATTGTAAGTAGGTTAATGATCTTAATCCTACATCATGGTAATTAAGTTTGAGGTGCTTACTTCATACTTAAGGTATTCTCATTACCCCTAATCAGAGGGAAGATGTGATGAGTTTACTAACCCTTGGTTTAGGCTTAAGCTCATTTTCTTATGACAAACTCCAAAAAGCAATAAAAGATTGAAAAATCAAAAAACAAACAATAATCTTCTCCTCCGGGATTCTTTTCTCACCTCATTCACTCATAAACGAGAACTTGCTTCTTCCGTCTAATGCAAGACAGTTTGCACCTGAGTCAGACAGGTCATACACTTGAGCATAGATAAGTAAGCAGTTCATCAGTCAATTTTCCTTTCAGTCTCTTTGAGTCGAACTACGGTGTTCTGACTTCCTCATTGCACGAGAGGATATGTAGGCATAACTTAACAGTTATCGAACAAAAGTCTCTGTATATTCCCCCTCTTCCAGCATTATTATTTTAAGCCTCATTGTCTTGAGCATTTCACTCTTTTCTTACACAGAAACTCCTTTTCTTCATTTCACTTTCCAGCACTGACACCTGTACATTCTTTTCCAGCTTTTGCACACAGATAACACTGACACTACCCCTTTAAACACAAACTTTCAAGCGGGGATCCCGTTGAATACTACGGACAATCTGGGTGCTAATACCTTCCCAGGTTGTAACCAACCCCCTTTTCTCAGTTACTCTGGTTCCCAACCGTCTTATCCATATCTTTCTAGGTTTATGCAGCATTACCTTTCCTTCGAGATAAAAATGCCTAGCTGGAGAGTCTATTCACTTCATCTTCATGTTCTCTCTTTCGCCGACCGTTTGCGTCTGTACCCCTTCTGGCCCTGTGTTATTTGGTGGGAGCGACAGCTTGGCGACTCTGCTGGGGACCCTTATACTGCAACAGGGCTTCTGGTTCTTTTTGTGGGTTCCTCCTAGCGCTTGTTTGATTTGTGTTTACTGGGGTGTTATGTGCTAATTGTGTCTATTTATTTGCTTTATTTATTGCTTTATGTACAACTTTATTTACTGCTTTCTTTATAGTTTTTTATACATCATACTGTCATTCTCATTGCTGGATCTGGTTTTTGTTTTGGTGGGTGGGGTTTCACTGAGTGATTAAGGACCTATACCTGGGACCTGAGTGACACCTAGGCTAGAGTGGTTCATATTCTTTCCCATTCCATTTTGGTCTAGTGCGTGAAACACGGTTCAGATGTGGGTTTCTTCTTGAGAACTCTGTGCTACAGATTTCCTGTAGTGCTAGGGCTATCTGGGAAGCCTGCTAAGTCTGGATGACCTTTATTTTGACCTTCAGAATCTGGGGTGAATTAGAGGAGGATCCTTTATGGTTATTGTAAACACTGTACCTCCGGTTTAGAGGTGTTTACACTTCTGATAACTGATCCAAGTCTGAGGATCCTTGTTTTAGAACATTACATGTGAGGGGGTTGGGTTGTTTACAGGTTTGCAGGAACTCTTGGCCACATCATACCATGTTACTATTTTGTTTAAGAATACTTCACTTTGGAAAGTTCTTGTGATTAACCCTGGACATGTGACTCTTTATTTGATTCCCCCACCCTGGTTACTGGATTTCTAGGCCTCCATCCGGACCTTTGAACATACATGGACCTTATACCAAGACATATAATCAGATCCAGCTCTTAATCACAAACCCTTTCATATCATTTGCATATATCATCATTGCATCATTTAACATTTGTTTATTTGTTTTTCAGGGTATCCACCTCATTATATTTGGTTTGGTTTTGACCCCTTCTACTGCTTAGACCTCTGTTTCAGTTATCTTCTTCAGCATCTGCTTCAGCTATCTCCTTCAGCACTTGCATCAGTCTGTCAGAGACTTACCTCCAGCTTTTCAGCATTTGACTTCAACTTCTTCAACAGCACTCATGGATGTTCCAAGGAAAAGCAACATATCTTATCACTTCTTTGAGCCCTCCTTGACTGGTATCAGGCAGGTCCAGTCACTTATCACACCTGACCACATCCCACTGTTTAGAGAGCACTATGGGGGTATTTTAGACATGGTCATGGATCTTGATTCTTCTCAGAGAAGCATGATCCACACATGCTTGCAGTTTTATGACCCTCCATTCAGATGCTTCACCTTTCCTGATTTCCAGATAGGACCACTGCTAGAAGAGTTTTCCTTGTTGATTGGAGTTCCTATCAGGAGGGGAATCCCTTTCAACCCAAAGATGATTGCTCCCATAAATGAAGAGATAGCTAGGGCAGTGCATTTGGAGCCTGCCCTCATTGAGCAAAACATGACAACAAAAGCTGGGATTCCTGGCTTACATCTGGACTTCTTGATTTCTCAGGCCACTCTGAAGGCTACAGTGGGAGAATGGAAGGCAGTCTGTGCACTTTTAGCCCTCAACATATATGGGGTTATATTGTTTGCAGATGAGCCCAAATTTGAGAGTAAGAATGCCATCCACTTGTTCCTGCTAAGGAACCCAGTGCCTACATTGCTAGGGGATTTTTACTACTCCATCCATCAGAGAAATGAAAAGCAAAGGGGGAAGCTAGTCAGATGCTGTGCTCCACTGTTCTTCTCTTGGCTGCTCAAACACTTGCCTAAATCAGATGCCTTCTTGAACCCCCATCAGCAGAAGAATTGGGCCAAGAGATTCATTGCCTTAACATCAGATGATATCAGATGGTGCACTCAGAGCACCAAAGGCAATGATATTATTACCAGCTGTGGGCAATACCCTAATGTGCCTATAATAGGAGTAAAAGGTTGCATCAATTACAACCCTTTACTATTTAAGAGACAATTGGGATATGCCTTGGTTCATCCTCCCAGAGGACAGGATTTAGCTGAGACCCTATACTGTGAAGTTCAACCTAACTCAGTTGTTGTTAGACAAGCTGCCTGGGCTTGGGACAACATTCAGACCAAAGGGACAACCATCCTTGGAAGATGCAACAATATTGCTTCAGCCCGGTAATCTGACTGGTCCCGTACTAGAGCTCAGATCACCAGGATGCCTTTCACCTTGGAAGATACACCTGGACCTTCTACAGTACAGCCTTCAGCAACTGTTATCCTGGAGGAATTTGAAAAGCTGAAAGAGAGGAATAATCAGCTATCTGAAGCCCTAAAGAAGACTCTCTGGGAAAGAAATGACAGTCGTCTGGACATTGAAAGATTGGAAAGGCTCAAGACTGAGCATCTGACCAAGATTAAAAGGACAGATGACTAGATAAGGAAGGCAAAAGCAGGGGAGTTGGTTTTGAAGAATGCCTGCAAGGAGGCCAAGATTCAGAAGGCTAGGGCTGAACATTATCTAGAGGAAAGCTAGGCTAGGTGGATCAGGATCACCGAAGCCCGTGCACAAGAAGACTAGAGGACTCAGGCCAAGATTGAGCAACTGGAGGCCAATGAGAAGAAGCAACAAGAGGCTTTGTTGGCAGCTCAGAAGGAGATATCAGAATTGAAACTCCGGGCGGGGTTAAAGAGATCAAAGGATCAGGACAGGCATAAGAAGTTGACTAATGCCATTGCTACCAGGAACCTCCTCATTAGGATTATTATAGAGCACCCAGCTGGTCCAGTGACGGAGGCCCTCCTGAAGGAAGTCAGGGAAGATGCCTTTGGATTGGATGTCTGATTCCTTTTTGCTTGTATTTCCTTTCTTTTGATGTACTTTTTGCTTTTTGGTTGTTGTATTTTTGACCCACCGTGAGCATGTGTTGTAAACAAACTATGTATTTTCATCATTTGTAATATATCAGTTTGTTTTATTCCGGTGGGCTTTCTCTCAACATCATCAAGCATTTCCTCAAGGTCTGGAAAGGTCAAAACCAAAGAACCAAACCGGATACCTTGGAAGAAAAATAAGCATATTGCATTGCATACTAACATTTTCTTTGTTTTGTAGGCTTTTGTTTGTTATTTTGTTTCTCACTTTGTTGTGGTTTCAGGAAACATTGCTCGTCGCAGAGTGTTCCCTGTCAACCACACACACCGGTACCCAACGCGAAACAACCTTCCAGGAATTCAAATGGATCAGGTGCAGCAGGACCTGAATGAAGTAAGAAATCAAATGGCAAACTAAAGGGTCGAGATGAGAGACCAAATGACTTAGTTTATGGATGTGATGACTGGCTTAGCTCAGAGCCAGGAGAGGCTAAGAGAGCTGGTGGAAAGGCAGACACCTGAAGAGCCCCACCCTGGAACGGGAGGAACCAGCAATAATGAACGTGGGCAGCCTTGTAACACCCTTCTACCCCAAAATAATATTTACATAATATCAGAGTAATCATCTAAAAAGGGTATTATATATCATCATAAATAAACGCAAACAGTGTCCTGTCCCGTAACACAGGTTAATCAACATCAAGAATTTCATAAATCATTTCGCAGCGGAATTTAAACTTCATAATTCAAAACTTCATAAACATAATTTTCACCATCCTAAATTTAACATCATATAAATAGGAAAACATTTATCCAATAATAACATAACTGAAACAGTTAACAGAATAAACCCATCCCAGTGTTACATGACACAGAGCAGGACACATAAACCAGAACCACTCCTAAGGAACATTAAGCATGCTCTGAGACTCATGAATTACTCCTATTGCACTGCAGGACTATTCTTCGACATCTGCAAGTTACCCACGAAGGAGGCAACATTTCCAAGCAGGCAGGGTGAGTAATCATAATATATCATAAACGTACCAGAATATAGAATCATAAATAAATTAGTATACATATCAAGACATCATCATCTATAGAATTCAGTAACGACCACAACATGTCCATGAAATCAAACCACACCAACACAGTCATGAAATTCATCCAGAATATGAAATTCTAACATCCTGATATGCAATATGCATGTGGTACCATTTTCATCGTGAGATGGATACATGACCATCAAACCTCCACAAAGGAGAACATCGTAAATCATCGAGAAACTTCAATCCACACAATGGGATTGAAGCAATTACATAGGCCGAAGCCCCATCGTGAATGTTATGAAATGCAATGATGCGCTACATCGTAAATTCATCTAAACAATTTGCATCATTCATTTCAATCAGAAAAACAACCATCAAATAATCATATATATATATATATATATATATATATATATATATATATATATATATATATATATATATATATATATATATATATATATCATCATGACATTACACCCTGAACACTGGTTCTCTAACCCCTCTGACACATCAAGAATTAACCCGTACCCGATAATTTATAAGGTAATTATAAGGTTATTTCACAAATTCATTTATCAAAAACTATTGCATTTCTCTCATTTCTATTCATCAAAATAAAGTTCAGTTTGTACTCTATCTGACGCTTCAAACGGAATGCGAATCGGGCTTACGGTTTGAATGTTATGAATTTTTTTTAAATATAAAATTTGCCATCCCAACAGTGTTAACCGGTTAACCAATGTGTTAACCGGTTAACTCCTGCGTAATTTCAGAAAAATACTCAAAGTTTTCAATGGTTAACCGGTTAACCAAAGCATTAACCGGTTAACGCCTGTTTTCCAGCAGTCCTCTGCTATACAATTGCAGACTGTTCCAACTCCAAAAATCCCCAAACCCCATTACGGGTTTCACATCATAACACTCAAAAACCATTCAAAAACATCAATTAAACCTCAACAACATCCAGTCAATAATTATACAAACAAATATACAATTATAACTCATTCTAATCACTTTAATTCATCAAGACTTTCTCATAAAACTCAACCTAACTCAAAACCCCAAAAACCCCTAAAACTCATACCATCCTAATCCATTCATATTCCAATTCCTACACATTTATCATAGATTATAAAAACTCCCCATACCTTAGAGAATTTCGCCGCTTTACACTCTTCTCTAGGGTTCTCCACAGCCTCCTGACTCTGAGCTTCTTCTTTCTCTCCCTTTTTCCTTCAGAGCACCTCTTTTCCCAAAACACGATAATGTTAGAAACTGATCGTATTCTCTTCATTTGGATATATTATCCCAGTTTAGCCTTTTCCCCCCTTACCCTCATAATTTCACAAAAAGGACCACCTTACCCTTTTCTTGAAAATATTTTTAATAATAATAATAAAATAGCATAATAAAACACTATTTATCCTTATTATATATAAATACTCATTTTCTCCAAAATTCTCAAAATAACCCAAACTCTCCAACTTTTCTGAATTAATTAAATAAATGATTAAATAATTAAATTTAGATTTTCGGGGCGTTACAACTCTCCCCCTACTTAAAGAATTTTCGTCCTCGAAAATTACCTGAAGTAAATAGAGTCGGATACGATTTCCTCATCTGATCTTCCCGCTCCCAAGTCTAACTTTCTCCACCTGGTCCTCCCCACAATACCTTCACTAAAGCAATTTTCTTGCCTCGAAGTTGCTTCAATTCTCTATCATCAATCCTCACTGGTAAAGCTTCAATCGTCAGATTATCTCTCACCTGAACATCATCTATCTGAATTACATGCAACGGGTCCGGAATATACTTCCTCAACTGTGATACATGGAATACATCATGTAAATTCGCAAGAGAGGGAGGTAAAGCCACCCGATAGGCCACTTCCCCTATCCTCTGTATAATCTGATACGGACCGACAAAACGTGGAGTGAGCTTTCTAGACTTCAAAGCTCTTCCCACACCAGTCATAAGAGTAACTCTTAAGAACACGTGATCTCCCTCTTGGAACTCAAGTGTTTTCCTTCTCTTATCGTGATAACTCTTTTGACGACTCTGCGACGTTTTCATCCTTTCTTGAATCATTTTTATCTTTTCAGTTGTTTCTTGGACAATTTCTGGCCCAAGCACCAAACTCTCTCCTGACTCATACCAACATAATGGAGTACGACAACGTCTACCATACAACGCCTCATATGGAGCCATCCCGATACTAGCATGAAAACTGTTATTGTACGTAAACTCAACCAACGACAAATGACTATCCCAAGACCCTCCTTGATCTAATACACAAGCTCTCAGCAAATCTTCTAAAGATTGGATTGTTCTTTTCGTATGGCCATCCGTTTGCGGGTGATAAGTAGAACTCATCCTCAACTTAGTACCCAAGGCATCCTGCAAACTTTTCCAAAACCTCGATGTAAACCGCGGATCTCTATCCGATACAATACTTGAAGGTACACCATGCAACTTCACAATTTCCTCAATATAAATCTCAGCTAACCTTTGCATGGAATAGTTAATCCTCATCGGCAAGAAATGTGCCGACTTAGTTAACCGGTCAACAACTACCCAAATCGAATCATTACCTCTAGCAGTCTTAGGTAACCCAGTCACGAAATCCATGGAAATACTATCCCATTTCCACTCAGGAACATTCAATGGTTGCATCATACCTGAAGGTCTCTGATGTTCTATCTTTGACTTCTGACATGTCAAACAAGCATATACAAATTCAACAATGTCTCTTTTCATACCCGGCCACCAAAACAACCTGCGTAAATCTTGATGCATCTTCGTAGCACCAGGATGAATACTCAGTCGACTCTTGTGCCCCTCTTCTAAAATACTCTTTTTAATTCCTATAATATCCGGAACACATACTCTATCTCGAAACCTTAAAACTCCATCTTCATCAACTCGAAAGTCACCTGCATTACCTTGATCAACCAACATCAATTGATCAACTAGTTTCAAATCAGATTTCTGACCCTCACGAATCTCTTCCAAAATCTCACTGGTCAGCTTTAACATTCCCAATTTCACACTATCAGTAGTAGTTTCACACAAAAAGCTCATGTCTCTGAATTGCTCGGTCATTTCTAATCCTTTCACCATAAGCATTGAAATATGTAGCGACTTCCTACTCAAAGCATCAACCACAACATTTGCCTTACCCGGATGGTAATTCAAATCAAAATCAAAATCTTTCAATAATTCAAGCCACCGCTTTTGTCTCATATTTAACTCTTTCTGATCAAACAAGTATCTTAAACTTTTGTGATCACTGAATACTTCAAATTTTGAACCAAACAAATAGTGTCTCCAAATCTTAAGCACAAACACCACAGCTGCTAACTCTAAGTCGTGAGTAGGATAGTTCCTCTCATGAACTCTTAACTGTCTAGAAGCATAAGCAACCACCTTATTATCCTGCATCAAAACTCCACCAAGACCCATCTTGGAAGCATCACAATAAACTACAAAGGACTCATTTGGATTCGGTAAGACCAACACTGGTGCGGTCGTTAATCTTTTCTTCAGTTCTATGAAACTCTCTTCACAAGCAACATCCCACACATATGCTTGACCCTTCCTAGTCAATTGCGTCAACGGTAAAGCTATCTTAGAAAAACCTTCAATGAACTTACGATAGTAACCAGCCAACCCAAGAAAACTACGAATTTCTGTAGCTGACTTCGGAGTCTCCCACTGCAATACCGCATCAATCTTTGAAGGATCCACCGAAATTCCACCACTTGAAATTACATGATCGAGGAAACTCACTTCCCTTATCCAAAATTCACACTTAGATAATTTAGTAAACAATTTATTTTCTCTCAACACTTGCAACACAACCCTCAAATGCTCGGCATGTTCCTCTTCTGATTTAGAATACACCAATATGTCATCTATGAAAACCACCACGAACGTATCCAAATACTCATGAAAGATCCTATTCATATATTCCATAAACACACCAGGCGCATTAGAAACCCCAAACGGCATCACCGTATACTCATAATGCCCATATCTCGTCCTGAAAGCTGTCTTCGGAATATCATCAGCTTTAACTCGAATCTGATGATAACCAGACCTCAGATCAATTTTACTAAAGACATAAGCACCTACTAGCTGATCCATCAAATCATCGATCCTCGGAAGTGGGTACTTATTCTTGATAGTCACTTTATTCAACTGTCGGTAATCGACACACAATCTCATACTACCATCCTTCTTCTTAACGAGCAACACCAGAGCACCCCAAGGAGAAACACTGGGTCTAATGAACCTCTTCTCTAACAATTCTTCTAATTGTTTCTTCAACTCATTCAATTCTGAAGCCGACATTCTATAAGGATCCATCGAGACAGGACTCGTACCCGGTACTAAGTCCACAGAAAAATCAATTTCATGTTCCGGTGGTAAATCACTTATATCACCAGGAAACACATCTTGAAATTCACAAACCACATGCAACTCTGCACTGACAGTCTTATCATCAACTTGTAATGAGGTAGACACTGCAAACATCAAAGCTTCATCTACAACAAGTTCATCCACTTGCTTAGCTGATAAAAACATCAACTCACCATTCCCGCTCAATTCAGGGAACTGCACCGTCTTACTATAACAATTAATATGAACATAATTGAATTCCAACCAGTTCATACCAAGGATAACATTGATTTGGTGTAATGGTAGGCACACCAAATCCATCACAAAATTCTTCTCGAAAATTGTCAAAGGACACTTCAAACAAACAAGCATGGTAGTCACAGAACCATTAGCAGGTGTCTCTATTATCATATTACCGTTCATATTAGACAACTCTAAACCCAATCTATTAGCACACTCGAGAGAAATAAATGAATGTGTAGCTCCAGTGTCAATAATAGCAATAAACTCAATATTATTAATAAAACAGGTACTTCTGATCAAGTTGTCCTTCTTTGGAGCTTCTGAACTAGCTAATGCAAAAACTCTTCCAGCATTCTGAGCAGTAGCAGCATTCTTCTTTGGTTTCTGGTATTGGGCGCTGATATGCCCCTGTTCACCACAATTGTAACAGGTTGGGCCTTCATTAGGACAATCACTCATCTTATGCCCAAGCTTGCCACAACGGTAACATTTCATAACTCTGGTGGTACACACATCGGCCTTATGACCTGCTTCTCCACACTTGTAACACTTAACAGGTACATTGGCAGCTCCCCTACTTTGCTTCTTCTCATCAGACACCTTCTGCTTCCCTCTATCACCAGTAGTCACATAAGGTTTTCCTCTATACTGACTCTTGCCTTTCTTCTCGCTCAGCTGTTTATAGTGAGCTGACCGAGCTCGCCTATCCTCATCATAAATACGGCTCTTATCGACCAACTCCGCATACTTGCGAATTTGTGGGCATCCAATTCCCTACTTAATTTCAGGTCTCAGCCCATTCTCAAACTTAAGGCACTTGGAAGGTTCAGCATCTGTCCTGTTGTAGTGAGGACAAAATTTCACCAGCCTTTCAAATTTGGCAGCATACTCTGCCACTGTCATGTTTCCTTGCTTCAGCTCAAGGAATTCTACCTCCAACTTACCACGAGCATCTTCCGGAAAATACTTCTTAAGGAACTCCGCCTTAAATACAGTCCAAGTCACCACAACAACCTCATCCTCTAGACACTGACGAGTATTATCCCACCAGTCTTCAGCTTCCTCAGACAACATATGAGTCCCAAATTGAACTTTCTGTGCGTCAGCACACGCCATCACTCTGAAAATTTTCTCAATTGCCTTGAGCCACTTCTGTGCGCTCGCTGGGTCATGAGTTCCTTCAAACACAGGTGGATTATTCCTCTGGAATTTCTCCAAAGCACGAAACTCATCATGCGCATTGTTTCGAGCAGCAGTCTGAGCAAGAGCTGCAATAGCATCAGCGAGAGCACGCGAGTTATTTCCAGCCATTCTGCACAACACTTACCACATCAGAAGAGAATAATCGTTAAATAAATAATGACTTAACAACCGACTGACAACAACAAGACTTGGCCGGACAGACCGACCTGCTCTGATACCACTAATGTAACACCCTTCTACCCCAAAATAATATTTACATAATATCAGAGTAATCATCTAAAAAGGGTATCACATATCATCATAAATAAACACAAACAGTGTCCTGTCCTGTAACACGGGTTAATCAACATCAAGAATTTCATGAATCATTTCGCAGCGGAATTTAAACTTCATAATTCAAAACTTCATAAACATAATTTTCACCATCCTGAATTTAACATCATATAAATAGGAAAACATTTATAACATAACTGAAACAGTTAACAGAATAAAACCCATCACAGTGTTACATGACACAGAGCAGGACACATAAACCAGACCCACTCCTAAGGAACACTAAGCATGCTCCGAGACTCATGAATTACTCATATTGCACTGCAGGACTATTCTTCGATATCTGCAAGTTACCCACGAAGGAGGAAACATTTCCAAGTGTAAATACCCCAAATTTGCCCTCAATCATTCCACCATGGCTTGTGATCTTTTCATGTGCATAAGTTCAATCATAGCATCTCATACTGCACTTTTACTTCACTGCATTGTTTCTAAGTCATCTGCATCTAGGGTTTGTGACCCGAGCAATCCATGAGCCATCTGAGCCACTCCAAAGGTATTCAATCACTTCAAAGGGGTCCATGTATGTTCAAGCATCATATTATATCCTCACAAGGTCAAGAAATTCAAAAGAATCACAGGAACTGGGAAAGGCATGGAAGCAGAGCCAGGTTTAACTGCACAGATGACCTAGAATTAGGGTTTTGGTTTCAGAGGCCATAACCCCAAATTTTTTGGTCATTCTTGTTTCTATTGGTCTCTATATGTTATGAGGATCATGCATATCAATTTTCATGAAGAAATTCAATGGGGAAGGCATCTGATCACAAGATGACTTCTTGAGCAAGTCAGTGTAAAATCAGGGCATCTGAGGCCCCCAATGACCCAACCAAAGGGTGTTCTCCAACATTTTGAATGTGTATGATCTTTATTTAATCATAGAATATTCTATAAGTTCACAAAATTGAAGAATTTCAAGCCATTTGCAAAGTTGCCTTTTTGGGAAAGTGACTTGTAATGAAAACTTGCCATTTTGGGAAAGTTTTTCAACCTTCTCTTTTTGATTCAAAAATGCTTCAAATGAGAAAACTTTGGTCATGAAAGTTGTAGAATGGATCCTCCCATTTTCAAAAAGTACAAGAACTCATTCTAATTCATTTTTGATCAAAAGTTATGGCTTGTCAAAGTTGGAAAAAATCACTTAATTTTCACTTTTGTACCAAAGAGGGAAAGTTGCAAAACCTCATGCCAAGGAAAAATGTGACTTCAAATGGGCTTATATGCATTACACAAACATAAACCATGACCTAAAAATCAGAATGCACCAAAGAATCTCCAGGTTTCATGATTTATGCTTCAAGAAATTTCAAAAGGGCCAAAAGATCACAAAATTGCAAAACCACACATAAACTCTAATCCACTTGCAAATTGGCCTCAAATTCATTTCCATGGTCTGCCTTGATTCAAGCTGCAGCAGACATGCTTTTGTTCTAGCCCTAAAACAGCCCATACCTTATAGTACACATAGACTTGACTTTTTGCAAAAGGGGCCATACCAATCAAGCTGTGCCACCAACAACTCTCTGACCAATCACAGCTTCACATACATGCCTCATGGATCATTTTCATACAATCTTGGAGCCTGAATACACATCATTTCCATAGTTCACAAAAATCTCCCCCTTTGCATTTTCTTTCGAAACTCAATACACAAGCAAAGAACATCAAAACAAACTTCACAAAACCACTCACCATGACCCTCTGATCATTTCCCAACCCTCATTTGACCCTGAAAACCACCCCAAGCAGAAACACGATTTTCCACCCCTTCTGAACAGAACTTCATCAATCTCTTAAACCAGCCATAAAAAATTCCAAACAAGCATTGCAAGCTTCTCAGGGGGTTCATTAAATGCATCTTGGACCAAAGAAGCAGCCAGAAAGTTCCAAAGATCAAAGCTCCAGTTCAGGTGAGCTCAAGAACAATTTTTCCAGAAACTTGTTTTTAAGTTACTAATTGATTCTCCATGATTCACTGATGATGTTGATGTGTTTGGTTTTGAAAATAGTCAAGTATTAAGCATGTATGAGCTCTCTGAAATTTTTTGACCTAAAACTAATTTGCTTCTTTTCAGCTTGTATGCGTGAAATAAATTTGTTTTAGTGAGTGATTCTTGTTGAGTGATGCATGGGGTTGGATTCTGGGCAGAGAGATTAGGTTTTAGAAGCTTGGGGAGAGAGATAGCAAAATCTCAGGGGAGGTGTGGCCGGAGAAGATGACCGGAGGTCATTTTCGGCCACCTGAAAGTCATTAGTGCATTAATTGTGATTAGGGCTCAGTTTGAATGTGAGCCATAGTTCCTGTTGACCCTGGTTGACCCGCGCGCGAATGAATGGCCCAGATATTTCATTAAAACCCTAATCCTAATTTATTAAATTAATTAATTAGGTTTAATTTAATTTGGTCAGTTTGAATTACAGCCACAGGATCTGGCGCGGGTCAACTCCCTCCAAAACCATTTGAATGCCAGCCATTAGATCTGTTGACTTCTCATAATTTCATTTTTATTTCATTTATTTTATATTTAACTTCTACGAATTATTAAAAATAGTAAAAAGCATTTAAAAATTCTGATTTTTTTTGTCAAGCATTTCATTAATTTTCAGAACCCAAAAATATTTTTATTTTTATTTTCTGCATTAAAAATTATTTTTAAATCATTTAAATGTTTATTTTTAATTAGTTAATGGAAATTAATTAATTATTAATGCATTTAGGTATTTTAAAATCACAAAAAAATTCACATTGCATTTTAAGACATTTAGAAACATTATCAAACTCTCAAAACAAATTTCTTTTTGGTTCTTGAACTATTTTGACCTTTTTCATTGTAATTAAATTCATTTAAAGGCAATATTTTTGTTCAAACTTAGAAAAATTCATTCTGCCTAACCATGAGGAGTTTGATGATGGTTCTTCTTGCATTGCATCCTTCATAGCATGTAGTTTCTAGGGTAAAATTGATTTGAATTTATCTTTCATTTTCAATTTAATGAACATTTTTCCTTTTGAGGTGCCTTGAAACCCTAGTTGACTTAGATAATTCATAACTTTCACTAGGTTAAGAGTTAGGTCCCCTCCTTTGGGCAGTGAACTTGTGTAGGGTTAGGTTTTCTTTGATCCCATTTTCAATTTTTTATCTTGTCATTTGCTTCTGGTTTTGAATTTTTGCATTGCATGTTGTATGTAAACCCTAATTTGTGCTTTCCTTTGCATCCATCTCTCATTTGCTTGCATTTAAGAACTTGCCATGACATTTTGTGCATCCACATGATTCATAAGACATCTTAGGACATCTTAGAATCATGTTTTCTCATTGCATCTTTCATTTGCCATGTTATATGTTCATTCCATTTCATAAACTTGCATGAACTTCCATGGTTCAAAGCATGCTTCATTTGCATCCTCATCCTTGTATGATCATCCACAACTCAAGCCATGTGTTTGCATCATCTCTTAATATCATTAACATCATGTTTATGCTTCTGACTTTGGTTTTCATCATGACATTTCATCTCATTTGCATTGCATTTCATTTCTTTTGCTAACTTTTCAGGTGGTAAGTTGTTTTGAGAAGTGAATTTGCCTTCACTTCTCACAATCTATTTTCATCTCCCTCTTGCATCATTGCTGCATTTTATCTTGTGCATTAGAGTGAGCTTGCTCATTCATGTTCATCTCTTACTTTCTTCCTTCAAGCAACTTGTCTTCTTAAGTGAAGCAAGTTGTCTTGCTTCTCTCTGTTTCTTTCTCCTTTCACCTGCTTCTCTCCTTGGTGGCCTTTGAAGATCTCTTTCTTTCTTAAGCCTCACAAACCCTAGGATCCCCAAATATGATAATAATTAGGGTTTGATTAGTCCCCCATTTAGCTTTTACCTTTGTGTCATCTTTGAGTCTTCTCTTCTCACCTCATAATCAAGGACTAAACCCTAAAGGTTTTAAGGCTTTGTGATTAAGCTTATGGCTGCATCCTTCTATTAGGATGGAGTGTATAACTTTAATCCTAAGTGCTAAACCCTTAATGTGTTTAACTCCTTTAATCAATCCATCTAATAATTACTAAGACATCAAGCTTGTAACTTGGGTCTTGCATTAGGGTTCTAATTCTTCCTTAATTGGTTAAGAAGGACTAACCCTAGTGTTAATGGACAAGTCCTCCTCAAGTTGTCTTACAAACCATAAAAATCACTTCTTGATCTTACCACTAATTAAAATCCATTTAATAAAGCCTTTGTTTTGTCATGAGGTTAATCCCTAATCATGGATTAAGTTGAGGAGCTTTCCTCAGCTTAAATGTTCTCATCTATTATCCTTCTATTAGGATGGTGTAATGGGTCCATTAAATCCTTGATTATGGCTTAAGCTCATTACTTAACACTAAACAAAAACACCAAAAACATCTAAATAAATATAAGTAGGTTAATGATCTTAATCCTACATCATGGTGATTAAGTGTGAGGTGCTTACTTCACACTTAAGGTATTCTCATTACCCCTAATCAGAGGGAAGATGTGATGAGTTTACTAACCCTTGGTTTAGGCTTAAGCTCATTTTCTTATGACATACATAAAAAGAAATAAAAGATTGAAAACACCAAAAACAAACAATAATCGTCTCCTTCGGGATTCTTTTCTCATCATCTTCACTCATAACCGAGAACTTGCTTCTTCCGTCTAATGCAAGACAGTTTGCACCCGAGCCAGACAGGTCATACACTTGAGCATAGACAAGTAAGCAGTTCACAAGTCCATTTATCTTTTCAGTCTCTTTGAGTCGAACTACGGTGTTCTGACTTCCTCATTGCACGAGAGGATACGTAGGCATAATTTAACAGTTATCAAACAAAAGTCTCTGTACATCCCCCCTCTCCCAGCATTATTCTTTAAGCCTCATAGTCTTGAGCTTCATACTCTTGTTCTTACACTAACACTTTTCTTATACACTTCACACTTCTTCTACACTGACACTTGCATTCTTTTTCAGCTTTGATACACAAATTGCACTGACACTACCCCTTTAAAACACTAATCTTTTAAGCGTGGATCCCGTCGAGTACGACGGACAATCTGGGTGCTAATTCCTTCCCAGGTTGTAACTAACCCCCTTTCTCAGTTTCTCTGGTTCGCAACCGCCTTATCCATATCTTTCTAGGTTTATGCAGCATTACCTTTCCTTCGGGATAAAAATGCCTAGCTGGCGACTCTTGTCTTCTTTCCTCTTTCGCCGACCGTTCGTGTCTGTACCCCATTTGACCTGGCCTCATTTGGTGGGAGCGACACCAAGCAGGCAGGGTGAGTAATCATAATATATCATAAACATACCAGAATATAGAATCATAAATAAATTAGTATACATATTAAGACATCATCATCTATAAAATTCAGTAACGACCACAACACGTCCATGAAATCAAACCACACCAACACAGTCATGAAATTCATCCAGAATATGCAATTCTAACATCTTGATATGCAATATGCATGTGGTACCATTTTCATTGTGAGATGGATACATGACCATCAACCCTCCACAAAGGAGCACATCGTAAATCATCGAGACACTTCAATCCACACAATGGGATTGTAGCAATTACATAGGCCAAAGCCCCATCGTGAATGTTATGAAATGCAATGATGCGCTACATCGTAAATTCATCAAAACAATTCGCATCATTCATTTCAATCAGCAAAACAACCCTCAAATAATCATATATATATATATATATATACATATATATATCATGACATTACACCCTGAACACTGGTTCTCTAACCCCTCTGACACATCAAGAATTAACCTGTACCCGGTAATCTATAAGGTAATTATAAGGTTATTTCACAAATTCATTTATCAAAAACTATTGCATTTTTCTCATTTCTATTCATCAAAATAAAGTTCAGTTTGTACTCTATCTGACGCTTCAAACGGAATGCGAATCAGACTTATGGTTTGAAAGTTATGAATTTTTAAAAAAAATAAAATTTGCCATCCCAAAAGTGTTAACCGGTTAACCAAAGTGTTAATCGGTTAACGCATGCGTAATTTCAGAAAAATGCTCAAAGTTTTCAATGGTTAACCGGTTAACCAAAGCATTAACCGGTTAACACCTGTTTTCCAGCAGTCCTCTGCTATACAATTGCAGACTGTTCCAACTCCAAAAATCCCCAAACCCCATTACAGGTTTCACATCATAACACTCAAAAACCATTCAAAAACATCAATTAAACCTCAACAACATCCAGACAACAATTATACAAACAAATATACAATTATAACTCATTCTAATCACTCTAATTCATCAATACTTTCTCATAAAACTCAACCTAACTCAAAACCCCAAAAACCCCTAAAACTCATACCATCCTAATCCATTCATATTCCAATTCCTACACATTTATCATAGATTATAAAAACTCCCCATACCTTAGAGAATTTCGCCGCTTTACACTCTTCTCTGGGGTTCTCCACAACCTCCTGACTCTGAGCTTCTTCTTTCTCTTCCTTTTTCCTTCAGAGCACCTCTTTTCCCAAAACACGATAATGTTAGAAACTGATCGTATTCTCTTCATTTGGATATATTATCCCAGTTTAGCCTTTTCCCACCTTACCATCATAATTTCACAAAAAGGACCACCTTACCCTTTTCTTTAAAATATTTTTAATAATAATAATAAAATAGCATAATAAAACACTATTTATCCTTATTATATATAAATACTCATTTTCTCCAAAATTCTCAAAATAACGCAAACTCTCCAACTTTTCTAAATTAATTAAATAAATGATTAAATAATTAAATTTAGATTTTCGGGGCGTTACAAGCCTCGCATCGACCCACCAGAGTTTGGGCCCCATTTGAACCCGGATGTTAATATCCCAAGGAATATTCAAGGAAACACTGCTGCAGGCAGGATCTTGCAAGAAGATCCTCAAGAGGAGCAGTTCACAGTTATTGGGGCTGGGGATGAGGTGTATGACCGAAGACTGGATGAGATTTCTGAAAAGCTGAGGTCTTTGGAATCCAAGAATTCTTTAGGCTTTGACGTAATGGATATGGGTCTGGTAGATGGGGTGAGGATTCCCCACAAATTCAAACCCCCGTGCTTTGAAAAATATAATGGTACCTCCTGCCCGCGTACTCATCTGCAATCTTTCTTAGGGAGACTCAAGGCTTATACCATGGACGAGAAGTTATGGATGTTCTATTTTGAGGACAGTCTGACTTGAGCATCAAGAGAATGGTATTCGCACCTGACCAGGGCCACTATAAGATGTTGGAAAGACTTGGCCGAAGCCTTCATCCGGCAATACCAGTACAACCTAGACATGGCCCCCAATAGAACTCTTCTCATGGGCATGTCTCAGTCTTCAAGGGAAAGCTTTCGGGATTATGCTCAGAGGTGGAGACAGCTGGCTGCTGCTGTCCAGCCACCCATGTCTGAAAGAGAAATGGCTGACATGTTTATGAACACCTTGCAGGGAACTTATATTGACAGACTTGCTGCTTTCTCTTCCACCAGTTTTGCCGATGTAGTTATAGCTGGTGAGAGAATTGAGAGTCTTTTGAAGATGGGAAAAATCTCTGACAATGGTGCAAGTTCCTCCAACAACCCTAGAAAACCTTTTTCAGGACCCCGAAGGGCATGTGAAACAAATGTTATCCATACAGGCAGGGGCATACCCCAGTATTCTCACAGATCAATAGCAGTCGTTACTATCCCGGCTCCAGTACCACAACAACCACTTTTTCCTCAACAACAACAACAACATCACTATCAGCAACAATCCCATTTTCCGCAACAAAGAATGTACAACAATAACAACAACAACCAACAGTAGCACCCCTTTCAACAGAGGACATCTCAAGCAAATAGGGTTATTGACCCCATCCCTATGCCTTATGCTGCTCTACTGCCACAACTCCTGAAGCTCAATCTGGTTGAGTTAAGGACGTTGGCTCCACTAGATCCTCTCAACCTCCCGAGGAATTATGATGCTAATTCCAGGTGTGCCTTTCATTCCAACGCACCTGGTCACAATACCAAGAAATGTAGAGCCTTGCAAATGAAGGTTCTTGATTTGGTCGATTCCAAAGCTCTCAATTTCGCACCTCCTCCGAATGTTAACAGAAATCCTATGCCTAATCATGGTGGGCCCAGGATTAATGCCATAGAGGAAGATCAACCATCTGCATTGATTGATAATGTTGCACAGATTCAAACACCATTGACAGAAGTCAAGGCTCGACTCATAAAATGCCAGGTGTTCCCAGGCTGTGAGGCCTGCTGCGAATCGTGCAGAACTGCTATTAATGGTTGTGAGAGGCTAAGGTTTGGCATAGATGGCCTTATCAGAGATGAAATTTTGCAAATTACCACAACGGCTCCTTCAACATCAACAACTCTTTCTTCAGCAAAATGGATTCTCCTACAACATCAATAATTCTTTCTTCAGCAACAACAAATCCTCCCACAACAACAACAACTATCATTCCCACTGATTCATCCACAACTCCAGCAATCACTCCATCCATTATTTCAACAGATCAGAGTTCGGCAACATTTACTTCTACAACATCAGGACCCATTTTATCAACGGAAATGCCTACAACACCAGCAAACACTAATGAAGATGTCTCAACGGTCACGATCTATTATGACCCGGCAAATGTTCATCCCGACAACTATTTCTAACAACAAACTGCAACACCTCCTGTCAGATCTCCAGTCACAATCTATTACGACCTGCATACCATCACAGTTCCTTCCGCTGCAGCAATCAGTCAGGTCACCATTACGGTGCCTGGACCTGTTCCTTATGAAAGCAGTAATGCCATACCTTGGCACTACGACTCTGATCTCTACTGCGACGGGAAGAAAATCACTCTAGATTCATCAATCTCTTCACCACAAGTTGACAATGTTGGGGAGGCGGAGGCTTCACCAGAAGCGGACGCCTTTTTGCCTCACAAACACCAAGACCCAATGCTGAAGCAAAAGCTGCTGCTAAGGCAAAAGGGAAGAATGTGGTACTTGAAGAGCAAACTGTTAAAGAAACTCCGAAGACGTCTTTTGAGCAAGAGGTGGACGAGTTCATGAGAATAATCAAAAAGAGTGATTACAAAGTGGTGGACCAGCTTCATCAGACACCCTCCAAAATCTCTATATTATCATTGTTAATGTGTTCCGATGCCCATAGGAATGCACTGTTGAGGGTCCTGCACGCAGCCTACGTGCCGGAAGAGATTACGGTTAATCAGCTGGAAACGGTGGTTGCAAATGTTAACACCAGTCACGGACTGGGCTTCACAGATGCTGATTTAACGACGGAGGGACGCAATCATAACAAGGCTTTACATATCACCTTAGAATGCAAAGGTGCTGTTCTTTCTCAGGTGCTGGTGGACACTGGGTCCTCTCTCAATGTCCTCCCAAAGAAAGCCTTGGTGAAGCTGGAGTATGATGGTTTAGCATTACGTCCAAGTAACTTGGTGGTGAGAGAATTTGATGGCTCTAAGAGATCAGTGCTTGGAGAGATTGATTTACCTGTGATGATTGGCCCACAAATCTTTAAAACTACTTTCTTCGTGATGGACATACAGCCGGCCTACAGCTGTTTGTTAGGTAGACCCTGGATTCATGCCGCTGGCGCTGTTACATCTACCCTTCACCAGAAATTAAAATTTGAGTGGGAAGGTCAGATCATCACAATTTGCGGGGAGGAAGACATTTTCGTTAGCCAGCTGGATACTTACAAGTATATAGAGATGGATGGGGAGATCCACGAGACAATGAGCCAGGGGTTTGAGGCCCTTAACAACAATGAAGCTATTGTTGTATCTGGAACTTCCATCACTTCATATCAACAGGCCCGGAAGGTTGTTGAGGAGGGTACCGCTCAAGGGTTGGGCAAGTTGCTGCCAGTAGAAAAGAAAGAAGACATATTCAGGTTGGGTTACAGACCAACTCGACAAGATCAACCAGAGGCTGCAGCAGAGCCCAAATTTGTCAGCAGGGGAATGCTTACCCCGGATGCTGTGAACAATCTGGAAGACGAGGAAGAAGACGAACGCAACCTGGAAAACTGGATACGTCCAAGGATCCCGGGGAACCAAGTCTCTAACTGGTCTTCCAAGGAAATTATAAGAGTTACTCCTGAAGAGTAATTATTATTTCCTATCTTTTAAGCTTGCATCAAGTCCTGCATCTTGCCCAAGGTGTCAGGACTCATTTTGTAATCGGGTCATCTTGTATTTTGTGCAAACGATCAATTAATGAATATCAGGACAACTTTTGCAAACGAGTCTCTTTTTTCCGCTCACTGTTTTTCATTTTTCATTTTTTGTACAAAACAATAAAATGGCAATGTTTTCAAAATAATAACTTCATTTTCACTTTTTTAAACAAGATAAAACTGATCACTAAAATGAACCAATCTAAACCCTTGCAGATTGTGCCCTCCAGACTGCACCGACAATGACACTATTGTGACTTCGTATGACTTCGACAATCCGATTAATCAAGCCAATGAAGGGGTTGAAGAAGATTATGAGCTACCTGAAGAGCTAGCCAGACTGCTAAGGCAAGAGGAGAAGGTTATTACTCCTTATCAGGAGGAAATTGAGACAATTAATCTTGGTACCGAAGAAGACTTGAAAGAAGTGAAGATCGGGGCCCGTCTGCAAGATTCAGTGAAAGAACAACTTATTAACATGCTGCGAGAGTACGTTGATGTCTTTGCTGGTCCTACCAAGATATGCCAGGTCTGGATACCGACATTGTTATGCATAAGCTGCCACTAAAAGAAGACTGTCCTCCATTAAAACAGAAGTTACGCCATACTCGTCCGGATATGGCCATGAAGATAAAAGAAGAGGTGCAAAAACAGTGGGACGCCGGTTTCCTTGCTGTAACTAGTTACCCGCCGTGGGTCGCTAATATTGTACCAGTGCCTAAAAAGGATGGCAAAGTAAGGATGTATGTGGATTACCGGGATCTGAATAGAGCTAGCCCAAAAGATGACTTCCCATTACCTAACATTGATGTATCGGTCGACAACACGGCTCAGTTCTCGGTATTCTCCTTCATGGATGGGTTTTCAGGATATAATCAGATCAAGATGTCACCTGAAGACATGGAGAAGACAAATTTCATCACACCCTGGGGCACATTCTGTTATAAGGTAATGCCGTTCGGACTAAAGAATGTCGGGGCAACTTATCAACGGGCTATGGTAACATTATTCCACGACATGATCCACAAAGAAATTGAATGTTACGTGGATGACATGATTGCCAAGTCCCTCACTGAAGAAGACCATCTGATAAATCTGTTGAAGTTGTTCAAGCGTCTGAGGAAGTATCAGTTGAAGTTAAACCCCAACAAATGCAGATTCGGGGTACGTTTCGGTAAACTGCTGGGGTTCATTATAAGTGAAAAGGGAATTGAAGTTGACCCTGACAAAGTCAAAGCCATTCAAGAGACGCCTGCACCAAAGACTGAAAAGGAAGTTCGGGGGTTCTTAGGTAGATTGAACTACATATCACGGTTCATATCTCACCTTACTACAACCTCTGAGCCCCTATTCAAACTATTGAGAAAGGAACAAATGGTCAGGTGGAATGAAGATTGCCAGAAGGCTTTTGACAATATCAAGGAGTACTTACAAAAACCTCCAATCCTTATGTCTCCAGTTGAAGGAAGACCTCTAATAATGTACCTGACAGTATTAGAAGAATCAATGGGGTGTGTGCTGGGCCAGCATGATGAGTCTGGTCGAAAAGAGTATGCAATATACTACCTAAGCAAAACGTTTACCGACTGTGAACAACGTTATTCACTGCTCGAGAAAACTTGCTATGCTTTAGCATTGGCAGCTCGCTGACTAAGGCAGTATATGTTGACCCACACTACCTTATTGATCTCAAAGATGGATCCAATCAAGTACATATTTGAGAAGCCAACACTTACCGGAAGGGTTGCAAGATGGAAAATGATTCTGACAGAATATGATATTCAGTACACATCTCAAAAGGCCATCAAAGGCAGTGTACTATATGACTATCTTGCTGAGCAACCCATTGATGATTACCAGCCTATGAGATTTGACTTCCCTGATGAAGACATCATGTTCCTAAAAGCAAAAGACTAGGAAGAGCCTGTTCACACTGAAGGGCCTGACCCAGAAGAGGAGTGGACAATGATGTTCGATGGGGCTGTTAACATGAATGGTCGTGGAGTTGGTGCAATGCTTATTACACCCAAAGGAGTTCACATGCCTTTCTCAGCAAAACTCACCTTTGCATGCACTAACAAAGAAGCTGAATATGAAGCCTGTATCATGGTTCTTGAGGAAGCCATTGACCTCAGGATCAAAACTTTAACGGTGTTTGGAGATTCAGCTCTGGTAATCAATCAGACCAACGACAAATGGTACACTCACCAGGAGCATCTGATTCCATACCGTGACTACACGAGGAGATTACTGAATTTCTTCACAACAGTCAAACTTGAGTATATCCCTCGAGACGAAAATCAGTTCGCAGATGCTCTGGCTACCATTTCCTTCATGATCAAAGTTCAAGCTGCCAACTTTGTCCCTCGGATTTTAGTATCCAGACTTGACAGACCAACATACGCGTTCTCCGTGGACATTGCTAAAGATGACAAGCCTTGGTTCCATGACATCAAGTGCTTCTTAGAGGATCAAACATACCCACCTGGGGCATCATCCAATGATAAGAAGACCTTAAGAAGGCTGGCTGGTAGTTTCTTCTTGAATGCTGATGGTTCGTTATATAAGAGGAACTTTGACATGGTGCTTCTCAGATGTGTTGATAAGAAAGAGGCAGAATTGCTGATGCACGAGGTGCATGAAGGACCTTTTGGTACCCATGCCGGAAGACATGCAATGGCTAAGAAATTGCTAAGATCAGGTTACTACTGGATCACAATGGATGCAGATTGTTGTGCCTATGCCAGGAAGTATCATAAATGCCAGATTTATGCAGACAAGGTGCATGTGCCTCCAAATCCCTTGAACGTAATGTCTTCACCTTGGCCCTTTGCCATGTGGGGCATTGACATGATCGGAAAGATTGAACCGGATGCTTCATATGGCCGCAGATTCATCCTGGTAGCCATTGATTACTTCACCAAATGGGTTGAAGCAGCTTCATATGCAAATGTCACCAGACAAGTGGTAGCCAGATTCCTGAAGAGAGACATCATCTGTCGGTATGGAGTACCCGAGTGAATCATTACTGATAATGGTTCCAATTCGAACAACAAAATGATGGCAGAACTGTGTCGGGACTTCAAGATCCAACACCACAACTCTTCTCCTTACAGGCCAAAGATGAATGGCGTTGTTGAGGCAGCTAACAAGAATATCAAGACGATTGTGCAAAAGATGGTGGTTACATACAAAGAATGGCATGAGATGCTACCATTTGCCTTGCATGGGTACCGTACCTCAATCAGAACATCCACTGGGGCAACACCGTATCAGCTTGTGTATGGTATGGAGGCAGTCCTACCTATTGAAGTTGAATTACCCTCCTTACGGGTACTGATGGATGTCAAGCTGAATGAAGCAGAATGGGTCCATTCTCGGTAAAATCAATTGAATCTGATTGAGGAAAAGAGATTAGTTGCAATCTGTCATGGGCAGTAATATCAGAAAAGAATGAAGAAAGCCTTCGATCAGAAAGTCAGGCTTCGGGAATACCAAGTAGGAGATCTCGTGCTGAAAAGACTCATTCCTCCTCATACAGACCACATGGGCAAGTGGACTCCGAATTACGATGGTCCGTTCAGAGTAAAGAAAGTTTTCACTGGTGGAGCACTGATGCTCACTCCTATGGATGGTGAAGATTTCTTATCCCCTGTGAATTCAGATGCAGTTAAAAAATACTTCGCATAAAATGACCCACTGGACATAAAAACAGAATGTAAGTCCAGGCAAAAATAAGGCATCCAGGCGAGTCAAAAACAGAATAAAGACTCGAGCAAAAATAAGGGAAAACTAAAAATAATGTATACCCGCTGAGTTGAAAAGCCGCATTGGACAGCTCAGGCAAAAATGGGTATCCTGGTGGATTGAAAACCCGAAAGGGCGATCCACGCAAAATTAGGGAATAAGCGAACAAACTGCATTCTGAATTCGTCTGTATCACTCCCAACATGGCAAGTTTCGAAAGGTTAAAGCATCGGTCAGAATCAACTCTCTTCAGAAAGCAAGATAAGAAGAACATCAAGGTCATACGGGTCATAGCAAAGGAAGCTCACCGGAGCGTCGTCAACGTTGCCAACACCTTTATTCTTCTCAATTTTTGTAAACAATCTCCTCATTCCAGGGGATCTGTTTCTTTGACTGTATCTGCCAATTCAGGGAATCCAAATTAATAAAATCAGAATTTTCAGTCACATTTCGTCTTGTACATTTTTGTTTCATTTGCAAAATGTCCAATATCCATAATATGATAATTGCATAAAACAGATGTGCCTTTCTAAATTACATGCTTGCAGGAAATGTATTTGCTCTCAGGAATATCTAACTCCTATGACGGAATCCGGTTAGGGATACCTCGGGATACTTATGCGTTTCTTTGTCTTAACAGGATTACAGTATCTGGAATGATTTCCCAAGCGAAGTTGAAGGCGTCACTTCTCCAACACATCTTCCTCAAGCAGCATCAGAAAATGCTCATTTCCCCAGCTGAGTTGTCAAGTCTCCTCGTCCGCAGCAGGATCCCCACAAAAATCTTTAGGAAGATCGTTCAGTGATTTTCCCTCCCGACAGAGCGCCAGATCTCTCATCATCAGCAAAGATAGGGAACCACTTCCCCACAGAGCTCCAGCCTCTTCCAGAAGAGCAATGTCTGGATTTCCCACGCAACAAAGTGACGAAAGCTTCCTCATCCCCAGCTGGGTTATCTCATTACCGGGTAGATCTATCAGTGCTCTAGTCCCCGAGCAGATTCTTATATTTTATCAGATCTACCAATGGTCTCACCCCCAGCTGGGATATCCTTTCAAGAAGATCAGTCAGATATCTCCACAAGCAGCGGGATCTGAATCCCGAACCAGTTTCTTTTGCATAATCACAAAATTCACATCATTTTTCCCCCGGAGCGTAGCATTCTGTCTAATACAGAGCGTTACATCAAAAATCAAACATATTGCATAATCACAAGTCAGGTTCAAACCCGTCGCCTGTAAATACCAACAATACCTCACCGGCAGTATACAAAATACCTCTCAATTTCCGCAACAGAAAGCCAAAGCGTCCCCTTTGCACTCTCCAACACAAATACATGTTTATTCGACACTCTTCCGTGTCATATCATCTCCCTTAGATAAACCACAAATATCCTGTTTTTTTGAATACAAAAACTTCTATACTCTTTTGACATCCGTCAGTGTCACCTTTCCCCGGCATGGTTACCCAAACACTTGTTGCAAACCAAACGCTTGTTATAATACACTCCTATTGACACCCGTCCATGTCATCCTATCCCCACAGATCACCAGATTACCTTTTACACTTATAAATCCATAACTTATACATTTACTCTTATGACACCCGTCCATGTCATACTCTCCCCAGCAAGTTGAACACTCGTCCGTGTCTTGCTCATACTTCACAATGCTTATTTTTACTCGTACAGATACTCATCTGTATCTTGCATACACACTTATTTCCCCTCAGAGTCGACACTCGTCCGTGTTCTTTGTTAACCAGATGATACTCGTCCGTATCATCATCTCTGAACATGCGTCAGCGTTGTTTCTACCGATACTCGTCCGTATCATAGTCTTAAGGATGCTCGTCCATATTTTTAATCTATACACAGTGTCAAACACTTATACCTTTGCTTCTTAAAAATAGCGTAAGCACTCGTCCGTGTTTACCATTCCCCAGCAAAACATCTTTTTTCTATCTGACATTCGTCCTATGTCGCGATACTTTCGGCAGCCGTACCCTGCCAGGTGATCGTCCTTCACCTTTGGATGACCGTCCCTCATCCTCCCCCAGCGGAGTCTACATTATTGGAACCCTTTTATATCCGGCATTCGTCCTATGTCGTGATATTTAGAAGCCGTCCCCTGCTAGGTGATCGTCCTTCACCTTTTTAATGATCGTCCTTCATCATTTTATCCGATGACCGTCCCCATCGTTGATCTTGTTATCTGACATTCATCCTATGTCACGATAAACTCCGAGAGCAGCCGTACCCTGCTAGGTGATCGTCCTTCACCTCTTGATGATCGTCCTTCATCATGCTTACCCAATGGCCGTCCCCATCGTCGACCTTTTTCTATCCAACATTCGTCCTATGTCGGGGTAAAGAGCAGTCGTCCCCTGCTAGGTGATCGTCCTTCACCTTTGATGACCATCCTTCATCATTATTTCATTTACTCTTTGAACTGATGGTCGTCCCCATCATTGTTGTTTACTTTACTGTGCAAACCTAATGGCCGTCCCCATCATTGACTTTACCTTTAATCCCCAGAGAATCTTGTTACTTTACTTGATGGCCGTCCCCATCATGATCCCTTTATTTCCCTAGCATGTCGGCCGTCCCCGTCATTGCTTTATCCCCAGCAGTCGTCCTTTGCTCGATGGTCATCCTCCATCGCCCGCACTTTATAATCATATTTTACTTCCCTTTACAATTTATATCCCTTTTCTTCTTCACCCCAGTGAGTGCAAATTTCGGACTGTCTTTGGTATTCAACCACAAGTTATCTTGTTTGTCTGTTAAGCCAGGCGCTTACATCCTGCACAGCTAACTCATGTTTGAATAGGGGCAGCTGTAAACACCCCAAATTTTCCCTCACTAAGTTCACACCATGGCTTGTGATCTTTCACATTTACATAAGTTTAAGCATATCATATCATATTGCATTTTTGTTTCATCTGCATTAGGTCAAGTTCATCTGCATCTAGGGTTTGTGATCTGAGCAATCCAAGATCCATCTGAGCCACTCCAAAGGCCATCAATCATCTCAAGAGGGTCCATGTATGTTCAATCATCATATTTTATCCTCCAAGGATCAAGGAAGTCAAAGAATCACAAGAACTGGCAAAGCATGGAAGCTGAGTCAGGGTTTAACTACACAGATGACCTGAAATTAGGGTTTTGGTTTCAGAGGCCATATCTCCAAATTTTTTGTTCATTCTTGTTTCTATTGGTCTTAATATGTTATTAGGATCATGAATACCAAGTTTGATGAAGAAATTCATTGTGGAAGTCATCTGATAACTGGGTAACTTCCTGAGCAAGTCAGAGCAAAATCATGGCATCTGAGGCCCCCACCCATGGAACCAAAATGGATTTTTTTTTATCAAATTGAGGTTATATGGTCTTTATTTGATCATTGAAATGCTTGGAAGTTCACAAAATTGAAGAAAATTGGGCTAAACCAAAAGTTGCCAAAAATGGAAATGACTTGTAATGTAAACTTTCCATTTTGGGAAAGTTTTTCAACCTCCTCTTTCTCAACTAAAAATGATTCAAATGAAAAATTGTTGGTCATGAAAGTTGTAGATTGGATCATTCCCTTTTCAAAAAGTACAAGAACAAGTTCTAATTCATCATGGAACTCAAGTTATGGCTTTCCAAAGTTGGCAAAAATCACATAATTTCAAGTTTCATGCCAAAGAGGGATTTTTGAAAATTCAAGTTCTAAGCATTTTCATGACCTCTAAATGACTTCCAAGCATCATTACAACATAATGCAACTTGCCAAGATCAGAATTGCACAAAATTCACAAGATTTCATGCCTTGGATCACAAGTTTCCATAAGCAACTTTTCATAAAATTCTCAAAAGAGGGATTCTTGCAAGAATGATTTCTAAGGATTGGTATGACTTCTAAATGGTCTCAAGTCATCACAGTAACATCATGTAACACTTCATGTCCAAAATTCAGCATTGAGTAAGACATGTCCATGACCAAAAATCTCAAAGTGCACAAAGTTGGAATTTTGCAAAACACATGTTATCTTGTAATCCAAGTGTTGCAGTCCCTCATAAACCATCCAAGGGTCATCCTCAAACCATGCTGAAGCAAGACACCCCATTGTACCACTTCTGTTCCAGCCCATACTCTCAAGGACACATTTTTGACTTTTTTGCATAAACTCCCATGCTCTTGGAATAGTGATTTACAGCCATTCAGAACCTACCACATATTATATTCAAACAATATGGGAGAGATAAGAAGAAGGATTAGAGCCTGAAAACACACATAACCTCAGATTCACAAATTTGTGCACAAAGCTTGTTCTCTTTGAAACATTCTCAAAACTTAACAAAATCCATAAATTCTTTCACCAAAAATCACTCTTCATCCATAGAACAAAACCCAACCCTTGGAATGGCCACCAAACACACAAACCCCCATTTCTGCTAAACCAGAACCACACAACACAAACCAGCCACTCTCAAAGCTTTTCAAGCATTCCACTAGCTTCAGAAGGACCAAAGGAGTTCATTTGCACTAGTGGGAGGTTCAGAAAGCTCACCATTGAAGCTTTCCAGCTCAGGTATGGTCAAGAACTGTTTTTCGAAAAGCTTTGATTTCTTGTTATAAACTGAAAGTACATGCTTTAAGGATCATCATGATGTGTTTAGAATTGAAAATGGTGGAAAAATAAGTATTTTATGAACGTCTGAAAGTTTGGCCATGATTTTGTTTTGATTCGATTCAGCCTGTTCTTGCATGATAAATGATGTTTGATTGTTGATTTGAGTTGCTAGAAGTGTGGGGAATGTTTCTGGGCAGGTTTGAGGGTTTAAAATTGCCTAGGGGAGGTTTTAGGGTTTTTATCCCGCTGGAGAAGATGACCGGAGTTCGTCTCCGGCCGCCTGAAAATGATTAGCCCTAATCTCTAATGAATTTTCCAGTTTGATTTGTAGCCATTGGATTAGGATTAGGTTAAGACACGCACGACCCAGATTAACCCACTTAGCCCTAATTCATAATTAATTAACATAATTAAATTAATTAACCAGATTTGATTTGGACCCTCAGATCACGCGCGTAGTCAAACCTCTTTCCCCAGATTTGAATTCCAGCCTTTGGATCAGCATACCTTCATTAATTCACATTTTATTTTCATTTTTTCTTATTTATATGTACCATTTATTTAAAATAGCAAGAAAATTCCAAAAATAATTTTATTCTGCATTTTTATTTCAAATAATTTTCTCAACCCAAAAATATTTTTATTTTTATTTTTTGCATTAAAAAATCATTTTTAAAACATTTAAATGTTTATTTTAATTAATTAATGAGAATTAATTAATTAAAATATCATTTGGGTTTCTAAAAATCCCAAAAAAATTCACATTGCATCTTTAAACATTTAGAGACATTATCATACCATCCACACAAATTTCTTTTTGGTTTTGAACCATCTTTGATAATTTTCTTGAATTTAGGGTTCATAAAATTCCTATTTTAGAACCCTAACTTCAAGAATTCTTTTCTGCCTAACCAAGAATGGTATGACAATGGTTCTTTTTGCATTGATCTTCATTTGACATGTAGTTTCTAATATAATTTTGTCACAAATTTCTTCTGCATTTTTGAATTGATTTGCATTTTTTCCCTTTAGGTACCTTAAAACCCTAGAAAACTTAGAAAAATCATAACTTCTTTAGGGTTAAGAGTTAGGTCTCCTCCTTTAGGGTGTGGTCTCATATGGGGTTAGGGTTCTTATGATTGCATTTTCAATTTTTTATCTTGTCACTTGCTTCTGATTTTAAGTTTCGCATCTCATGTTGCATGAAAACCCTAATTTCTCATCTTCCTTTGCATACATCTTGCATAAGCATTCATATAAGAACTTGCCATGACATTTTATGCATTCACATGACTTCTAAGACATCTTAGGACACATTAGACTCATGCTTGATCATTTCCTCATCCATTTGCCATGTTATGCATTCATTACATTCCATGAGCATTCATGAACTTTCATGCTTCTTTCATGCCCCATTTGCATTCTCATCACTTGTATGATCATCCATTGCACTTGACATACATTTGCATCATCTCTTAGCATCATTTGAATCATAAACATGCTTCTGGTTTTGGTTTGCATCCTTGCATTCATTTCATTTTCATCTCATATCTTTCTTTATACTAACCATTTCAGGTGGTAAGTAATTGAGAAGTGAATTTGCCTTCACTTCTCATATCTCTTCTCATTCTCTCTTATGCATTCATTGCTTCATTTTACCTTTTTCTTAGAGTGAGCTTGCTCATTCATGTTATACATTCACTTTCTTTCTTCAAGTAACTTATCTTCTTAAGTGAAGTAAGTTAACTTGTTTCTTCTGCTTCTCCTCCTTTCATCTGCTTCTTCCTTGGTGGCTTTTCTTGAAGATCTCTTGCAAGACTCATAAACCCTAGGAACACCCAAGAATGATAACAATTAGGGTTTTGATTAGTCCCCCATTTAGTTTTACCTTTGTGTCATCTTTTTGTGTCTCTTTTCTCATCTCATAATCAAAGGCTAAACCTTTAAGGTTTTAAGGCTTTGTGATTAAGGTTATGCCTGCATCCTTCTCTTAGGATGGAGTGTATAACTTTAATCCTAAGTGTTAAACCCTTAATGTGTTTAAATCTCTTAATCAATTCATCTTAATAATCACTAAGACAATAAGCTTGTAACTTGGGCCTTGCATTAGGGTTTTAATTCTTCCTTAATTGGTTAAGAAGGACTAACCCTAGTGTTAATGGACAAGTCCCCCTCAAGTTGTTTAACAAACCATAAAATCCACTTCTTAATCTTACCATTAACTAAAATCCACTTTAATAAAGGCTTTGTTTTGTCATGAGGTTAACCCATAATCATGGATTAAGTTGAGGTATCTTCCTCAGCTTAAATGTTATCATCTATCATCCTTCTATTAGGATGGTGTAATGGGTCCATTAAATCTTTGATTATGGCTTAAACTCATTACTTTACACTAAACAAAAACTCCAAAAAACATCTAAATAATTGCAAGTAGGTTAATGATCTTAATCCTACATCATGGTAATTAAGTTTGAGGTGTTTACTTCATACTTAAGGTATTCTCATTACCCCTAATCATAGGGAAGATGTGATGAGTTTACTAACCCTTGGTTTAGGCTTAAGCTCATTTTCTTATGACAAACTCCAAAAAGGAATAAAAGATTGAAAACTCAAAAAACAAACAATAATCGTCTCCTCCGGGATTTTTTTCTCACCTCATTCACTCATAAACGAGAACTTGCTTCTTCCGTCTAATGCAACACAGTTTGCACCTGAGCCAGACAGGTCATACACTTGAGCATAGATAAGTAAGCAGTTCATCAGTCAATTTGCCTTTCAGTCTCTTTGAGTCGAACTACGGTGTTCTGACTTCCTCATTGCACGAGAAGATACATAGGCATAACTTAACAATTATCGAACAAAAGTCTCTGTATATTCCCCCTCTTCCAGCATTATTCTTTTAAGCCTCATTGTCTTGAGCATTGCACTCATTTCTTACACAAAAACTCCTTTTCTTCATTTCACATTCCAGCACTGACACCTGTACATTCTTTTCCAGCTTTTGCACACAGATAGCACTGACACTACCCCTTTAAACACAAACTTTCAAGCGTGGATCCCGTCGAATACGATGGACAATCTGGGTGCTAATACCTTCCCAGGTTGTAACCAACTCCCTTTTTCTCAGTTTCTCTGGTTCCCAACCGTCTTATCCATATCTTTCTAGGTTTATGCAGTATTACCTTTCCTTCGGGATAAAAATGCCTAGCTGGCGAGTCTATTCACTTCATCTTCATGTTCTCTCTTTCGCCGACCGTTTGCGTCTGTACCCCTTCTGGCCCTGTGTCATTTGGTGGGAGCGACACATGGGAGTTAGTGTTGAAGAATGCTTGCAAGGAAGCCAAAGCTGAGCACTACTTGGAAGAGAGTCAGGCTAGATGGATCAGAATTACTGAGGCTCGTTCACAGGAAGATCAGAAGACCCAGTCTAAGATAGAGCAGCTAGAAGCTAATGAGAAGAGGAATAAAGAAGCCTTGTTAGCAGCACATAAAGAAATCTCTGAGTTGAAACTCAGGGCGAAGTTGAAGAGATCAAAAGACCAAAACAAGTATAAGAAGTTGACAAATGCTATTGCCACCAGGAACCTTCTTATCAGGACCATCACAGAGCATCCAGTTGGCCTAGTGACTGATGCTCTCCTGAAGGAAGTCAGGGAGGATGATTATGGGCTGGATGTTTGATTTCTTTGTATTTTCATTTCATTTTGTTTGTACTTTTGTTGATGTTGTTGTATTTTGACCCACCATGGGGACTTGTTTGTAATCACAAAACTATGTACCTTTGCATCTTGTAATATATGGTTTGTGTATTATTCTATGGGCTTCATTTCTCTTCAACATCATCATTCCTTAAGGTATGGAAGGTCAAAGCCAAAGAACCAAACCGGATACCCTTGGAAGACAAATAGACATACTGCATTCCATACTGACCTCACTCTTTGTTTTGTAGGTTTTTGTTTGTTGTTTTCTCACTTTGTTGTGGTTTCAGGAAACATTGCTCGTAGGAGAGTCTTCCCCATCAACAGAGTTCACCGGTATCCTACAAGAAACAACCTTCCGAGCTTACAGGTGGACCAGGTTCAACAAGATCTGACTGATGTAAGAACCCAGATGGCTAATGAAAGAACTGAAATGAGGTCCCAGATGAACCAGTTCATGGCAGTAATGACTGGGTTGGCCCAAAGCCAAGAAAGATTAAGAGAGTTGGTCGAGCGGCAAACTCCTGAAGAAAACCACCCAGGTACAGGGGGTACCAGCAACAATGATCATGTACAACCTCGTACTGAATCCCCGAAGTTTGGACCTCATCTTAACCCTGACATTAATGCTATCAGGAATGTGAAGTCAAGCTTCTCCATGGTCAACATTTGTTTTGATGAAGACACATCTCTTAGCTATAATATGATAAAGAAGGCAAAGATGATATTCAAGTTTAATGCATCATGATTCAAAGACTTTTATTTCAAGAAGAAGCTTCATGAAGGTATATTAGCAATAAACAAAGATTAAAATCTTAGATGCTCAATTAAATACCTATATCATGGCATAATCATCTCTTAACTTTAGCATCTTTTAAAATTTCATTTTTCAAATTCAAACTTGGTGCAATCGATTTGCATCTGTTTGTTTTAAAGTATTTTTTGCATTTTTAACTTGGTGCAATCGATTTGCACTTACATGCAATCGATTGCATGTTTCAAATTTTTGAAAAATTTGGCAACGTATGCATGTGCAATCGATTTGCATTATAGTGCAATCGATTGCAGTCTGTACAATTTTGAAAAATCAGTATTTTTCATAACACCTCTTCATGTATCTTTTCATGGAACCTTTTCATAATGCATTGGCATTTGTTCATGAATTTTTACTGTTAATTACATTGTTTCATAAGGGTGTTATGTGCATATAAAATCCAAACTTTTTCAAATCATTTGTCACCTCTTTCAAAAATATTTTTCATAAAATATTCACAAAACTCTTAAACTTTTGTCAAGAATTTTTCTACATTCTTCATATCACATAATTGAAAAATTCTTGAGCTATCTAATATTTTATGATTGTGAATCATTGTTAAAGAAAGAGAAGATAATTTTTTATTGATATCAATCATTGTATTACTCACATAAACAAAAATTATAGAATTTGTTTTCTATTTGTGACTTGTGTTCCAAGGATTGTTTGGACATAAGGGTTAGTGTGGCAAGAGGATTGTTCTTGCACACTTTTTTGTTTAGTTTGTTAGAAAGTAGGCCTCACCATTGAAGGTGTGATAGGTTGTACTGTTCTAAAGAAACTAGTGGAAATCTCTTTCGTATTGAAAGGGGACTGGATGTACCTTCGGATTGTGAAGGGAACCAGGATAAACCTCTGTGTCATTTTTATTTCCTGCTTTACCGTTTTCATTCCATAAACCATAAAAAGCTGAAATTCTGGGATCAGGTACGTGATGTCGAATCAGATGTTTAAACACTTGAAGACTTAAACAAAACTTAAAGTGCAGGTAAATTAAATAACACAGGAAATTGTTAACCCAGTTCAGTGTATCTCCACACTTACATCTGGGGGATACCAAGCTAGGAAGGAATTCCAATTTAAGTAATATTAATTCTGGAATTAAACCAACCAGTTTAATCCTTCACTTAATATCTACCCAAGGCAATTTCTACCTAAGACACAACTTAGATATGAGTACCTACTCACTCCCCCTCAATCACACAGTGATATTTTACAATGTTTAATAAAATTGAAGTCACACTTCAAACACAACAGCTTGTTCTTACATAAAAGTTTCAATCAAGACACAATTCACTTTTTGCTTAAAAGCTCATAAAGTGACAAACAATTAAAACCTGTTATTAAACACAAACACCCTTTACAGTCTTCTTAATTTCGTACTCTATTCTGAGAGTTTCTGTTCCTTAAATAGATGCTTGGTTTTTGGGCTTTTTGCAAATTATCCAGTCTTGATAAATCCCACTGTCATCACCTTGAATTAGGGTTAGTTAGTTTGTTACTTCCTTGATTCAAGGTGAGTTAGTTATTCTGTTATACTGAAATCAGATAACTAAGCTCCCTAATGATGCGCCTTGGAGTGCTTATCTATTCACAATTAATTCCAGATAAATTCTCCTGAATTTACTCACTTCTGTTATGCATCATTTAAGTCTGGTTGCAGGTTTATGATGTCACAACATCTGGTGTGACATCCTGATGTCTGAACTAAATTCATTAACAGTTACTCTGTTTGTCAATGTCACAACATCTGGTGTGACATCCTGAACTAAGTTCAACACTTCTTGTTTGTCAAAAATTCTGCCAATTCTTAACATCTACAAACTCCCCCTTTGGCTAATTTTTGGCAAACACAATCATCTGGTTTTATCAGAGTGCAGCAGAGTTCTTTTATCAGAGTGCAACAGGGTTCTTTTCTGTTGAATCATATGAGAGATAATAATTGGCTCCCCCTCAAACCTGTATGTATACTGCTATGACTTGTTCAACAGAATTTGATATACCAATGAGCAATAAAAAAAAACTTAGTTCAGAAGGCAGAAATTAACTTCAGCATTGTTCATTAAACAGCAGCAGACATTGGTATTCAGTACACTTCTCTTCTCCCCCTTGTTAGACAAAAATTTGGGGCCAAACATTACATATGCAGAGAGAAAAACAAAAACATTACAAAGCAAAATTACAAAACAAGACTACAATTCAGAACAAGCAATACAATTTCCATCACACCCAACTTCACTCAGACTCATCATACTCAGTATCTTCTTCATCCTCAGATTCAGCATCAGATCCATCAGCATTTTGAGCACCCTCTTCCAGCTCCAGCCTTTGAATTATTTCCTTAAGCTTTTTCTTCCTTGCATCCAGCTCTTTGCAAGTTGTCTTGAGCTCTGCAATCAGGGCTGCTTTGGATATAGGAGTCTTGACATTTGATGGTCCAGCAGATGTCCCACTGGGAGCTTCAACATCTACAGCATGATGGCTCAGGAACAGTTTGTAGTGGAAGGCCAGTGGACTCTCCCTCTTGTAGACAGAATCCTTATCAGTAAGGATGCCTGGATATTGGTTGAGGATTATTCCACAAAGCAGAGAGGGAAAAGCTATGGGAAGCTTGGTTGCTGATGTTCCTGCATGCTTTAGGGTTTGATCAAAGATGTAAGCCCCATAGTCCAAATTTGTTTGGGTGCCTACAGCACAGATGAATCTTCCCAGCCCAGTAGCTATTGATGAAATGTGGTTTGTGGGAACCCAGTTGACAGTTCCAATCCTGTGCAGCATATCATACTTCCTTGTTAGCAGGCTGACAGATAGTTTGCCTTTGACTGGCCAAGACTTGACCTGGTTGGCAGTGATGATCTTGCAGACATGGTTGTCAGTTTTTCCCAGTTCATTTGGCCCATCAGATTCTCTCCCCGGGTAGTGATTTATAACCCTAGGAGAGAAATTAACACATCTCCCCCTTACATAAACCTTCCTGAAATCTTCTGATTTTCCATCAGCACACCCTTCTTGCAGATTGACAATAAAATCCTTGACCAGCAGCTCATAACATGGAGAAAAATTGGAAACAGTCTTGACTAAGCCAGCACTGGAGATTAAGTCTATTACCTCAGTGCACTCCAAAGCATTGCTGCCCAGCTCTCTTTCCAGAGCCACCCTTCTTTGGTTGACATACTTCCATTTGCTCACACTAGAGACATGATGAAAGGACATATTGTCCAGAGGTGCTTCAGGAACAGCAGAGGCAGACCTGGGAGGTGATGGCTTCTTCCTTGGTTGGGATGTTGGGACATCCTCCTCAACATCTGAGTCAGGTGGAGTTGTAGCTTTCCTCTTCTGGGTGCTTACCTTGCTCCATTGCTTAGTAGGTCCAAATTCAACTTTGACCTTGTCCTTCTTTGGAGTTGATTTTTTCTTTTCAGGAGTTGCATGTGTAGCAGGCTTCTTCTCCTTCCTAGCCCAAAGCCTTTCTGCTATGCTAGGGTTAACAGATGCAATGATCTCTGTGTCAGAGTCATCATCTAGGGTTTCAACAGGAGGAGGTTGGGAGGCCTCTTTTTCAGCAGATTGATCAACATGAGCTTGATCATCAGTGGCTTCATCATTATCAGTTGAGGCCTTGTTCTGGTCCTCAGATGCTTCAACATTTATTGGGACATCCTGTTGAGCAGGAATGTCCTCTTCAGCCTGGTTGCTTGGTTCTTCTTGTGGAGCAGGCATGCTGTTCAGGGAAACAGATACCCCACGCACCACTCTTTGTTCAGAAAGAATCCTGTTCACAAGATGCTTGATGGATGCGTCCACATAGTCAGAAGCTTTGGGGGTGCTTGTAGATGAAGGAGTCCCCTTGCTTTTGCTGAAAACAGGCTCATTTGCTCTTCTTACAATGGGAGTTCTAGGTTTTTGAGCAATAGGGACGCTTCCTCTGATTTCGTCTATAGGAGTAGCATCAATTGGTACTACAGAGATTGGAGTTGCATGCACTACATCTTCTTGATTGAGACCCTCATCAATGAAGTTAGGGTTTTGATGTTGAGACATTTTTCGAATGTAGTGGAAGAGGAGTTAGGTTTGATTGATTTTGATGAGCTTAGAAATTCAGCTTTAGCATGCAAATCGTTTAGTGGAGATAATGAGGAGGTGAGGAGCTGAGAGCACGTTTGTGCATTTATAGAAACAGTTGCTATTAGAATTTTTAAGAGTGGAATACACAGAGTTATTGACCAGACTGATGCTGCCATCTGGTGATCATGCCACACGATGTCATGAGACATGCTGGCACTTCTCCATAACTGCTATATTTCACTTAAGCAGATTCCCAATTTACCCATTAGGTTTTCAAATTGGGTAGCATCCAAAGCTTTAGTAAATATGTCAGCCAATTGCAGATCTGTGGCTACATGTTCTAATGTGATCACCTTCTCTTCCGCAAGATCTCTAATGAAATGATGTCTGATGTCTATGTGCTTAGTTCTGCTGTGTTGGATAGGATTTTTGGAGATGTTAATTGCACTTAAATTGTCACAGTACAATGCCATGACATCTTGTGGGACATTGTATTCTGTGAGCATTTGTTTCATCCAAACCAACTGTGAACAACTGCTACCAGCTGCAATATATTCAGCTTCAGCAGTGGATAAGGATACACAATTTTGTTTCTTACTGAACCAAGAAATCAAATTGTTTCCTAGAAAGAAGCATCCTCCTGATGTACTATTTCTATCATCAACACTCCCAACCCAGTCAGCATCACAAAATCCAGTGAGGATTGGTTCACAACCATGAGAATACATTATGCCATAGTCACAAGTACCATTGACATATCTCAAAATCCTCTTAACCTAGTTTAGATGACTTACTTTTGGCTCAGCTTGATACCTTGCACACACACCTACTGCAAAGGCTATATCTGGTCTGCTAGCTGTCAGATATAGTAGGCTTCCAATCATGCTTCTGTATAAGATTTGGTCCACATTCTCACCCTTGTCATCCTTTGTCAGCTTTAAATGAGTGGGGGCAGGTGTTCTCTTGTGACTTGCATTGTCCATCCCAAACTTCTTGACAGTGTTCTTTGCATACTTGCTTTGGGATATGAACATGAAGTCCTCCATCTGCTTGATTTGCAGTCCAAGGAAGTAGGTTAGTTCTCCTACTAGGCTCATCTCAAACTCATATTCCATTTGATTAACAAAATGTTTAACCATCCTGTCTGACATCCCACCAAACACTATGTCATCCACATATATCTGAGCAATCATGACCTTTCCCTCTTCATCTTTCACAAACAAGATTTTGTCTATTCCACCTTTCCTGTACCCATGTTTAATGAGAAAAATAGTTAGTCTTTCATACCATGCTCTTGGGGCTTGCTTTAGACCATACAAAGCCTTTCTTAGCTTGTATACATGATCTGGATAGCTTGGATCAACAAATCCCTTAGGCTGCTCCACATATACTTCCTCATTAAGGTACCCATTTAGAAAGGCACTTTTAACATCCATCTGAAATAGCTTGAACTTTAGGATGCAAGCAATTCCTAGAAGTAGTCTGATTGATTCAAGCCTTGCTACTGGTGCAAAGGTTTCATCAAAGTCTACTCCCTCAATTTATGTGTATCCTTGAGCTACAAGTCTAGTCTTGTTTTTTGTAACAACTCCCTGCTCATTTGACTTGTTCTTGTACACCCACTTAGTGCCAATCACATTAATGTCATCAGGCCTAGGAACAAGATCCCATAATTCATTCCTTGTAAACTGACCTAATTCTTCTTGCATAGCATAGATCCAGTACTCATCATTCAGAGCTTCCTTGATGTTTTTAGGTTCTATCTTTGAAACAAAGCAGGAGCCTGAAATCATCTCTCTTGATCTAGTGATGACACCACTGTTGGGATCACCAATTATCAGATCTTTAGGATGATCTTTCTGGATTCTGATGGAGGTAGGTTTGTTGGATTGCTCTGACCTTGCCTCAGTTAAAGTGAAATCAAGATTATCACTTTCTGTTTTAACTTCAGTTTGATTGTCAGTAGATGTTCTAACATCATCAGCAACATCTTCAGAGGCATCATCAATAATCACATTTATTGACTCCATTATAACCTTGGTTCTGGTGTTAAATACTCTGTAAGCTCTGCTATTTATGGAGTATCCAAGAAAAATCCCTTCATCACTTTTAGGGTTCATCTTTCTTCTTTGATCCCTATCAGCCAGAATGTAACACTTACTTCCAAACACATGAAAGTACTTGACTGTAGGTTTTCTGCCCTTCCAGACTTCATAGATGGTGGATAAAGTTCCCTTTCTTAGTGTGACTCTATTGTGGATGTAGCATGTTGTGTTCATAGCTTCAGCCCATAAGTACAGGGGTAACTTTTTAGCATGAATCATGGCTCTTGCTGACTCCTGAATAGTTCTGTTTTTCCTCTCAACAATCCCATTCTATTGAGGGGTGATAGGAGAAGAATAATCATGATTGATCCCTTCTGAAGAGCAGAAGTCTGAGAATTTTTGGTTCTCAAACTCCTTTCCATGACCACTTCTTATTTTGACCACACAGCTTGCTTTTTCTCTTTGAATTCTTTGACACAGATCTTTGAATACATCAAACACATCAGACTTCTCTTTGATGAAGCTTATCCATGTATATCTTGAGAAGTCATCAATAACCACATAGGCATATCTTTTTCCACCAAGACTCTCAACCTGCATTGGTCCCATAAGATCCATATGCAGTAATTCCAAAACTTTGGAAGTTGTCAGATGTTGGAGCTTTGGGTGTGATATCTTGGTTTGCTTTCCTATTTGACATTCATCACACACTTTACTTTCATCAATCTTCAGTCTTGGAATTCCTCTTACAGCCTCCATAGATATGATCTTCTTTATTCCTCTGAGATGGAGATGACCCAGTCTTTGGTGCCATAACTTCACTTCTTCTTCTTTGGCTAAGGAACAAGTTGATGTGAGGCTGAAATCTTGAGGTTACCACATATAGCAGTTGTCTTTTGATCTGGCTCCTCTCATGACAACCTTCTGTTCTTTATCAGAAACTATGCATTCAGTTTTGGTAAAGTTTACACTATAACCTTGGTCACATAATTGACTTATGCTGATCAAGTTAGCAGTTAATCCTTTTACCAGCAGCACATCATCTAGTCTTGGTACACCTGGGCAGTCCAAGGTCCTAACTCCCTTGATTTCTCCCTTTGCTCCATCTCCAAAGGTTACATATCTGGATGAGTGTGACTTTAAGTCTACCAGCATATTTTTCAGTCCAGTCATGTGCCTTGAGCAGCCACTGTCAAAATACCAGTCTTCCTTAGCAGATACTCTGAGAGATGTATGAGCTATATAGGCAACAACCTTCTTTGACCATTTTTGCCTATTGAGAGGTTTCCTTTGATGCATCTTCCCTGTGTAGTGTCCATCTTTAGAGTTCCAAGGTTGTCTGTTGAACTGTTTCTTAGGCATGTATTTGTGGCTTTGATCAGCATGAAGACTAGCTTTAGGTACCCACACTTTCTTGGTGACCTCTGTCTTCTGCTTAGGGGGTTGCTGAGACCTCTGATTTGGATGTCCATGCAGCACTTTCTTGGTGACCTCTGTCTTCTGCTTAGGGGGTTGCTGAGACCTCTGATTTGGATGTCCATGCAGCTTGTAGCAAAAAGGTTTGATGTGACCAAACCTTCCACAATGATGGCATCTCCATCTTTCATCATGTTCTTGTCATGATGTTGAGACATCTGCTTGGACATCTTGTTTGACTTCATGGGATTTGGAGTTGTTTGGCTGGTGCTAGCCTCAAACTTTTGAGCTTTATTAAATCCCAGCCCAGTCCTATCCCCTGAGTGCTTGTTGTTGTTGAGAATGACATCCAGTGTGTTTGAGCTACTATTCAGCATTCTGACAGATTTGGACATATGCTCCATTTTGGAGTTAAGTAGGCTGACTTCACTTTTCAAAGTGTCAATGATCTCTAGATTACTTACCTTTTCAGCCTTTAATTCCTCAATCTTCTTCTTCTGCTGTATATTCTCCATGCATACTTCAGTGCTCCTTTTACACAGCATCCTGTAAGATGCTTCAAGCTCTTCAAATGTCAGCTCCTCATCACTGGATCCTCCTTTAGTTTCACATACTCCAGCTAGAGCAGTGATGTGCTTTGCAGATTCTTCTTCTGACTCACAGCCTGAGTCTTCATCTGACTAGGACACAGAGAGACCTTTCTTTTGCTTCTTTAGGTAGGTTGGGCATTCATTTTTTATGTGTCCATACCCTTCACATCCATGACATTTGATCCCTTTTCCTTGGTTAGTCTTCTCATCATAATTTGACCTTCTATTAGTGTCATAAGGTCTTTTATTCTCAGAGGTTGAGTTTCTTCCACTTGGTTTGGGCCTGTTTTCAATTCTTTTGAGAATTTTGTTGAATTGTCTTCCAAGCATAGCAATTGTTTCTGATAAGTTGTCCTTAGAGTCTGCTTCATGATTTTCTTCTTCTTTATCAGTATTTGAGACCAGGGCTATGCTTTTGTTTTTCTTCACAATTGTATCATTCATTCCCATCTCAAAGGTTTGAAGGGAACCAATGAGCTCTTCAACCTTCATTGTGCAGATGTCCTGAGCTTCTTCTATTGCAGTAACCTTCATGTCAAATCTTTTTGGCAGTGATCTGAGAATCTTCCTTACCAACTTTTCATCACTCATCTTCTCTCCCAAGGCACCAGAAGTATTAGCAATTTCCAGGATGTTCATGTAAAACTCTTGAATGGTCTCATCTTCCTTCATCCTCAAGTTTTCAAACTTGGTGGTGAGAAGTTGAAGTCTTGACATCTTCACCTTTGATGTTCCTTCATGAGTGGTTTTGAGAGTGTCCCAAACATCCTTGGCCAGCTCACACTTATGCACAAGTCTAAATATGTTCCTGTCAATGCCATTGAATAATGCATTTAAGGCTTTGGAATTTCCAAGTGTTGAATCTTCTTCCTCCTTGCTCCACTCTTCTTCAGGCTTCAACACTTTTCCCCATCCTTATTGTCTTTGACAGGGTGCTCCCATCCTTTGTTGACTGCTTTCCAAGCCCTGCTATCAAGAGATTTTAAGAATGCTACCATTCTTGGCTTCCAGTAGTCATAGTTGGATCCATCCAACATAGGTGGTCTATTCACAGATCCTACATCTCTGTCCATGTTCCCAAAATTTGCAGTCCCTAGATCTCACCCAGTTAAACAGACAGGGTGCCTGCTCTGATGCCAATTAAAATTCTGGGATCAGGTACGTGATGTCGAATCAGATGTTTAAACACTTGAAGACTTAAACAAAACTTAAAGTGCAGGTAAATTAAATAACACAGGAAATTGTTAACCCAGTTCAGTGTATCTCCACACTTACATCTGGGGGCTACCAAGCCAGGAAGGAAATCCAATATAAGTAATATTAATTCTGGAATTAAACCAACAAGTTTAATCCTTCACTTAATATCTACCCAAGGCAATTTCTACCTAAGACACAACTTAGATATGAGTACCTACTCACTCCCCCTCAATCACACAGTGATATTTTACAATGTTTAATAAAATTGAAGTCACACTTCAAACACAACAGCTTGATCTTACTTAAAAGTTTCAATCAAGACACAATTCACTTTTTGCTTAAAAGCTCATAAAGTGACAAACAATTAAAACCTTCTATTAAACACAAACATCCTTTACAGTCTTCTTAATTTCGTACTCTATTCTGAGAGTTTCTGTTCCTTAAATAGATGCTTGGTTTTTGGGCTTTTTGCAAATTATCCAGTCCTGATAAATCCCACTGTCATCACCTTGAATTAGGGTTAGTTAGTTTGTTACTTCCTTGATTCAAGGTGAGTTAGTTATTCTGTTATACTGAAATCAAATAACTAAGCTCCCTAATGATGCGCCTTGGAGTGCTTATCTATTCACAATTAATTCCAGATAAATTCTCCTGAATTTACTCACTTCTGTTATGCATCATTTAAGTCTGGTAGCATGTTTACAATGTCACAACATCTGGTGTGACATCCTGATGTCTGAACTAAATTCATTAACAGTTACTCTGTTTATCAATGTCACAACATCTGGTGTGACATCCTGAACTAAGTTCAACACTTCTTGTTTGTCAAAAATTCTGCCAATTCTTAACATCTACAAAAGCAAAATCCATCCATCAAAGAAAAAGAATCGAAAAATTTCTAAGAACCTAATTCACCCCCCCTCTTAGGCGCACTCGTGTACGTACAATTTGCATCAGAGCAGGTTTAGGTAACCTGTTCCTACAAGATCCTGTATGGCTTCCGCAAACTCGAATCCTGTTTTCAAAGATGGTGGAAGTGGCAACAAGCCTTCGCTCTTCTCCGGCGAATACTTTGATTTTTGGAAAATCAGAACGAGGGCACATCTTGAAGCCCAAGGAGAAGGCATATGGGAAGCAATCGAAGAAGGTCCTCATAATCCTGTTAATGTGATCAATGGAGTTGGAACCGCAAAGTTGAAGGATATGTATGATGAAGATGATAAGAAGAAGATCCTAAATGAGAAGAAGGCAATCAATATACTCCAAAGCGCTCTTAGTATGAACGAATTCTTCCGCGTATCACAATGCAAATCAGCCAAGGAGACTTGGGATACTTTGGTAGAAACACATGAAGGAACAACAGAAGTAAAAAGATCAAGGCTTAACACGTTGAGTCAAGAATATGAAATGTTCCGTATGCAGCCCGGAGAATCTATCGTTGCCTTACAAAAAAGATTTGTTCATCTAACAAACCACTTGATTGCACTCGGGAAGACCTTCACCAACGATGATCTCAATTTGAAAGTCCTAAGGTCCTTGACAAGGGAATGGCAACCGAAGGTGACCGCTATTTCAGAAAAGAAGAGTCTCTCAACGATGACATCCACATCTCTATTCGGCAAACTTCAAGAGCACGAATTGGAACTTGGAAGGCTCGAGAAGCACGAAAGTCAAGAGAAAAAGTCCAAAGGAATTGCTTTGAAGATTGACACGAAGAATGACAAAGATGACGAGATTTCCGAAGATGAGAATTTCATGTTTCTTGTTAAGAAGCTTGGTAAGTTTTTTAACAAAAATAATAATTCCTCTTTTCCTAAAAAGAATAAACATTTCAGGAAGAAAGATGCATCCACATCAATTCAAGAAGTTACATGTTATGAATGTGGGAAGCAAGGTCAAATAAAACCGGATTGTCCAAGACTTGCAAAGAAAGGAGGATTCAAAGGCAAGAAGGACTTCAAAAATAAAAAGGCTTATGTTGCTTGGGACAAAAATGAAGTTAGTTCCTCATCAGAATCGGAAAGCGATGAATGTGCAAATATGGCTTTAATGGCTTCACATCACTCCGATGAAGAAAATGACGAGGTTAGTAGCAACTTTTCTATTTATGATAATGATGCACAAGATGTAATAGATGAACTCTTAAAAGAATGCAAGACTTTGTATAAAAGTATTTCATCTCAAAAGAAACAAATTTCATCTTTAGAAGAAAAAATATTGCTTTAGAAAAATATATTGAAAGTGAAAAGCAAAAGTTGATGAATGAAAAACAAAGTCTTGTATGTAAAAATTGTGAGTCTTTATCTTTCAAAATTGTTCAACTTAAAAGAGTTTTAGAAAGATATGAAAAAGGTCAAATTGGCTTGGAGGAAATTCTTAGGAACCAAAGGTATCCTAATGATAAAAGTGGATTAGGATATTCTAAGTTTTCCAAACCAAGCGCAAATGAGACTATTTTTGTTAAAGCAAGTGAACAAATTGTTAAAGAAAAGGTAATCAATCCTAAACGTGTGCATCAAAGTCAAAGAAAGAAAAGAATTGTTAAGAAAAAGAGTTATGTTCCTAGATATAGAAGTCATTTTCATCCTACTTGTTTTTATTGTGGAACCAAAGGACACTATCAAGGACCTTTGGGTTGAAAAGGGTACTAACTATCAAGGACCCAAAGCAATTTTGGGCACCTAACAATACTTGATTTTTGTTTTGTAGGTATGCTTGAAAAACAACTTCGAATCAATGGTATCTTGATAGCGGTTGTTCAAAGCATATGACCGGTGACGTCAACAAATTTTCAAGTCTATCACTTAAGGCCAAAGGATACGTTACTTACGGTGATGATAATAAAGGAAAAATTCTTGGAGTTGGAACTGTTGGTGCACCTCCTCATACAATCATCGAAGACATCCTTTATGTGGAAGGCCTTAAACACAACCTTATTAGCATAAGTCAATTCTGTGACAAAGGTTTCTGAATCAACTTCACAAAAGAAGAATGCTTAATAGAACATGAAGTCACCCATGACCTATTGCTAACAGGTAAAATAATTAATAACATTTTCATGATTTCTTTTGATGACTCTTCCTTGAAGGTAAAATGCTTAATGGCAAACAACAACGAGGCATGGCTTTGGCATAAGAGATTTGCTCACATTCACATGGAGCATTTAAAAAAATTAATAAAGCATGATCTAGTTGTTGGTCTTCTGAAGATAAAGTTTATCAAGGATAAGCTTTGTGACGCATATCAAAAGGGGAAGCAAACCAAAACATCCTTCAAGACCAAGAAAGTGATATCTACTTCAAGACCACTACAATTGTTACATATGGATCTTTTCGGTCCATCAAGAACAAAAAGCTTCGGAGGTAACGCTTATGCCTTAGTTATTGTTGATGATTTCTCTAGATACACTTGGACTTTGTTTTTAGTGCAGAAAAGTGATGCCTTTAAAGCATTCAAGAAGTATGCCAAGCAAATTCAAAACAAGAAGTCACTATCAATTGTCTCCATAAGAAGCGACCATGGTGGCGAATTTCAAAATTCATCATTTGAAGATTTTTGTGAAGAGCATGGAATCTCTCACAATTTTTCTGCACCAAGAACTCCTCAACAAAATGGTGCCGTAGAGAGGAAGAATAGAGCATTAGTGGAACTTGCAAGGACAATGCTTAGCGACTCAAATCTTCCTAAATATTTTTGGGCGAATGCGGTTAGCACGGCTTGTTTTGTAAGTAACCGTGTAAATATTCGACCAATTCTCAAGAAGACTCCATATGAGTTGTTCAAAGGAAGGAAACCCAGCATATCTTTCTTCCACATATTCGGATGCAAATGCTTCGTTCTCAACAACGGCAAGGACAATCTTGGTAAGTTTGATGAGAAGTCCGACGAAGGTATATTTCTTGGTTATTCTCTCTCAAGTAGAGGTTTTAGAATTTTCAATAAACGAACACTTACTATTGAAGAATCTATACATGTTTCGTTTGATGAGACTAACCCCTCGAAAGAGGATAGTATTATTGTGGATGATGATGATGATGTAGAAGATCTATCACAACAACAAAAGGTGAAATCAAAAGAACAAGCAATATCACAAGAAGATGACTCACCAATTATTGAAGAACATCAAGATCTTCTGAAAGAATGGAGAACTCATAGAGATCACCCGATAGATAAAGTTATTGGTGATATTAGCCAAGGCGTTGCAACTCGACTTAATCTCAAGGATGCTTGTCTCAACATGGCATTCGTATCTCAAATTGAACCAACCAAAATCGATGAAGCCTTAGTCGACGATCAATGGATAATAGCTATGCAAGAAGAACTTAATCAATTCTAAAGGAATCAAGTTTGGACTCTTGTACCAAGACCGGACAACAAACACATCATAGGAACAAGATGGGTGTTCAAAAACAAACGTGACGAGAACGGAATCATAGTTCGTAACAAATAAAGATTGGTCGCACAAGGCTACAACCAAGAAGAAGGAATCGACTTTGATGAAATGTTCGCTCTGGTAGCAAGGTTAGAAGCAATTAGATTATTACTTGCTTACGCTTGTTCAATGAATTTTCAGTGGTACCAGATGGATGTCAAAAGCGCTTTCCTGAATGGCTACATAAATGAAGAAGTCTATGTCAAACAACCTCCGGGTTTTGAAGACTTCAAGAATCCCTCTCATGTCTACAAGTTATAGAAGGCTCTTTATGGCTTAAAGCAAGCACCAAGAGCATGGTATGATCGCCTTAGAAATTTCCTATGTGAGAAGGGTTTTACAAAAGGAAAGGTGGACAAGACGTTGTTCATAAAGAAGTTCAAAGGTAACACCTTATTGGTTCAAGTCTATGTCGACGACATCATCTTCAGTTCAACAAACAAAGATCTTTGCGAAGAATTTTTACGTATGATTCAAGGAGAATTCGAAATGTCCATGATGGGAAAAATGAACTATTTTCTTGGACTACAAATCAAGCAAACAAAGGATGGCATCTTCATCAACCAATCCAAGTATTGCAAGGAACTATTAAAAAGATTCGATATGGATAGTTGCAAAGTGATGTCCACTCCTATGGGATCCGGAATGTACATTGTTCAAGATGAATCCGACACTTCAATTGAAATCACAAAGTATCGAGGTATGATCGGTTCATTATTATATTTGACGGCAAGCCGACCTGACATTATGTTTAGTGTATGTTTGTGTGCACGCTTTCAAGCAAATCCGAAGGAATCGCATCTCACCGCCGTAAAGAGGATTATGAAGTATCTCAAAGGAACAACGAATGTCGGACTATGGTATCCAAAAGGTAGTACATGTTCTTTAATTGGTTATTCTGACGCTGATTATGCAGGATGTAAGACCGATAGAAAAAGCACCAGTGGCACTTGTCATATTCTCGGAAATGCACTAATATCATGGGCATGCAAAAAGTAAGCTTGTGTCGTACTTAGCACGGCCGAAGAAGAATACATTGCAGCTGGCAGTTGTTGTGCACAAATTTTGTGGCTTAAGCAGCAACTTCTTGACTATGGCGTAGATCTCGGTTGTATTCCTCTTCGATGTGACAACACAAGTACCATCAACATCATAAAGAACCCGGTCATGCATTCAAGAACAAATCACATAGACATTCGGCACCATTTCCTTCATGATCACGTTCTTAACGGAGACGTAGATGTTACCTTCGTGGATACGCATAATCAATTAGCGGATATTTTCACAAAGCCGCTCACAAGAGAACCTTTTTACAAGATTAGAAGAGAACTTGAAATCTTAGATGAAAATGATATATAAATCATCCATTAACAAAGGTGCACAACATTCATTCTTTTCTTATTTTAGCAAAATATTTCAATATGTTTTCTTCTTATATTTATGCCATATATGAATATGATTCATTAAATATGTTTAAAAATGTTTTAGAATTTTTATTTTTTCATGTTTTTGCAAATTTTTAAACATGCAATCGATTGCAGTCTGGGAAAAATGTTTTTTTACGTAATTTTGGCATATTGCAATCGATTATATGAAAGTGAAAATCGATTGCAGTCTGGAGCTTTTTGAAAATTTTTTATTTTTAATTGTTCCCTATTATTTTCTTTGATCCTTGGTATCATAAACTCATATACATCAAATCACATCATTTCCTAGGCTAACTTTTCAGATTTTGTTCCCTCCTAGCCTTAACCTACAAGATTCCCTACCTTGACTCATTTAACACTTATTCAAATTCCCTTAACCACCCAAATAACTCACCATAACTCCTCTTACCAAATTCCCACATTTTTATATCCATAAATATTCTGAATTTTCTCCATCTTCCTACCAATTTTCGTTTTCCCCATATAACCTACACAAAAAATACCAAAACTTCATCCTTCTCACTCAACTTCCCCATTTCTCACCAACTCTCACCCATGGTTTCAAGGACCAAAAGAAAGGCCACTGCTGCTGAAAAAGGAAAGGGAAAGTCCTCCTCATCATCCAACATTCCACTTTATGAAGGTTTATCAAATGAAAAGATTGAGAAGTTTGAAAAGCTCTTCCAATGAAAGATGGTTCAACAACCCAAGTATGGTGATCTTTCTTCCTTTTCTGAAAATTGCTTTACTTTTCAAACCACTCTAGACGACATAAAGTTAGGGACTTCTATTGCTTCCTCCGGACCATATTACCCGGATCTTGTTCGGCTGTTTTATTGCAATATGTGTATAGAAGAAGGAAGGTTTGTTACCTATGTTTTAGGAAAAAGACTTGTCTTGAACTCAAGACTCCTTGGAAACATCTTAGGGGTACCATCATCCGGTAGTCTCCTATTTGATCCTGAAAATGAAAAATGGAATGACTATAAGAAGAGATCTTTTTTTTCTACAAAATCGGAAGGATGACTGAAACAGAATTTTATGAACATAGAGTGAAGTCTCTAGGTGGTATTGAACCTTCTCGTAGTTCTTGGTCGGCTGGAAATTTCTACATTGATGATCGCATGCTTCACTACTTCCTTGCCTATGTTGTGTTTCTGAAAAGTGGTAACTATTGTTCGGTTAATGATACGGAAATGCAGGCCCTCTATGCTATCAAGAACAACATTGAAGTTAATTGGGCTCAGTTGATTTTGCATCACATGCTGTCCCATTCCGAGAGATCCAAATCTCTGCCCTATGCATGGTTCATCACCCGGATTTTGCAACACTTTGAGATTCCGTTTGATGGCTTTGAATGTCTTTTGATGGATTCACCTTCTCACAAGATTTCTATTCGGAATTTGGATAGAAGAATGGGAGTTTACTATGATCGGGAAGCCGATACTATTACTTATGGTGATGATGGTGGAGCACAAGAGGATAATGAACAACAACAACCCCTTAATGAAGAGGTTCCCGCTTCTCATGGTGTGAATGGTCCTTCTAACCAAGATCTTTTGGATTTCATGACACAACAATTCTCCAACATGAACACCAACATCAATGACCGCTACAATGCCGTTAATGCATCTGTCAACACAAGGATTTCAGATTTTCAGCATGATGTCAACCAACAATTCTCATACATTCATTCCCACCTCTACATACCGCCTTATGATTCATCCAACCCGGCTGCCCCACCAACTCGCCAAGCACCTCTCAACCAACAATTTCCTAACCAAGACCCTTTTGACCCCAATATGGATCTGTTTTGAATTTTTTTTTATATCTTTATGTTTGGATGTTTTCGTTATGTAGTCGTTAATTCTTACTAGTTGTAATGTCTCATTTCTATTTCTTTTGTTTCCGTATGTTTTGTTATGTTTCTTTGCAATGTAAAATTCTGCATTTATGCTATGTATGCAATTCTAGTTTTAATCTATGATATGTTATTTCTAGTTTTATTATTTCTTGTTTATGGCTTTTATTATTTTCACCCATCTTTCCCTTCTTTTTGATAATGTCAAAAGGGGGAGAAAGATGTTATGCTTGTACATTTTCTTGTTTTTGAATTTCCTAAAGGTACAAAGCTCCAATTCACATACAAAGGGGGAGATATGCATCTTAGGGGGAGAAGTATTCCAAAAATGTTAAAGCATCTAAGAAGATTATTTGTCATCATAAAAAAGTGGGAGAATGTGAAGTCAGGCTTCTCCATGGTCAACATTTTTTTTGATGAAGACACATCTCATAGCTACAATATGATAAAGAAGGGAAAGATGATATTCAAGTTTAATGCATCATGATTCAAATACTTTTATTTCAAGAAGAAGCTTCATGAAGGTATATTAGCAATTATACACAAAGATTAAAATCTTAGATGCTCAATTAAATACCTATATCATGGCATAATCATCTCTTAACTTTAGCATCATTTAAAATTTCATTTTTCAAATTCAAACTTGGTGCAATCGATTTGCACTTTCATGCAATCGATTTGCATCTGTTTGTTTTAAAGTATTTTTTGCATTTTTAACTTGGTGCAATCGATTTGCACTTACATGCAATCGATTGCATGTTTCAAATTTTTGAAAAATTTGGCAATGTATGCATGTGCAATTGATTTGCATTATAGTGCAATCGATTGCAGTCTGTACAATTTTGAAAAATCAGTATTTTTCATAACACCTCTTCATGTATCTTTTCATGGAACCTTTTCATAATGCATTGGCATTTGTTCATGAATTTTTACTGTTAATTACATTGTTTCATAAGGGTGTTATGTGCATATAAAATCCAAACTTTTCAAATCATTTGTCACCTCTTTCAAAAATATTTTTCATAAAATATTCACAAAACTCTTAAACTTTTGACAAGAATATTTCTACATTCTTCATATCACATAATTGAAAAATTCTTGAGCTATCTAATATTTTATGATTGTGAATCATTGTTAAAGAAAGAGAAGATCAATTTTTATTGATATCAATCATTGTATTACTCACTTAAACAAAAATTATAGAAATTGTTTTCTATTTGTGACTTGTGTTCCAAGGATTGTTTGGACATAAGGGTTAGTGTGGCAAGAGGATTGTTCTTGCACACTTGTTTGTTTAGTTTGTTAGAAAGCAGGCCTCACCATTGAAGGTGTGATAGGTTGTACTATTCTAAAGAAACTAGTGGAAATCTCTTTAGTATTGAAAGGGTACTGGATGTACCTTCGGATTGTGAAGGGAACCAGGATAAACCTCTGTGTCATTTTTATTTCCTGCTTTACCGTTTTCATTCCATAAACCATAAAAAGCAAAATCCATCCATCAAAGAAAAAGAATCGAAAAATTTCTAAGAACCTAATTCACCCCTTCTTAGGCGCACTCGTGTACTTACAAGGAATACCCAGGGTAATACTGGAGGGCGTGCCTTGCAAGAGGACCTTCAGGAGGCAAAATTCACTGTAGTTGGGGCAGGAGGTGAAGTCTATGATCGTCAGCTGGACGAGATAGAAGAAAAGTTAAGATCTCTGGAGTCTCAAAACTCCTTAGGGTTCGATGTTATGGATATGGGGATGGTAGAGGGAGTTAGAATTCCTCACAAATTCAAACCTCCCTACTTCAAAAGATATAATGGAACATCTTTCCCTTGCACCCATCTTCAATCCTTTATGGGAAGATTAAAGGCTTACACTATGGATGAAAAACTATGGATGTTTTATTTTGAGGATATCTTGACCGGGGCATCCCGTGAGTGGTACTCCCATCTGACTAGGGCAACAATCAGAAATTGGAAAGATTTGGATGAGGCTTTCATACGCCAATACTAATACAATATAGACATGGCTCCTAACAGAACTCTTCTAATGGGTATGTCACAGTCCTCATGAGAAAGCTTCAGAGAGTATGCTCAGAGATGGAGGCAATTAGCTGTTGTCGTTCAACCTCCAATGTCGGAAAGAGAAATGGAAGATATGTTTATGAACACCCTATAGGGGACATACATTGATAGGTTGGCTGCTTTCTCTTCCACTAGCTTTGCAGATGTGGTCATAGCTGGAGAAAGGATTGAGAGTTTGTTAAAGATGGGTAAAATTTCTGATAACGGCGCCAGCTCAAGCAGCACAAGGAAACCATTTGCAGGGCCTCGCAGGTCCGGTGAAAAAACTCAATACACATGGGCAGAGGAAGGCCCCAGTATATGCCAAGATCAATTTCCGCTGTCACAATTCCTACTCCACCTCTTCAACAACAATACACTCCGCAACCACAACATTTCCCTCAGCAACATTTTCCTCAACAAAGGTCCTATAAAAACAACAACAACCAATAGCAACGTCCTTTCTAGCAAAGGCCATCTCAAGTCAACAAGGTAATTGAGCCTATACCAAAGCCCTATGCGACTTTGTTGCCACAACTTCTGAAGCTTAATCTTGTTGAATCAAGGACTCTGGCTCCACCAGATCCTCAAAACCTTCCACGGAATTATGACGTTAATGCTAGATGTGCCTTCCATTCTAATGAACCTGGCCATACCACAGAAAAGTGCAGAGCTTTGTACATGAAGGTCCAGGATCTAGTTGATTCAAAGGCTTTAAATTTTTCACCACCTCCTAATGTCATGAATAATCCTATTCCCAACCATGGTGGGCCCAGGATAAATGCAATTGAGGAGGATCAACCCATGAATTTAATTGAAGATACTGCAAACATTCAAACACCTCTGGAAGAGGTTAAGGCTCGGATTTCAAAATTCCAGGTGTTTCCAGGTTGTGAGGCCTGCTGTGAATCTTGCAAAGTTTCCATCAATGGGTGTGCAAGCTTAAGAAGTGGCATCAATGGACTTATCAAAGAAGGTATCCTGCAGATAATATCAACGGTTTCTACAATATCAGCAATCCCTCTTACAGCAACAACAAGTACTCCTCCGACAACTTCAAAGACAATTGTTCCAAAAGACTCGTCTACAAAATCAACAATAATCTCGTCCACCACTTCAACAAACACTAGTTCAACCGCATCCGCTTCTACAACTACAACAACCATTAACAACGACGTCTCCACAGTCACCATATACTACGACCCAGCAATGGTCCCCGACTCTAACAATTTTCAGCAACAATCTCAAAAACCCAACTTCAGTCTTTCACCACCACCACTAGTCAGAAGTCCTGTCACCATATATTACGATCCACAGACATTCATAGTTCCTACTACCGCTGCAGTCAGTCCAGTCACCATCACGGTACCTAGACCCCTTCCATATGAAAAAGATAATGTTGTGCCATGTTACTATGGTTCAGACCTCTACTGTAACGGGGAGAGAGTCCTTCTTGATTCTTCAGCTCATACACCACAGGTGGATAATGTCGGGGGAGGATGAGGCTTCACCCAAAGCGGACGCCTCTTCGCGTCACAAGTTCCAAGGGTTAATACTGAGGCAGAGGCTGCTGCCAAAGCTAAAGGTAAAAATGTGGTGCCGGAAGAACCATTTTTGAAAGAAGCCCATAAAACATCCTTTGATCAAGATGTGGATGAATTTATGAAAATAATCAAGAGAAGCGACTACAAGATTGTAGATCAACTCCAACAGACTCCTTCCAAGATCTCCATCTTATCATTGTTGTTGTGTTCCGAAGCTCACCGGGATGCATTACTTAAAGTCCTGCACGCAGCCTACGTGCCCGAGGAGATCCCGGTAAATCAGCTAGAGACAGTGGTGTCTAACGTTAATACTAGTCATGGGCTAGGCTTCACCAACGTTGATTTGAAAACGGAAGGTCGTCACCATAACAAAGCTTTACACATCACTCTGGAGTGTAAAGGGATTGTGCTTTCACATGTTCTAGTTGACACTGGGTCTTCACTCAATGTCTTGCCAAAGAAAGCCCTTGTCAAGCTTGAATATGATGGTATAGCTCTCCGACCAAGCAATCTGGTGGTTAGAGCTTTTGATGGTTCCAAGAGGTCTGTTCTTGGAGAGGTGGAGCTGCTTGTGATAATTGGCCCCCAGGTATTTCAAACTACTTTCTACGTGATGGACATTCAGCCGGGATACAACTGTTTGTTGGGTCGACCATGGATTTACGTTGACCCTTCACCAGAAATTAAAATACGAGTGGGAAGGGCAAATTATCACAATCTGTGGTGAAGAGGATATTTTTGTTAGCCATCTGGCCTCCTACAAATACATTGAGATGGATGGTGAAATCAACGAGACCATGAGCTAAGGTTTCGAAGCACTGAACGTCAATGAGGCGACAACTAAAGTATTTGCTGCATCCCAGGAGGATAGGATGGGTACTTCAATTGTCTCCTATAAGCAAGTTGGAAGGTTGTTGAAGAAGGAAATGCCCAAGGCTGGGGCAAGCTGCTACTTGTGGAGAAGAAGGAGGACAAATTCGGTTTGGGTTACAAACCATTCCGACAAGATCAAGCAGAGGCTTTTAAGGAGCCCAAGTTCATAAGTGGGGGAATGCTAACCCCGGATGCTGTCAATAACATGGAAGACGAGGCTGAAAGCAACCTCAACCTGGAGAGCTGGATTCGTCCAAGGATTCCGGGCCAACAAGTCTTTAACTGGTCTTCCCAGGAAATTATAAGAGTTACTCTTGCAGAGTAATTATTATTTCCTGCTTTAGCATATATCAAGTCTTGCATCTTTCCCAAGGTGTCAGGACTCATTTTGTAATAGGTCCGTATTTGTATTTTGTGCAAATGGAATATCAATGAATATTGAACATCTTTTGCAAACAATTTTCTTTTTCGCTCACTGTCTTTTCAGTTTTGTTATTTTTCGCACAAAACAATAAAATGGCAATGTTTTCAAAATAAATAACTTCATTTTTTCTGAACAAGATTAAAATTGATCACTAAAAAAGAACAAATCTCAACCCTTGCAGAGATTATCCTCCAGATTGCACCGACAACAGCGCAACTATGACCTTGTATGACTTCGACAATCTAATTAATCAAGCAGATGAAGGGGTTGATAAAGACTATGAGTTGCCTGAGGAGTTAGCCAGGTTGTTGAGGCAAGAAGAGAAAGTGATTACTCCTCATCAGGAGGAAATTGAAACTGTTAATCTTGGTACTGAGGAGGATTTGAAAGAAGTGAAGATTGGGGCCAGCCTGCAAGCTCCAGTAAAAGAACAACTTATCAATATGCTTCGAGAGTATGTCGACGTTTTTGCTTGGTCCTATCAAGACATGCCAGGTCTAGATACAGATATTGTCATGCAAAGGCTACCATTAAAAGAAGATTGTCCTCCAGTCAAACAGAAGTTGCGCCGCACTCGCCCGTATATGGCTATGAAGATTAAGAAAGAAGTACAAAAATAGTGGGACGCCGGTTTCCTTGCTGTAACTAGTTACTCTCCGTGGGTTGCTAACATTGTACCCGTGCCTAAGAAGGATGGAAAGGTGCGTATGTGTGTGGATTACCGGGATCTGAACAGAGCTAGCCCGAAGGATGATTTCCCATTACCTCACATTGATGTATTGGTCGACAACATAGCTCAGTTCTCGGTATTTTCTTTCATGGATGGTTTTTCTGGGTATAATCAGATCAAGATGTCACCCGAAGACATGGAGAAAACAACCTTCATCACACCTTGGGGCACATTTTGTTACAAGGTAATGCCGTTTGAACTAAATAATGTCGGTGCAACATATCAACGGGCTATGGTAACCTTATTCCATGATATGATCCATAAAGAAATCGAATGTTACATGGATGACATGATTGCCAAATCCCTTACTGAAGAAGATCACCTGGTGAATCTGCTGAAGTTGTTCAAGCGTCTGAGGAAGTATCAGCTGAAGTTAAACCCCAACAAATGCACATTCGGGGTGCATTCCGGTAAACTGCTGGGTTTTATCGTAAGTGAAAAGGGAATTGAGGTTGATCCCGACAAAGTCAAAGCCATTCAGGAAATGCCTGCATCTAAGACTGAAAAAGAAGTTCGGAGTTTCAAGGGTAGATTGAACTACATCTCAAGGTTCATATCTCACCTCACTGGAACTTGTGAACCCCTGTTCAAGCTATTAAGAAAGGAACATACAGTCAGGTGGAACGACGATTGTCAAAAGATTTTGACAAGATCAAGGAGTACCTGTAAGAACCTCCAATTCTTATGCCTCCAATTGAAGGAAGACCTCTAATAATGTACCTGATAGTATTAGAAGGGTCAATGGGGTGTGTGCTGGGCCATCATGACGAGTCTGGTCGAAAAGAGTATGCAATATACTAACTAAGCAAAAGGTTTACCGACTGTGAACAACATTATTCACTGCTCGAGAAAACTTGTTGTGCTTTAGCGTGGGCTGCTCGCCGACTAAGACAGTATATGTTGACTCACACTACTTTGTTGATCTAAAAAATGGACCCCGTCAAGTATATATTTGAGAAGCCAACACTTACCGGAAGGTTGCAAGATGGAAAATGATCCTGACAGAGTATGACATTCAATACACATGTCAAAAAGCCATCAAGTGCAGTGTATTGTCTGATTATCTGGATGAGCAACCCATTGATGATTACCAGCCTATGAGATTTGACTTCCCTGATGAAGACATCATGTTCTTGAAAGCAAAATATTGTGAAGAGCCAGTTCACACTGAAGGGCCTGACCCAGATGTTTGACGAGGCTGTCAATATGAATGGTCGTGGAGTTGGTGCACTTCTCATTACACCTAAAGGGGTTCATATGCCTTTCTCGACAAAACTCACCTTTGCCTGCACTAATAACGTAGCAGAATACGAAGCGTGCATCATGGGTCTTGAGGAAGCCATTGACCTCAGGATCAAAACATTGAATGTATTCGGAGATTCAGCTTTGGTAATCAACCAGACCAACGGAAAATGGTACGCTCATCAGGAGCTTCTGATTCCATACCGTGACTATACGAGGAGATTACTGACTTTCTTCACAATAGTTAAGCTTGAATACATCCCTCGAGATGAGAATCAATTTGCATACGCTTTAGCTACCATTTCCTCCATGATCAAAGGTCAAACTGCCAATTATGTGCCTCGGATTTTGGTATCCAGTCTGGACAGACCAGCATATGTATTTTCTGTGGACACTACTAGTGATGACAAGCCTTGGTTCCACGACATCAAATTCTTCTTGGAGAATCAAACATACCTATCCGGGGCATCATCTAATGATAAGAAGACATTAAGGAGGTTGGCCGGTAGTTTCTTCCTCAATGTTGATGGTTCACTATACAAGCGAAACTTCGACATGGTCCTGCTCAGGTGTGTTGACAAGAAAGAAGTAGACCTGCTGATGCACGAGGTGCACGAAGGTTCTTTTGGTACCCATGCCGGAGGACATGCAATGGCAAAGAAGTTGTTAAGATCGTGTTACTACTGGATCATAATGGATGCAGACTGTTGTGCATATGCCAGAAAATGCCACAAGTGCTAGATCTACGCAGATAAAATGCATGTGCCCCCAAATCCTTTGAACGTGATGTCTTCACCTTGGCCCTTTGCTATGTGGGGCATTAACATGATTGGAAATATTGAATCGACTGCTTCAAATGGTCACAGATTCATCCTGATAGCCATTGATTACTTCACCAAATGGGTTGAAGCAGCTTCATATGCAAACGTCACCAGACAAGTGGTAGCCAGATTTCTGAAAAGACACATCATATGTCGATATGGAGTTCCTGAGCGAATTATTACTGATAATGTTTCCAATTTGAACAACAAAATGATGGCAAAATTGTGTCGGGACTTCAAAATTCAACATCACAACTCTTCTCCTTACAGGCCAAAGATGAACGGCGCTGTTGAGGCAGCTAACAAGAACATCAGGAAGATTGTGCAAAAGATGGTGGTTACCTATAAAGATTGGCATGAGATGCTACCATTTTCTTTGCATGGTACCAAACCTCAATTAGGACATCCACTGGGGCAACGCCTTATCAGCTTGTGTACGGTATGGAAGCTTTCCTACCTGTTGAAGTTGAGCTACCCTCCTTACGAGTAATGATGGATGTGAAGCTGGATGAAGCAGAATGGGTCCGGTCTCGGTACAATCAACTGAATCTGATTGAAAAGAAAAGGCTAGCTGCCATCTGTCATGGGCAGTTATATCAAAAGTGAATGAAGAAAGCCTTCGATCAGAAAGTCAGATCTCGGCAATACCAAGTGGGAGAGCTTGTTCTGAAGAGAATCCTTCCTCCTCCTACAGACCACAGGGGTAAGTGGACACCAAATTATGAAGGTCCCTATGTCATAACCAAAGTCTTCTCAGGTTGAGCACCGATACTCACAACCATGGATGGTGAAGACTTCCCGTCTCCTGTGAATTCAGATACAGTTAAAAAATACTTCGCATAAAATGACCCGCTGGACATAAAAACAGAATGTCAGTCCAGGCAAGAATAAGGCATCCCGACGAGTCAAAAACAGAATAAAAGACTCGGGCAAAAATAAGGGAAAAATTAAAAGATGTACACCCGCTGAGTTGAAAAGTCGCATTGGACAGCTCAGGCAAAAATGGGTATCCCGGTGGATTGAAAACCCGAAAGGGCGATCCACGCAAAATCTGGGAAAAAGCGAACCACTGCATTCTGAATTCGTCTGTATCATTCACAACATGGCAAGCTTCGAAAGGACAAAGCGTAGGTCAGAATCAGCCTTCTTCAGAAAGCAAGATAAGAAGAGCGTCAAGGTGATACAGGTCATAGCAAAGGAAGCTCACTGAAGTGTCATCTTCAACATTTCCAACACTTTTATCTTCTCAATTTTACAGCAATCTCCTCATTCCAGAGGATTCGCTTCTTTGACTGTACTTTCCAATTCAGGGCACCCAAATTAATAAAATCAGAGTTTTCAGCCACACTTCGTTTTGTACATTTTTGTTTCGTTTGCAAAATGTCCAATGTTCATAATATAACACTTTCATAAAACAAATGAGTCATTTTTAATAAATGCTTGCAGGAAATATATTACTTTCAGGTAAATGTAACTCCTATGTCGGAATCCGGTTAAGGATACCTCAGGACACTTGTGCGTTTTCCATTGTCTTAATAGGTTGCAAGTATTCAATACACAACAGGGGGCATATCAAGCATTGAATCCCCAACATACTACTTTCCATAAGTTATCTCCTCCCCGAGCAGGACCTCCCGAGCAATGCCTGAAAACTATTTCATAGCAAAGTGATCAAAGAACCTTCCATTCCCCACAGAGATACCAAATTTCTCTCATCCTCAGCGGAGTTGGTGGAATTGATTCCTCACAGAGTTGCCTCCCCAATAGGGAAGTACCTGAAGCACATCCCCAGCTGAGTTACTAGAACTTCCTCATCGCCATTAAGGAATTCTCCTTCTAGATAGATCTACCAATGATCTATTTCCCCAAGCAGAGTTACCCCTCCGGACAGATCCATCAATGATCTCTTCCCCCAGTCAGGTTATTCTTCCAAACAGATCAGCCAGAGACTTTTATTCCCGCAGGATCCGAGTCCTGGATCAGTTTCTCTCATTTGCATAATCATAACATTCACATCATATTCACCAAAATAAGCGTAGCATTCCGTCTAATACGGGGCATTACGGCAAAAATCAGACATTTGCATGATCACAAGCCAGGTTCGAGCCAGTCACCTGCCAATACCATCATCACTTCATCAACAATGTACGGAACTCATATCCCCTGCAGATAAAAGCCAAAGCATCCTCTTTGCACTCTCAAATACAGATATTTGTTCATAACTTGTACGTGTTCCTTTTGACACTCGTCCGTGTCATACTTCCCCAGCAAGTCAAACACTCGTCTGTGTCTTGCACATACTTCACCAATAGAACAATACTTATACATACTTATACAGAAGTCTTTTCATACTCATACATATCTTTTATATGTCACTCCTCAGCAGATTCGGCACTCGTCTGTGTTCCTTGCTTAACCGGTTGATACTCGTCCGTATCATCATCTTTGAACCCGTGTCAGCATTTGTTTCTACCGATACTCGTCCGTATCATGGTCCTAAGGATGCTCGTCCGCATCTTTAATCTATACACATCGTCAAACACTTATATCTTTTATTCTTGAAGGCGTAAGCACTCGTCCGTGTTTACCATCTCCCTAGTAAGTCACCAACAAAGAAACTTTCTCCTATCCGGCATTTGTCCTATGTCGTAATACTTTCGGCAGCCGTCCCCTGCCAGGTGATCATCCTTCACCTTTGGATGATCGTCCTTCATCCTTTTCCCCAGTGGAACCTTCATTGTTGGAACCTTTTATCCGACATTCGTCCTATGTCGTGATACTTTTAGCAGCTGTCCCCTGCTAGGTGATCGTCCTTCACCTTTTGATGACCGTCCCTCATCATTTATCTGATGGCCGTCCCCATCGTTGATCTTGTTATCCGACATTCGTCCTATGTCGTGATAATTCCCGAGAGCAGCCGTACCTTGCTAGGTGATCGTCCTTCACCTCTTTATGATCGTCCTTCATCATGCTTATCCGATGGTCGTCCCCATCGTTGACCTTTTCTATCCGACATTCGTCCTATGTCGTGATATTTTCAGCAGCCGTCCCTTACTAGGTGATCGTCCTTAACCTTTGATGACCGTCCCTCATCATTATTTCATTTATTCTTTAACCCAATGGTCGTCCCCATCGTTGCTTACTTTACTTTCCAAGCCTGATGGCTGTCCCCATCTATGCTTGTCTAAATCCCCAAATAATTTTATTATCTGATGGTCGTCCCCATCATGATCTCTTTATTTCCCCAGCTTTTCGGTCGTCCCCGTCATTGCTTTGCTTACCGTTTTACCCCCAATAGTCATCCTCTGCTCGATGGTCGTCCTCCATCGCTTTCATTCGATAATCATACTGTACTACCTGTTACAATTTATATCCCTTTTCTTTTTCTCCCCAGCGAGTGCAAATTTCGGACTGTCTTTGGTATTCAACCACAGGTTATCTTGTTTGTCTGTTAAGCCAGGTGCTTACATCCTGCACAACTAACTCATGTTTGAATAGGGGAAGCTGTAAACACCCAAAATTTTCCCTCACATTTTATCACACCATGGCTTGTGATCTTTCATTTTTGTTTTAACATAAGCATTACATCTCATATTACATGTTTGCTTCACTGCATAGTTCAATTTCATCTACATCTAGGGTTTGTGATCTAAGCAATCCAAGAATCAATCTGAGCCATCCCAAAGGTCTTAAAGCTTTCCAAGAGGGTCCATGTGTGTTCTATGATCATATTATGCTCCCCAAGGTTTATGAAAGTCAAGGGATCACAATAATTGGCAAAGGCATGGAAGCATAGCTAGGGTTTTCCTACACAGATGACCAAAATTAGGGTTTTGGTTTCAGAGGCCTTAACTCCAATTTTTTGGTCATTCTTGTTTCTAATGTTCTTAATATGTTATAAAGATCATGTATACCAAATTTTATGAAGAAATTCACTGTGGAAGTCATCTGATCATTGGGTAACCTCTTGAGCAAGTTAAGGCAAAATCAGGGCATCTAAGGCCCCCAACAAGGGTACCAAAGGATCATTTTCATCAAATTGAAGTTCTATGATCTTTATTTGATCTTATAAGTGGTTGGAAGTTCACAAGATTGAAGAATTTTGATCCAATTGCAAACTTGCCATTTTTGGAAATGACTTGTAATGGAAACTTTCCATTTTGGGAAAGATTTTCAACCTCCTCTTTCATGACCAAAAATGCTTCAAATGAAAATTCTTGGACATGAAAGTTGTAGATTAGATCTTTCCCTTTTCAAACAGTACAAGAACATGTCTTGATTCATCCTAGAACTCAAGATATGGCCTTTCAAAGTTGGCAAAAATCACATAATTTTCAAGTTCATGTCAAAGAGGGATTTTTGCATATTGGCATTTCAAGCTTCTAAGTGACCTCTAATGTGCTCAATTATGTCATAACATGTCAAAGCAACCTTCAAATATCATAATTATGCCTTGAACCTAGGGTTTTGGTGACTTAATTCACACGAAACATCAAAGTTGGAAAATTGCATATACCTTGCTATCTCTTCATCTAAGCATCACAACTGCATTCTAATGATCTAAGGACTGCCCATGAACAATGCTGAGGCAATCTATGCTCAGAAATCCTTGTTGCACAAACCCATATCTCAAGTACACATAATCTTGACTTTTTGCATTTCCTCCCATACCAATCAAACTGAGCCACCACCCACTCTCTGACCAATCACAACCTCTTATGCAAACCTTAAGGACCTCATTCCATAACACATTCAAGCCTGAAACATTGGAGAACTCAGAATTCAAAAAATTGTCAAAAATCTTCCCTTTTTCGAAACTCAAAACAAATCCATCAAACTTCAAAATAAACTTCACCAATAATCTTCAAATCACTCATAGAACACAAAACACCCCTCACCGAGGCCTGAAACCCCCCAAATCAGAAATACAATTTCTACAAAACCAGAACCAAATTCTTCAAAATAGCCATCACAAGCTTTTTCTAAGCTTCACATTAGCTTCAGGGAGTCCAATGGGGTTGATTTGCATCAAAGGAAAGGTCAGAAAGCTCCAAACTGAAAAGCTTCAACTCAGGTATACCTCAAGAACAAATTTTCTAGAAACACTCTTTTATGTTTTAAAATGATTCTATATGTTTTCTAGATCACACTGATATGTTTAGTTTTAAAAATGATTGAGAAATGAGCATGTATGGTTGTTTTGAAAGTTTGCCCGAAAATCTTGTTTGATTCGATTCTTGCTTTTGATGAAATATAAATGTTATATGATGATGGATTCTTGTTTAGGGAGGGTAGAAGATCATTTCTAGAGCTTTAGAGGTTCTAATTTTACCTAGGGAAGAAGTTGAGATTTTGAGCGGCTGGAGAAGATGACCGGAGCTAGCTCCGGTCACCTGAAAATGCTTAGGGTTTAATTATCCTGTTTGAATGTAGGCCCTTAGATCTTAGGGTTAGCGCACAAATGAGTGACCCAGATTGTTTCATTAACTTTAAATCAGTTTAATTAGGATTAATTAAATTAATTTCCTCAGATTGAATCCTGGCCATCAATTAACGCGCGCAGTCAACCCCATTCCCTTAGGTTTGAATCTGGACCACTGGATCTGATTACTTCCCATTTTCAATTTTGTATCATGTTGTATGCTTCTGTTTTGTCCATTTGCATCTCATATGTTCATAAAACCCTAATTTCTCATGTTCATTTGCATTCACCTTGCATATTCATCATCATGTGAACTTTCCATGACATTTCAAGCATTAATATGTCATCTTAGACATGTTAGAACATGTTAGAACATTTCTTGACCATTTCTTCATCCATTTGTCATGTGTTGCATTCATTTCATTTCATAAACATCCATGTGTTTTCAAGCTTCTAAGCATGTTTTCATGACATCCCATCCTTGTATGATCATACATATGCTTCTTTTATGACTTTGCATCATCTCATATGTCATTTTCATTGCATAACCACTTCTGACTTTGGTCTTTGCATCCCATTTCAATTCATTCCTTTATGCTTTATGTCTTAAGCATTCATACTAAATTTTCAGGAACCTTTGGTAAGTTATTTTGGGAGGTGGATTTGCCTTCACCTCTCACTTCTCCTTATCTCATCCATATGCATTTTACATGTCTTTGGAGTGAAATCAAATTCACTTATGTCCCACCTTTCTCACTTTCTTTCCTTCAAGTTACTTATCTTCTTCATGAAGTAACTAACTTGTTCTTCTTTCTTCTTTCTCTTCTCATCTACTTCTTCCATTGGTGGCCTTGAAGATCCTTTTATCTTAAGCCTAACAAACCATAGGACATCCAAGCATGATAATATTTAGGGTTGTGTTTAGTCCCCCTTAGTCGTTTACCTTTGAGTCTCCTTGAGTCTCTCTTCTCATCTCAATAATCAGAGACTAAACTCTTAAAGTTTTAGGACTTTGGAATTAGGGTTATGCATGCATCCTTCTTTTAGGATGGAGAATATAACTTTAAACCTAAGTGTTAAACCTTTAATTTGTTTAAACCTCTTAATCAAATCACACAAATAATCACCAAGACTTTATCTTGTAACTTGGGCCTTACATTAGGGTTCTATCTCTTCCTTATGGTTAAGAGGGACTAACCCTAGTGTTTAATGGACAAGTACCCCTCAAGTTATCTTACAAACTTAAAATATACTTCTTAATCTCATCCCTTAATCAAAATCCATTTAATAAAGTGTTGTTATATAATGAATTTAATCCCTAACCATGGATTAAGTTGATGTATCTTCCTCAGCTTAAATGTTCTCATCTATTATCCTTCTATTAGGATGGTGTAATGAGTTCACTAATCTGTGATTAGAGATTAAACTCATTACTTAACACTAAACAAGAACCCAAAAACATCTAATTAATCACAAGTAGGTTAATGATCTTAATCCTACATAATCATGGTAATTAAGTTGAGATGCTTATCTCATACTTAAGTAAGCTCATTATCCCTAATCAGGGAGGATATAATGAGTTTACAAACCCTTGATTTAGGCTTAAGCTCATTAACTTATGCAAAACACCAAAAACAATAACAAAACTGAAAACACAAAAACAAACAATAATCGTCTCCTTCGGGATTCTTTTCTCATCATACTCATTCACAAACGAGAACTTCTTCTTCCGTCTAATGCAAGATAGTTAGCACTCGAGCCAGACGAGTCATACACTTGAGCATAGACAAGTAAGCAGTTCACAGTCAATTTATTTTCAGTCTCTTTGAGTCGAACTACGGTGTTCTGACTTCCTCATTGCACGAGAGGATACGTAGGCATAACTTAACTGTTATCGAACAAAAGTCTCCTTGTTTTCCCCCTCTTTCAGCATTCTTTCCAAAGCCTCAGTTTCCGAGCAATTCACCTTTTTGCACTGACACATGTACATCCATTCTTTAGTTTTTGCACACAGATAGCACATACACTACCCCTTTAAACACAATCTCTTAAGCGTGGATCCCGTCGAGTACGACGGACAATCTAGGTGCTAATACCTTCCCAAATTGTAATCAACCCCCTTTCTCAGTTTCTCTGGTTCACAACCGTCTTATCCATCTCTTTCAAGTTTCATGCAACATTACCTTTCCTTCGGGATAAAAATGCCTAGCTGGCGACTCTATTCACTTCATTTTCATTTCTCTTTTCGCCGACCGTTCGCGTTTGCACCCTGGGACCTTGGTAGCTTTTCGGGGGAGCGACAATGAGTTATAGTGGATGGCATTAGGATTAAGGGACCAAAAGTTTGATTTTGAAGTTTTATGACACCACATGACACCAAAAAGATCACAAAGTCTTACAACTTGAGATAAAGGAATGACAATGGGTAAAAGACACTTATGAGATGTCTTAAAATGATGTAACATGGCTATCCTCCCCCCCCCCCCAAAGTTGTTTTGAAGTGAGATGAAGAAGAAAAATGAAAATTAGGGCATACATGAACATATATGACACATTAAGATCAAATGACCTAGAAATTCAAACCACAAGGACCTAAAATGGATACACATCATCTAAGGACTTATAATAGGACTTGAGATACTCAAAATGGAGACCTCAAATGAATGGAATAAATGCCTTACCAAAATGAAATGAGAAGAAGTGGAGAAAAGGGACCAAAATATGACTTATAAGCCAAGGCACTCAAAAAAATTAATGACATGATAAAAATATGGAAATTGACACTCAAATCCAAAAATCAGGGACAAACATACCTCTAAAAAATATCACAAAAATTCCTATTTTAACTCACTCAAATGAAGGTGTAATGTGAATTAGGGTTTTGGATGATCAAGCTCAAAGGAAAGGTTCAACAAGACACCAAACATGACTTAAGAATTGAGGCAAACATATTTTTAGGATCCTCAAAGTATCCTCTAGATAGGGCAAAAAGAATGGGATCAATATCTTTTTTTGTTTGAAAGAAATAAATTGGTGAAGACAAAGTGTGCAAAAATGAGAATAAACCAAATGAAATAAAATGGAAATTTAATTCTGGTTAAAAAATAAATGGAAAATAAAAATAAAAAATGTGGAAAATTTGTAAATATGTGGAGGATAATGTGTGAATTTATTGAGAATTTTTAGATGAAGTTTGGTAATTTTATGGAATAAAAATTGGAATGGCAAAAGAAATAAAAATGAAAAGAAATAAAATGGCGTAGGGGTGTGAAGAGAAATAAAAATGAGTTCAAAGTCCTTGGGCCTGGTGAAGTGGGGGTGTGGATATAGATGAAAAGCCCAACCAAAGGGCGCTGAACACCTGCTTGTGGTGTACTTCAGTCAAACTGTTGACTTATCCTAAACCACTGGATTGATCTGAAACTTATGATGGAGTCCAAGTATGTTGTTCCAATGGATGAGATCAAAAGACACACAATAACCAAATGGATGACGCGTATGTGAATAATCAGGTCCAAAATATATGCACGTGAAAGCCATGCGAATCATTAATTTGCTGGCACACTAAGGAGCGTTAGATCAAGAAGATCCTAAGGTAATGACTTAAAGTTGAGAACAAAATTAGGGCATTGTTTAGGTGACCGGAGTTGATTTCCGGTTAGGGCAACACTCAAACTCCACTAAAATGAAGGCTATGTTATCAAAATGAATTGGAATTCATGTACAATAAGAATCTATCCTTAAAAATCACTAATCCTACACACATAATGCAAATCGATGGAAGGAAGATCAGACCTAAAAACTACAACTAAGCACCTAGGGTGCATATCAACTAGCCAGTGTTCCACAAATCTCTATTAGACCACAAGCAACATGAATCAAACAAGAAAAACATGTAAACAAGCCAAAAGGAATGGAGTGGAACCTGAATTGCAGTACTCTGAGTTGTTGAAGAAAACCAGAGATCTTGCCTTCAAAACTCTTGATGCTTGATTCTGAACTTCCTTAGAGTGAAATAAACACTCGAATGAGGATGAATCTTGGTGCAGTTTGGAAAATTCAGAGATAATGCATAATCCAATTCGTGAAGAATCAAGCTGAAGGAGCCATGGAAATGATGCACAATATGGTGTGGATGATGAGTTGATGATGATTGATCTTTATTGATGAGGAATCAGGAAAACTTGAAACAAGATGCAACAAGATTTCCTTCCAAAACCACCGTAAAACTCAGAGAGAAAGTGATGGATTCTTTTGGTGTGATTCAAGCAAAATGATGATGATGATGATGAACATTGGAGGAATGAAGTAAGATTGATGAAGATGAAATTGACTCGATCCAAAATGCAGTGAGAATTCAGAGGGAATGCAGAGCAAAATTCAAAGAGAGAGAGAGAGAGAGTGATGAATTTTTGAGTGATTTTTGATCAAATGGAAGTGGTTGTTTGATTCAGTTGGATCTGCAACTTATATATGCATAGTTAATATTTAAACTCTCTATGGTTAACATTTGTAAGTGTGGTTAAATGAGTCAATTTTGTTGGAGTTGAGTCAGGTTAGTTATTGGTGAGTTGGAGTGAGTTGAAAATGTTTGGAGCAAGGGAAATATGAAGATGAGTGAACTTGCTCGAGCTGGATCCAATGTGGAGAAGAACATGATGCTTATGGTGAGCTTTAGTGAAGTGTAGTGAACCTGACTTGATCAAGGTAGTGCAACATAAGTGAGGTTTCTTCTTTGCTTGATTTTCATGGAGTGATGCATGGCAATTATGGTGTGTATGCAAGCAGAGGACCATTTGCATTCTAAATGGAGAAACACTATGATCAACAAAAGTTGAATATTGTTTACAAGCTGACTGCCTTGAATTCATCCTATGATCCAATAGCTTAGCATGCAAGAAAACAAGTTTCATGTTATGATCTTCCAATGGTGATTGCTTCAAGCTCAAGCTACCTATTCATGAACTTCTTATGCTCAAAATGGAGGGAATGCTTCATATAACATGTTTAATGTTCAATCCAAGATGAGACATGGCCTCTAAGTTGTTCAAAAGGACCATTGAATTACATATCATGTTGCTGCATAATGGCTTGATTATATGAGGCGTGCCTTGAGCCAAATGGGCCATGGATGATCAGTTGTGAGAACCCTACTTTGTCCTTCTATAATTCCCAAACCATTGATCAAATGAAAATTCTCCTACTTTGATATTGGAATAAATTTCATTTGAGGCCATCTTGATGGATAAAAATGCCCATACTTCTTGCACACCACATGTTTGATGCATTGCCTGGCCTGGCGCGCGCGCAGGCTGCAAGACCTGCCTTGCCTTTGCCCTAGTTTGCCTCAACTTTGAATGATCATAAATTCTTCAATTTTAATGCTATGGCCATGTTCCACCTATGGATTTGAAGCTTAAGATGCCTCTTTCAAACAACCCAAGTGGAATTTTCATTTGAATTTTATTTTGGGAGAAGGCCTCTCTTGAAGTTGGCTGCAAAATGGCCAAAACTTGCCATTTTTGGAAACCCTAATTTTCCCAAAATGGTATGTTTTGATTTTCTTGATTTCTCATGATCCCTCCATCATTTCTTGATCAAATTTCGTCCATAGATTCCTTGTAACCTTAATTTCATGAATTTGACCTCAAAAAGTCAGGAGTTGACTTTTTACTCAGCCTGGTTGACTTTTCCCCAATTCCTTGATTTTCAAGTAACTGATCAATTGAAGACCTTCCAAAATGATTCCATGGATGAAATTTATACCCTAGGTACTTATTATCATGTAGAAAACCATGAGATCAAGTTTGAACCAAAATCTCCTTGGAAGTTCATTTAATCACAAGCCTTATGCCTCAGCTATGATGGTTATGATGCATTGCTTTAGGTTATGATCTTGATTTGGATATGCAAGGTGATATGTTAAATGCCATGAAAATGAGAGGGAAAATTTTGAGGTATTACAACTGCCCCTATTCAATCATCTGCAGACCTGGATGAATAATAGCAACGACTTTTAGACTTTCAAGGTATGTAGTGATTGAATTCTAGAATAATCCTGAACATTTGTACTCCATGAAAAATGAGAATGCCATTTTTTCTCTTTTTTTTTGTGTTATATATATTTTTTTTCTTTTTTTTGTTCTCGCTGACCTTTGACAGGACAAAGAAGGGAAATGAGCACATTGTACTTAGATGATAACTCGAAGAATACGAGGCCAGCATGTCGTACCTCGGAAAATACGATCCTCGCGAATGCGGTCGCGGCTGGGCTGACTTGAGAGTCGCCACCTAATTTTGATTTATTCCCAAAGAGGGAAAGGGAAAATATAGATAAAAATCGGGAAGAAAGGATAAAGACAAGGTCGTCGGAATCATTGCTTGGGTTCGGAAGTCGGTTATGTATGGGAAAGGTATTAGCACCCCCTACATCCATCGTACTCGATGGGAACCTTCTAGGTTGTCACGCGCGAAAGAAAGTCTATGCCTAATGAATTACTTGCTAAAATGGGAAAAAGGTTTAAATTTTATTATCTTTCTTTAACGAAAGGATTTAGGAGTAGAATTGCACTAAAGACTATGGGTAGTTTATTTCGCACCAACAAGCCAAGCGTCTTGCGACGGAGTAATCAGAGCGAATAACGAGAGCTCATAATCCTCCTTTCTACCACTTAAGGCTCGTGATGTACAATTTTTCTCATATTATTAAAATATTTTATTACCTAAGACCACTTGACGTTGGATCAAGGGTTTGAATTTAAAAGAACCATCTTAGTCAAAGGGTAGGTCGATTGCGAGGCATAAAGCGATCGCGAAGGGTGAGTGTAAAATGGAGGTTAAGGGTTAATTGGTTAAGCGGGATCTAGTCCTAGTCCTAAGCTAACACGGAGCCGTTGGAGTTCGAGATTAAACCGAAGGCGTCAAAATGTAGCTCTTTAACTATCTTAGAATCGATTCAAAGTTAGAATCACTCTATGAGAAGTCGAGCGTCACTTTATAATCAAACGATTATTTAAATAGAAGAAATGTGATAAAAAAAGAATTGGTCTCATATTGATCTAAATGACGCTGATTTGTCGAAATCGAACATTTAGATCGTTTGTTATATCATCGACCGTAAAAATAAAATAAAGTATACAAATAATAGTAAATGAAAGAATTGGCCTCATATTTAATTTAAATAACGTCGATTTATTCGAAATCGGATATTTAAATATTTATTCATCGGCCAAAATAATAATAAATCGGGACAATGTGAAATAATAAGAAAAATAAAGGTGGGGCCTCAAATTAGGGGATAACGTCGATTTATTAGAAATCGAATATCACCATTTATCATAGGCCGATTAAATAATAATGTCGATAAATAATGTATCTAAATTAATTAGAAACCATAAGAAATAATAGAAAAAGGTCTCATACCGATTCGGACAACGTCAATAAATTGAATGTAACAAATCGGATAATAATATCATAGATCGAATAAAAATAAGGAATAAATCGAGAAATCGAGAAATAATGAAAAATGGAAAAGTTAGCCTCATAACGGTTTAGATAAAGTCGACAAAGTCGAATATCGATAAACCTTTGATAATATCATTGGCCCACATAGTAAAATCGATAACAATAGATCTAAACAAATTAATTAGAAACTATTATGAATAAAAGAAATAAAATATGGTCTCATAACGATTTTGATAACGTCGATTATAAATCGAATATCGAAAATCACATTTATATCATAGACCACAAAAATAGGTAATAAATCTATTCACATCCTAATAATAAAAAAACTAATAACAGAGAGGGGAGACCGATTGAATATACAGTCTGTTTAGTAAAAGGAAGATGGGCTTGGCCCATCTCATCAAATCTCCCTTTAAATAAAATAAACCATCAAAAAATAAAAATAAACAAATAATAAAAATAGGCATCAGTCAAGACATACCACTAATATTCAAAAGAAAATTAAGAAAGAAAAAAAAACAATGAGATCTGATAACACTAAATTTCACCGTATTTCTGACTCCGATTTCGCATGCATTTATAGTTTTTATTGTTATTTTGTTATGTTATTACTTTGTTTTTCTTTATTTTCAGGTTTTCTATGTAATCGGGGCCTAAATCGAGAAAAGGAGCGAAAAAGGAGTGGAAACGGACGAAAACCAAGAAATTCAGTTTTTTACACTTACGGCATCCACCATGGCTGGCGCCATGGGGTCTTCCATGACGTGGCCACGTCTCAAGACCACTCCACAACTGCCAAGGACCCACGATCCCCACTTTCTCCACCAGTTTACACCCATGGCGGGCGCCATAGGCCTGTGGCGGCGCCACAAGGCAAAAAGGCTTCCCTCCACTTTTTAGTGGAGGGGGGCATCCTGGTCATTTCCCATTTAATATTTGCCTATAAATAGGAATTTAGAATTTCGTTTTTCTTGATCCAAACTTAGAATTTCTTAGACATCGGGGTGTTACTACAATCGAGTGATCGAGTCTGTATACGTCTGTGTGATCGAGTTTTGGAGCACTCTGGGAGGAAGTTAATCCTGCCGCCATTTTAATTCCAGTTCGTATTTTATTTTTCTGCAATCGCTTTATCTTATTTACTTTCCGCATTGCTTTACTTTTATTTATTTCCCGCACTCGCTTTACATTATCTATTTCTTGCACTCGCACTACTTTCGTTTATTTTCCGCACTCGCTTTAAATACCTTTATTTCTCGCACTCGCACTACTTTTATTTACTTTCCGCACTCGCACTACATTTATTTACTTTTCGCACTCGCACTAATTACTCTTATGAAAAATAATAAAAAGAACTTTTACTTTACCATGTCTAACTAAATCCATAAAGGTTAGAATGTAAGGATCGTAATTGAACCAGTAATCCGTACAATTGTTTGTAGAAACACTTCAGGGCTATTTTAACTTTCAATATAAGTTCAATTGTTTTAAACTATTTCAAAAACAACCAAAAGAGCTTTGTCTAGTTCATTAGGATTTTTTATATTAAAAAGAAAAGGGATTTTAAAACGATTTTCGGACGTGTTAAAAAGTTTAGAGTCTGGTTCGTGAGAACCTCTTTTTGCTAAGAAATCCAGGTTAAAGTACTTTTCAACTTAGTTAAGATATTATATTTCTTAAAAATAGGTTTACTAATCTAACACAGTACGCACCTTTTTATCCGTGTCAATAGGAGGGGTTGATTAAAGAGTACAACTCGGTTCTGAATACGCGAAAGCGACAGTTCCTGTTAAATTAGTTCTTTTCAAAGTAGAAAACATTGCCCATAAGTAGTTCTATTAACAAGTACCAGATTATTTTTTGATTACGTGAATTACATTCGAGCCTGTCTTTATTAATTGTTTAAAATTATTATTTTATTTACCATTGCGCACTCCTTAAAACCATTATATTCAATTGCCTTGGATACACACCATAACAACAGGTACAATAGATTGACACTTGGTCTCTGTGGATTTGACAATCTTTTATATTACTCTGACGTGTTCGTACACTTGCGAAAAACACGAATCAAGTTTTTGGCGTCGTTTCCGGGGACCAATTTCATCAAATTTCATACCCTGTAGTTATATCATTTAGACTAAGGTTGTTACCTGTCGGTCAATGCGAAAGACTCGCAGTGCCAGAAGCTTAGTAGACCCTCTAGCTGAACCTGAACTTTACGCTCGCGTACGTTTGTTTTTCCATAGGAATAGGAGAGCTATGGCCGAAGATCAAAACCGAAGACCTCTTAAGGACTTCGCCCAACCATCAAACGAGGAACGTAGTTCCAATATAGTAAACCCCGTTATCCCAGCCAATAATTTTGAACTTAAACCATCCCTGCTACAATTAGTGCAACAGAGAATTAGCAGGTCTTGCTACTGAGAACCCAAACCAACATTTAAAAAACTTTCTCCAGTTAGCAGACACCTTTAAAACCAATGGAGCTCCTCCTGAGGCGATTCGCTTAATATTATTTCCTTTTTCCCTCAGAGATAAAGCTCTATCATGGTTAGATTCCCTTCCACCCAATTCCATAACAACTTGGGAAGACCTTAGAAAAGTTTTCCTTGCTAGATATTTTCCCCCAAGTAAGACCGCTCTTCTTCGAAACCTAATAACCAGATTTACCCAACACCAAGGAGAATCGTTGTTCGAAGCCTGGGAGAGATATAAAGAGCTATTAAGAGCATGCCCACATCATGGCTTAGAGAATTGGCTAATCATTCAAACCTTCTATAATGGACTTCATTATAACACTAAGATGACCATCGACGCTGCCGCTGGTGGTGCACTGATGAATAAACCTTACCCTGAAGCTAGTTCCCTTATCGAGGATATGGCCCAAAACCATCAATCATGGGGAGTAGAATGAGCGATAGTGGAAAAGAAGGAAGCCCAAGGAGGAATACATGAGCTAAGCTCTATGGACATGATGCAAGCTAAAATGGACGCGTTGACCCTTAGAGTCAAACATATGTGTACAACCCCGAATATTGTAGCTGCAGTTTCGCCGAATTGTAAGATATGTGGGATGCAAGGACACCAATCCGCCAAATGCAATTTGTTAAATGAGACCAGCCCTGAGCAAGTGAACTACACCCAAGGGAACCCATTTTCAAACACATACAACCCTGGATGGAGGAATCACCCAAACTTCTCCTACAAAAATAATAACCCTATCCAAAATACCGCACCTCCGAGAAAACAAGGTTACCAAGCCCCGAGAACAAATCAACCTATGCAACCTGTACCACCAAATCCGAGCCTTGAGAAAATTGTGGAAAATTTTATCACCGCTCAAACACAACAAAAAAAAGAGTTCATGAACCAAAACGTCCATGTTAACAAACTAATTACCCAGTTAGGAACCAAGGTTGACCAAATTATTACTCATAATAAGATGCTTGAAACCCAGACCTCTCAGGTAGCTTTAAACTAAGCCCCTCAGACTACACCTGGAGGACAGTTCCCTGGACAACCTCAAGAAAACCCGAAAGGGCAAGCAAATGACATTACTCTACAAAGTGGAATCGCTTATAAGGAACCTTTAAACCCAAGATTTAGTGATCCCGAAACTTCTGAGAGAAATGAGAAGAAGGAACCAGAGGAATCTGAAAACCCGGAAAGTCAAGAAAAAGGAGAAGAACCTAAAAACAAAACCTATGTACCACCACCGCCATACAAACCACCAATACCTTACCCTCAAAGAATAAAGAAAACCCAAATCGATAATCAGTATCAAAAATTCGTTAAGGTTATAGAAAAACTTCACGTAGAAATCCCCTTTACAGAAGTCATCACCCAAATACCTTCTTACGCAAAGTTTCTCAAAGACATACTTACAAATAAACGTAGACTTGAAGATCCGAAACCCGTGGAATGTAATTCTATTTCCGAAAATAGGTTAGCAAAGAAAGATAAAGATCCCGAAAATTTTTCCATTCCTTGTATTTTGGGGAATCATGTCATCGAAAAAGCTTTTCTAGACTTAGGAGCTAGTGTGAGCCTAATGCCTTTAGCAGTTTGTGAGAGATTAAACTTAGGAGAATTACAACCTACTAAGATGTCACTTCAATTAGCCGATAGATCCGTTAAATACCCTATAGGCATACTTGAAGACGTCCCTGTTAGGATAGGTCAGCTATTTATACCCTACTGATTTTGTTGTCATGGACATTAAAGAAGATGACGACATACCAATCCTCCTAGGTAGACTATTCTTATCAACCGCCGGAGCCGTAATAGATGTTAAAAAAGGGAAACTAACCTTCGAGGTAGGTGACGAGAAGATAGAATTTGTACTCTCGAAATTTCTTATGGCTCCTGTAATAGGAGATGCTTGTTATGCCTTAGATATCATTGATGAGTGCATTAGGGAATTAGAACAAGAGGAAGAAATTGAATCTATAAAATTGCCATCAACCCTTATTTGGGAAGATGACAGTTATAAAAAACCCTACATTGATGATAACCTTCATGAATGTTTATCTCTTACCCCAGATCCTATGCCTTGCCCTATGAAACCAACCGAAAAATTTAAGGAACTGCCTAAGAACCTGAGATATGAATTTCTTGATGATGAAATGAACCGTCTAGTTATAGTCAATGTTACCTTAGACCAAGAGGAAACAAACCAATTGTTAGATGTTTTACGAAGGTACCCCTCAGCCTTAGGATATATGATCTCAGATCTAAAAGGAATAAGCCCATTCGTATGAATGCATCGGATTTTGCTTGAAGAAGATTCAAAACCCTCCAGAGAGCACCAACGAAGAATAAATCCTATGATGAGTGAAGTAGTTAAGACTGAAGTTCTTAAGTTACTAGAGGCAGGTATAATATATCAGATCTCGGACAGTAAATGGGTGAGTCCAGTGCATGTAGTACCTAAAATGGGAGGCATCACAGTCGTGCAAAACGAGAAGGGAGAATCTGTAGCAAAAAGAACCGATGAAGGATGGCGTATGTGCATAGACTATAGAAAATTAAATAAAGAAACTAGGAAGGACCATTTCCCATTACCATTCATAGACCAAATGTTGGAGCACCTAGCCAGACACTCTTACTTTTGTTACCTAGATGGATATTCAGGATTCTTCCAAATACCTATTCACCCCGAAGATCAAGAAAAAACTACCTTTACATGCTCAGTTGGAACCTTTGCCTACAGAAGAATGCCTTTTGGACTCTGTAATGCCCCTGCCACTTTCCAACGCTGCATGATGTCTATCTTTGTAGACTATTTAGATGGCATCATGTAAGTATTTATGGACGATTTCTCAGTTTGTGGAAATGATTTCAAAAATTGTCTTATCAACCTTGAGAAAATCCTGGAAAGATGTATGGAGGTGAACCTTGTGCTAAATTGGGAAAAGTGTCATTTCATGGTCACCAAAGGGATTGTTTTAGGACATATAGTTTCCGAAAAAGGTATAGAGGTAGACAAAGCTAAAATAGAAGTCATAGAGAATCTAAAACCGACGAAGACTATCAGGGAGATAAGAAGTTTTCTTGGACATGCCTGATTTTACCGACGTTTTATCAAGGACTTCTCCAAAATTATAAAGCCCTTAACTGGTCTTTTAATGAAAGATGTTGAATTCATCTTCGATGAAAAATGTACTGAAGCATTTAATCTACTGAAGCAAGCTATGATTTAATCCACATGAGCATTCTCATAAATCCTTAGCTATAAGTATTGTACCTTGGTATGCAGACTTTGTTAATTACCTAGCCGCTGACATCATACCCCCGATCTAAATTACCACCGGAAGAAGAAGTTCTATAGTGATGTGAGAAACTTCTATTGGGATGAACCATTTCTTTTCAAGAGAGGTAAAGATGGCATTTTCCGCCGTTGTGTTCCAGAAGAAGAAGTACATAATATAATTGAGCATTGTCACTCTGCACCCTATGGTGGACATGCAAGCACATCTAAGACCTACGCCAAGATTCTTCAAGCTGGCCTATTCTGGCCTACTATGTGGCATGATGTCCATGCTTTCATTGTCAAATGTGACAGATGCCAACATACATGAAATATTTCAAGATGTAATGAAATGCCTCTAAGAAATATCCAAGAAGTAGAGCTCTTCGACGTATGGGGTATAGACTTTATGGGACCGTTCCCACCATCTTTAGGAAATCAGTATATCTAAGTAGATGTTGACTACGTGTCTAAATGGATTGAAGTTATCGCCGCACCCACGAATGACACCAAAGTAGTCATCAAATTGTTTAAAAACTATATATTTCCCAGGTTTGGAACCCCCCGTTTAGTCATAAATGATGGAGGATCACACTTCATATCGAGAATATTTGATAAACATTTAAGCAAGTATGGAGTTAAGCATAGAGTAACAACACCATGCCACCCACAGACTAATGGACAAGTGGAAGTATCTAATAGGGAGATCAAATAAATTCTTGAGAAGATTGTCTCTATATCTAGAAAAGATTGGTCGCAGAAACTTCAAGAAGCATTATGGGCCTATAGAACCGCTTTCAAAACCCCTATAGGAACAACCCCTTATCAACTGGTCTATGGAAAATCATGTCACTTACCTTTTGAGTTGGAGCAAAAGGCCTATTGGGCCATCAGAACTTTGAATTTAGATTACTTAACTGCTGGTGAAAAACGTATCCTTGATATCCACAAATTAGAAGAGCTCAGACAATCTGCCTACGAAAATGCCGTCATATACAAAGAAAGAACAAAAGCTTGGCATGACAAAAGGATCATAAGAAAAGACTTCAAAATAGGCGATCATGTTCTCTTGTTCGATTCTAGGTTATGACTTTTTCTAGGGAAGCTTCGTTCGAGATGGACTGGCCCTTTCGAAGTATCTAAGATTCTAAGATCTGGAGCTATTGAAATCAATAACCAAACAAGTAAACCGTTCATCGTCAATGGACAGAGGTTGAAGCCTTACGAAGGAGGTGACATCCCAACAACATACACCTACCATACTCTGAGTGATCCACCATATCCTTCGAATGATGTGTAAAATCCGGTCGTCGAGCTAATGACGTTAAACAAGCGCTGCATTGGAGGCAACCCATGGTTTTCTTATCTTACTTACTTTTTTTTATAATTTATTTTTACTTTATTTTAATTTGTTTACTTTTTTATTCTGTCAGGACTAACGATTGAATGTTTTATGTGATTTCAGGACCCTTGTTTGCTAACCTTGTGCAGAATGCAGAACCCCAATGACATGCACGTGGCCTTTAGAGACGACGCATAAAGAGAGCGCTACTATGTCCACATGAGACGCCCTATGGCACCTACCAGGTACCCAAACCAAGATTGCATGGATTCCTTGGGAATAGAGCCAAGCGTCATATTCTTATGCCACCAACTCCAGTGGGACCAGTTCGATGATATGGACAACACTTACAGGAAATTGACTCTAGAGTTTCTCAGTTCGTTTAATTATGATCCTTGGGGTGGACCCGATGGACATGCTGTTTTCAGGTTGTTCGGGACTGACTACTCCTTCTCTCACAAAGAGTTTGGTGATTTACTAGGTTTTCAGACTACTCCCAATGCTATTCCAGAGACACCGATGGGGTATTTTATGAGCAGAGAAGTGGAAACGTTTTGGTCTAACATCTCAGGTGGAGGGAGCAGAGATCCTTCCACTCAGTTTTCTCAGGTAATCCACAACCCTGTGTTAAGGTACTTCCAGATGATTCTAGCGCACTCTTTCCTCGGTTTGCCAGATACAGAGACTCTGTTGAGTGAAGAAGAGATTTTCCTACTGTTTTGTGCGACTCGGTCATGCCCAGTTGCCTGTGGCAACTTTCTGTTGAAGGGCATTGCCAGAGTCTCCAGATCATCTGTAGGCATTATAAATGTCGGTGGGATTGTTACACAGATTGCTACTGCATTGGGTTTGTCTCGTAAATTATTGCACCTCAGGACCTTCTGCTGCTACACCACCCTGGATGTTGACTTTTGTCTTGACAGATGACTAATGAGGAGGGCCTCTTTCGAGCCCAACACGTTTAGATTACTGATCAATGGCGAAGTGATACATTACTTTACACTACCAGACCCGCTGATGACCAGTGTCCACGACCCTGCTAATTGGAGTTATGCTTTAGAGGGTTATGGAGATATTGTCGAAGAGCCAAAATCACCTCCCACCGCTGAGTACATTCCTACACCTCCTTCTCCCCGAATCACTGTTATGTCTAACAATATGTCTTTGCAGCCGCCTGATCTACAGACCCAGATTTATGAGCTCCATAAGGAGACTGCCCTGCTGAAGCAGGAAGTAGCGGACTTGGCATTATAGATCGAGATATCTGATCTCAATCATGCCTCAGAGGCCAATGCTCTATATCAGGAGATTGAAGAGCTTCAGAGGGAGATAGCTGAGATTCGTGGATCGAACCAGGAAGAGAGGCCTACCACATGATTCGTTTTACACTGACGTTATTACCCTAGTATTTAATTTCATTTTCATGCTTTATTTTAATTTTCGCATCTCCAGACATATTTTATATTATCGCATCTACTACATTATTTTTCATGTACTTTGATTTTATCTTATATATTATTTCATGCACTAATCCCATTTTTTCTCTTTTATTTTATTTTATTTTATTTTATGTCGAATAAAGAAAAAAATATAAAGACAAATATTTTCATTTTTGTCTTCATAAAAAAATATATGCAAGCTTCATGCCTTAGAAGAGAGAAGAAAACGCTATCCGGACCCCCCCCCCCCCCCCCCCCCGAAGACCGAAGGTGCAAAAGGGCCCAAAAGAAGAATTGAAAAATCCAAGGCCCAAAGGCAAATAGCCTTGTGGCGGGCGCCATAGGCCCATGGCGGGTGCCACGGTGTTTTCTCCTATTTCGGGGTTGAAACTTCATCCCCACCATTTTCACACCTTCAAACCTCAAAAACCCATTTTTCCAACTTCAAAAAACCCCATTGAACCCCATTAAAGCTCCCACATTTCCAAAATATTCACCATCTATAAAACCCATCCAAAATCCATTTTCATTTTCATCCACCACAAACCATAAAAATCCAACCTTTACCATTTCTCTCATAAACCATTTTTCACCACTTTTCACTTCTCAAGGAGCAACTACAATGGAGTTCAATGGATATCTTCTTCGTGATGGAAGACCGGGTGATAGGCAAAGGAAAATTATTCAAAGGCTTCAGAGTCGAGAAATTCTCTCGACTAGGTACGTCAATGATAAATGTCTTTATGCTTTGGGTCTGTATCATAGTGTTTTTCATTTATTAGATTTCCTAGGTTTGCATAATATTTTTGTTAATCAGGAACCTACCTATGAGAGGCTGACAGTTGAGTTTTTAAGTTCTTTGATATACACTGTCAATCCTAACACTGCTAGCACAGTCGGTACTGTTAATTTTAGACTGTTTGGAATTGAATACGAATTCAGTACCGATGAACTAACAGGCTTGTTAGGAATCCCTCATAGGGAAGGTGCGATATGTGAGGCACCTTTTGATGTGGAATGGTCGGCCGAGGTATTTTCCTTCTGGCAGAGGCTGTTAAGTACTTCAATAAATTCTTTTGAAATAATACTTGCGTCGACCATCCATAACCTAACCATAAGAGTTTTCAGATATCTTTTGGCATGTACTATTTTTGGCCAGGAGAGTCCAAATAAGGTAAACGCTAAAGAGCTCCTATTTCTGCAAGGATGCCTCACTAATACCCATATCAATCCGGTCCCGTTTATGCTTGCACACATGGCTTGAACTACTAATAAAACAGGACCAATTGTTTTTGGAGGACTTGTTACGTCTATTGCTCGGGCTCTTGACCTGAACAATGAGATAGCTACACTTGAACCACTACCTCCTCGCACAATTAATTTAAAATTTCTAAAAGACATGAAATTGTGCCGAACGAGGAGAGCATGTGGTTATGAGTTGATGGTTCATGGGGTAGATATCCCATTTGTTGCTTTACCTTGTAGTAGACATACCGATGTACGTAATAAAAGGAACTGGACCTATGATCTGAATGCTTCACCTGTTTTGGGTCCACTTCCTCCTAATATTCCTGATGGGGAGGCACATGACACTGATGAAGAATATGATCGGAGAGAACATTCTCCCGTACCACACATGTCCCCCCATCGTCCTTCACAGTCACACACCGCACCATCTTCCTCTAACCCTGTTGCAGGTACTGCTCCTGGATTCTATGTCACTGAGGAGATGTTGCGTGATATGACGGCTAGAGAGGAAAGGCGAGACAACCTACTCTCTACTATTTCACAACAACTGACGGACAACATGAGCTTCATGCAACAATCACGATCGGTTTCGGATCGTGCCTATAGTAACGTTTGTCGTGCCTTGACTGACATCACATCAGAGCAGGCCCGTCAGCGAGAAGTCAACCGCCGGCACTGCCAGCTTATGGAGGCCACTCCGGGTTCCATCCTAGGTAACCTTCGAGAGGTCCGAGGTGCCCAGGCTTCCTTATCAGCACGACTTGACCGGAGGGACCAGCAACGCAGTAGATCCCGTCGTTCCACACCATCATAACAGGACGGCGAGGGCACCAGTGCTCCTCCGTAGTAGTTTTTCAGGTTACTCTCCTTATCTTATTTCTAAACATTGGGGACAATGTTCGATTTAAGTGTGGGATGGGGATTTTATTGCTTTTTGTCATTTCCCTTCTTAGTTATTTATTTGCTTTCTGTTATTTTCCTTTTCAGTTAGTTATTTAGTTTAAGTTTTCTTAGATAATGCATGAATCTGACGAGTCACCAGTATAGTGCATCTTTAATACATCCTCATTTTTTTCCGATTTCCTTAGCCTTACCAATTTTTTTTAAAAAGAAAACAATGCTGTTTCACATGTTTTTTGGGCTTTGAGATAGGTTTGGATTAGGATGTGGTGACTTAGGTCAACGTTTTGAAACATCAGTACCATTTTAGCACCATAGACCTCTTGAATATAGGAATCACTCCTAAACCCCGCACACCATGGCCTTTATTATCGTTCAAAAATTGTCCTAAGTAGTTTATCCTAGCAGTCAACTCCGGCCTAAGCATGCTCTACGTAGGGGGCCGATGAACATAATTGAATGATCCAGTGCTAATAAAAAAATGAAAAAGGCAAACTCTGGGATAGGTGACCCTTACAAAGTCATTTAAACTGAAAAAAGAGACGAAATTTTTTTTTTTGCCACAAAAAGAAAATAATTGCAGTCACCTATTGTTAGTTGGTTCAGAGGTATCTGACACTGAACTTGGTAGGGCAGATTACGATCTGATCCCCCGCAGCTACATTTAGGTAAAAACAAAATGGGTTTACACATGCTTATGTGCCAGAAACCCTATGTTTTGGATCAGAATCACTAACCGGTCACTCTACTATGAAGCATGTACGGATAACGGGCTTAATGTGATTGCGCCTGAATGAAAGAAGGACCCAAAAAGAGATGAGAAGATAGGCCTAGGTATTGTGGGATGACATGGGGTGGTTAATATAGGATTGAAGTTTGTGTCTGTGCTATTATGGTACCCTTGGTTCACTTAGTTAGTACCTGTCGCTGCATCCTGACTTGAACTTAGAAGCCCTTTTAGCCCAAATCATGTGTTGACACCAGTTTTCTTCATTTTTGAGCTTTTAATGTTTGCTTGAGGACAAACAGAGGTCTAAGTGTGGGAGGATTTGATAACACTAAATTTCACCGTATTTCTGACTCTTATTTCGCATGCATTTTTAGTTTTTATTGTTATTTTGTTATGTTATTACTTTGTTTTTCTTTATTTTCAGGTTTTCTATGTAATCGGGGCCTAAATCGAGAAAAGGAGCGAAAAAGGACGAAAACCAAGAAATTCAGCTTTTTACATTTACGGCATCCACCATGGCTGGCGCCATGGGGTCTGCCATGACGTGGTCACGTCTCAAGACCACTCCACAACTGCCAAGGACCCACGATCCCTACTTTCTCCACCGGTTTACACCCATGGCAGGCGCCATAGGCCTGTGGCGGGCGCCACAAGGCAAAAAGGCTTCCTTCCACTTTTTAGTGGAGGGGGCATCCTGGTCATTTCCCATTTAATATTTGCCTATAAATAGGACTTTAGAATTTCATTTTTCTTGATCCAAACATAGAATCTCTTAGGCATATATTAGTTTTAAAGTAGTTATCATTCCACGTCGGGGTGTTACTATAATCGAGTGATCGAGTCTGTATACGTCTATGTGATCATGTTTTGGAGCACTCTGGGAGGAAGTTAATCATGCCTCCATTTTAATTCCAGTTCGTATTTTATTTTTCCGCAATTGCTTTATCTTATTTACTTTCCGCATTGCTTTACTTTTTTTTATTTCCCGCACTCGCTTTACTTTATTTATTTCTCGCACTCGCACTGCTTTCGTTTATTTTCCGCACTCGCTTTAAATACCTTTATTTCTCGCACTACTTTTATTTACTTTCCGCACTCGCACTAATTACTCTTATGAAAAATAATAAAAAGAACTTTTACTTTACCATGTCTAACTAAATCCATAAAGGTTAGAATGTAAGGATCGTAATTGAACCAGTAATCCGTACAATTGTTTGTAGAAACACTTAAGGGTTATTTTAACTTTCAATATAAGTTCAATTGTTTTTAACTATTTCAAAAACAGCCAAAAGCGCTTTGTCTAGTTCATTAGGAGTTTTTAGATTAAAAAGAAAAGGGATTTTAAAACGATTTTCAGACGCGTTAAGAAGTTTTGAGTCTGGTTCATGAGAACCTCTTTTTGCTAAGAAATCTAGGTTAAAGTACTTTTCAACTTAGTTAATATATTATATTTCTTAAAAATAGGTTTACTACTCTAACGCAGTACGCACCTTTTTATCCGTGACAATAGGAGGGGTTGATTAGAGAGTACAACTCGGTTCTGAATACGCGAAAGCGACAATTCCTATTAAATTAGTTCTTTTCAAAGTAAAAAAACATTGCCCATAAGTAGTTCTATTAACAAGTACCAGATTATCTATTGATTACGTGAATTACATTCAAGCATGTCTTTATTAATTGTTAAAAATTATTATTTTATTTACCATTGTGCACTCCTTAAAACCATTATATTCAATTGCCTTAGATACACACCATAACAACAGGTACGATAGATTGACATTTGGTCAATGTGGATTCGACAATCTTTTATATTACTCTGATGTGTTCGTACACTTGCGAAAAACACGCATCAAGATCACATCAGTATTTCCTTCTCGTGAAACAGGGCAATACCAAAAGAAACCTACCCCAGCGTTTCACGGCGGCGATTTCGTTCCAAATCGGGAAGGTTTGCGTGTAGTAGATTTGGCTTGTGTTTGGTTCTCAGCGGTTTGATTTTGAGTGATGAAGGTGATGTTTCGGTGACTGCGGTTCGCTCAAGTGGTGGTGGCTTTCTGTGATTATGGGAGTTCTCGCTCGTTTCTCACGCTCATGTGTTTTGCTTCCACTCTCAGTCGCGGCGGAATCCACAAACTCTCGCGGTCTCAGATCGTCTCGGTTTTGTTTTCAAATTCAGTTTCTGCGTTTCAGGTTCCTATTCAAAGGTTTGGTTCAAATCGTTTCTCCGTGAAGCTCAATGATTATCACTTGATTTCGGATCCCGCGGTGTTTGTTCAACGGTGGGTTTTGAGGCTTCAGTGACTCACGGAAGATCTCGCGGCGGTTCGCTTTTCATGTTCAAGGTTTGTGCTTGTTTTTCAACTCAGTCTCTCATTCTCCTCTGTTTGTGGTGATGGTGATTTAGGGTTATTGGCGGAGTCGCGGTTTGTTTATGGTTATTGTTAAGGTTTTGTTAATAGTGTGGTAATGTGGTGTTAAATAATGCGTGAAAAATGGAGGGCCGTGGTTTTACGGTTTTGAACGCAGAGGTTTTTTTAATTTTCTAGTTTAGTGGTGTAAGATGAGAGCTTGCAGGTTGCATTATTTGCAGAAAGATTTGGTTTATTTTCAAGATTTTTCTTATTGAAGGAGGAAAAGCTTTCTTTGAGAGTGATAAGAGGGCTTCATATATAGATGAATTATGAGGGTATATTAGAGATTTTGTTGTGAAAATCAGAGAGGAAAATGAGCTGATGTAGGAATCTGTTAAAGGTATTTTTGAATAATCTTGTGAGATTGTGTGGGGACCAGCTGATGGTGACTCAATCTTTTTTCTGTTTGTAGTGCTAGCTGAAAATTCTTCTAGAAGAGGTGGTCCTATGAACTTTGAATCTTACTGATACAATTTTCATTGCAGTTATAAACATTAATTAACTCTTTCTTATCAATAATAACTCAGTAATTTTTGCTTGTCTGTAGGTATCTATTTCTCATTTCGGTTGGTCTGTGACAACATGGAAATTCATAGAAAGCTAGCTCAGGACCTTTAAAGATAAGCTTTACTATCTGTATTGCTTTTGCCTTCTTTTAAGATGTATTTTGCTATCTCATGTTGTGGTTGTGAATTGCACTCTTGTTGGTATGATAGAGAACAACACTTGTAACCTTTGTTGTTCATGCTTGTTCAACCCTGTTTCCGTCATAACCTTGCATTGCCTTAAAAATTTTGATAGTTTACTCATTTTCCCTTACTGAAATGTAGAGTTTTAGTGTGAAATCTTTATGTTTTGCTTGTGTAGGTTCTTTGGTGCATAATATATCCTAACAAGTGCTCATGGAGGCTCTTTAGAAATTCATTGTACAGTAGGCATGAAGTACGGGTGTTGTTTCGTTCATAGGCTTACTTGGATTAGGTGGTAGTATAGGTTGTAATGAAAAGATCTCGGTGATGCACGTTCACTTATGAAATGGAGCACAAAGATTGAATTTATGAAAGCATAGACTTTGTAACAGAATTGGTGTAATGTGTGACGGTGTCGCTCCCCGGACATTCGTCGCCAACTAGGCATTTTTATCCCGAAGAAAAGGTAATGCTTCATAAACCTGGAAAAAAGCGGATAAGACGGTTGCGAACCAAAGAAACTGAGTAAAGGGGTTGGTTACGACCTGGGAAGGTATTAGCACCCAGATCGTCCGTCGTACTCGATGAGATCCACGCTTACTTGATTGTGTTTAAAAGGGGGATAATGTATGTGCTGACTGTGTATGAAAAGCTAGGAAGGAATGTACAATGTGATAGTGTGTAACACCCCAAATTTGACCTCTTCGTTTTAAGCATCATATCACATCATACTCATCATGAACATATCATTTTCTTAGCATCATATCATGGAAAGATGAGGCATAACATTCTTCATGTCCTAGCATCAAGCATATGGTCATCTGTGGAGGTTCTTGAGGCATCACAAGCCATGACAAGGGTCCCATTGGTTTTTTACAAGTCTTATGGTGAGTCTACACTCCATTTACAAGTTCAAGTCCATTGTCAAAAGCTCAGAAAATTGCATGATCATCAGAGGTCTCAAGACAAGGCAAAGCTCCTCTACAAGGCACCTAAACTAGGGTTTGAGATTCAAGCACCAAAATCTCACAACTTTGGCCATTTCATTTGGGAAAAGTCTTATATATGTCAAGAGGATCCTAGGTGTCAATGTTCATGAGAAAATTCCATGTGGAAGTCAGAGAATTCCTCAGTTGCTTGCAGATGAAGTAATTGGTCAACTGTGCCCTAAAAAAGTCAACTGTGTGATTTCAAGGGGTCTAACCCAATTTGTTTTGCCAAGGGGTGTCCTTAAAATGTTATAATAGGTTTAGAATGATCAAAGTTCAAGAATCATGGAGATTTGAAGGGTTTTGCAAAAATGGTACAAAGTTAGTTTTAAGGATTTTCCAAATTTGGCAACTTTTGCCCTAATTTTCAAATGGCCTTAACATGATCAAAAATTATTCAAATGGACCAAAGTCAAATATTAAAGTTGGAGAGTAAGGGCTCCCATTTTCAAAAAGTACAAGTACATTTTCATGGGATTTATGGTTCATCCTATAGGTCCTTCGAAAATCTTGTCAAAATTAGGGAAAATTCAACTTTTCATGCATGCACCAAATGCAAGAAGCTTCAAAACTTGTTTTATGACTTGGAATGGTTTAAGTAAGTTTGTAAACTTAAAATGCATTGATTTGTGATCAATTTTCTCCAAAGAAACTCCCAATTTCATGCACAATAAGGAGGTTGCCTCGTAATGGGATATTTTGCAAAATCATGAAAAAGGTGTGATACCTCAATCCAATGGCCAAGATCATTTGTTTGAAGATTAAGGGTACAGATTACATTGCACATGGTCTGAGAATGCTAGAAAGGCATGAGGGTGGCATGCTTATCTCACATTTTGCAAAATTTGCAAAATCACACATACCTCATGATCTACACGTGCAAATCACACAATTCTTTCAGCATAGCATTGTGAGAGCATACTTAAGCAGCTAGGGTTTCAGAATTGTGGATCTCTCTCTCATTCTCTCATTTCTAACTTCTTGCAACCTTTGCATTTTCTCTCATTTATCTTCATACAAGTGAGCAATCTCAAAACAAATTGTGGATTTGTGATCAGTGAGAGCTAAGGATCATTAAGCAACCATTCATTCAAGCTTTCCTTCAAGTTTAGCAAGCTTGCCATTTCAAGGCAGGTGTGAGCAAATCTCAAGATCCAGCTTATTTAAAGACTTTAGATGCATTTATTTTGCATCTAGAGTGAGTGTGGAGTGATTTTCACGCAACATTTGGTCTTCTATCTCATTGAATCAAGATCTTCACCTCAGGTATGGATCCAAATCTTGTGATCTAAAAATGAAATTAATGAGTTGTTTTGTGATGTGTGAAGTTCATTGATCATGCTGCATTTTTTAGTTTTGAAAATGGTGCCATATTGAGTGAGTTATTAGAATTTCAGTTTTGATGGTGCAACTTTATTTTCTTCGATCCCTTTGATTCTTTGAGTTTTAGGAGATTTTGAGCTCATATTTGAATTCAGAGTAGCTTAATTAGTCAATCTGCACTTTTTGGTCCATTTATTTTATGATTTATGCGTCTGTGATGAACTCCGGTGCCGGAGCCCTAGCTCCGATCACCGGAAGCTGGGTTTGTGTCTTAGGGTTTGTTCATTGAGGAAGACAAGTCCATGGCCGTTAGATCTGTCCCTCAAGCGTCCAGATTGTTGCCACCTAGCCCTAGTCAGCATCTCTCCCCCACGTGACTTCTTTTATTTCATTTAATTCAGAGTGTTTCTCAGCCTATAATAACTATTATGCACCATCCCATGAGAATCCAGGCTGTGTCCACGTAATTTAATGAAGGTCTCACTGTGTGCATCTGATCAATCTTGCGGATGCTTGTTTTTCCAGCTTATTTCTTCTAATTTCCATCATAAGACCAATGTTCATGCGCAGCCTTAATAGGCTCTCCGTGCTATGCGCACCCCCTCCAATCTTGTGCCCAAACATTTCCAATGCAATTCCCTGCTAGTAGCACCCCCAGCCCAATCTTCGTTTTATTTCTTTTTCTTTGATTTTCTTTTATTCCATTTTAGTTTTTAATTATTAAAAATATTTCTGAATATCCAAAAATTCTCAAAAAAAACATGAGTCATCTTTTGAGTCTCTTTTATTTTTCTATATTTTTTGTTTCCCATTTTTCCATGTCCACATGTCACAATTAATTCTTCATTTCAATTAGCTTCCTTTTAAGTTCATTTTGAGTACACTGCCTTGTCCAATTTCCATACACTTCATTATTTTGAATTTTGTTCCCATTCTTTTTGCTTTGGATTCTTAAGACAATGTACTTCTCATGTCATTTTTCCCCTGATTTTTAGAAATTTAGTTTTTGGGTCTTGGTCCTTAGACTTGTGTTGGAAGTTATTAACCCTAGCTTGTGTTTAAGTCTCCATTTGACCTAGTTTGCTTCTAAATTCTTTCAAACCCTTTTGGCTCATTTATATAACATGTTTGAAGATCATTTGACTTGAGTTGTGGAATTTTTAGATGCTTGGTTGATTTAATGTAAATTTTATCTTGAACCTTGTCCCATTTTGCTTCTTTTGGTCCATTAGCTCTCTTATAAGCTTAGAAGGGCACTTGTGCCAACTTCTTCTTCTCATTTGAGGTTCTTTTGGGGTATGGGTACCTTCCTGGTCCTAGCTTAGGGTTTGAGTCTTAGAAATTTTTGTGTTTGCTTCTCTTTTGTGTTCTTTCTTTTCTTAAGTGTGCTTTCACTTCTTCCTTACTTCTTTCACTCCCATTTTGTGATTTTTTGGTATTGTGTGTCCATTATCTTCATCTTGTTATCTTCTTAAGCCCTTCTTCATCTTGTTTTGGTTCTGATCTTGTGCATGGGGTCCTTATTTATGCATTGTTGCTTTGCATCTTTTTTAAGTGTGCATTTGTTTTCATATGTGTTCATGTTGCATCATTTTGACTTGTAAGCTTCTTCTCCCATTTTTCCTTTGCATTGAGCATGTGTAAATATCATTTCACTTCTGTTTGTATGATATTAACATGTCATCTTGTTCATCTTGCTTCACTTGTATGCATGTTACTAACCTTGCAGGGGCTAGGGTAAGTGTGAGGTGTGGAAGTTGAGTTCCACATCTCCAAATCTCATCTTCTTCTCATTTCTTATTTGTACTAAATCTTTTGTTGTTGGGCTTAGGCCTTTCTCATCCCTTCTTCTATCTTCTTCTTCTTCTCTTCTACTTCCTTCTTCATTAGGATAGAAAACCACACTAACCTTAGGATCTCCATGCATGATAACACTTAGGATTCTTTAGTCCCCCCTTTAGAATTTTGCCTTTGTGATCCTTTTGGTTATTCTTCTCTTCTCATCTCATAACTCTTAAAAAGAATCTTAATAATGTTTGAAGTGATGTCTTGATCCATAGCCTTATCCCATGAGGTATGCTTGTAGTCTTCCTATCTTGGGATAGTACAAGTTTACCTTGTGATGCACAAGTCTGATCAAGGTATCTTCTTCATAAAGAAAAGCATAAAAAACACTTCTTCACTGTAAATACCAAAAGCACTTAATAATTCAACAAGTTAGTGAGCTTAGGCCCTAATCTTTGGGATCAAGTTTTTGGGGATCTTCTCCTTACTTGAGTGTGCTTGTTCTATTATTCCATCTTGGAGTGTAGTGACAAGTGCACCTTCCATTGAAGAGATCTTGAGTTCACTTCCTTGTGACACACTCCTAAAAGCTTCATAAAAAAACACAAACAAACAATAAGCGTCTTTCCTTCGGGAATTCTTTTCTCATCTCCTTCGCTCCGTACGCGAACTTGCTCCTACTTGTCATTTTGCAAGACGGTAACGCACTCGTCGTCCGAGCCTGCAACACCTGAGCATTGACATAGGTAGTTTAAGCCTTAAGACACAAGCAATCTTTTCCACCCCTAGTTAGGGGAACTACGGCGTCTCTCTGATCCTCATTATCCTGATGAGGTACGTAGGCAGCGGGGTAGGGCCCGTTCGAGCATAATCTTTATTTTCCCTACATTTTTTTCTCTTTGTTTTCTCATTAAGTTCTTTGCCCAGTTTCTTTTCCAGTTCATTTTCTTTTTTGCGGCTTTCACACCCTCACCCTTTGAAATAGTTTCTTTTGCAAGCGTGGATCCCGTCGGGTACGACGGACGATCTGGGTGCTAATACCTTCCCAAGTCGTAACCGACTCCCGAACTCAGTCTCTTTGGTTAGTAGGACCTGTGTCCTTCCTCTCCTTTCTTCTGGTTTGTGCAGCATTACCATTCCCTTTCTTTGGGATAAAAATGCCTGGTTGGCGACTCTATTCTTTTCCGCGCCACTTTCGCGTTTGTACCAGGATGGAAATCCTGGGAGCGACAGCTGGCGACTCTGCTGGGGACACACACCAGAGATCTCTGGTTCCCCTGTGAGTCTCTCCTAGCGCTTGTTTGTTGCTATTTCTTTGGGTGATGTTTGTTTGTTGTTGTGTGTTGTATTTTATTGTTGTTTATTTACAGCTTTATTTACAGTTTTCAGTCTTTACTTTCTACATCATGTATATATACTGGACTGTCTGGACTGGTTTTCTGTTTGGTGGGATGGGAGTTACTTGTGTCTGAGAGATGAGCTCATTACCACGGCTCGAGAGAACCTTAGGACTTAGAGTGGTTCCACTTTGGCCTCATGAGATCTTGTCATGGGGGTAGTAGTGAGTTCCACACCCAGGTTGCGATTGTCTTGGAAATGTCTTGATTTGGGGATCTTCCTCTCTCATTACATAACCGTGACAGTTATGTGCAGCTGGGGACCGATCTTTGAGAACCTTGTGGAAACAACCCTCTTTAGTGATGACAGTGGCAGCCTACATTTTGTGGCAAACCCATTCGCATCCGAGGGCCCACTTGGGGATCACATAGGATGACCTTGTTTCCCGGACTCAGCTAAGGCCTCCCTGCATAGTATATAATGCCAAACCGATTCCCTGATTTGGTCATGAGCCATTTCTCGGAGATAGTGGAAGTATTATTGCTATTCGTCTTTGAGAGTCCATGATGTCTGACCCGGAGCCTACTACCAGTGAGATTGGGAGGGGTTTACAGGTGTGCAGGAACCCTTGGCCTCAACATACATTCATTATTCAGTGGTCCTTGTTATGATCTGTGGTCCTATGGTTATGATCTTTGGTTCAATGGTCCTATGGTTCTGGAGTTTTGGTTTTCTTGTTCTGGTATTCTTGGTACCGTGGTTCTGAGATCTTCTATCAGAGAGTTGTGATTATAAAAGAGTTGTCACTCAGAGGACTTTTGGTTTTCCAGTTGATCAGAGGGATCCTTGTCAGTGTCCAGTTCAGATGGTCCCAGTTGATCATATGCCTGCATTGCATTGCATTTGCATCATCTTTGCATTAACTGTTTATGTTTCCCATTTTTCAGGTCATTGCTCATAATCTGCTCCCAGTTCTGGTAATCTTATCTTCATGGTAGAAATCAGAAGAGTTCCAAGGAAAAAGAATTTTCATTATACTTTTCTTTAGCCTGAAGTTAGAAGTGTTCAGAAGTTAGCAGGTCTGATGAATGACCAAGTCTTAGGCAATTTCAAGAAAAGATATGGCCAGATACTGAAGTTTGTGGACAAGCCCACTGCAGACCAGAAGGACAGTTTGCATACTTTGTTGCAGTTTTATGATCCCCTGCTGCATTGCTTTGTTTTTCCAGTCAACATCTTAGCTCCAACATTGGAAGAAATCTCCAGCATGCTGAATATTCCAGTCAGAGAGACATTGCCATTCTATGGGTCTGAGGTTGTGCTTAAAGATGAAGACATAGCCAAAGTTTGTCGTCTGCCAGCTGCTACAGTCAAGAGGGCTCTAAAATAGAGTGAAGGTAAAGGACTCCCTTGGAGTGTGCTCATCCCAGAGGCAGAGAGATATGCTACAGAGGCTAATTGGAATGACTTTGGTGCTTTGCTTGCTTTGATGGTATATGGGTCCAGTTTGTTCCCAGGAGAGAAAGAGTTTGTCAGCTTAGAGGTGATCTCTATCTTTGCAAAAGGCAATCCAGTGCCTACTCTCTTGGGTGACTTTTACTACAATGTTCATTATAGAAATGAGAAGGGTAGGGGTGGTCCAGTAGTATGTTGTGCTCCTTTGTTTGCTGAGTGGTTTGCCAGACAGTTGCCTAAATCAGGTGACTTCAAGGAGATGAGGGATGAATGGAGATGGTCCAGAAGACTGATGGGGTTAACTGCTGAAGATATTTCCTGGGGATATGACAGAGATCTGCTAGGTAAAGAGTTGCTGGTCAGTTGTGGAAGAGTTTTTGGAGTGCCTTTGCTGGGAAGGAAAGGTGTCATCAGTTATCATCCAACATTAGCCAGGAAACAATTTGGTTATCCTTTGAAGGATCCTCCTCAGATGGAAGAGTTTGCTGAATCTTTGTACTTTCCTATTGAAGGAAACAAGGAGTTAGTTCAACAAGTAGTCCAAGCTTGGGCTCACAGGATAAGGAAAGGTAAGAAAGACTTCGGCAGAGTTGATCCCAAGACGTATCCACCATTTGTTGCATGGTTGCAAAGACATGTAGAAGCAGTTCTCATGCCTTTCTCAGTTGAGGCTCCACTTTATCCCAGAGAAGTGCCAAGTCAGAGTAGTACTGTCTCCCTTGAAGAGTACAAGAAGCTAGAAGCTCAGCTGCATGAATTTAGAGTGGAGAATGCTGAGATGGTAAGCCTGTACCATCATGCTAACAGGGCCAAGAATGAAGCTGAAGACAAGGTGCAGAAGCTCCAAGCATCCTTGGAAGCCAAATAGAATGACTTTGCTGGAAGAGAAGCCCACTTCCACAGGTTGGGTCTAATGGAGGCAAAGAGAGAAGTTGAACGCAAAAAGACTTTAAAGACTCTCAAGGATGCTCGTCAATCCATTGTTTGGTTGCAAGGCCAAAGGGAGGAAGAGCAAAAGAAGTTCAGAGAGAAAGAAGAGTTCTTTGAAGTGCAAATGGCCTTCAAGAAGGAAGAGGTGGAACAAGTCCACACCATCCGGAGGGAAAAGACTCAGTAGCTAGCACAAAGTCAGTTAGCCCTGGAGGAAGCAAGGAAAGAGATTGAAGAGCTCAAGTTGAGAGCGGGTGTCAAGAAGAGAAGAGCAGAGGTGGCAGAGCCTGGGTCCTTAGCTTAGTTTATTTTTCAGACTACCTACAGACTTGTTGTAGGAGTCTTGCTTTATTTTCTTTTGTCTTTTATTCATGTAATGGCTTGTAACCATGCGGGGAATATTTCTGGTTGTATTCTAACTTTTAGCCGGCAGTGGTTTGTCCATATACAGGGTTAATGTGCAAATTATCATTTTTTGAATGTGCAAGACTCATCAAAGAGAAAGTTTGAAAGTTAAATACTCAAAGTGACTGTCTGAGAATAGATGCCAGAACTGGGGCATGCAAATGCTTAAAACCTGGGAACATGAGCAGTTACATTGCATTGCATATAACCTGTTTGTTTGTTTTGAAGGTAGTGTCTCAGTTGCTAACATTTTTTGTGTTTCAGGCACTATAGCTCCCCGGAAAGTTCGGGAACAGCTAGTCGCACACAGATATCCAACAAATATTAACAGAGAGTGAGTCATGGACCAGATGCAAGCTGACTTAGCAGATTTGAGACTGAGAATGGATAATTTCAAGACTCTGATGGCAGGCATGGGACAAAACCTAGAGCGTCTGAGGGAGTATATTGAGAATCAAGCTAGGAACAACACTGTTGCTGCTGCTGATAATCGTAACGGTGCGGGCGCACGACAAGTGGAAATCCCTGTTACACAGCCAGGGGTGACTATAATCAATGATGGGTTGAATAATGTGCAAATGGTTAATCAAGACGAACAGTTCACTCTGCTGGACGAAGCTGATGGTCAGGGGGCTGAGATGAACAAGAGGTTTGAGGAAATGGCAGAACAAATCAAAGTTATTCAATCCCAGAGCTCTTTGGGATTTGACATAACAGACTTGGGCTTGGTTCCTGGGTTCAGGATCCCATACAAGTTCAAAGTTCCAACTTTTGAGAAATACAATGGCACTGCATGCCCAAAGACCCATCTTCAATCCTTTGTGGGAAGGATCGCTGCTCACACCGATGATGAAAAACTCTGGATGTACTATTTCCAAGACAACTTGGTTGGAGCTTCTCTGGAATGGTATATGAAGCTTAGCAGAGTCAATATCAAGAGCTGGAATGACCTAGCAGAAGCTTTTGTGAGACAATATCAATATAATTTAGACATGGCTCCAAATCGCACGCAATTGCAGCATATGTCTCAGACTGCTAAGGAGGGATTCAAAGAATATGCTCAAAGGTGGTGTCAGCTCGCTGCCAGAGTGCAACCACCGCTACTAGAGAACGAGATGGCCGACATGTTTATGGGGACTTTGTAGGGTGTGTTTCTTGAGAGATTAGCGTCCAGTTCTACTACCAAATTCAATGACATTTTTATTGCTGGAGAGAGGGTTGAGACCTTGTTGAAGATGGGGAAGATCCAAGATCCAAGTGCTAGTAGCTCAAATGGAGCGAGGAAAGCTTTCAGTGGACCTCCTAGAAGAAGAGAAGGGGAGAAAAATGATGTATTTGGCCGAGGCCGGGGCCGTGGTTATAGAAGACCGTATGAGCATGTGGCAGCAGTCACAATTCCTTCTACTCCTGTGCAACAGATGCAACCACAACAACAACATCAACAGCAACAACGACAACAACCCAGAAACAACTATCAGTAGAGACCGTATCAGCCAAGGCAAACCCGCCCGGCTAACAGGGTGATTGAGGCCATCCCTATGACTTATGCTGCTTTGCTGCCCAGGCTGCTGGATTTGAAACTGATTCAACTGAGAACTTTGGCACCACCACCTCCTGGAGAACTTCCAGTAGGTTTTGATGTCAATGCACGATGCGTTTTCCACTCTGGGTCACCCGGGCACTCGACTGAGAAGTGCAGGGCACTGCATCACAAAGTGCAAGACCTGATAGACTCTAAAGCAATCAACTTTGCGCCACCGCCGAATGTTAATTCGAACCCTATTCCGAATCACAGAGGGGCAAGGATCAATGCTGTTGAGGGTGTTGAAAAGTTAAGTCTTGTGCTGAGTATTGAAGAGGTGAAGACTCCTTTGAGGGTAGTGAAAGAGAGATTGCGGAAGGGTCAGGTGTTTCCTGGTTGCAGTAATGATTGTGAAGAATGTCTGAATGCTGAGAATGGGTGTAAGAAGCTGAAGAGAGGATTGCAGAGTTTGATTGATGATGGATCCCTGCAGTTTAACAAGGTTGATGAAATAGCTGATGATGTGTCAACCATTACCATTTTCTATGATGAAGCTGACATACCTGTCAGAAGAGAGCCTGTAACAATCTATGCTCCTGAGATTAGTCATGTGACTATTACAGTGCCTGGGCCTGTTCCTTACACAGACGATAAAGCCATTCCATGGCATTATGGCTCAGATGTATATGTGGCTGGACAGAAGATTGAGAGCAAGTCTGCTGCTGTTGACCCGACTGTAGAGAGCGTCAGAGCAGTTGGAGGCTTTACCAGAAGTGGTCGTTTATTTTCTCCCCCTGTTCTGAGAGGGGATCCTGAGGCTGAGGCTTCGTCCAAAGCCAAAGGAAAGTAAGCTGTGGCCGATGAATTAATTACTCCTGTGGCTGGGAAGGATACATTTGAAAAAGAGGTCGAGGAATTCATGCGCATTATCAAAAAAAGTGACTATAAGGTGGTCGATCAACTGAACCAGACACCTTCCAAGATATCCATTCTATCACTGCTGATGTGTTCTCCTGCACACAGAAAGGCTTTACTGAAAGTGCTACAGATGGCCTATGTTCCTCAAGAAATCACTGTCAACCAACTTGAAGTTGTTGTAGGCAGTGTTAATGCAAGCCATGTCCTGGGCTTTACAGACAGAGACCTCACGTCAGAGGGACGAAACCACAACAAAGCACTACATATCACTATGGAGTGCAAGGGTGCTGTGTTGTCACATGTTCTTGTTGATACAGGCTCTTCCCTTAATGTGCTTCCGAAGAAGGCATTAATGAAGCTCACTATTGATGGTATAGTCCTGAGACCCAGTGATTTGATTGTCAAAGCTTTTGATGGGTCGAGAAGGTCAGTTTTTGGAGAAGTTGAGTTGCCGGTGAAAATAGGTTCTCAAGTTTTCAAAAGTATCTTCTATGTCATGGACATCCAGCCTGCGTACAGCTGCCTGTTGGGACGCCCATGGATACATGCTGCTGGAGTTGTTACTTCAACCCTGCATCAGAAGCTCAAATATGTGGTGGATGGCCAGGTCATCACAGTGTGTGGAGAGGAAGACATCTTCGTAAGCCACTTGTCAACATTTAAGTATGTAGAGATGGATGGAGAGATCCATGAGACTTTATGCAAGGCCTTCGAAGCAGTCAATGTCAGCATCTTGACTCCTGTGGAGAAGAGCAGTGAGAAAGAGGGTACGTCCATCTATTCCTACAAGCAGGCGAAGGATTTTGTTCAGTCCGGAAGTGCCCAAGGCTGTGGCAAGTTGCTGGAGCTAGAAAAGAAAGATGATAAGTTTGGCTTAGGGTATCAGTATGGTGGATCTACTCCGAGTGGTAAAGCCATTACATTTACAAGCGCTGGACTGCTCGACCACAACCAAATTTGTGTGACAAGCCAAGAGGGGGACAGTGACGGTGACTGGGACAACTGGATTCACCCATGTGCGCCCGACGAGGAGCTAACAAACTGGTCTGCTGAAGACATCATACAAGTCACATGGCACTCAGAGTAATTATTTTGTTTCCTTTTATTATCATACTGTATTGTCAAATCCAGCATTCTGCCCAAGATGCTAGGATCCATTGTATTGGGCCACCATGTTTTGTATGCATATTATTTTGCTATGAAATAAAAGGACATTTTCAGAAAAATTGCGTTCTCTTTCTTTGTTTTTAAAATTTTTCACAAAAAATATAAAAATGGCAATGTGTTTTCCTTTTTGTTTTTGTGTTAGCGTCTCTTTTTCAAAAGAAGCAGATTCTAAATAAGCACATCATATGTGCAGTGTTGATCATCCGGATTCCATTGATAACGTTCCTGCTATGACTACGCATGACTTTGACAATCCTGTCTACCAAGCTGATGAAGGGGTTGAGGAAGACTTTGACCTCCCTGGAGAATTGGTCAGATTGTTAAAACAAGAGGAACGGGTTATTCAGCCTCATCAAGAAGAAATTGAGATCATCAACATTGGCAGTGAAGATGTGAAGAAAGAAATAAAAATTGGGGCCAGTCTGCAGGCCAACGTAAAGAAAGAGCTGATCAGTATGATGAGAGAGTATGTGGATATCTTTGCTTGGTCATATCAAGATATGTCAGGGTTGGATACTGACATCGTTGTGCATAAGCTACCTTTGAGAGAGGATTGTCCTCCTGTGAAACAGAAGTTGAGAAGAACTCGTTCCGACATGGCGATGAAGATCAAAGAGGAGGTTCAGAAGCAATGGGATGCCGGTTTCCTTGCTGTAACTAGTTACCCACCTTGGGTAGCTAACATTGTACCTGTACCAAAGAAGGACGGAAAGGTCCAGATGTGCGTTGACTACCGGGATTTGAATAGAGCGAGCCCAAAATATGACTTTCTGTTGCCACACATTGACGTGCTGGTAGACAATACTGCTCAATTCTCGGTGTTTTCCTTCATGGATGGTTTCTCCGGATATAATCAGATTAAGATGGCGCCGGAAGACATGGAGAAGACAACGTTCATTACCCCGTGGGGTACATTCTGCTATAAGGTCATGCCCTTTGGTTTGAAGAACGTCGGGGCAACTTATCAACGGGCGATGGTCACATTGTTCCACGACATGATACACAAGGAGATTGAGTGTTATGTGGACGATATGATTGCTAAGTCTCGAGACGAAGAAGAGCATCTGGTCAACCTGAAGAAGCTATTTGATAGACTGATCAAATACAAGCTGAGGTTGAATCCAAACAAATGCACTTTCGGAGTGCGTTCCGGGAAACTGCTGGGTTTCATTGTTAGTCAGAGAGGAATTGAGGTAGATCCTGCTAAAGTAAAAGCTATTCAAGATATGCCTGCACCGAAGACAGAAAAAGAAGTGCGCGGGTTTTTAGGGAGGTTGAACTACATTTCTCGGTTCATATCTCATCTAACTGCCACGTGCGAACCAATATTCAAGCTGCTAAGAAAAGAGCAAACGGTTAGGTTGAACGAAGACTGCCAAAGAGCTTTCGACAAAATAAAAGAATATTTGTAGGAACCTCCAATTCTAATGCCTCTAGTGGAAGGAAGACCTTTAATCATGTACTTGACCGTGCTAGAAGGGTCAATGGGGTGTGTTCTAGGCCAACATGATGAGTCTGGTCGAAAAGAGTACGCTATTTATTACCTTAGCAAAAAGTTTACCGACTGTGAATCCCGATACTCATTGCTCGAGAAAACTTGATGCGCTTTGGTATGGGCTGCTCGCCGACTGAGGCAGTACATGTTGACTCATACCACACTGCTCATTTCCAAAATGGATCATGTCAAGTACATCTTTGAGAAACCAGCGTTAACCGGAAGGGTTGCTAGGTGGCAGATGATTTTAACTGAATACGACATCCAATATACTTCTCAGAAAGCCATCAAGGGAAGTGTATTGTCGGATTACCTTGCACAACAACCTCTTGAAGATGATTATCAGCCAATGAAGTTTGATTTCCCTGATGAGGACATCATGTACCTCAAAGCAAACGATTATGAGGAACCACTTTCGGAGGAGGGGCCTGACCCTGATTCCAAATGGAAGCTGATGTTTGATGGGGCAGTCAATATCAATGGTCGTGGAGTTGGTGTCATTCTTATCACCCCCGAAGGTGTTCACTTACCCTTCGCTGCCATAATTACTTTTGGCTGCACCAACAATGAAGCGGAATACGAGGCATGCATAATGGGAATAGAGGAGGCAATTAATCTTCGGATTAAGAACCTCGATATATTCGGAGATTCAGCCCTCGTTATTAACCAAGTTACCGGAAAGTGGTATACACATCAAGAGCATTTGATTCCTTACAGGGATTATGCCAGAAAACTGTTGACGTTCTTCACGACAGTTAAACTTCAATACATACCACGTGATGAAAATCAGTTTACCGACGCATTGGCCACTCTCTCTTCGTCAATCAAAGTATTATGTTGGAATTATGTGCCCAGAATTGACATATCCAGGCTTGACGCTCCAGCTCATGCCTTCTCGGTAGACGCCGTGTCTGACGAGAAACCTTGGTATTTTGATATCAAGTTATTCCTGGAAAAGCAAGAATACCCAGATGGGGCATCTTCCAATGACAAGAAGACCTTGAGGCGACTTGCTGCTAGCTTCTTCTTGAACACAGATGGGGTTTTGTACAAGAGAAACTTCGACATGGTCTTGCTCAGATGGGTGGATAGACACGAAGCAAGCCTGTTAATGCAGGAAGTCCACGAAGGATCTTTCGGTACCCATGCAGGAGGGCATGCTATGGCAAAGAAATTGCTGAGATCAGGGTATTACTGGATGACAATGGATGCAGATTGTTGTTCATTCGCTCGTAAGTGCCACAAGTGCCAAATATATGCAAACAAAGTGCATGTTTCTCCTAGCCCGCTCAACGTCATATCATCTACTTGGACCTTTTCTATGTGGGGCATTGACATGATCGGGAAGATAGAGCCTACTGCTTCAAATGGTCATCGCTTCTTCTTGGTCGCGATTGATTACTTCACCAAATGGGTGGAAGCAGCATCTTATGCCAACGTCACTCGTCAAGTGGTAGCAAGATTTCTGAAAAGGGATATCATATGCAGATACGGAGTGCCCGAAAGAATCATTACTGACAATAGTTCTAATCTCAACAACAAGATGATGGCAGACTTGTGTCGAGACTTCAAGATTCAGCATCACAATTCTTCTCCTTACCGACCAAAGATGAACGGTGCGGTAGAGGCATCAAACAAGAATATCAAGAAGATTGTGCAGAAAATGGTTGTCACCTACAAAGATTGGCATGAGATGTTACCATTTGCGCTGCATGGGTACCGAACGTCAGTCAGGACGTCAACAGGGGCAACTCCCTTCTCTCTGGTATATGGCATGGAAGCAGTCTTGCCTGTGGAAGTAGAAATTCCTTCATTGCGTGTAATGATGGACGTGAAGCTTGATGAGGCTGAATGGGTGCGTGCTCGTTACAATCAGCTATGTCTAATTGAGGAAAAGAGATTAGAGGCTATCTGTGACGGTCAGCTTTATCAGAGGAGAATGAAGTGTGCATTCGACCAACGAGTACGTACTCGAGAGTATCAAGTGGGAGAGCTTGTGCTGAAGAGGATCGTTCCTCCAGGTTCAGATCACAGGGGCAAGTGGACCCCAAACTATGAAGGACCATTCATAGTGAAGAAAGTCTTCTCGGGAGGGGCACTGATGCTCACCACTATGGATGGAGATGACTTCCAGTCCCCTATTAACTCGGACGCAGTTAAAAAATACTTCGCATAAAGAGACCCGCTGGACACAAAAACAGAATTAAAGTCCAGGCAAGAAAAGGGCATCCCGGCGAGCTAAAAACAGAATAAAAGCTCGGGAAAAAGTTAGGGAAAATAAATTTTAAAAAAAGTACACCCGCTGATTTGAAAAGCCGCATTGGACAGCTCAGGCAAAAAAGTACACCCGCTAATAATGTACCTGATAGTATTAGAAGGGTCAATGGGGTGTGTGTTGGGCCATCATGACGAGTCTGGTCGAAAAGAGTGTGCAATATACTAACTAAGCAAAAGGTTTACCGACTGTGAACAACATTATTCACTGCTCGAGAAAACTTGTTGTGCTTTAGCGTGGGCTGCTCGCCGACTAAGACAATATATGTTGACTCACACTACTTTGTTGATCTAAAAAATGGACCCCGTCAAGTATATATTTGAGAAGCCAACATTTACCGGAAGGTTGCAAGATGGAAAATGATCCTGACAGAGTATGACATTCAATACACATGTCAAAAAGCCATCAAGTGCAGTGTATTGTCTGATTATCTGGCTGAGCAACCCATTGATGATTACCAGCCTATGAGATTTGACTTCCCTGATGAAGACATCATGTTCTTGAAAGCAAAATATTGTGAAGAGCCAGTTCACACTGAAGGGCCTGACCCAGATGTTTGACGAGGCTGTCAATATGAATGGTCGTGGAGTTGGTGCACTTCTCATTACACCTAAAGGGGTTCATATGCCTTTCTCGACAAAACTCACCTTTGCCTGCACTAATAACGTAGCAGAATACGAAGCGTGCATCATGGGTCTTGAGGAAGCCATTGACCTCAGGATCAAAACATTGAATGTATTCGGAGATTCAGCTTTGGTAATCAACCAGACCAACGGAAAATGGTACGCTCATCAGGAGCTTCTGATTCCATACCGTGACTATACGAGGAGATTACTGACTTTCTTCACAATAGTTAAGCTTGAATACATCCCTCGAAATGAGAATCAATTTTCATACGCTTTAGCTACCATTTCCTCCATGATCAAAGGTCAAACTGCCAATTATGTGCCTCGGATTTTGGTATCCAGTCTGGACAGACCAGCATATGTATTTTCTGTGGACACTATTAGTGATGACAAGCCTTGGTTCCACGACATCAAATTCTTCTTGGAGAATCAAACATACCTAGCCGGGGCATCATCTAATGATAAGAAGACATTAAGGAGGTTGGCCGGTAGTTTCTTCCTCAATGTTGATGGTTCACTATACAAGCGAAACTTCGACATGGTCCTGCTCAGGTGTGTTGACAAGAAAGAAGTAGACCTGCTGATGCACGAGGTGCACGAAGGTTCTTTCGGTACCCATGCCGGAGGACATGCAATGGCAAAGAAGTTGTTAAGATCGTGTTACTACTGGATCATAATGGATGCAGACTATTGTGCATATGCCAGAAAATGCCACAAGTGCTAGATCTACGCAGATAAAATGCATGTGCCCCCAAATCCTTTGAACGTGATGTCTTCACCTTGGCCCTTTGCTATGTGGGGCATTAACATGATTGGAAATATTGAATCGACTGCTTCAAATGGTCACAGATTCATCCTGATAGCCATTGATTACTTCACCAAATGGGTTGAAGCAGCTTCATATGCAAACGTCACCAGACAAGTGGTAGCCAGATTTCTGAAAAGACACATCATATGTCGATATGGAGTTCCTGAGCGAATTATTACTGATAATGGTTCCAATTTGAACAACAAAATGATGACAGAATTGTGTCGGGACTTCAAAATTCAACATCACAACTCTTCTCCTTACAGGCCAAAGATGAACGGCGCTGTTGAGGCAGCTAACAAGAACATCAAGAAGATTGTGCAAAAGATGGTGGTTACCTATAAAGATTGGAATGAGATTCTACCATTTTCTTTGCATGGGTATCGAACCTCAATTAGGACGTCCACTAGGGCAACGCCTTATCAGCTTGTGTACGGTATGGAAGCTTTCCTACCTATTGAAGTTGAGCTACCCTCCTTACGAGTAATGATGGATGTGAAGCTGGATGAAGCAGAATGGGTCCGGTCTCGGTATAATCAACTGAATCTGATTGAAAAGAAAAGGCTAGATGCCATCTGTCATGGGCAGTTATATTAAAAGCGAATGAAGAAAGCCTTCGATCAGAAAGTCAGATCTCGGCAATACCAAGTGGGAGAGCTTGTTCTGAAGAGAATCCTTCCTCCTCATACAGACCACAGGGGTAAGTGGACACCAAATTATGAAGGTCCCTATGTCATAACCAAAGTCTTCTCAGGTTGAGCACCGATACTCACAACCATGGATGGTGAAGACTTCCCGTCTCCTGTGAATTCAGATACAGTTAAAAAATACTTCGCATAAAATGACCCGCTGGACATAAAAACAGAATGTCAGTCCAGGCAAGAATAAGGCATCCCGACGAGTCAAAAACAGAATAAAAGACTCGGGCAAAAATAAGGTAAAAATTAAAAGATGTACACCCGCTGAGTTGAAAAGCCGCATTGGACAGCTCAGGCAAAAATGGGTATCCCGGTGGATTGAAAACCCGAAAGGGCGATCCACGCAAAATCTGGGAAAAAGCGAACCACTGCATTCTGAATTCTTCTGTATCATTCACAACATGGCAAGCTTCGAAAGGACAAAGCGTAGGTCAGAATCAGCCTTCTTCAGAAAGCAAGATAAGAAGAGCGTCAAGGTGATACAGGTCATAGAAAAGGAAGCTCACTGAAGTGTCATCTTCAACATTTCCAACACTTTTATCTTCTCAATTTTACAGCAATCTCCTCATTCCAGGGGATTCGCTTCTTTGACTGTACTTTCCAATTCAGGGCACCCAAATTAATAAAATCAGAGTTTTCAGCCACACTTCGTTTTGTACATTTTTGTTTCGTTTGCAAAATGTCCAATGTTCATAATATAACACTTTCATAAAACAAATGAGCCATTTTTAATAAATGCTTGCAGGAAATATATTACTTTCAGGTAAATCTAACTCCTATGTCAGAATCCGGTTAAGGATACCTCAGGACACTTGTGTGTTTTCCATTGTCTTAATAGGTTGCAAGTATTCAATACGCAACAGGGGGCATATCAAGCATTGAATCCCCAACATACTACTTTCCATAAGTTATCTCCTCCCCGAGCAGGACCTCCCGAGCAATGCCTGAAAACTATTTCACAGCAAAGTGATCAAAGAACCTTCCATTCCCCACAAAGATACCAAATTTCTCTCATCCTCAGCGGAGTTGGTGGAATTGATTCCTCACAGAGTTGCCTCCCCAATAGGGCAGTACCTGAAGCACATCCCCAGCTGAGTTACTAGAACTTCCTCATCCCCATTAAGGAATTCTCCTTCTAGATAGATCTACCAATGATCTATTTCCCCAAGCAGAGTTACCCCTCCGGACAGATCCATCAATGATCTCTTCCCCCAGTCAGGTTATTCTTCCAAACAGATCAGCCAGAGACCTTTATTCCCGCAGGATCCGAGTCCTGGATCAGTTTCTCTCATTTGCATAATCATAACATTCACATCATATTCACCAAAATAAGCATAGCATTCCGTCTAATACGGGGCATTACGGCAAAAATCATACATTTGCATGATCACAAGCCAGGTTCGAGCCAGTCACCTGCCAATACCATCATCACTTCATCAACAATGTACGGAACTCATATCCCCTGCAGATAAAAGCCAAAGCATCCTCTTTGCACTCTCAAATACAGATATTTGTTCATAACTTGTACGTGTTCCTTTTGACACTCGTCCGTGTCATACTTCCCCAGCAAGTCAAACACTCGTCTGTGTCTTGCACATACTTCACCAATAGAACAATACTTATACATACTTATACAGAAGTCTTTTGATACTCATACATATCTTGTATATGTCACTCCTCAGCAGATTCGGCACTCGTCTGTGTTCCTTGCTTAACCGGTTGATACTCGTCCGTATCATCATCTTTGAACCCGTGTCAGCATTTGTTTCTACCGATACTCGTCCGTATCATGGTCCTAAGGATGTTCGTCCGCATCTTTAATCTATACACATCGTCAAATACTTATATCTTTTATTCTTGAAGGCGTAAGCACTCGTCCGTGTTTACCATCTCCCTAGTAAGTCACCAACAAAGCAACTTTCTCCTATCCGGCATTTGTCCTATGTCGTAATACTTTCGGCAGCCGTCCCCTGCCAGGTGATCATCCTTCACCTTTGGATGATCGTCCTTCATCCTTTTCCCCAGTGGAACCTTCATTGTTGGAACCTTTTATCCGACATTCGTCCTATGTCGTGATACTTTTAGCAGCCGTCCCCTGTTAGGTGATCGTCCTTCACCTTTTGATGACCGTCCCTCATCATTTATCTGATGGCCGTCCCCATCGTTGATCTTGTTATCCGACATTCGTCCTATGTCGTGATAATTCCCGAGAGTAGTCGTACCTTGCTAGGTGATCGTCCTTCATCATGCTTATCCGATGGTCGTCCCCATCGTTGACCTTTTCTATCCGACATTCGTCCTATGTCGTGATATTTTCAGCAGCCGTCCCTTACTAGGTGATCGTCCTTAACCTTTGTGACCGTCCCTCATCATTATTTCATTTATTCTTTAACCCAATGGCCGTCCCCATCGTTGCTTACTTTACTTTCCAAGCCTGATGGCTGTCCCCATCTATGCTTGTCTAAATCCCCAAATAATTTTATTATCTGATGGTCGTCCCCATCATGATCTCTTTATTTCCCCAGCTTTTCGGTCGTCCCCGTCATTGCTCTGCTTATCGTTTTACCCCCAACAGTCATCCTCTGCTCGATGGTCGTCCTCCATCGCTTTCATTCGATAATCATACTTGTAGATGTTTAAGAATTGGCAGAATTTTTGACCAAACAAGAAATGTTAAATTCAGTTCAGAATGTCCTATCAGATGTTGGGACATTAGCAAACAAAGTATGTGAACTTGGTTCAGGATGTCCTACCAGATGTTGGGACATTGTATAAATGACTAAGTTCAGTTTTGTCAGGATGTCCCAACAGATGTTGAGACATCTCAGACCTGCTACCAGAATTAATTATTGATTAACAGATCAGAGATATTTAAGGAGAATTATCTGGAATTAATTAATGATGGATATAAAACAGAACAAGGCGCATCTGTAGGGAGTTTTAAATTGAAGATTCAGATTAAAACAGAAGACCTAATGCACCTAGAATATAGGAAGTAACAAACCCTAAATTCAAGGTGACAGCTGCTGCACATTAGGGCTGGATCATTCTACAGAAAGCCCAAAATTCAGAACCTATTTAAACAACAGAATCTCATAGAATTGAAAACGAATTTCAGAAGACTAAATAGGGTGTCTAGTGTTTTAATAGCAGGTTGCTTTTATGTACCACTTTATGAGCTTTTAAGCAAAAGTGCATTTGTGACTTGATTGAAACTGTGAAGTAAAATCAAGCTGTTATTGTTTGAAGGATGTCTTCAATTTTTGTAAACTTGTAAACTTGATCACTGGGTGATTGAGGGGGAGTGAGTAGGGTACTCTTATCTAAGTGAGTCTTAGGTAGAAATTGCATTGGGTAAGTATTAAGTGATAGATTAAACAGGGTGGTTTAAGTCTAGAATTAATATTACTAATAGTGGATTTCCTCCTGGCTTGGTAGCCTCCAGATGTAGGTGTGGTTATACACTGAACTGGGTTAACAAACTTCTGTGTTGTTTATTTTTCCTGCTGTTTAAGTTTTTGGTTAAAATTGTCAAATGTCCTATTAAGTGTTGGAACATCTCTTAGGACATCTCATTACAGAATTTCAATTGGCATCAGAGCAGGCACCCTGCCTGTTTATACTGGGTGAGATCTAGGGAAAACAAATTCTGTAACATGGACAGAGATATAGGGTCAGTAAATAGACCACCTATACTGGATGGTTCTAATTATGACTACTGGAAGCCAAGAATGATTGCATTCTTAAAGTCACTTGACAACAGGGCATGGAGAGCAGTAATTGTTGGATGGAAACATCCTGTTAAAGACACCAAAGATGGATCAATAGTTCTGAAACCTGAAGAAGAATGGAGTAAAGAGGAAGAAGATTCAGGACTAGGCAACTCAAAAGCCCTAAATGCTTTATTCAATGGCATTGATAGAAATATTTTCAGACTGGTGCATCATTGTGAGCTGGCCAAAGATGTGTGGGATACCCTCAAGACAACTCATGAAGGAACATCAAAAGTAAAAATGTCAAGACTTCAACTTCTCACCACCAAGTTTGAAAACTTGAGAATGAAGGAAGATGAATCAATTCATGAGTTCTACATGAACATCTTGGATATAGCCAATACTTCTGGAGCCTTGGGAGAAAAGATGACTGATGAAAAGCTTGTAAGGAAGATTCTCAGATCTTTGCCAAAAAGATTTGACATGAAAGTCACAGCAATAGAAGAAGCTCAAGACATATGCTCCATGAAAGCTGAAGAACTCATTGGTTCCCTTCAAACTTTTGAAATGGGAATGAATGACACACATGCTAAAAAGAACAAAAGCATTGCCTTGGTTTCAAATGCAGATGAAGAAGAAGATGATGAACTAGCAAATGATAAAAGCTTCTCAGAAAATCTTGCATTGATTACAAAACAGTTCAAACAGATTCTCAGAGGTATGGAAGGTAAATCAAATTCCAGTGGAAGATTCACAAACTCTTCTGAAAACAAGAGAACCTATGATGCTAACAGAAGATCAAATCTTGCTGAAAAGACCAGTCAAGAAAAAGGAATCAAGTGCCATGAATGTGAAGGATATGGACACATCAAGAAGGAATGTCCCAACTTCTTAAAAAGACAAAAGAAGGGACTATCTGTAACCTGGTCTGATGAAGACTCAGGAGGAGATTCAGAAGAAGAATCAGCTAAGCATATTACTGCTTTAGCTGGACTGTGTGAATATGATAGTGATTCCAGTTGTGGAGAGCTTACTTATGAACAACTTGAGCAAGCATTCAAAGATCTATACAAAAGAAGCTCTGAAATATGCAGTGAGGTTATAAAGCTAAAGAAGCAGAATGAAGTACTAGAAGAGGAAAAAGCAAGTGATCAAGTAATCATTGATACCTTGAAAAGTGAAGTAACTCTTCTCAATTCTAAGATGGAACATATGTCCAAATCTGTTAGAATGATGAACAGCAGCTCAAATACACTGGATGTTATTCTTTGCAATAATAAACATTCAGGGGACAAAAGTGGACTGGGATACAACAGAGAAGAAGCCAGCTCTAGCAAAGCCACTTCAAAAATTACACAGTCAAACAAGATGTCCCAACAAATGCTTCAACATCAGAACACAAAGACTAACATAATGTTCCAACAGATGTCTCAACATTCTGGAAAGAACAAAATGAAGAAGAAGTATCAAAGATGGAGATGCCATCACTGTGGAAGATTTGGGCATATCAAACCTCACTGTTATAAGTTACATGGATATCCAAATCAGATGTGTCAGCAACCTTCCAAGCAGAAAGTAGAAGGTACCAAGAAAATGCAGCTTAGAAATCAGCAACCTCCTAAGCAAAAGACAGAAGTAATCAAGAAAGTTTGGAGACCAAAAGCTGACATTCAAACTGATCAAAGGCACACACCCAAGAACAAGATCAACAATCAAGCTTGGAGATCAGCTGAACAACACTCAGAGCAGAGGCATCAAAAGAAATATCAACTCATCTGGTCAAAGAAGAGTACTGCATACATAGCACATACATCATTGAAAGTATCAGCTAAGGAAGACTGGTACTTTGACAGTGGATGCTCAAGACACATGACTGGATTGAAGAATTTGCTAGTAAACTTAAAGCCACATTAATCCAGGTATGTTACCTTTGGAGATGGAGCTAAAGGAGAGATCAAGGGAGTTGGAACCTTGGATTGTCAAGATGTTCCAAGATTAGATGATGTGCTGCTAGTTAAAGGTTTAACTGCTAACCTGATAAGCATAAGTCAACTATGTGATCAAGGATACAGTGTAAACTTTACCAAATCTGAATGCATAGTGACTAACAAAGAACAAGAGGTTGTCATGAAAGGAGCCAGATCTAAAGACAACTGTTACATGTGGGAATCCCAAAATCTCAGTCTCACTTCAACCTGCACTCTAGCTAAAGAAGAAGAAGTGAAACTGTGGCATCAAAGACTAGGTCATCTTCATTTCAGAGGCATAAAGAAGATCATATCTATGGATGCTGTAAGAGGTATTCCCAAACTGAAGATTGATGATGGCAAAATATGTGGTGAATGTCAAATAGGAAAACAAACCAAGATGTCCCATCCAAAGCTCCAACATCTGACAACTTCCAAAGTTTTGGAACTTTTACATATGGATCTTATGGGATCTATGCAGGTTGAAAGTCTTGGTGGTAAAAGGTATGCCTATGTTGTGGTTGATGATTTTTCAAGATATACATGGATAAACTTCATCAAAGAAAAGTCAGATGTATTTGATGTATTCAAAGAATTATGTCAAAGATTGCAAAGGGAAAAATCCAGCTGTGTGATCAGAATAAGAAGTGATCATGGAAAAGAATTTGAGAATCAAAAGTTCTTAGATTTCTGTTCTTCAGAAGGAATCAATCATGAGTATTCTTCTCCTATCACTCCTCAACAGAATGGGATTGTTGAAAGGAAGAATAGAACTATTCAAGAATCAGCAAGAGCTATGATCCATGCTAAGAAGTTACCTCTGTATTTCTGGGCTGAAGCTATGAACACTGCCTGCTACATCCATAACAGAGTTACCTTGAGAAAAGGAACCCTGTCCACAATATATGAAGTCTGGAAGGGCAGAAAACCCACTGTGAAGTACTTTCATGTGTTTGGAAGTAAATGCTATATTCTGGCAGATAGGGAGCAAAGGAGAAAAATGGATCCTAAAAGTGATGAAGGAATTTTCCTTGGATACTCTATAAACAGCAGAGCATATAGAGTATTTAACTACAGAACAAATGTTATCATGGAATCCATAAATGTGATAATTGATGATGCTCCTACAGATGTCCCAGAAGATGTTGGAACATCTGCTGATATCAAGATTGAAGCTGAAGAAAAGAATGATCAAAATGATACAAGGTCAGAAGATTCAAGCAAACCTCCCTCCATCAGAATACAGAAGGATCATCCCAAAGATTTAATAATTGGTGATCCCAACAGAGGTGTGAGCACTAGATCAAGAGAAGTGATTTCAGGTTCTTGTTTTGTGTCCAAAATAGAACCTAAAAACATCAAGGAGGCTCTCACTGATGAATACTGGATTTGTGCTATGCAAGAGGAATTAGGTCAATTCACAAGGAATGAAGTGTGGAATCTTGTTCCTAGACCTAATGACATAAATGTGATTGGTACAAAATGGGTGTACAAGAACAAGTCAAATGAACAAGGAATTGTTACAAAGAACAAAGCTAGACTTGTGGCTCAAGGATACACTCAAATTGAAGGGGTAGACTTTGATGAAACCTTTGCACCAGTAGCAAGGCTTGAATCAATAAGACTACTGTTGGGAATTGCTTGTATCTTAAAGTTCAAGCTATTTCAAATGGATGTGAAAAGTGCCTTTCTTAATGGTTATCTTAATGAAGAGGTATATGTAGAACAGCCTAAAGGATTTGTTGATCCAAGCTGTCCAAATCATGTATACAAACTCAAGAAAGCACTTTATGGTCTGAAGCAAGCTCCAAGGGCATGGTATGAGAGACTTACCACATTTCTTATCAAGCAAGGATACAGAAAAGGTGGGATTGATAAAACCCTGTTTGTTAAAGATGAAGAAGGAAATGTCATGATTGCACAAATATATGTTGATGACATTGTGTTTGGTGGGATGTCTGATAAGATGGTCAAACATTTTGTCAAGCAGATGGAAGCTGAATTTGAAATGAGTCTAGTAGGTGAATTAACCTATTTTCTTGGTCTGCAAGTTAAGCAAATGGAAGACTCAATGTTCATCTCACAAAGCAAGTACTCCAAGAACATAGTGAAGAAATTTGGAATGGAAAATGCTTCTCATAAAAGAACTCCTGCTCCTACACATTTAAAGCTGACTAAAGATGAAAAGGGTGAGAAGGTAGATCAAAGTTTATATAGAAGCATGATTGGAAGCTTGTTATACTTGACTGCTAGCAGACCAGACATTGCATTTGCAGTAGGAGTTTGTGCAAGATATCAAGCTGATCCAAAAGTCAGTCATCTCAATCAAGTCAAGAGAATCCTTAAATATGTTAATGGTACATGTGACTATGGCATAATGTACTTTCATGGATGCAAACCAATTCTCACTGGCTTCTGTGATGCTGATTGGGCAGGAAGTGCTGATGACAGAAAAAGCACTTCAGGAGGATGCTTCTTTCTAGGAAACAATCTGATTTCTTGGTACAATAAGAAACAGAATTGTGTGTCATTATCTACAGCTGAAGCTGAGTATATAGCAGCAGGTAGCAGTTGTTCTCAGTTGGTTTGGATGAAGCATATGCTCACTGAGTACAATGTCCCACAGGATGTCATGACATTGTACTGTGACAACTTGAGTGCAATCAACATATCTAAGAATCCTATCCAACACAGCAGGACAAAGCATATTGATATCAGACATCATTTCATCAGAGATCTTGTAGAAGAAAAGGTGATTTCATTGGAGCATGTATCTACAGATCTGCAGTTAGCTGATATTTTTACCAAGGCATTGGATGCTACTCAATTTGAGAACTTAAGGGGCAAACTTGGAATATGTTTATGTGATATCTAGCAGTTAATGAGATGTGCCAACATGTCATATGACATTGCATGGCTTAATTTCCAGATGGCAAAACTGGTCTGGACAAGATCTTTGAGAATTCCAATCCTAATCATTTGGACTGTAACGGCTACTCATTTAGGAACTCCTTATAAGCAGCTATCAAGAGTCTCATCACATCATCACAAGCGAATCACATTAACTAGCAATCCTTCAGAAATCATAAACCCTAAAGCTGCACATTCATCTTTTTCAACAATGTCTCAAAACCCTAAAACATCTGAAGAAGTTCTCAATCAGAAAGACGTGGTTCATGCTACTCCTATTTCTATGGTGCCAATGCAATCAACACCATTAGACGAGCTCAGGGGAAGCGCTTCTCACTCTAAAAAGGCAAGAACACCAAAGAGAGCTAAAGATCAAGTTTGTAGCAAAGCCAAAGGAGGCATTCCTTCTCCTGCTAACATGCCACCAAAATCTTCAAACTATGTGGATGATTCAATCAAGGAGATTGTCACCCAAATTCTGTTTGAACAAAGAAAGGTGAGTGGGATCTCTGTTCCATTACAAACCATGCCTGCTCCTCAAGAAGAACCATCTCAAACTGCAGAGGGCACTTCTGCAGAACAAGATGTCCCAATAAATGTTGGAACATCTGCAGATGAGAAAGAAAATTCATCTGATGCTGAACAGACTGAGGTCCAAGAAAAGGCCTCAAGTGAAAGTGATAAAGAAAACTCTGAGGATCAGAATAAGGCCTTAAATGAAGATAATGACAAAGTCTCTGAGGATCAGACCAAAGCCTCAGATGAAGATCTAATTCCTGCTGGTCAACAAACTGAAGAAGAGACTGCTCAATCTCCTCCAGGGGTCAATCTGGAGCAGGACTCTGATGCAGAAATCATAGCATCTGTCAAACCCAGCATAGCCAAAAGACTCAGGTCCAGGCAGGGTAAGATGCAAGCTGAAGCAGCAATTCTTGAAAAGAAGAAAGCCTCTCCAAAGAAAGGGAAAGCTAAAGCCTCTTTTGGGCCATCAAAACAATGGAGTAAAGTTCAAACTCAGAAAAGAAAGGCTGTCACACCATCAGATTCAGATGTTGAATCAGATGTCCCAACATCTCCTCCTAAGAAGAGACCAGCAATATCCAGAGCTTCATCTGCTGTACCAGAAGCTCCCTTGGATAACATATCATTTCACCATGTCTCTAGTGTGAACAGGTGGAAATATGTGTACCAAAGAAGGGTTGCCCTGGAAAGAGAACTGAGCAGCAATGCACTTGAGTGCACAGAACTGATAGACCTCATATCTGCTGCAGGACTGTTCAAGACAGTCTCAGACCTCTCTCCCTGCTATGAACTTCTTGTCAAAGAGTTCATTGTGAATCTTCAGGAAGATTATTCACATGGTAAGTCCTCTGAGTTTAGAAAAGTTTTTGTTAGAGGTAAATGTGTACAGTTTTCTCCTCAAATCATCAATGAGTATCTAGGAAGAGAAACAGATGGACCCAATGAGCTAGGGAAAACAGATAATCAAATCTGTAAGGTGATCACTACAAACCAGGTCAAAGCTTGGCCTGTGAAGGGAAAGCTCTCTGTGAGCATGCTTACTAGAAAATATGCCATGCTTAACAGGATTGGAACTGCAAACTGGGTGCCTACCAATCATACTTCATCAATCTCAACTGGTCTGGCCAGATTCATCTTTGCTGTGGGGACTCAAACCAAGATGGATTATGGAGCATATATTTTTGATCAGACTATGAAGCATGCCATCTCTACTGCAACAAAGCTGCCAATAGCTTTTCCATCATTGCTGTGTGGTATTGTTCTAAGTCAATACCCTGGAATTTTAACTGAGAAGGACATTGTCTGCAAGAGAGAGAGCCCCCTGGCTTTTCACTACAAGTTATTCCTCAGTCATCATGCTGCAGATGTTGAAGCTCCTTCTGGGACATCTGCTGGTCCATCCATTGTTAAGAATCCAATCTCCAGGAAGACCTTAATTGCTGAGCTAAAAAGCACCTGCAAAGAGCTTGAAGCTAGAAAGCAGAAGCTTGAAGAAATAATTAAGAGGTTGGAAAGTGAAGAAGATCAGACAGCTGCATCTAATGAAGACAGTGAAGCTGAAAGTGAAGCTGATAAAGATGAAGACACTGAAGTGGAGGAAGCTACTGAGAGTGATGATTCTGAGTGATCCAATGTATGTGAGGCATTTGTAATGACAGCAATGATTTGTAATTCTGGATAATAGTTCTTTGGCCCCTAATTTTGTGCCTACCAAGGGGGAGAACAACATCAAATGTAATTGCTGTTTAAATGATGAATGAAATCTGTTTGTATCTGACTGAACTGAATAAGTTTTTCTGTTGGAACAAGACTGGATAAAGACAGGACACATATATGTTTGAGGGGGAGTAATCTCAAATAAAATTCAACAGAAAAGTAATGATATACTCTGATAAAAAGAACTTCTGCTGCACTCTGAAAACCAGAAAAGATGTTAGCCAAAAATTAGCCAAAGGGGGAGTTTGTAGATGTTTAAGAATTGGCAGAATTTTTGACCAAACAAGAAATGTTAAATTCAGTTCAGAATGTCCTATCAGATGTTGGGACATTAGCAAACAAAGTATGTGAACTTGGTTCAGGATGTCCTACCAGATGTTGGGACATTGTATAAATGACTAAGTTCAGTTTTGTCAGGATGTCCCAACAGATGTTGAGACATCTCAGACCTGCTACCAGAATTAATTATTGATTAACAGATCAGAGATATTTAAGGAGAATTATCTGGAATTAATTAATGATGGATATAAAACAGAACAAGGCGCATCTGTAGGGAGTTTTAAATTGAAGATTCAGATTAAAACAGAAGACCTAATGCACCTAGAATATAGGAAGTAACAAACCCTAAATTCAAGGTGACAGCTGCTGCACATTAGGGCTGGATCATTCTACAGAAAGCCCAAAATTCAGAACCTATTTAAACAACAGAATCTCATAGAATTGAAAACGAATTTCAGAAGACTAAATAGGGTGTCTAGTGTTTTAATAGCAGGTTGCTTTTATGTACCACTTTATGAGCTTTTAAGCAAAAGTGCATTTGTGACTTGATTGAAACTGTGAAGTAAAATCAAGATGTTATTGTTTGAAGGATGTCTTCAATTTTTGTAAACTTGTAAACTTGATCACTGGGTGATTGAGGGGGAGTGAGTAGGGTACTCTTATCTAAGTGAGTCTTAGGTAGAAATTGCATTGGGTAAGTATTAAGTGATAGATTAAACAGGGTGGTTTAAGTCTAGAATTAATATTACTAATAGTGGATTTCCTCCTGGCTTGGTAGCCTCCAGATGTAGGTGTGGTTATACACTGAACTGGGTTAACAAACTTCTGTGTTGTTTATTTTTCCTGCTGTTTAAGTTTTTGGTTAAAATTGTCAAATGTCCTATTAAGTGTTGGAACATCTCTTAGGACATCTCATTACAGAATTTCAATACTGTACTACCTGTTACAATTTATATCCCTTTTCTTTTTCTCCCCAGCGAGTGCAAATTTCGGACTGTCTTTGGTATTCAACCACAAGTTATCTTGTTTGTCTGTTAAGCCAGGCGCTTACATCCTGCACAACTAACTCATGTTTGAATAGGGGAAGCTGTAAACACCCCAAATTTGCCCTCACATTTTATCACACCATGGCTTGTGATCTTTCATTTTTGTTTTAACATAAGCATTACATCTCATATTACATGTTTGCTTCACTGCATAGTTCAATTTCATCTACATCTAGGGTTTGTGATCTAAGCAATCCAAGAATCAATCTGAGCCATCCCAAAGGTCTTAAAGCTTTCCAAGAGGGTCCATGTGTGTTCTATGATCATATTATGCTCCCCAAGGTTTATGAAAGTCAAGGGATCACAATAATTGGCAAAGGCATGGAAGCATAGCTAGGGTTTTCCTACACAGATGACCAAAATTAGGGTTTTGGTTTCAGAGGCCTTAACTCCAATTTTTTGGTCATTCTTGTTTCTAATGTTCTTAATATGTTATAAGGATCATGTATACCAAATTTGATGAAGAAATTCACTGTGGAAGTCATCTGATCATTGGGTAACCTCTTGAGCAAGTTAAGGCAAAATCAGGGCATCTAAGGCCCCCAACAAGGGTACCAAAGGATCATTTTCATCAAATTGAAGTTCTATGATCTTTATTTGATCTTATAAGTGGTTGGAAGTTCACAAGATTGAAGAATTTTGATCCAATTGCAAACTTGCCATTTTTGGAAATGACTTGTAATGGAAACTTTCCATTTTGGGAAAGATTTTCAACCTCCTCTTTCATGACCAAAAATGCTTCAAATGAAAATTCTTGGACATGAAAGTTGTAGATTAGATCTTTCCCTTTTCAAAAAGTACAAGAACATGTCTTGATTCATCCTAGAACTCAAGATATGGCCTTTCAAAGTTGGCAAAAATCACATAATTTTCAAGTTCATGTCAAAGAGGAATTTTTGCATATTGGCATTTCAAGCTTCTAAGTGACCTCTAATGTGCTCAATTATGTCATAACATGTCAAAGCAACCTTCAAATATCAGAATTATGCCTTGAACCTAGGGTTTTGGTGACTTAATTCACACGAAACATCAAAGTTGGAAAATTGCATATACCTTGCTATCTCTTCATCTAAGCATCACAACTGCATTCTAATGATCTAAGGACTCCCCATGAACAATGCTGAGGCAATCTATGCTCAGAAATCCTTGTTGCACAAACCCATATCTCAAGTACACATAATCTTGACTTTTTGCATTTCCTCCCATACCAATCAAACTGAGCCACCACCCACTCTCTGACCAATCACCTCTTATGCAAACCTTAAGGACCTCATTCCATAACACATTCAAGCCTGAAACATTGGAGAACTCAGAATTCAAAAAATTGTCAAAAATCTTCCCTTTTTCGAAACTCAAAACAAATCCATCAAACTTCAAAATAAACTTCACCAATAATCTTCAAATCACTCATAGAACACAAAACACCCCTCACCGTGGCCTGAAACCCCCCAAATCAGAAATACGATTTCTACAAAACCAGAACCAAATTCTTCAAAATAGCCATCACAAGCTTGTTCTAAGCTTCACATTAGCTTCAGGGAGTCCATTGGGGTTGATTTGCATCAAAGGAAAGGTCAGAAAGCTCCAAACTGAAAAGCTTCAACTCAGGTATACCTCAAGAACAAATTTTCTAGAAACACTCTTTTATGTTTTAAAATGATTCTATATGTTTTCTAGATCACACTGATATGTTTAGTTTTAAAAATGATTGAGAAATGAGCATGTATGGTTGTTTTAAAAGTTTGCCCGAAAATCTTGTTTGATTCGATTCTTGCTTTTGATGAAATATAAATGTTATATGATGATGGATTCTTGTTTAGGGTGGGTAGAAGATCATTTCTAGATATTTAGAGGTTCTAATTTGACCTAGGGAAGAAGTTGAGATTTTGAGCGGTTGGAGAAGATGACCGGAGCTAGCTCCGGTCACCTGAAAATGCTTAGGGTTTAATTATCCTGTTTGAATGTAGGCCCTTAAATCTTAGGGTTAGCGCACAAATGAGTGACCCAGATTGTGTCATTAACTTTAAATAAGTTTAATTAGGATTAATTAAATTAATTTCCTCAGATTGAATCCTGGCCATCAATTAACGCGCGCAGTCAACCCCTTTCCCTTAGGTTTGAATCTGGACCACTGGATCTGATTACTTCCCATTTTCAATTTTGTATCATGTTGTATGCTTCTTTTTTGTCCATTTGCATCTCATATGTTCATAAAACCCTAATTTCTCATGTTCATTTGCATTCACCTTGCATATTCATCATCATGTGAACTTTCCATGACATTTCAAGCATTAATATGTCATCTTAGACATGTTAGAACATGTTAGAACATTTCTTGACCATTTCTTCATCCATTTGTCATGTGTTGCATTCATTTCATTTCATAAACATCCATGTGTTTTCAAGCTTCTAAGCATGCTTTCATGACATCCCATCCTTGTATGATCATACATATGCTTCTTTTATGACTTTGCATCATCTCATATGTCATTTTCATTGCATAACCACTTCTGACTTTGGTCTTTGCATCCCATTTCAATTCATTCCTTTATGCTTTATGTCTTAAGCATTCATACTAACTTTTCAGGAACCTTTGGTAAGTTATTTTGGGAGGTGGATTTGCCTTCACCTCTCACTTCTCCTTATCTCATCCATATACATTTTACATGTCTTTGGAGTGAAATCAAATTCACTTATGTCCCACCTTTCTCACTTTCTTTCCTTCAAGTTACTTATCTTCTTCATGAAGTAAGTATCTTGTTCTTCTTTCTTCTTTCTCTTCTCATCTGCTACTTCCATTGGTGGCCTTGAAGATCCTTTTATCTTAAGCCTAACAAACCATAGGACATCCAAGCATGATAATATTTAGGGTTGTGTTTAGTCCCCCTTAGTCTTTTACCTTTGAGTCTCCTTGAGTCTCTCTTCTCATCTCAATAATCAGAGACTAAACTCTTAAAGTTTTAGGACTTTGGAATTAGGGTTATGCATGCATCCTTCTTTTAGGATGGAGAATATAACTTTAAACCTAAGTGTTAAACCTTTAATTTGTTTAAACCTCTTAATCAAATCACACTAATAATCACCAAGACTTTATCTTGTAACTTGGGCCTTACATTAGGGTTCTATCTCTTCCTTATGGTTAAGAGGGACTAACCCTAGTGTTTAATGGACAAGTACCCCTCAAGTTATCTTACAAACTTAAAATATACTTCTTAATCTCATCCCTTAATCAAAATCCATTTAATAAAGTCTTGTTATATAATGAATTTAATCCCTAACCATGGATTAAGTTGATGTATCTTCCTCAGCTTAAATGTTCTCATCTATTATCCTTCTATTAGGATGGTGTAATGAGTTCACTAATCTGTGATTAGAGATTAAACTCATTACATAACACTAAACAAGAACCCAAAAACATCTAATTAATCACAAGTAGGTTAATGATCTTAATCCTACATAATCATGGTAATTAAGTTGAGATGCTTATCTCATACTTAAGTAAGCTCATTATCCCTAATCAGGGAGGATATAATGAGTTTACAAACCCTGGATTTAGGCTTAAGCTCATTAACTTATGCAAAACACCAAAAATAATAACAAAACTGAAAACACAAAAACAAACAATAATCGTCTCCTTCGGGATTCTTTTCTCATCATACTCATTCACAAACGAGAACTTCTTCTTCCGTCTAATGCAAGATAGTTAGCACTCGAGCCAGACGAGTCATACACTTGAGCATAGACAAGTAAGCAGTTCACAGTCAATTTATTTTCAGTCTCTTTGAGTCGAACTACGGTGTTCTGACTTCCTCATTGCACGAGAGGATACGTAGGCATAACTTAACTGTTATCGAACAAAAGTCTCCTTGTTTTCCCCCTCTTTCAGCATTCTTTCCAAAGCCTCAGTTTCCGAGCAATTCACCTTTTTGCACTGACACATATACATCCATTCTTTAGTTTTTGCACACAGATAGCACATACACTACCCCTTTAAACACAATCTCTTAAGCGTGGATCCCGTCGAGTACGACGGACAATCTAGGTGCTAATACCTTCCCAAATTGTAACCAACCCCCTTTCTTAGTTTCTCTGGTTCACAACCGTCTTATCCATCTCTTTCAAGTTTCATGCAACATTACCTTTCCTTCGGGATAAAAATGCCTAGTTGGCGACTCTATTCACTTCATTTTCATTTCTCTTTTCACCGACCGTTCGCGTTTGCACCCTGGGACCTTGGTAGCTTTTCGGGGGAGCGACAATGAGTTATAGTGGATGGCATTAGGATTAAGGGACCAAAAGTTTGATTTTGAAGTTTTATGACACCACATGACACCAAAAAGATCACAAAGTCTTACAACTTGAGATAAAGGAATGACAATGGGTAAAAGACACTTATGAGATATCTTAAAATGATGTAACATGGCTATCCTCCCCCCCCCCAAAGTTGTTTTGAAGTGAGATGAAGAAGAAAAATGAAAATTAGGGCATACATGAACATATATGACACATTAAGATCAAATAACCTAGAAATTCAAACCACAAGGACCTAAAATGGATACACATCATCTAAGGACTTATAATAGGACTTGAGATACTCAAAATGGAGACCTCAAATGAATGGAATAAATGCCTTACCAAAATGAAATGAGAAGAAGTGGAGAAAAGGGACCAAAATATGACTTATAAGCCAAGGCACTCAAAAAAATTAATGACATGATAAAAATATGGAAATTGACACTCAAATCCAAAAACCAGGGACAAACATACCTCTAAAAAATATCACAAAAATTCCTATTTTAACTCACTCAAATGAAGGTGTAATGTGAATTAGGGTTTTGGATGATCAAGCTCAAAGGAAAGGTTCAACAAGACACCAAACATGACTTAAGAATTGAGGCAAACATATTTTTAGGATCCTCAAAGTATCCTCTAGATAGGGCAAAAAGAATGGGATCAATATCTTTTTTTGTTTGAAAGAAATAAATTGGTGAAGACAAAATGTGCAAAAATGAGAATAAACCAAATGAAATAAAATGGAAATTTAATTCTGGTTAAAAAATAAATGGAAAATAAAAATAAAAAATGTGGAAAATTTGTAAATATGTGGAGGATGATGTGTGAATTTATTGAGAATTTTTAGATGAAGTTTGGTAATTTTATGGAATTAAAATTGGAATGGCAAAAGAAATAAAAATGAAAAGAAATAAAATGGCGCAGGGGTGTGAAGAGAAATAAAAATGAGTTCAAAGTCCTTGGGCCTGGTGAAGTGGGGGTGTGGATATAGATGAAAAGCCCAACCCAAGGGCGCTGAACACCTTCTTGTGGTGTACTTCAGTCAAACTGTTGACTTATCCTAAACCACGGGATTGATCTGAAACTTATGATGGAGTCCAAGTATGTTGTTCCAATGGATGAGATCAAAAGACACACAATAACCAAATGGATGACGCGTATGTGAATAATCAGGTCCAAAATATATGCACGTGAAAGCCATGCGAATCATTAATTTGCTGGCACACTAAGGAGCGTTAGATCAAGAAGATCCTAAGGTAATGACTTAAAGTTGAGAACAAAATTAGGGCATTGTTTAGGTGACCGGAGTTGATTTCCGGTTAGGGCAACACTCAAACTCCACTAAAATGAAGGCTATGTTATCAAAATGAATTGGAATTCATGTACAATAAGAATCTAGTCTTAAAAATCACTAATCCTACACACATAATGCAAATCGATGGAAGGAAGATCAGACCTAAAAACTGCAACTAAGCACCTAGGGTGCATATCAACTAGCCAATGTTCCACAAACCTCTATTAGACCACAAGCAACATGAATCAAACAAGAAAAACATGTAAACAAGCCAAAAGGAACGGAGTGGAACCTGAATTGCAGTACTCTGAGTTGTTGAAGAAAACCAGAGATCTTGCCTTCAAAACTCTTGATGCTTGATTCTGAACTTCCTTAGAGTGAAATAAACACTCGAATGAGGATGAATCTTGGTGCAATTTGGAAAATTCAGAGATAATGCATAATCCAATTCTTGAAGAATCAAGCTGAAGGAGCCATGGAAATGATGCACAATGTGGTGTGGATGATGAGTTGATGATGATTGATCTTTGTTGATGAGGAATCAGGAAAACTTGAAACAAGATGCAACAAGATTTCCTTCCAAAACCAGAGTAAAACTCAGAGAGAAAGTGATGGATTCTTTTGGTGTGATTCAAGCAAAATGATGATGATGATGATGATGAACATTGGAGGAATGAAGTAAGATTGATGAAGATGAAATTGACTCGATCCAAAATGCAGTGAGAATTCAGAGGGAATGCAGAGCAAAATTCAGAGAGAGAGAGAGAGAGAGAGTGATGAATTTTTGAGTGATTTTTGATCAAATGGAAGTGGTTGTTTGATTCAGTTGGATCTGCAACTTATATATACATAGTTAATATTTAAACTCTCTATAGTTAACATTTGTAAGTGTGGTTAAATGAGTCAATTTTGTTGGAGTTGAGTCAGGTTAGTTATTGGTGAGTTGGAGTGAGTTGAAAATGTTTGGAGCAAGGGAAATATGAAGATGAGTGAACTTGCTCGAGCTGGATCCAATGTGGAGAAGAACATGATGCTTATGGTGAGCTTTAGTGAAGTGTAGTGAACCTGAATTGATCAAGGTAGTGCAACATAAGTGAGGTTTCTTCTTTGCTTGATTTTCATGGAGTGATGCATGGCAATTATGGTGTGTATGCAAGCAGAGGACCATTTGCATTCTAAATGGAGAAACACTATGATCAACAAAAGTTGAATATTGTTTACAAGCTGACTGCCTTGAATTCATCCTATGATCCAATAGCTTAGCATGCAAGAAAACAAGTTTCATGTTATGATCTTCCAATGGAGATTGCTTCAAGCTCAAGCTACCTATTCATGAACTTCTTATGCTCAAAATGGAGGGAATGCTTCATATAACATGTTTAATGTTCAATCCAAGATGAGACATGGCCTCTAAGTTGCTCAAAATGACCATTGAATTACATATCATATTGCTGCATAATGGCTTGATTATATGAGGCATGCCTTGAGCCAAATGGCCCATGGATGATCAGTTGTGAGAACCCTACTTTGTCCTTCTATAATTCCCAAACCATTGATCAAATGAAAATTCTCCTACTTTGATATTGGAATAAATTTCATTTGAGGCCATCTTGATGGATAAAAATGCCCATACTTCTTGCACACCACATGTTTGATGCATTGCCTGGCCTGGCGCGCGCAGGCTGCAAGACCTGCCTTGCCTTTGCCCTAGTTTGCCTCAACTTTGAATGATCATAACTTCTTCAATTTTAAGGCTATGGCCATGTTCCACCTATGGATTTGAAGCTTAAGATGCCTCTTTCAAACAACCCAAGTGGAATTTTCATTTGAATTTTATTTTGGGAGAAGGCCTCTCTTGAAGTTGGCTGCAAAATGGCCAAAACTTGCCATTTTTGGAAACCCTAATTTTCCCAAAATGGTATGTTTTGATTTTCTTGATTTCTCATGATCCCTCCATCATTTCTTGATCAAATTTGGTCCATAGATTCCTTGTAACCTTAATTTCATGAATTTGACCTCAAAAAGTCAGGAGTTAACTTTTTACTCAGCCTGGTTGACTTTTCCCCAATTCCTTGATTTTCAAGTAACTGATCAATTGAAGACCTTCCAAAATGATTCCATGGATGAAATTTATACCCTAGGTACTTATTATCATGTAGAAAACCATGAGATCAAGTTTGAACCAAAATCTCCTTGGAAGTTCATTTAATCACAAGCCTTATGCCTCAGCTATGCTGGTTATGATGCATTGCTTTAGGTTATGATCTTGATTTGGATATGCAAGGTGATATGTTAAATGCCATAAAAATGAGAGGGAAAATTTTGAGGTATTACAACTGCCCCTATTCAATCATCTGCAGACCTGGATGAATAATAGCAACGACTTTTAGACTTTCAAGGTATGTAGTGATTGAATTCTAGAATAATCATGAACATTTGTACTCCATGAAAAATGAGAATGCCATTTTTTCTCTTTTTTTTTGTTATATATATTTTTTTTTCTTTTTTTTGTTCTTGCTGACCTTTGACAGGACAAAGAAGGGAAATGAGCACATCGTACTTAGATGATAACTCGAAGAATACGAGGCCAGCATGTCGTACCTCGGAAAATACGATCCTCGCGAATGCGGTCGCGGCTGGGCTGACTTGAGAGTCGCCACCTAATTTTGATTTATTCCCAAAGAGGGAAAGGGAAAATATAGATAAAAATCGGGAAGAAAGGATAAAGACAAGGTCGTCGGAATCATTGCTTGGGTTCGGAAGTCGGTTATGTAGGGGGAAGGTATTAGCACCCCCTACATCCATCGTACTCGATGGGAACCTTCTAGGTTGTCACGCGCGAAAGAATGTCTATGCCTAATGAATTACTTGCTAAAATGGGAAAAAGGTTTAAATTTTATTATCTTTCTTTAACGAAAGGATTTAGGAGTCGAATTGCACTAAAGACTATGGGTAGTTTATTTCGCACCAACAAGCCAAGCGTCTTGCGACGGAGTAATCAGAGCGAATAACGAGAGCTCATAATCCTCCTTTCTACCACTTAAGGCTCGTGACGTACAATTTTTCTCATATTATTAAAATATTTTATTACCTAAGACCACTTGACGTTGGATCAAGGGTTTGAATTTAAAAGAACCATCTTAGTCAAAGGGTAGGTCGATTGCGAGGCATAAAGCGATCACGAAGGGTGAGTGTAAAATGGAGGTTAAGGGTTAATTGTTTAAGCGGGATCTAGTCCTAGTCCTAAGCTAACACAGAGCCGTTGGAGTTCGAGATTAAACCGAATGCGTCAAAATGTAGCTCTTTAACTATCTTAGAATCGATTCAAAGTTAGAATCACTCTATGAGAAGTCGAGCGTCACTTTATAATCAAACGATTATTTAAATAGAAGAAATGTGATAAAAATAATAATTGGTCTCATATTGATCTAAATGACGCCGATTTGTCGAAATCGAACATTTAGATCGTTTGTTATATCATCGACCGTAAAAATAAAATAAAGTATACAAATAATAGTAAATGAAAGAATTGGCCTCATATTTAATTTAAATAACGTCGATTTATTCGAAATCGGATATTTAAATATTTATTCATCGGCCAAAATAATAATAAATCGGGACAATGTGAAATAATAAGAAAAATAAAGGTGGGGCCTCAAATTAGGGGATAACGTCGACTTATTAGAAATCGAATATCACCATTTATCATAGGCCGATTAAATAATAATGTCGATAAATAATGTATCTAAATTAATTAGAAACCATAAGAAATAATAGAAAACGGTCTCATACCGATTCGGACAACGTCAATAAATTGAATGTCACAAATCGGATAATAATATCATAGATCGAATAAAAATAAGGAATAAATCGAGAAATCGAGAAATAATGAAAAATGGAAAAGTTAGCCTCATAACGGTTTAGATAAAGTCGACAAAGTCGAATATCGATAAACCTTTGATAATATCATTGGCCCACATAGTAAAATCGATAACAATAGATCTAAACAAATTAATTAGAAACTATTATGAATAAAAGAAATAAAAATGGTCTCATAACGATTTTGATAACGTCGATTATAAATCGAATATCGAAAATCACATTTATATCATAGACCACAAAAATAGGTAATAAATCTATTCACATCCTAATAATAAAAAATACTAATAACAGAGAGGGGAGACCGATTGAATATACAGTCTGTTTAGTAAAAGGAAGATGGGCTTGGCCCATCTCATCAAATCTCCCTTTAAATAAAATAAACCATCAAATAATAAAAATAAACAAATAATAAAAATAGGCATCAGTCAAGACATACCACTGATATTCAAAAGAAAATTAAGAAAGAAAAAAAAACAATGAGATCTGATAACACTAAATTTCACCGTATTTCTGACTCCGATTTCGCATGCATTTATAGTTTTTATTGTTATTTTGTTATTTTATTACTTTGTTTTTCTTTATTTTTAGGTTTTCTATGTAATCGGGGCCTAAATCGAGAAAAGGAGCGAAAAAGGAGTGGAAACGGACGAAAACCAAGAAATTCAGCTTTTTACACTTACGGCATCCACCATGGCTGGCGCCATGGGGTCTGCCATGACGTGGCCACGTCTCAAGACCACTCCACAACTGCCAAGGACCCACGATCCCCACTTTCTCCACCAGTTTACACCCATGGCGGGCGCCATAGGCCTGTGGCGGCGCCACAAGGCAAAAAGGCTTCCCTCCACTTTTTAGTGGAGGGGGGCATCCTGGTCATTTCCCATTTAATATTTGCCTATAAATAGGAATTTAGAATTTCGTTTTTCTTGATCCAAACTTAGAATTTCTTAGGCATATATCAGTTTTAAAGTAGTTATCATTCCACATCGGGGTGTTACTACAATCGAGTGATCGAGTCTGTATACATCTGTGTGATCGTGTTTTGGAGCACTCTGGGAGGAAGTTAATCCTGCCGCAATTTTAATTCCAGTTCGTATTTTATTTTTCTGCAATCGCTTTATCTTATTTACTTTCCGCATTGCTTTACTTTTATTTATTTCCCGCACTCGCTTTACATTATCTATTTCTTGCACTCGCACTACTTTCGTTTATTTTCCGCACTCACTTTAAATACCTTTATTTCTCGCACTCGCACTACTTTTATTTACTTTCCGCACTCGCACTACATTTATTTACTTTCCGCACTCGCACTAATTACTCTTATGAAAAATAATAAAAAGAACTTTTACTTTACCATGTCTAACTAAATCCATAAAGGTTAGAATGTAAGGATCGTAATTGAACCAGTAATCCGTACAATTGTTTGTAGAAACACTTCAGGGCTATTTTAACTTTCAATATAAGTTCAATTGTTTTAAACTATTTCAAAAACAACCAAAAGAGCTTTGTCTAGTTCATTAGGATTTTTTAGATTAAAAATAAAAGGGATTTTAAAACGATTTTCGGACGTGTTAAAAAGTTTAGAGTATGGTTCGTGAGAACCTCTTTTTGCTAAGAAATCCAGGTTAAAGTACTTTTCAACTTAGTTAAGATATTATATTTCTTAAAAATAGGTTTACTAATCTAACACAGTACGCACCTTTTTATCCGTGACAATAGGAGGGGTTGATTAAAGAGTACAACTCGGTTCTGAATACGCGAAAGCGACAGTTCCTGTTAAATTAGTTCTTTTCAAAGTAGAAAACATTGCCCATAAGTAGTTCTATTAACAAGTACCAGATTATTTTTTGATTACGTGAATTACATTCGAGCCTGTCTTTATTAATTGTTTAAAATTATTATTTTATTTACCATTGCACACTCCTTAAAACTATTATATTCAATTTCCTTGGATACACACCATAACAACAGGTACAATAGATTGACACTTGGTCTCTGTGGATTCGACAATCTTTTATATTACTCTGACGTGTTCGTACACTTGCGAAAAACACGAATCAAGTTTTTGGCGCCGTTTCCGGGGACCAATTTCATCAAATTTCATACCCTGTAGTTATATCATTTAGACTAAGGTTGTTACCTGTCGGTCAATGCGAAAGACTCGCAGTGCCAGAAGCTTAGTAGACCCTCTAGCTGAACCTGAACTTTACGCTCGCGTACGTTTGTTTTTCCATAGGAATAGGAGAGCTATGGCCGAAGATCAAAACCGAAGACCTCTTAAGGACTTCTCCCAACCATCAAACGAGGAACCTAGTTCCAGTATAGTAAACCCCGTTATCCCAGCCAATAATTTTGAACTTAAACCATCCCTGCTGCAATTAGTGCAACAGAGAATTAGCAGGTCTTGCTACTGAGAACCCAAACCAACATTTAAAAAACTTTCTCCAGTTAGCAGACACCTTTAAAACCAATGGAGCTCCTCCTGAGGCGATTCACTTAATATTATTTCCTTTTTCCCTCAGAGATAAAGCTCTATCATGGTTAGATTCCCTTCCACCCAATTCCATAACAACTTGGGAAGACCTTAGAAAAGTTTTCCTTGCTAGATATTTTCCCCCAAGTAAGACCGCTCTTCTTCGAAACCTAATAACCAGATTTACCCAACACCAAGGAGAATCGTTGTTCGAAGCCTGGGAGAGATATAAAGAGCTATTAAGAGCATGCCCACATCATGGCTTAGAGAATTGGCTAATCATTCAAACCTTCTATAATGGACTTCATTATAACACTAAGATGACCATCGACGCTGCCGCTGGTGGTGCACTGATGAATAAACCTTACCCTGAAGCTAGTTCCCTTGTCGAGGATATGGCCCAAAACCATCAATCATGGGGAGTAGAACGAGCGATAATGGAAAAGAAGGAAGCCCAAGGAGGAATACATGAGCTAAGCTCTATGGACATGATGCAAGCTAAAATGGACGCGTTGACCCTTAGAGTCAAACATATGTGTACAACCCCGAATATTGTAGCTGCAGTTTCGCCGAATTGTAAGATATGTGGGACGCAAGGACACCAATCCGCCGAATGCAATTTGTTAAATGAGACCAGCCCTGAGCAAGTGAACTACACCCAAGGGAACCCATTTTCAAACACATACAACCCTGGATGGAGGAATCACCCAAACTTCTCCTACAAAAATAATAACCCTATCCAAAATACCGCACCTCCGAGAAAACAAGGTTACCAAGCCCCGAGAACAAATCAACCTATGCAACCTGTACCACCAAATCCGAGCCTTGAGAAAATTGTGGAAAATTTTATCACCGCTCAAACACAACAAAAAAAAGAGTTCAAGAACCAAAACGTCCATGTTAACAAACTAATTACCCAGTTAGGAACCAAGGTTGACCAAATTATTACTCATAATAAGATGCTTGAAACCCAGACCTCTCAGGTAGCTTTAAACCAAGCCCCTCAGACTACACCTGGAGGACAGTTCCCTGGACAACCTCAAGAAAACCCGAAAGGGAAAGCAAATGCCATTACTCTACGAAGTGGAATCGCTTATAAGGAACCTTTAAACCCAAGATTTAGTGATCCCGAAACTTCTGAGAGAAATGAGAAGAAGGAACCAGAGGAATCTGAAAACCCGGAAAGTCAAGAAAAAGGAGAAGAACCTAAAAACAAAACCTATGTACCACCACCGCCATACAAACCACCAATACCTTACCCTCAAAGAATAAAGAAAATCCAAATCGATAATCAGTATCAAAAATTCGTTAAGGTTATAGAAAAACTTCACATAGAAATCCCCTTTACAGAAGCCATCACCCAAATACCTTCTTACGCAAAGTTTCTCAAAGACATACTTACAAATATACGTAGACTTGACGATCCGAAACCCGTGGAATGTAATTCTATTTCCTAAAATAGGTTAGCAAAGAAAGATAAAGATCCCGAAAATTTTTCCATTCCTTGTATTTTGGGGAATCATGTCATCGAAAAAGCTTTTCTAGACTTAGGAGCTAGTGTGAGCCTAATGCCTTTAGCAGTTTGTGAGAGATTAAACTTAGGAGAATTACAACCTACTAAGATGTCACTTCAATTAGCCGATAGATCCGTTAAATACCCTATAGGCATACTTGAAGACGTCCCTGTTAGGATAGGTCAGCTATTTATACCTACTGATTTTGTTGTCATGGACATTAAAGAAGATGAAGACATACCAATCCTCCTAGGTAGACCGTTCTTATCAACCGCCGGAGCCGTAATAGATGTTAAAAAAGGGAAACTAACCTTCGAGGTAGGTGACGAGAAGATAGAATTTGTACTCTCGAAATTTCTTATGGCTCCTGTAATAGGAGATACTTGTTATGCCTTAGATATCATTGATGAGTGCATTAGGGAATTAGAACAAGAGGAAGAAATTGAATCTATAAAATTGCCATCAACCCTTATTTGGGAAGATGACAGTTATAAAAAACCCTACATTGATGATAACCTTCACGAATGTTTATCTCTTACCCCAGATCCTATGCCTTGCCCTATGAAACCAACCGTAAAATTTAAGGAACTGCCTAAGAACCTGAGATATGAATTTCTTAATGATGAAATGAACCGTCTAGTTATAGTCAATGTTACCTTATACCAAGAGGAAACAAACCAATTGTTAGATGTTTTACGAAGGTACCCCTCAGCCTTAGGATATATGATCTCAGATCTAAAAGGAATAAGCCCATTCGTATGCATGCATCGGATTTTGCTTGAAGAAGATTCAAAACCCTCCAGAGAGCACCAACGAAGAATAAATCCTATGATGAGTGAAGTAGTTAAGACTGAAGTTCTTAAGTTACTAGAGGCAGATATAATATATCAGATCTCGGACAGTAAATGGGTGAGTCCAGTGCATGTAGTACCTAAAATGGGAGGCATCACAGTTGTGCAAAACGAGAAGGGCGAATCTGTAGCAAAAAGAACCGATGGAGGTTGGCGTATGTGCATAGACTATAGAAAATTAAATAAAGAAACTAGGAAGGACCATTTCCCATTACCATTCATAGACCAAATGTTGGAGCACCTAGCCAGACACTCTTACTTTTGTTACCTAGATGGATATTCAGGATTCTTCCAAATACCTATTCACCCCGAAGATCAAGAAAAAACTACCTTTACATGCCCAGTTGGAACCTTTGCCTACAGAAGAATGCCTTTTGGACTCTGTAATGCCCCTGCCACTTTCCAACGCAGCATGATGTCTATCTTTGTAGACTATTTAGATGGCATCATGTAAGTATTTATGGACGATTTCTCAATTTGTGGAAATGATTTCAAAAATTGTCTTATCAACCTTGAGAAAATCCTGGAAAGATGTGTGGAGGTGAACCTTGTGCTAAATTGGGAAAAGTGTCATTTCATGGTCACCAAAGGGATTGTTTTAGGACATATAGTTTCCGAAAAAGGTATAGAGGTAGACAAAGCTAAAATAGAAGTCATAGAGAATCTAAAACCGCCGAAGACTATCAGGGAGATAAGAAGTTTTCTTGGACATGCCTGATTTTACCGACGTTTTATCAAGGACTTCTCCAAAATTACAAAGCCCTTAACTGGTCTTTTAATGAAAGATGTTGAATTCATCTTCGATGAAAAATGTACTGAAGCATTTAATCTACTGAAGCAAGCTATGATTTAATCCACATGAGCATTCTCATAAATCCTTAGCTATAAGTATTGTACCTTGGTATGCAGACTTTGTTAATTACCTAGCCGCTGACATCATACCCCCGATCTAAATTACCACCGGAAGAAGAAGTTCTATAGTGATGTGAGAAACTTCTATTGGGATGAACCATTTCTTTTCAAGAGAGGTAAAGATGGAATTTTCCGCCGTTGTGTTCCAGAAGAAGAAGTACATAATATAATTGAGCATTGTCACTCTGTACCCTATGGTGGACATGCAAGCACATCTAAGACCTACGCCAAGATTCTTCAAGCTGGCCTATTCTGGCCTACTATGTGGAATGATGTCCATGCTTTCATTGTCAAATGTGACAGATGCCAACGTACATGAAATATTTCAAGATGTAATGAAATGCCTCTAAGAAATATCTAAGAAGTAGAACTCTTTGACGTATGGGGTATAGACTTTATGGGACTGTTCCCACCATCTTTAGGAAATCAGTACATCTTAGTAGATGTTGACTACGTGTCTAAATGGATTGAAGTTATCGCCGCACCCACGAATGACACCAAAGTAGTCATCAAATTGTTTAAAAACTATATATTTCCCAGGTTTGGAACCCCCCGTTTAGTCATAAATGATGGAGGATCACACTTCATATCGAGAATATTTGATAAACATTTAAGCAAGTATGGAGTTAAGCATAGAGTAACAACACCATGCCACCCACAGACTAATGGACAAGTGGAAGTATCTAATAGGGAGATCAAACAAATTTTTGAGAAGACTGTCTCTATATCTAGAAAAGATTAGTCGCAGAAACTTCAAGAAGCATTATGGGCCTATAGAACCGCTTTCAAAACCCCTATAGGAACAACCCCTTATCAACTGGTCTATGGAAAATCATGTCACTTACCTTTTGAGTTGGAGCAAAAGGCCTATTGGGCCATCAGAACTATGAATTTGGATTACTTAACTGCTGGTGAAAAACGTATCCTTGATATCCACAAATTAGAAGAGCTCAGACAATCTGCCTACGAAAATGCCGTCATATACAAAGAAAGAACAAAATCTTGGCATGACAAAAGGATCATAAGAAAAGACTTCAAAATAGGCGATCATGTTCTCTTGTTCGATTCTAGGTTATGACTTTTTCCAGGGAAGCTTCGTTCGAGATGGACTGGCCCTTTCGAAGTATCTAAGATTCTAAGATCTGGAGCTATTGAAATCAAGAACCAAACAAGTAAACCGTTCATCGTCAATGGACAGAGGTTGAAGCCTTACGAAGGAGGTGACATCCCAACAACATACACCTGCCATACTCTGAGTGATCCACCATATCCTTCGAATGATGTGTAAAATCCGGTCGTCGAGCTAATGACGTTAAACAAGCGCTGCATGGGAGGTAACCCATGGTTTTCTTATCTTACTTACTTTTTTTATAATTTATTTTTACTTTATTTTAATTTGTTTACTTTTTTATTCTGTCAGGACTAACGATTGAATGTTTTATGTGATTTTAGGACCCTTGTTTGCTAACCTTGTGCAGAATGCAGAACCCCAATGACATGCACGTGGCCTTTAGAGACGACGCACAAAGAGAGCGCTACTATGTCCACATGAGATGCCCTATGGCCCCTACCAGGTACCCAAACCAAGATTGCATGGATGCCTTGGGGATAGAACCAAGCGTCATATTCTTATGCCACCAACTCCAGTGGGACCAGTTCAACGATATGGACAACACTTACAGGAAATTGACTCTAGAGTTTCTCAGTTCGTTTAATTATGATCCTTGGGGTGGAACCAATGGACATGCTGTTTTCAGGTTGTTCGGGACTGACTACTCCTTCTCTCACAAAGAGTTTGGTGATTTACTAGGTTTTCAGACTACTCCCAATGCTATTCCAGAGACACCGATGAGGTATTTTATGAGCAGAGAAGTGGAAATGTTTTGGTCTAACATCTCAAGTGGAGGGAGCAGAGATCCTTCCACTCAGTTTTATCAGGTAATCCACAACCCTGTGTTAAGGTACTTCCAGATGATTCTAGCACACTTTTTCCTCGGTTTGCCAGATACAGAGACTCTGTTGAGTGAAGAGATTTTCCTACTGTTTTGTGTGACTCGGTCATGCCCAGTTGCCTGTGGCAACTTTCTGTTGAAGGGCATTGCCAGAGTCGCCAGATCATCTGTAGGCATTATAAATGTCGGTGGGATTGTTACACAGATTGCTACTGCATTGGGTTTGTCTCGTAAATTATTGCACCTCAGGACCTTCTGCTGCTACACCACCCTGGATGTTGACTTTTGTCTTGACAGATGACTAATGAGGAGGGCCTCTTTCGAGCCCAACACGTTTAGATTACTGATCAATGGCGAAGTGATACGTTACTTTACACTACCAGACCCGCTGATGACCAGTGTCCACGACCCTGCTAATTGGAGTTATGCTTTAGAGGGTTATGGAGAGACTGTCGAAGAGCCAAAATCACCTCCCACCACTGAGTACATTCCTACACCTCCTTCTCCCCGAATCACTGTTATGTCTAACAATATGTCTTTGCAGCCGCCTGATCTACAGACCCAGATTTATGAGCTCCATAAGGAGACTGCCCTGCTGAAGCAGGAAGTAGCGGACTTGGCATTATAGATCGAGATGTCTGATCTCAATCATGCCTCAGAGGCCAATGCTCTATATCAGGAGATTGAAGAGCTTCAGAGGGAGATAGCTGAGATTCGTGGATCGAACCAGGAAGAGAGGCCTACCACATGATTCGTTTTACACTGACGTTATTACCCTAGTATTTAATTTCATTTTCATGCTTTATTTTAATTCTCGCATCTCCATACATATTTTATATTATCGCATCTACTACATTATTTTTCATGTACTTTGATTTTATCTTATATATTATTTCATGCACTAATCCCATTTTTTCTCTTTTATTTTATTTTATGTCGAATAAAGAAAAAAATATAAAGACAAATATTTTCATTTTTGTCTTCATAAAAAAATATATGCAAGCTTCATGCCTTAGAAGAGAGAAGAAAAAGCTATCCGGACCCCCCCCCCCCCCCGAAGACCGAAGGTGCAAAAGGGCCCAAAAGAAGAATTGAAAAATCCAAGGCCCAAAGGCAAATAGCCTTATGGCGGGTGCCACGACGTTTTCTCCTATTTCGGGGCTGAAACTTCATCCCCACCATTTTCACACCTTCAAACCTCAAAAACCCATTTTTCCAACTTCAAAAAACCCCATTGAACCCCATTAAATCTCCCACATTTCTAAAATATTCACCATCTATAAAACCCATCCAAAATCCATTTTCATTTTCATCCACCACAAACCATAAAAATCCAACCTTTACCATTTCTCTCATAAACCATTTTTCACCACTTTTCACTTCTCAAGGAGCAACTACAATGGAGTTCAATGGATATCTTCTTCATGATGGAAGACCGGGTGATAGGCAAAGGAAAATTATTCAAAGGCTTCAGAGTCGAGAAATTCTCTCGACTAGGTACGTCAATGATAAATGTCTTTATGCTTTGGGTCTGTATCATAGTGTTTTTCATTTATTAGATTTCCCAGGTTTGCATAATATTTTTGTTAATCAGGAACCTACCTATGAGAGGCTGACAGTTGAGTTTTTAAGTTCTTTGATATATACTGTCAGTCCTAACACTGCTAGCACAGTCGGTACTGTTAATTTTAGACTGTTTGGAATTGAATACGAATTCAGTACCGACGAACTAACAGGCTTGTTAGGAATCCCTCATAGGGAAGGTGCGATATGTGAGGCACCTTTTGATGTGGAATGGTCGGCCGAGGTATTTTCCTTCTGGCAGAGGCTGTTAAGTACTTCAATAAATTCTTTTGAAATAATACTTGCGTCGACCATCCATAACCCAGCCATAAGAGTTTTCAGATATCTTTTGGCATGTACTATTTTTGGCCGGGAGAGTCCAAATAAGGTAAACGCTAAAGAGCTCCTATTTCTGCAAGGATGCCTTACTAATACCCATATCAATCCGGTCCCGTTTATGCTTGCACACATGGCTTGAACTACTAATAAAACAGGACCGATTGTTTTTGGAGGACTTGTTACGTCTATTGCTCGGGCTCTTGACCTGAACAATGAGATAGCTACACTTGAACCACTACCTCCTCGCACAATTAATTTAAAATTTCTAAAAGACATGAAATTGTGCCGAACGAGGAGAGCATGTGGTTATGAGTTGATGGTTCATGGGGTAGCTATCCCATTTGTTGCTTTACCTTGTAGTAGACATAACAATGTACGTAATAAAAGGAACTGGACCTATGATCTGAATGCTTCACCTGTTTTGGGTCCACTTCCTCCTAATATTCCTGATGGGGAGGCACATGACACTGATGAAGAATATGATCGGAGAGAACATTCTCCCGTACCACACATGTCCCCCCATCGTCCTTCACAGTCACACGCCGCACCATCTTCCTCTAACCCTGTTGCAGGTACTGCTCCTGGATTCTATGTCACTAAGGAGATGTGGCGTGATATGACGGCTAGAGAGGAAAGGCGAGACAACCTACTCTCTACTATTTCACAACAACTGACGGACAACATGAGCTTCATGCAACAATCACGATCGGTTTCGGATCGTGCCTATAGTAACGTTTGTCGTGCCTTGACTGACATCACATCAGAGCAGGCCCGTCAGCGAGAAGTCAACCGCCGGCACTGCCAGCTTATGGAGGCCACTCCGGGTTCCATCCTAGGTAACCTTCTAGAGGTCCGAGGTGCCCAGGATTCCTTATCAGCACGACTTGACCGGAGGGACCAGCAACACAGTAGATCCCGTCGTTCCACACCATCATAACAGGACGGCGAGGGCACCAGTGCTCCTCCGTAGTAGTTTTTCAGGTTACTCTCCTTATCTTATTTCTAAACATTGGGGACAATGTTCGATTTAAGTGTGGGATGGGGATTTTATTGCTTTTTGTCATTTCCCTTCTTAGTTATATATTTGCTTTCTGTTATTTTCCTTTTCAGTTAGTTATTTAGTTTAAGTTTTCTTAGATAATGCATGAATCTGACGAGTCACCAGTATAGTGCATCTTTAATACATCCTCATTTTTTTCCCATTTCCTTAGCCTTACCAAATTTTTTTAAAAAGAAAACAATGTTGTTTCACATGTTTTTTGGGCTTTGAGATAGGTTTGGATTAGGATGTGGTGACTTAGGTCAACGTTTTGAAACATCAGTACCATTTTAGCACCATAGACCTCTTGAATATAGGAATCACTCCTAAACCCCGCACACGATGGCCTTTATTATCGTTCAAAAATTGTCCTAAGTAGTTTATCCTAGCAGTCAACTCCGGCCTAAGCATGCTCTACATAGGGGGCCGATGAACATAAGTGAATGATCCAGTGCTAATAAAAAAATGAAAAAGGCAAACTCTGGGATAGGTAACCCTTACAAAGTCATTTAAACTGAAAAAAGAGAAGAAATTTTTTTTTTCCACAAAAAGAAAATAGTTGCAGTCACCTATTGTTAGTTGGTTCAGAGGTATCTGACACTGAACTTGGTAGGGAAGACTACGATCCGATCCCCCGCAGCTACATTTAGGTAAAAACAAAACGGGTTTACACATGCTTATGTTCCAGAAACCCTATGTTTTGGATCAGAATCACTAACCGGTCACTCTACTATGAAGCATGTACGGATAACGGGCTTAATGTGATTGCGGCTGAATGAAAGAAGGACCCAAAAAGAGATGAGAAGATAGGCCTAGGTATTGTGGGATGACATGGGGTGGTTAATATAGGATTGAAGTTTGTGTCTGTGCTATTATGGTACCCTTGGTTCATTTAGTTAGTACCTGTCGCTGCATCCTGACTTGAACTTAGAAGCCCTTTTATCCCAAATCACGTGTTGACACCAGTTTTCTTCATTTTTGAGCTTTTAATGTTTGCTTGAGGACAAGCAAAGGTCTAAGTGTGGGAGGATTTGATAACACTAAATTTCACCGTATTTTTGACTCCTATTTCGCATGCATTTTTAGTTTTTATTGTTATTTTGTTATGTTATTACTTTGTTTTTCTATATTTTCAGGTTTTCTATGTAATCGGGGCCTAAATCGAGAAAAGGAGCGAAAAAGGACGAAAACCAAGAAATTCAGCTTTTTACACTTACGGCATCCACCATGGCTGGCGCCATGGGGTCTGCCATGACGTGGTCACGTCTCAAGACCACTCCACAACTGCCAAGGACCCACGATCCCTACTTTCTCCACCGGTTTACACCCATGGCGGGCGCCATAGGCCTGTGGCGGGCGCCACAAGGCTAAAAGGCTTCCCTCCACTTTTTAGTGGAGGGGGGCATCCTGGTCATTTCCCATTTAATATTTGCCTATAAATAGGACTTTAGAATTTCATTTTTCTTGATCCAAACTTAGAATCTCTTAGGCATATATCAATTTTAAAGTAGTTATCATTCCACGTCGGGGTGTTACTATAATCGAGTGATCGAGTCTGTATACGTCTATGTGATCATGTTTTGGAGCACTCTGGGAGGAAGTTAATCCTGCCTCCATTTTAATTCCAGTTCGTATTTTATTTTTCCGCAATTGCTTTATCTTATTTACTTTTTGCATTGCTTTACTTTTATTTATTTCCCGCACTCTCTGTACTTTATTTATTTCTCGCACTCGCACTACTTTCGTTTATTTTCCGCACTCGCTTTAAATACCTTTATTTCTCGCACTACTTTTATTTACTTTCCGCACTCGCACTAATTACTCTTATGAAAAAAAATAAAAAGAACTTTTACTTTACCATGTCTAACTAAATCCATAAAGGTTAGAATGTAAGGATCGTAATTGAACCAGTAATCCGTACAATTGTTTGTAGAAACACTTAAGGGCTATTTTAACTTTCAATATAAGTTCAATTGTTTTTAACTATTTCAAAAACAACCAAAAGCGCTTTGTCTAGTTCATTAGGAGTTTTTAGATTAAAAAGAAAAAGGATTTTAAAACGATTTTTAGACGCATTAAGATGTTTTGAGTCTGGTTCATGAGAACCTCTTTTTGCTAAGAAATCTAGGTTAAAGTACTTTTCAACTTAGTTAAGATATTATATTTCTTAAAAATAGGTTTACTACTCTAACGCAGTACGCACCTTTTTATCCGTGACAATAGGAGGGGTTGATTAGAGAGTACAACTCGGTTCTGAATACGCGAAAGCGACAATTCCTATTAAATTAGTTCTTTTCAAAGTAAAAAAACATTGCCCATAAGTAGTTCTATTAACAAGTATCAGATTATCTATTGATTACGTGAATTACATTCAAGCATGTCTTTATTAATTGTTAAAAATTATTATTTTATTTACCATTGTGCACTCCTTAAAACCATTATATTCAATTGCCTTAGATACACACCATAACAACAGGTACGATAGATTGACATTTGGTCTACGTGGATTCGACAATCTTTTATATTACTCTGATGTGTTCGTACACTTGCGAAAAACACGCATCAAGATCACATCAGTATTTCCTTCTCGTGAAACAGGGCAATACCAAAAGAAACCTACCCCTGCGTTTCACGGCGGCGATTTCGTTCCAAATCGGGAAGGTTTGCGTGTAGTAGATTTGGCTTGTATTTGGTTCTCAGCGGTTTGATTTTGAGTGATGAAGGTGATGTTTCGGTGACTGCGGTTTGCTCAAGTGGTGGTGGCTTTCTGTGATTATGGGCGTTCTCGCTCGTTTCTCACGCTCTTGTGTTTTGCTTCCACTCTCAGTCGCGGCGGAATCTACAAACTCTCGTGGTCTCAGATCGTCTCGGTTTTGTTTTCAAATTCAGTTTCTGCATTTCAGGTTCCTATTCACGGGTTTGGTTTAAATCGTTTCTCCGTGAAGCTCAATGATTATCACTTGATTTCGGATCCCGCGGTGTTTGTTCAACGGTGGGTTTTGAGGCTTCAGTGACTCACGGAAGATCTCGCGGAGGTTCGCTTTTCATGTTCAAGGTTTGTGCTTGTTTTTCAACTCAGTCTCTCATTCTCCTCTATTTGTGGTGATGGTGATTTAGGGTTATTGGCGGAGTCGCGGTTTGTTTATGGTTATTGTTAAGGTTTTGTTAATAGTGTGGTAATGTGGTGTTGAATAATGCGTGAAAAATGGAGGGCCGTGTTTTTACGGTTTTGAACGCAGAGGTTTTTTTAATTTTCTAGTTTAGTGGTGTAAGATGAGAGCTTGCAGGTTGCATTATTTGCAGAAATATTTGGTTTATTTTCAAGACTTTTCTTATTGAAGGAGGAAAAGCTTTCTTTGAGAGTGATAAGAGGGCTTCATATATAGATGAATTATAAGGGTATATTAGAGATTTTGTTGTGAAAATCAGAGAGGAAAATGAGCTGATGTAGGAATCCGTTAGAGGTATTTTTGCATAATCTTGTGAGATTGTGTGGGGACCAGCTGATGGTGACTCAATCTTTTTTCTGTTTGTAGTGCTAGCTGAAAATTCTTCTAGAAGATGTGGTCCTATGAACTTTGAATCTTACTGATACAATTTTCATTACATTTATAAACATTAATTAACTCTTTCTTATCAATAATAACTCAGTAATTTTTGCTTGTCTGTAGGTATCTATTTCTCATTTCGGTTGGTCTGTGACAACATGGAAATTCATAGAAAGCTAGCTCAGGACCTTTAAAGATAAGCTTTACTATCTGTATTGCTTTTGCCTTCTTTTAAGATGGATTTTGCTATCTCATGTTGTGGTTGTGAATTGCACTCTTGTTGGTATGATAGAGAACAACACTTGTAACCTTTGTTGTTCATGCTTGTTCAACCCTGTTTCCGTCATAACCTTGCATTGCCTTAAAAATTTTGATAGTTTACTCATTTTCCCTTACTGAAATGTAGAGTTTTAGTGTGAAATATTTATGTTTTGCTTGTGTAGGTTCTTTGGTGCATAATATATCCTAACAAGTGCTCATGGAGGCTCTTTAGAAATTCATTGTACAGTAGGCATGAAGTACGGGTGTTGTTTCGTTCATAGGCTTACTTGGATTAGGTGGTAGTATAGGTTGTAATGAAAAGATCTCGGTGATGCACGTTCACTTATGAAATGGAGCACAAAGATTGAATTTATGAAAGCATAGACTTTGTAACATAATTGGTGTAATGTGTGACGGTGTCGCTCCCCGGACATTCGCGCCAACTAGGCATTTCTATCCCGAAGAAAAGGTAATGCTACATAAACCTGGAAAAAAGCGGATAAGACGGTTGCGAACCAAAGAAACTGAGTAAAGGGGTTGGTTACGACCTGGGAAGGTATTAGCACCCAGATCGTCCGTCGTACTCGACGAGATCCACGCTTACTTGATTGTGTTTAAAAGGGGGATAATGTATGTATTGACTGTGTATGAAAAGCTAGGAAGGAATGTACAATGTGACAGTGTGTAACACCCCAAATTTTCCCTCTTCGTTTTAAGCATCATATCACATCATACTCATCATGAACATATCATTTTCTTAGCATCATATCATGGAAAGATGAGGCATAACATTCTTCATGTCCTAGCATCAAGCATATGGTCATCTGTGGAGGTTCTTGAGGCATCACAAGCCATGACAAGGGTCCCATTGGTTTTGTACAAGTCTTATGGTGAGTCTACACTCCATTTACAAGTTCAAGTCCATTGGCAAAAGCTCAGAAAATTGCATGATCATCAGAGGTCTCAAGACAAGGCAAAGCTCCTCTACAATGCACCTAAACTAGGGTTTGAGATTCAAGCACCAAAATCTCACAACTTTGGCCATTTCATTTGGGAAAAGTCTTCTATATGTCAAGAGGATCCTAGGTGTCAATGTTCATGAGAAAATTCCATGTGGAAGTCAGAGAATTCCTCAGTTGCTTGCAGATGAAGTAATTGGTCAACTGTGCCCTGAAAAAGTCAACTGTGTGATTTCAAGGGGTCTAACCCAATTTGTTTTGCCAAGGGGTGTCCTTACAATGTTATAAGAGGTTTATAATGATCAAAGTTCAAGAATCACTGAGATTTGAAGGGTTTTGCAAAAATGGTACAAAGTTAGTTTTAAGGATTTTCCAAATTTGGCAACTTTTGCCCTAATTTTCAAATGGCCTTAACATGATCAAAAATTATTCAAATGGACCAAAGTCAAATATGAAAGTTGGAGAGTAAGGGCTCCCATTTTCAAAAAGTACAAGTACATTTTCATGGAAAATCTTGTCAAAATTAGGGAAAATTCAACTTTTCATGCATGCACCAAATGCAAGAAGCTTCAAAACTTGTTTTATGACTTGGAATGGTTCAAGTAAGTTTGTAAACTTAAAATGCATTGAGTTGTGATCAATTTTATCCAAAGAAACTCCCAATTTCGTGCACAATAAGGAGGTTGCCTCGTAATGGGATATTTTGCAAAATCATGAAAAAGGTGTGATACCTCAATCCAATGGCCAAGATCATTTGTTTGAAGATTAAGGGTACAGATTACATTGCACATGGGCTGAGAATGCTAGAAAGGCATGAGGGTGGCATGCTTATCTCACATTTTGCAAAATTTTCAAAATCACACATACCTCATGATTTACACGTGCAAATCACACAATTCTTTCAGCATAGCATTGTGAGAGCATACTTAAGCAGCTAGGGTTTCAGAATTGTGGATCTCTCTCTCATTCTCTCATTTCAAACTTCTTGCAACCTTTGCATTTTCTCTCATTTCTCTTCATACAAGTGAGCAATCTCAAAACAAATTGTGGATTTGTGATCAGTGAGAGCTAAGGATCATTAAGCAACCATTCATTCAAGCTTTCCTTCAAGTTTAGCAAGCTTGCCATTTCAGGGCAGGTGTGAGCAAATCTCAAGATCCAGCTTATTTTAAGACTTTAGATGCATTTATTTTGCATCTAGAGTGAGTGTGGAGTGATTTGCACGCATCATTTGGTCTTCTATCTCATTGAATCAAGATCTTCACCTCAGGTATGGATCCAAATCTTGTGATCTAAAAATGAAATTAATGATTTGTTTTGTGATGAGTGAAGTTCACTGATCATGCTGCATTTTTTAGTTTTGAAAATGGTGCAATATTGAGTGAGTTATTAGAATTTTAGTTTTGATGGTGCAACTTTATTTTCTTCGATCCCTTTGATTCTTTGAGTTTTAGGAGATTTTGAGCTCATATTTGAATTCAGAGTAGCTTAATTAGTCAATCTGCACTTTTTGGTCCATTTATTTTATGATTTATGCGTCTGTGATGAACTCCGGTGCCGGAGCCCTAGCTCCGATCACCGGAAGCTGGGTTTGTGTCTTAGGGTTTGTTCATTGAGGAAGACAAGTCCATGGCCGTTAGATCTGTCCCTCAAGCGTCCAGATTGTTGCCACCTAGCCCTAGTCAGCATCTCTCCCCCACGTGACTTCTTTTATTTCATTTAATTCAGAGTGTTTCTCAGCCTATAATAACTATTATGCACCATCCAATGAGAATCCAGGCTGTGTCCACGTAATTTAATGAAGGTCTCACTGTGTGCATCTGATCAATCTTGCGGATGCTTGTTTTTCCAGCTTATTTCTTCTAATTTCCATCAAAAGACCAATGTTCATGCGCAGCCTTAATGGGATCTCCGTGCTATGCGCACCCCCTCCAATCTTGTGCCCAAACATTTCCAATGCAATACCCTGCTAGTAGCACCCCCAGCCCAATCTTCGTTTTATTTCTTTTTCTTTGAATTTCTTTTATTCCATTTTAGTTTTTAATTATTAAAAATATTTCTGAATATCCAAAAATTCTCAAAAAAATCATGAGTCATCTTTTGAGTCTCTTTTATTTTTCTATATTTTTTATTTCCCATTTTTCCATGTCCACATGTCACAATTAATTCTTCATTTCAATTAGCTTCCTTTTAAGTTCATTTTGAGTACACTGCCTTGTCCAATTTCCATACACTTCATTATTTTGAATTTTGTTCCCATTCTTTTTCCTTTGGATTCTTAAGACAATGTACTTCTCATGTCAATTTCCCCCTGATTTTTAGAAATTTAGTTTTTGGGTCTTGGTCCTTAGACTTGTGTTGGAAGTTATTAACCCTAGCTTGTGTTTAAGTCTCCATTTGACCTAGTTTTCTTCTGAATTCTTTCAAACCCTTTTGGCTCATTGATATAACATGTTTGAAGATCATTTGACTTGAGTTGTGGAAATTTTAGATGCTTGGTTGATTTAATGTAAATTTTATCTTGAACCTTGTCCCATTTTGCTTCTTTTGGTCCATTAGCTCTCTTATAAGCTTAGAAGGGCACTTGTGCCAACTTCTTCTTCTCATTTGAGGTTCTTTTGGGGTATGGTTACCTTCCTGGTCCTAGCTTAGGGTTTGAGTCTTAGAAATTTTTGTGTTTGCTTCTCTTTTGTGTTCTTTCTTTTCTTAAGTGTGCTTTCACTTCTTCCTTACTTCTTTCACTCCCATTTTGTGATTGTTTGGTATTGTGTGTCCATTATCTTCATCTTGTTGGCTTCTTAATCCCTTCTTCATCTTGTTTTGGTTCTGATCTTGTGCATGGGGTCCTTATTTATGCATTGTTGCTTTGCATCTTTTTTAAGTGTGCATTTGTTTTCATATGTGTTCATGTTGCATCATTTTGACTTGTAAGCTTCTTCTCCCATTTTGCCTTTGCATTGAGCATGTGTACAAATCATTTCACTTCTGTTTGTATGATATTAACATGTCATCTTGTTCATCTTGCTTCACTTGTATGCATGTTACTAACCTTGCAGGGGCTAGGGTAAGTGTGAGGTGTGGAAGTTGAGTTCCACATCTCCAATTCTCATCTTCTTCTCATTTCTTATTTGTACTAAATCTTTTGTTGTTGGGATTAGGCCTTTCTCATCCCTTCTTCTATCTTCTTCTTCTTCTCTTCTACTTCCTTCTTCATTAGGATAGAAAACCACACTAACCTTAGGATCTCCATGCATGATAACACTTAGGATTCTTTAGTCCCCCCTTTAGAATTTTGCCTTTGTGATCCTTTTGGTTCTTCTTCTCTTCTCATCTCATAACTCTTAAAAAGAATCTTAATAATGTTTGAAGTGATGTCTTGATCCATAGCCTTATCCCATGAGGTATGCTTGTAGTCTTCCCATCTTGGGATAGTACAAGTTTACCTTGTGATGCACAAGTCTGATCAAGGTATCTTCTTCATAAAGAAAAGCATAAAAAACACTTCTTCACTGTAAATACCAAAAGCACTTAATAATTCAACAAGTTAGTGATCTTAGGCCCTAATCTTTGGGATCAAGTTTTTGGGAATCTTCTCCTTACTTGAGTGTGCTTGTTCTATTATTCCATCTTGGAGTGTAGTGACAAGTGCACCTTCCATTGAAGAGAGCTTGAGTTCACTTCCTTGTGACACACTCCTAAAAGCTTCATAAAAAAACACAAACAAACAATAAGCGTCTTTCCTTCGGGAATTCTTTTCTCATCTCCTTCGCTCCGTACGCGAACTTGCTCCTACTTGTCATTTTGCAAGACGGTAACGCACTCGTCGTCCGAGCCTGCAACACCTGAGCATTGACATAGGAAGTTTAAGCCTTAAGACACAATCAATCTTTTCCACCCCTAGTTAGGGGAACTACGACGTATCTCTGATCCTCATTATCCTGATGAGGTACGTAGGCAGCGGGGTAGGGCCCGTTCGAGCATAATCTTTATTTTCCCTACATTTTTTTCTCTTTGTTTTCTCATTCAGTTCTTTGCCCAGTTTCTTTTCCAGTTCATTTTCTTTTCTGCGGCTTTCATACCCTCACCCTTTGAAACAGTTTCTTTTGCAAGCGTGGATCCCGTCGGGTACGGCGGACGATCTGGGTGCTAATACCTTCCCAGGTCGTAACCGACTCCCGAACTCAGTCTCTTTGGTTCGTAGGACCTGTGTCCTTCCTCTCCTTTCTTCTGGTTTGTGCAACATTACTATTCCCTTTCTTTGGGATAAAAATGCCTGGTTGGCGACTCTATTCTTTTCCGCGCCACTTTCGTGTTTGTACCAGGATGGAAATCCTGGGAGCGACAGCTGGCGACTCTGTTGGGGACACACACCAGAGATCTCTGGTTCCCCTGTGAGTCTCTCCTAGCGCTTGTTTGTTGCTATTTCTTTGGGTGATGTTTGTTTGTTGTTGTGTGTTGTATTTTATTGTTGTTTATTTACAGCTTTATTTACAGTTTTCAGTCTTTACTTTCTACATCATGTATATATACTGGACTGTCTGGACTGGTTTTCTGTTTGGTGGGATGGGAGTTACTTGTGTCTGAGAGATGAGCTCATTACCACGGCTCGAGAGCACCTTAGGACTTAGAGTGGTTCCACTTTGGCCTCATGAGATCTTGTCATGGGGGTAGTAGTGAGTTCCACACCCAGGTTGCGATTGTCTTAGAAATGTCTTGATTTGGGGATCTTCCTCTCTCATTACATAAGCGTGACAGTTATGTGCAGCTGGGGACCGATCTTTGAGAACCTTGTGGAAACATGCCTCTTTAGTGATGACAGTGGCAGCCTACATTTTGTGGCAAACCCATTCGCATCCGAGGGCCCACCTGGGGATCACATAGGATGACCTTGTTTCCCGGACTCAGCTGAGGCCTCCCTGCATAGTATATAATGCCAAACTGATTCCCTGATTTGGTCATGAGCCATTTCTCGGAGATAGTGACAGTATTATTGCTATTCGGCTTTGAGAGTCCGTGATGTCTGACCCGGAGCCTACTACCAGTGATATTGGGAGGGGTTTACAGGTGTGCAGGAACCCTTGGCCTCAACATACATTCATTATTCAGTGGTCCCTGTTATGATCTGTGGTCCTATGGTTATGATCTTTGGTTCTATGGTTCTATGGTTCTGGAGTTTTGGTTTTCTTGTTCTGGTATTCTTGGTACCGTGGTTCTGAGATCTTCTATCAGAGAGTTGTGATTATCAGAGAGTTGTCACTCAGAGGACTTTTGGTTTTCCAGTTGATCAGAGGGATCCTTGTCAGTGTCCAGTTCAGATGGTCCCAGTTGATCATATGCCTGCATTGCATTGCATTTGCATCATCTTTGCATTAACTGTTTATGTTTCCCATTTTTCAGGTCATTGCTCATAATCTGCTCCCAGTTCTGGTAATCTTATCTTCATGGATGAAATCAGAAGAGTTCCAAGGAAAAAGAATGTTCATTATACTTTTCTTCAGCCTGAAGTTAGAAGTGTTCAGAAGTTAGCAGGTCTGATGAATGACCGTCTTAGGCAATTTCAAGAAAAGATATGGCCAGATACTGAAGTTTGTGGACAAGCCCACTGCAGACCAGAAGGACAGTTTGCATACTTTGTTGCAGTTTTATGATCCCCTGCTGCATTGCTTTGTTTTTCCAGGCTACATCTTAGCTCCAACATTGGAAGAGATCTCTAGCATGCTGAATATTCCAGTCAAAGAGACATTGCCATTCTATGGGTCTGAGGTTGTGCTTAAAGATGAAGACATAGCCAAAGTTTGTCGTCTGCCAGCTGCTACAGTCAAGAGGGCTCTAAAATAGAGTGAAGGTAAAGGACTCCCTTGGAGTGTGCTCATCCCAGAGGTAGAGAGATATGCTACAGAGGCTAATTGGAATGACTTTGGTGCTTTGCTTGCTTTGATGGTATATGGGTCCAGTTTGTTCCCAGGAGAGAAAGAGTTTGTCAGCTTAGAGGTGATCTCTATCTTTGCAAAAGGCAATCCAGTGCCTACTCTCTTGGGTGACTTCTACTACAATGTTCATTATAGAAATGAGAAGGGTAGGGGTGGTCCAGTAGTATGTTGTGCTCCTTTGTTTGCTGAGTGGTTTGCCAGATGTAGAACCTCAAATTTGCCCTCTTTATTTTAGGCATCATAATACATCATTTGCATCATAAGCATATCATATGTATAACATTATAGCATGGGAAAATTAAAGCATGACAAGCATCAAACCCTAGCATGATGCATATGGCCATCTGGGGAGGTGTTGGGGGTCATTTAAGCTAAGACATGGGTTCTAATGGATTTGTGGGAGACCTATGATGAGTCTAGATTCTTTTGGCAAGGCCAAGTTCACCTACAAAAGCTCAGAAGATTGCTTAATCATCACAAGTTTTAAGACAAGGCAAGGCTCCTAAGCAATGCAGCCAAATTAGGGTTTTGGCTTCAAGGGCTTTAGGCTCATAATTTTGGCCAACTCTTTTGGGCAATGTTTTCCATATGATAAGAGGTCCTTACATGTCAATTTTCATGAGAAAGTTCCAAATGGAAGTCAGTCATTGCCTTAGTTGCTTGCAGATGAAGTAATTGGTCAACTGTGCCTGTAAAAAGTCAACTGTCTGATTTCAAGAGGTCCAAGTCACTTTTTCTTGCCAAGGGAGGTCTTTACAATGTTATAAGATGTTTGGAAGGGTTGGAGATCAAGAATCATGGCTATTTGGAGGTTTTTGCAAAAATGGTATAAAGTTGGTTTTTGAGATTTTCCAAATTTAGCAACTTTTGCCCTAATTTTCAAGTGAGCTTAGCATGGTCAAAAATTCTTCAAATGAACCCAACCCAAACATGAAAGTTGAAGACTAAGGCCTGCCATTTTCAAAAAGTACAAGTACATTTTCATGGGATTTATGGTTTGAGAGATAAGGCCCTCGAAAATCTCATGCATTTTAGGGCAAAATCACATTTCCATGCACACACCAAATGCAAGAGGGTCCAAAACTCATTTTTAAGTGCTGGAATGGATCAAGTGAGGTTACTAAGTTACAATGCAATGTATTTAGATGGTTTTGCTCAAGAGAAACTTGCATTTTGATGCCAAGCATGGAAATGGCCTCAAAAGTGCAAATTTAGCCAAATCATGAGAAGTATGTATTGGCTAGTTCTAAGGGCCAAAGTTGTTGTTGTTCTGACCAAGGATTGGAAAAGGCTTATACATGTACCAAAAGGCCAAGCAAAGAGTGAGGTATGTGAACTTATCTCACACTTTTTCAAATGATGCAAAATCTCAAAAAAGGCTCATTTATTCCCATTCCAAGTGCAAGGTGAGGCCACTATCTTTTTATTCATGCCATATTAAGTTGTTAGCTCAAGAGAAATTGGAGGGTCCAAGCAAGGAGTTTGACATATTTCACAAAGTGCAAATACATGGGCATATGAGATTTTGGTGGCACATGAGATGTCAATTTTTCACCAAAGAGCAAGTTGTTATGGAATGAGGTTGCCAGCCATTTGTATACCATTTGGAGACACTATTCCACAATGCATGGTATGAAGAGGTTTTGGCCCAAAAGGGGTGCAGAAAGCATGAGTGGAATGTGAGATATCTCATAAGGAGCATTTTAGCGAAATGATAAGAATAGCATTATACACTGATCCAAGGGCCAGTTTTCTTCCACTTATGAATTAAGGGATCATTAGAGGTCAGCATGTGCAAAGGGAGTGGGAAGAGCACGAGTGAATGATTCCACCACTCACCTCATGCAAGTTTTGCAAAATCACCTCATGCACACTCCTCTCACGTGCATTCCTTTTCTCATTCCTTGGACTGATTTAGGGCATCATAAAAGGACCAGCTAGGGTTTTAGCTTGGCAAAAATCGCCACCATTCTCCCATTCCTCAGTTTTTGCTCCTGTTGCATTTTCCTCCATAGCTCATCATCCACTGCTCCATTCTCAAAGCAGACCCCATATTCTTGATCATGAAGCTCCATAGGACATAGATCAAGCTCCATTTCAAGCTAGAGAAGGGTTCTTGTACCAGTCCAGCTCAAACCAGATTCCACCAAAGAGCAAGGTTCAAGTGAATTTGAAGTTTCTTTCACATTTATTTTGTGAAAGGAGGTTGCTAGAAGATCATCCCAGGCTGGATTTTGGTTTTCTTGGAGAAATTTGAAGCTGTGCAATCTCAGGTATGCCTCAAATCCATAAGTTTGTAAATGATTTTTGTGATGTGCATTGCAATTTACATGTCACACTGAGCATGTGGAGCTTTTTGTTTTTGAAAATGATGTTGAAATGAGGTCGGGCTAGGGTTTTAAAGTTTCTAGATCCAATTTGTTTTGATGCTGTTCATGCTGTGTGTTTTGTTTTACATGTTTGTGATAGTTGATTCATATTGTGCTTGATCCGAGAATCATTTTTGGTGTTTGGTTCATGTGATTTCATGAAGAAATGGAGGAGATATGTTCCTTTGATATTGGTTGCCTTGCCACTGCTTGGTCCTGTTTCATTCGTGTTTTGCAGCTTTGTTTTCATGTTGTGAGGTTGAAGATGATGAGGTGGAACGCAGGGATTGGATGGATCCATGTTTTGTCTTTTCTGTTTTAAAACCCTAGCATGACCGGTTGATACAATGTTACATGTTTTTGTGCATTTGGTTTGTCTTGTGGAGTATGCCCTAAGTTCATGCGTGCCTGAGTATTTTTGTCTTGCATTGCTGCATGGGCCTGAGGCCAACATGCTAGGCGCGCCCCCCATGCTGGGCCCAGGCATTTGGCATGTGCTGGCCAGTTTTGTTTTGCACCCTTCCACCATGTTTCATAATCCTTTTATTCCTTTCTTTTTTTCTTCTTGCATTTTGTTCATTTTAAAATATTTCCAAACTTATAAAAAATCCATAAAAATTCATGTGCACTCTTTAGTTCATCTAGTATTTTATCATATTTTTTCACATTTTTATTTTTATTTCCACGTGGCTAAATTAATTCAACACTAGGTTTTGTTTTATGGTAGGCTCTCTTGGACCAATCTGCCTTGTCCAATTTCCATCTTCTTCATCCTTTAAGCTATGAACCTCATTCTTTTTGCATTCAAATCTTAAGACATCCTTCTATCTTCATGATTTATCTTAGATTTTTCACAAATTTCCTTGCTGGATTTTGTTTATGTTACTTGTGCATCAATTTTCTAAACCCTAGATGGTGATACCTTGCATTTTTGGGTTTCATTGACCTAGTTTGGGGCTGATTCTTTGCAAACCCTTTTGGATTCTCATTTCCTAGTATGTGAAGAGTACTTTGCTGGTTGGATAGATTTTTCATGTGCTTGGATTTATTTCTTAGGTATTTTCTTCCTCACTTTGCCTTGTTTTGCACCCTTTGAATCTTTTGGTTTCTTTTAAGTTTGGAAGAAGACTTATGCCAACTTTTCCTCATCTTTTGGGATCCTTTAAAGGTCTAGAGTTGTTCCTGGTCTTAGGATAGGGTTTGATTTTGCTTGAGCTTTGGTTTTGATTCCTTTCTTTGTGTATTACATCCTTAAGTGTTATGCATGCTTTCTTTGCATTTGTTTCACTCCCAATCATCTTGATATGATCTTGTATTGCTTTGTATATCATTTTGTGAACTCTTTGCCATGCCTATATGCTTGTGTAGCTTCTGACTTGTTGGTTCATGCCTTGATTGTATGTTGTTACACTAACTTTGCAGGAGCTATGGTAAGTGTGAGATGTGGGAATTGAGTTCCACATCTCCATCTCTCATCTTTTCTCATTTTTGTTTATATGGACTAACATCTTTTTGTTGGGCTTAGGCCTTTCTCATCCCCTCTTCTATCTTCTCCTTTTCTTTTTCTTCTTCAGTAGGATAGACACCCCACAAACCCTAGGAACCCCATGCATGCTAACTTAGGATAGAAACTTCCCTCTAGTTTTTTTTCCTTTGCTCCTTTTGGTTCTTATTCTCTTCTCATCTTCAAACTTAATTTTAATTCACTTAATAAAGGTTGAGTACTTTCATGTGACATGAGACTTTGCTATGAGATGCTTGCATGCGTTCCATTTCGGGGCGAGGTGTGAGTCATCACTCGTGGTGGATAGGTCTTAGCATGAGTACCTCACAAAGAAAAGCTAGAAAACACTTCTTAACCAAAAAAACCACAAAATACTTAATAATGGTAATAGGCCAGTGTGCTTGAGCCTTCACTTGTGGGACTAGCTTTGGGGATTTCCTCCATAGATAGGTGTGCCTCTTGCGCATTCCATTTCGGGATGATGTGAGACGTACACATCCCATTGAGTAAGACTTAGGTACACTTGCCTATGCAAACCTTCACAAATAAAAGCCTCATAAAAATCTCAAACAAACAATAAGCGTCTTTCCTTCGGGAATTCTTTTCTCATCTCCTTCGCTCCGTACGCGAACTTGCTCCTACTTGTCACTTTGCAAGACGGTTACGCACTCGTCGTCCGAGTCTGCAACACCTGAGCAATGGCATAGGCAGTTCAAGCCCCTTTAATTCACAAGCAATTTCCTTGTTACCCCTAGTTAGGGGAACTACGGCGTCTCTGATCCTCATTATCCCGATGAGGTACGTAGGCAGCGGGGTAGGGCCCGTTCGAGCACAATCTTTATTTTCCCTACATTTTTCTCTTTGTTTCCTTTTTCATTTTCTTTTATCAGTTCATTTTCCAGTCCGTTTCATTTCTGTTGCTGCATCTTTCATACCCTCACCCTTTGAAACAGTTTCTTTTGCAAGCGTGGATCCCGTCGGGTACGGCGGATGATCTGGGGTGCTAATACCTTCCCAGGTCATAACCGACTCCCGAGCCCAGTCTCTTTGGTTCGCAGGACCCGTGTTCTTCCTTTTCTTTTCTTCTGGTTTGTGCAGCATTACCATTCCCTTTCTTCGGGATAAAAATGCCTGGCTGGCGACTCTAACTCTTTCCGCGCCACTTTCGCGTTTGTACTAGGATGAAAATCCCGGGAGCGACAGCTGGCGACTCTGCTGGGGACTTGCACACCAGATAATCTCTGGTTCCCCTGTGAGTCTCTCCTAGCGCTTGTTTGTTGCTGTTTCATTGGGTGATGTTTATTTGATGTGGCTTGTTGTATTGTCGTTTGTTTACAGCTTTATTTACAGCTTTATTTACAGTTTTCAGTATTTATTTTATGCATCATGTATATCATACTGGACTGTCTGGACTGGTTTTCTGTTTGGTGGGAGGGGTGATACTGCTTCTGAGAGATAAGCCAAGTACCCGGCTTGAGTGCACCCTAGGATTAGAGTGGACATATTGTACTCGCATGTGGCATGATGAGTGGCGATGTGCTTCACGCCCAGATTGCGACTGTCTTGGAAATATCTTGTGTGGGGATTTCCCCCACTTCGGGATAAGACCTTGATAAGTTATGTGCATCTGGGGACCGATCATTGAGGACCTTTGTGGAAACAACCCTCTCCAGTGGTGGCAGTGGCAGACCACATTTTGTGGCAAACCCATTCGCACCCGAGGGTCCACTGGGAACTCGCATAGGATGGCCTGGTTCTCTTATAGGAACTCAGTCAAAGCATCTGGTCGTATGACATTAGTACTGTATCCTACGGGCTGAATGTACTATTGTTTCTCGATTTCAGCGCTTGAAGCTGGGAACCTATAAGGGATGCTTGTTTTTCCCGGACTCAACTGAGGCCTCCCTGCGTAGTACATAATGCCTAACCGATTCCCCGATTTGGTCATGAGCCATTTCTCGGAAATGGTGAAAGTATTATTGCTATTCGGCTTTGAGAGTCTGTGATGTTTGACCCGGAGCACCCCCGTGAGGTTGGGGATGGGTTTACAGGTTTGCAGGGACCCTTGACTTCATCATACCCTTTGTTATCAGTACAGTTCATGCTATGATACAGTTACTTTGGTTCCGAAGTTCTGGTATTCTGATTCTGATATTCTTGGTACTGTGGTCCAGAGATTCTCTTCAGAGGGTTGTGATTTTCAGAGAGTGTGACTCATTGGACTTTTGGTTTGTCAGTTATTCAGAGGGGCCTTGTCAGTGGCCAGATTCCAGACAGTCTCAGATGGCCATTTGTCTTTGCATTTGCATCTGCATTGCATCATTACATCATTAATCATTGTTTTTGTTTTCATTCACAGGTTCATATATCTGCTCCCGGTTCCGGTATTCCTTTCAAAGATGGAAGATCCTCGCAAGCAGAATATTCACTTCAAGTTCTTTGATGTCAAGATTGGTTTGCTGAAGAAGATGGCAAAATTGATTACACCCAACCAGGTAGAGAGATTCAGAAAAGCTTATGGAAGTATTCTTGATGTGGTGATAGAGCTAAACCCATCAGAGAGGAGTGCCATTCATACATTGCTTCAGTATTATGATCCTCAGCTCCGTTGCTTCACCTTTCCTGATTTCCAATTGGGCCCTATGCTGGAGGAGTATGCTTTGATCCTGGGTGTGCCAGTTCAAGATCAGATTCCTTTCAACTCTGAGATGAGTAGACCAGCACCGGAGGCTATTGCAAAGGCTCTTTATTTGAGTCCTTCTACTGTGAAGTCTTTGACCATTATCAAAGGAGGAGTGTCTGGGTTTTCTTTGGAGGCTTTGGTGAAGAAAGCGGGAGAATTGGCTGTTGAAGAAGAATGGGATGCTGTGTGTGCTATTTTGGCTCTGTCTATCTATGGCATCATTTTGTTTGCTGATATGGAGAAGTTCATCGATATAAATGCCATACACCTCTTTTTGCTGAAGAACCCGGTGCCTACCTTACTCGGGGATTTGTATTACTCAGTTCATTACAAAACTGAAAAGAAGAGGGGAGGTTTGGTTCGTTGTTGTGCTCCGTTGTTTCACATGTGGTTCATGAGGCATTTGCCTAGTACGGGAGTGTTTAGTGACCATAGCTTGATATGGGCTCAGAAGCTGGAAAAGTTGCTCGCCAAGGATGTTAGATGGTTCACTCAGAGGCTGCAAGGTGCACGTTTCATCACTAGCTGCGGAAGTTATCATAGTGTGCCTTTGTTGGGAATAGCTGGAGGGATTAATTACAATCCAACCTTGTTAAGAAGACAATTAGGATACGCTTTGAGAGATGTGCCAGAAGATCTGAAGCTGACCCCTATTTTCTACTTCCCAGTGGAAAATAATATACCCTTAGTGAGGAAGGTTACGGGAGCTTGGAAATGCATTAAAAGAGAAGGAATGGCTAGTTTCGGGAAGTGCAACAATCAGACATTCCCAGAGTATGAGGCTTGGTTGAAAGATAGAGCTAGAAGAGTTTTGTTACCGTTCTCAGCACCAGTTCCCCCAGTTGCTGAGCCCATTGATACTGTGCCTTTGGAAGACTTCAAGAAATTAGAAGCCCAGCTACATGCAGTTGGAGTTGAGAATACTGAGATGGTAAGTTTGTATCACCAAGCTAACAGGGCCAAGAAGGAAGCTGAGGAGAAGTTGCTGAAGATACAGACGACCTTGGAGGCTAAGGAGAAGGACTTTGCAGGAAAAGAAGCACATTTCCGTAGGTTGGGGATGATGGAGGCCCAAAGAGAAGTTGAGCGCAAGAAGAAGTCAAAGACCCTCAGAGAGGCTCGGCAGTCTATTGTCTGGTTGAAGGGGCAAAGAGATCAGGAGTTGAAGCAATATAAAGAAAAAGAAGAGTTCTTTGAATTTCAGATGGCTTACAAGAAAGAAGAGGTGGAGCAGGCTCACAGGATTCGCAGAGAGAAGACCCAACAGCTCGCAGACAATCAACAAGCCCTCGAAGCAGCGCTTAAGGAGGTTGAAGATCTAAAGTTGATGGCGGGAGTCAAGAAGGTCAGATCTGATGGGGTTTTTAGTGATGAAGTTTCAGGGCCTTTAGGTTTTGATTCTGCTTCTTAGTTTATTTTTCTTGTATCTGGACTACCTACAGGCATGTTGTAGGAGTCCTAGTTGTTTGTTTCTCCTTTGTAAAGACTTGTACCCTACGGGGAATTCTGTGTTATTTGTCTGATAGGTTGATTTATGTTTTGGTTTTTCTTCCATTATTTCCTGGTTCGTTTACTGTGTGGTTTGAATGTGGTCTCTCGAGAAGGTTCCTGGAAGTCGAGGATCAATGCCCATCTGGTTCTCCTTGCTGAAATACCGGGACCGGAGCATAAGTGACTTGTGATTGGAAACATAAACAACTGCATTGCATCCATATAACCTGTTTGTTGTTTTGCAGGTAGTGTCTCGGTTTACTAACGTATTTTGTATCTCAGGCACTATAGCTCCTCGAAAAGCTCGGGGGCAGCCAACAGTACACAGGTACCCAACCAAGATTAACAGGGAGAGAGTCATGGATCAAATGCAGGCAGATTTGGCAGACCTAAGGCAGAGAATGGATAATTTCATGACGTTAATGGCCGGTATGGGGCAGAATCAAGAACGGCTGCGAGAGTTGGTTGAGAATCAGAACCGGAATGCTGCTGCTGCTGCAAATGCTGATAATCATGCTGGTGCGGGCGCACATCAAGGTGGAATTCCTGCTACACGACCAGGGGCGACAACAGTCAACGACGAGATGCATAACATTCATGTGGACCACCAGGAGGACCAGTTCACTTTGCTTGATGAGACCGAGGGTCAAGGGGTCGAAATGAACAAGAGATTCGAAGAGATGGCCGAGCAAATCAAGGCTATTCAGTCCCAGAGTTCTTTGGGATTCGACGTAACGGACTTGGGTTTGGTTCCGGGAGTCAGGATTCCATATAAATTCAAAGTTCCTACTTTCGAGAAGTATAACGGCACTGCTTGCCCAAGGACCCATCTGCAATCGTATGTTGGGAGAATTGCTGCGCATACGGACGATGAAAAGCTATGGATGTATTACTTTCAGGACAGCTTAGTGGGAGCTTCCCTTGAGTGGTACATGAAGCTCAGCAGGGTCAATGTTAAGAGCTGGAAAGATCTCGCTGAGGCCTTCGTGAAGCAATACCAATATAACATGGATATGGCTCCAAATCGCACCCAGTTGCAACATATGGCTCAGACGGCGAAAGAAGGCTTTAAAGAGTACGCCCAGAGGTGGCGTCAGCTAGCTGCCAGGGTGCAGCCACCCTTGTTAGAGAATGAAATGGCCGATATGTTTATGGGTACCCTCCAGGGAGTATTTCTTGAAAGATTGGCGTCGAGTTCTGCTACAAAGTTCAACGATATTGTCATTGCAGGAGAAAGGGTTGAAACACTGTTGAAGATGGGGAAGATACAAGACCTTGGTGCTAGTAGTTCGAATGGGGCGAGGAAAGCTTTTAGCGGACCTCCAAGAAGACGAGAAGGCGAGACCAATGCTGTATTCGGCCGAAGCCAGGGCCGTAGTTACAGAAGACCTTATGAGCATATGGCTGCTGTCACCATTCCTGCAGCTCCCATACAACAGATGCTACCTCCACCACAACAACAACAACAACAACAACAACAACCTAGAGCCAACTACCAGCAAAGGCCTTATCAGCCGAGGCAGGCTCGTCCTGCTAACAGGGTAATTGAAGCTATTCCGATGACATATACTGCTTTGTTGCCAAGACTACTAGACTTGAACCTTATTCAATTAAGGACTTTGGCACCACCACCTCCTGGAGAGCTTCCAGCTGGTTATGACGTCAACGCGCGATGCGCTTTTCATTCAGGGGCACCCGGGCACTCAACCGAGAAGTGCAGGGCGCTACATCACAAAGTTCAAGATCTCGTGGATTCAAAGGCAATCAACTTTGCGCCACCACCGAATATCAACTCGAATCCTATACCTGATCATGGAGGGGCAAGGGTTAATGCTGTTGAGCGTGATGACAAGTTGAGCTTGGTACTGAGTATTGACGAGGTCAAGACGCCGTTGAAGGTGGTGAAAGAAAGACTGTTGAAAGGTCAAGTATTTCCTGGTTGTTCTCTCGACTGTGAAGACTGTGCAAGTGCTGTGAATGGCTGCGAAAAATTGAAGATGGGTCTGCAAGGGCTGATTGATGATGGATCTCTGCAATTTAGCAAGATTAGTAATGAAAAGGCTGATGATGTGTCAACCATTACTATCTTCTACGATGAAGCTGATATGCCCGTCAGACAAAGGCCGGTTACCGTTTACGCTCCTCAGATTAGTCCTGTGACTATAACTGTACCTGGGCCAATGCCGTATAATGATGATAGAGCCATTCCGTGGCATTATGGTTCCGACGTCTATGTGGCGGGACAGAAGATGGAAAGTAGACCTGTTGCTGACTTGACTATTGAGAATGTGGGAGGTGTTGGAGGTTTTACTCGAAGTGGCCGTTTGTTTGCTCCCCCTGCACTGAGAAAGGATCCTGAGGTCGAAGCTTCATCAAAAGACAAAGGAAAGCAGATTGTGAATGATGAGTCGAATACTCCTGTAGCTGGACAGGGGACTTTTGAAAAGGAGGTAGAGGAATTTATGAAGATCATCAAAAGGAGTGACTATAAGGTGGTTGACCAGCTGAATCAGACGCCTTCAAAGATTTCTATTTTGTCGCTGTTGATGTGTTCTCCTGCACACCGAGAAGCCTTGCTGAAAGTACTTCAAATGGCTTACGTTCCTCAAGAGATTACGGTCAATCAACTTGAAGCTGTTGTCGGAAGTGTCAATGCTAGCCATGGCTTGGGCTTCACTGATAGAGATCTCACCTCGGAGGGAAGGAATCACAATAAAGCACTGCATATCACGATGGAATGCAAGGGCGCTGTGTTGTCTCATGTCCTTGTAGACACAGGCTCTTCTTTGAATGTGCTCCCGAAGAAGGCGTTGATGAAGCTTAACATTGATGGGATTGTCCTAACGCCGAGTGATTTGGTGGTTAAAGCTTTCGATGGTTCAAGAAGATCAGTTTTCGGAGAGGTTGAGTTGCCTGTCAAGATAGGCTCTCAAGTCTTCAAGAGTGTCTTCTATGTCATGGATATCCAGCCTGCGTACAGTTGCTTGTTGGGCAGACCGTGGATACACGCAGCTGGAGCTGTCACCTCAAGTCTACACCAAAAGCTTAAGTATGTGGTGGACGGTCAAGTCATCACAGTCTGCGGGGAAGAAGATATATTCGTCAGCCACCTGTCGACATTCAAATATGTGGAAATGGACGGAGAAATTCACGAGACTTTGTGCCAAGCATTTGAAGCAGATGTTAGTATCTTGACTCCGGTGAAGAAAAACAACGAAGGCACGTCAATTCACTCCTACCAGGAAGCAAAAGAGGCCGTCCAATCAGGCAATGTCCAGGGCTGGGGCAAGCTACTGGAGGTGGAAAAGAAGGGTGATAAATTCGGCTTAGGGTATCAGCCTGGAGGGTCTACTCGGAGTGGTAAGGCTATCTCATTCACAAGTGCTGGGTCGCTCGACCGCGATCAAATCTGTACGACAAACCAAGACGGGGACAGTGACAGAGATTGGGACAACAATTGGATCCGCCCGTGCGCACCCGGTGAGGAGCTAGGAAACTGGTCTGCTGAAGACATCGTCCAAGTTACCTGGCTCTCAAAGTAATTGTTTTGTTTCCTTTTATTTAGCATACTGCATTGTCAAATCCAGCATTCTGCCCAAGATGCTTGGATCCATTGTATTGGGCCACCATGTTTTGTATCGCATTGTTATTTTGCTATGAAATAAAGGGACATTTTCAGACAAACTGTGTTCCCTGTCTTTGTTTTTAAACTTTTTTCACAAAAAAATATATAAAAATGGCAATGTGTTTTCATTTTGTTTTGTGTTAGCGTCTCTTTTCAAAGAGTAAGCAGATTCTGAATAAGCACATCATTTGTGCAGTGCTGATCATCCGGATTCCACAGATAACGTTCCTGCTATGACTATGCATGACTTTGATAATCCAGTCTACCAAGCTGATGAAGGGGTTGAGGAAGACTGTGACCTGCCTGAAGAATTGGTCAGACTGCTGAAACAAGAGGAACGAGTTATTCAACCTCATCAAGAAGAGATTGAGACTGTCAACCTTGGTAGCGAAGATGCAAGGAAAGAAATCAAGATAGGGGCCAATCTGCAGGCCGATGTCAAACAAGAGCTGATCAGTATGTTGAGAGAGTATGTGAGTATTTTCGCTTGGTCATATCAGGATATGCCAGGTCTAGATACCGATATTGTGATGCATAAGCTACCCCTGAGAGAAGACCGTCCTCCTGTGAAGCAAAAGTTGAGAAGAACTCGCCCAGATATGGCGATGAAGATTAAAGAGGAAGTGCAGAAGCAGTGGGATGCCGGGTTCCTTGCCGTGACTAGCTACCCACCTTGGGTAGCTAACATCGTACCAGTACCTAAGAAGGACGGCAAGGTCCGGATGTGCGTTGACTATAGAGATTTGAACAGAGCAAGCCCGAAGGATGATTTTCCGTTGCCACACATCGATGTGTTGGTCGACAATACTGCTCAATTCTCAGTGTTCTCCTTCATGGATGGATTCTCCGGTTATAATCAGATAAAAATGGCGCCGGAAGACATGGAGAAGACAACGTTCATTACCCCGTGGGGAACGTTCTGCTATAAGGTCATGCCCTTCGGTCTGAAGAACGCAGGGGCAACTTATCAACGGGCGATGGTCACGTTGTTCCATGACATGATCCACAAAGAGATCGAATGTTATGTGGATGATATGATTGCAAAGTCCAAAGACGAAGAGGAGCATTTGGTTAACCTGAAGAAGTTATTTGATAGATTGATCAAGTATAAACTGAGGTTGAATCCGAACAAGTGCACTTTCGGAGTGCGTTCCGGAAAATTGTTGGGTTTCATTGTAAGTCAAAGAGGAATTGAGGTAGATCCTGCTAAAGTGAAAGCTATTCAAGATATGCCTGCACCAAAGACAGAAAAAGAAGTGCGTGGGTTCTTAGGTAGATTGAACTATATTTCTCGGTTCATATCTCATCTAACTGCCACGTGCGAACCGATATTCAAACTGCTAAGAAAAGAGCAAACAGTCAGGTGGAATGATGATTGCCAAAGAGCTTTCGACAAAATAAAGGAATATTTGCAGGAACCTCCAATTTTGATGCCTCCGGTGGAGGGGAGACCATTAATCATGTACCTGACCGTGCTAGAGGGGTCGATGGGGTGTGTGCTCGGCCAACATGACGAGTCTGGTCGAAAAGAGTATGCCATTTATTACCTTAGCAAAAAGTTTACCGACTGTGAATCCCGATACTCACTGCTCGAGAAAACTTGCTGCGCTTTGGTATGGGCTGCTCGCCGACTGAGGCAGTACATGTTGACCCATACTACATTTCTCATTTCCAAGATGGACCCTGTCAAGTACATCTTTGAGAAACCAGCATTGACCGGAAGGGTTGCTAGGTGGCAGATGATTTTAACTGAATACGACATCCAGTACACTTCTCAGAAAGCCATCAAAGGAAGTGTATTGTCGGAATACCTTGCTCAGCAACCTCTTGAGGATGACTATCAACCAATGAGATTTGATTTCCCTGATGAGGACATCATGTACCTCAAAACAAACGATTATGAGGAATCACTTCCGGAGGAGGGACCTGATCCTGAACCCAAATGGGAGTTGATGTTTGATGGGGCTGTCAATATCAATGGTCGTGGAGTTGGTGCCGTACTTATTACTCCTGAAGGTGTCCATTTACCCTTCGCTGCCAAAATTACTTTTGGCTGCACCAACAATGAAGCGGAATACGAGGCGGGTATAATGGGAATAGAGGAGGCAATTGATCTTCGGATTAAGAACCTCGATATATTCGGAGATTCAGCCCTCGTCATTAACCAAGTTACCGGCAAGTGGTATACACATCAAGAGCATCTAGTTCCATACAGGGATTATGCTAGAAAACTGTTGACATTCTTCACGACGGTTGAGCTCAAATACATACCACGTGATGAAAACCAATTTGCCGATGCTCTGGCCACTCTTTCTTCGTCGATTAAAGTTCTGTGTTGGAATTTTGTGCCCAGAATTGACATCTCCAGGCTCGACTCTCCAGCTTATGCTTTCTCTGTAGACGCCGTGTCTGACGAGAAACCTTGGTATTTTGATATCAAGTTATTCCTGGAGAAGCAAGAATACCCAACAGGGGCATCTTCTAAAGACAAAAAGACCTTGAGACGACTTGCTGCTAGTTTCTTCTTGAACACAGACGGGGTTTTGTACAAGAGGAACTTCGACATGGTCTTGCTCAGATGCGTGGATAGACACGAAGCAAGCCTGTTGATGCAGGAAGTCCATGAAGGATCTTTTGGTACCCATGCAGGAGGGCATGCTATGGCAAAGAAACTACTGAGATCAGGGTATTACTGGATGACAATGGATGCAGACTGTTGTTCATTCGCTCGTAAATGCCATAAGTGCCAAATATACGCAGATAAAGTGCATGTTCCTCCTAACCCGCTCAACGTCATGTCATCTCCTTGGCCTTTCTCTATGTGGGGCATTGACATGATCGGGAAGATCGAGCCAACTGCTTCGAATGGTCATCGCTTCATCCTGGTCGCGATTGATTACTTTACCAAATGGGTAGAAGCAGCGTCTTATGCCAATGTCACTCGTCAAGTGGTGGCAAGATTTCTGAAAAGAGATATCATATGCAGATATGGAGTGCCCGAAAGGATCATTACTGATAATGGTTCTAATCTCAACAATAAGATGATGGCAGATTTATGTCGGGACTTCAAAATACAGCATCACAATTCTTCTCCTTACCGACCAAAGATGAATGGTGCGGTAGAGGCAGCTAACAAGAATATCAAGAAGATTGTGCAGAAAATGGTTGTCACCTACAAGGATTGGCATGAGATGTTACCATTTGCTTTGCATGGGTACCGAACGTCGGTCAGGACGTCAACAGGGGCAACTCCTTTCTCTCTAGTGTATGGCATGGAAGCAGTCCTGCCTGTTGAAGTAGAGATTCCTTCACTGCGCGTGATGATGGATGTCAAGTTGGATGAGGCTGAATGGGTGCGTGCTCGTTACAATCAGCTATGTCTAATTGAGGAAAAGAGATTAGCGGCTATCTGTCATGGTCAGCTTTATCAGAGGAGAATGAAGCGGGCATTCGACCAACGAGTACGTACTCGAGGGTATCAAGTGGGAGAGCTTGTATTGAAGAGAATCGTTCCTCCAGGTTCAGATAACAGGGGCAAATGGACCCCGAATTACGAAGGACCATTCATAGTGAAGAAAGTATTCTCAGGAGGGGCACTGATGCTCACCACTATGGATGGAGAAGACTTCCCATCCCCTGTTAACTCGGACGCAGTTAAAAAAATACTTCGCATAAAGAGACCCGCTGGACGCAAAAACAGAATGTAAGTCCAGGCAAGAAAAGGGCATCCCGGCGAGCTAAAAACAGAATAAAAAGCTCGGGCAAAAATTAGGGAAATAAATATTAAAAAAATGTGTACACCCGCTGAGTTGAAAAGCCACATTGGACAGCTCAGGCAAAAAAGGGTATCCCGGTGGATTGAAAACCCGAGAGGGCGATCCACGCAAAATAAGGGAAATAAGCGAACGACTGCGATCCGAGTTATCTGAACCACGTCATCGTTTCGTACGGTTTGACAATATCGGAAGGATAGGAAATAGTCCCCTTGTCCTCTCAGAAAGCCAAAGCAGAATGGAGAGTCTTAAAGACATGCAGGTCATAGCGGAAATGGAACTCCTTGGAATGCCATGTACTTTGCCATTAGGATAGTTTCTTTTCTCAATTTCTATAGTGGCTACCTCTTTCCAGGTGGTTGCTTCCTAATGTAAATCTTTGCCTATTCAGAGGCCATCCAATAAAAATAATATTCAGTCAAAAAGCTGTGTGCGTTTATTTTTGTTTGCAAAATGTCCTGAATTTTTTTGGTAAAAATAGCATTGCATCTAAACATGGTGATAATCTTGAAAAGAAAACTGACATGCAGGGAAACTGTAATCCTCTTTGAGTGTCGGGTGACGATGGATGAACCGATCATTCCATGCAAATCCTCGGGACACACGTGTGTTTTATGTTGTTACAGGTTGCAGGATGGTTTTACATTCTCTCAAGCAATGTACTCTTTCCCAGTAGAGTATTTCCCCAAGCAGGGATTTCTTCTTCCAGCAGGTATTTGAAAGCCTGACCTGTCTAAACAGAGATTTTCCTCCAACCAAGCCTTGGCAGCAGCCCAACTTCTTCCCAGTAAAGTAGCAGTCTATTCTTCCCCAGTGGAGTATACCCAGCAGGTGCCTGAAGACCTGATGTCATCAGAGATGGAGTTAACAGTATTCTATCCCCAGCAAGAATTTTTACCTATCAGGTACCTGAAAGCCTGATATCCCCTCAGAGTCTTGAATCATCAGATGCTCTCCCCAGCCAGAGTATTTGCCCGAGAAGTTTCCCCAGCCAAGTCTGAAGATGATCTGTCCTCACAGAGTTCATATTTGATTTTCACCTCTATCCGTGAAATATTTCTCAGCCAAGTTGTCATACTTTTGAGCATTTGATGACACAGCCAGGTATTCGTCACTTCAGTCAGAGTGGATATCCAGACCTCTTGACTTGTCTCCCCCTGCAGAGCTGTATCACTTGTTGCCGATCAGGTTTCCGTTTATTGCTCGTCTGTAAGTTCCAACACTCGTCTGTGATTGGTTATGATAATTGCTCGTCCGCGACTCCTCAACACTCGTCTGTGATTGGTTATGATAATTGCTCGTCTGCAAGTTCCAACACTCGTCTGTGATTGGTTATGATAATTGCTCGTCCGCGACTCCTCAACACTCGTCTGTGATTGGTTATGATAATTGCTCGTCCGCAACTCCTCAACACTCGCCTGTGATTGGTTATGATAGTTGCTCGTCCGCAACTCCTCAACGCTCGTCTGTGTTAGGATACCTTTGTCATTGCTCGTCTGCAACCTCCCCAACACTCGTCTGTGTTTGGTATTGGGTCCTTCGCTGCACTCGTTTGTGCCTCGATATGTGTTCTCTGCTGTTGCTCGTGTGCAACTATCCAACACTCGTCTGTGTTTGTTTGAAGCTCGTCTGCTTTTATTCCCCATAATTCCTTTGTGTTCTGAAGCTCGGATACTCGTCTGTATCATCCTCGGCACTCGTCTGTGCTAGCCTGCACCTGAATGTGAAGATTTGCTATTTACTCTAATTTCTGTGATCACTTCAAATGCTCGTCTGTGTATGAATTCCTGGTATTCGTCTATACCAGTGGCTGATGCTCGTCTGTATCATTGCCTGAAACGCTCGTCTGTGTTTCTCAGATCATCGTCTGATACTCGTCTGTATCATTGACTCAGGACACTCGTCTGTGTTATCTTGATGATCATCCAATACTCGTCTGTATTGAAGAGGTTTCAAATCCTGACAGTGGGAATCGAGTGTCGAAATGGTTACCGGTCCTGGCGTAACAGGAATATCCGAAGGAGGCTCGTCTGACTCAAGCACCAGTTATGGTTGCTGCACCTGACGTAACAGGTTTGCTCAGAAGACTCGTCTGTCTTATACCATATATCCGCGGATAATATATGAAGAAGGTTCGTCTGCCTTGATCGCATGTCTATCCCACAGACTTATATGCATACCCGGAACCTGCATAAGGATCATCCGAAGAAGGCTCGTCCGTCTTATTCCACTTATCTGCGTAAAGGTTAGTGAGGGAGATTCGTCTATCTCAAGTTACTTTGAAGATTCTTAAGGAGCTCGTCTGCTCATTTCTCATCTCAGTTGCAACGTCTTTGGATTGGGTTTATTTCCCATTTCTTGTTTTCGGCATCAGAGCGCAAATTTCCGTTTCTTGGGTATTCAACCACAGTTTATCTTGAACGGTCGAAAGCGGAAGCAATCGTCCTTTTCAGATCAACAGTTGCTTGAATAGGGGCAGCTGTAGAACCTCAAATTTGCCCTCTTTATTTTAGGCATCATAATACATCATTTGCATCATAAGCATATCATATGTATAACATTATAGCATGGGAAAATTAAAGCATGACAAGCATCAAACCCTAGCATGATGCATATGGCCATCTGGGGAGGTGTTGGGGGTCATTTAAGCTAAGACATGGGTTCTAATGGATTTGTGGGAGACCTATGATGAGTCTAGATTCTTTTGGCAAGGCCAAGTTCACCTACAAAAGCTCAGAAGATTGCTTAATCATCACAAGTTTTAAGACAAGGCAAGGCTCCTAAGCAATGCAGCCAAATTAGGGTTTTGGCTTCAAGGGCTTTAGGCTCATAATTTTGGCCAACTCTTTTGGGCAATGTTTTCCATATGATAAGAGGTCCTTACATGTCAATTTTCATGAGAAAGTTCCAAATGGAAGTCAGTCATTGCCTTAGTTGCTTGCAGATGAAGTAATTGGTCAACTGTGCCTGTAAAAAGTCAACTGTCTGATTTCAAGAGGTCCAAGTCACTTTTTCTTGCCAAGGGAGGTCTTTACAATGTTATAAGATGTTTGGAAGGGTTGGAGATCAAGAATCATGGCTATTTGGAGGTTTTTGCAAAAATGGTATAAAGTTGGTTTTTGAGATTTTCCAAATTTAGCAACTTTTGCCCTAATTTTCAAGTGAGCTTAGCATGGTCAAAAATTCTTCAAATGAACCCAACCCAAACATGAAAGTTGAAGACTAAGGCCTGCCATTTTCAAAAAGTACAAGTACATTTTCATGGGATTTATGGTTTGAGAGATAAGGCCCTCGAAAATCTCATGCATTTTAGGGCAAAATCACATTTCCATGCACACACCAAATGCAAGAGGGTCCAAAACTCATTTTTAAGTGCTGGAATGGATCAAGTGAGGTTACTAAGTTACAATGCAATGTATTTAGATGGTTTTGCTCAAGAGAAACTTGCATTTTGATGCCAAGCATGGAAATGGCCTCAAAAGTGCAAATTTAGCCAAATCATGAGAAGTATGTATTGGCTAGTTCTAAGGGCCAAAGTTGTTGTTGTTCTGACCAAGGATTGGAAAAGGCTTATACATGTACCAAAAGGCCAAGCAAAGAGTGAGGTATGTGAACTTATCTCACACTTTTTCAAATGATGCAAAATCTCAAAAAAGGCTCATTTATTCCCATTCCAAGTGCAAGGTGAGGCCACTATCTTTTTATTCATGCCATATTAAGTTGTTAGCTCAAGAGAAATTGGAGGGTCCAAGCAAGGAGTTTGACATATTTCACAAAGTGCAAATACATGGGCATATGAGATTTTGGTGGCACATGAGATGTCAATTTTTCACCAAAGAGCAAGTTGTTATGGAATGAGGTTGCCAGCCATTTGTATACCATTTGGAGACACTATTCCACAATGCATGGTATGAAGAGGTTTTGGCCCAAAAGGGGTGCAGAAAGCATGAGTGGAATGTGAGATATCTCATAAGGAGCATTTTAGCGAAATGATAAGAATAGCATTATACACTGATCCAAGGGCCAGTTTTCTTCCACTTATGAATTAAGGGATCATTAGAGGTCAGCATGTGCAAAGGGAGTGGGAAGAGCACGAGTGAATGATTCCACCACTCACCTCATGCAAGTTTTGCAAAATCACCTCATGCACACTCCTCTCACGTGCATTCCTTTTCTCATTCCTTGGACTGATTTAGGGCATCATAAAAGGACCAGCTAGGGTTTTAGCTTGGCAAAAATCGCCACCATTCTCCCATTCCTCAGTTTTTGCTCCTGTTGCATTTTCCTCCATAGCTCATCATCCACTGCTCCATTCTCAAAGCAGACCCCATATTCTTGATCATGAAGCTCCATAGGACATAGATCAAGCTCCATTTCAAGCTAGAGAAGGGTTCTTGTACCAGTCCAGCTCAAACCAGATTCCACCAAAGAGCAAGGTTCAAGTGAATTTGAAGTTTCTTTCACATTTATTTTGTGAAAGGAGGTTGCTAGAAGATCATCCCAGGCTGGATTTTGGTTTTCTTGGAGAAATTTGAAGCTGTGCAATCTCAGGTATGCCTCAAATCCATAAGTTTGTAAATGATTTTTGTGATGTGCATTGCAATTTACATGTCACACTGAGCATGTGGAGCTTTTTGTTTTTGAAAATGATGTTGAAATGAGGTCGGGCTAGGGTTTTAAAGTTTCTAGATCCAATTTGTTTTGATGCTGTTCATGCTGTGTGTTTTGTTTTACATGTTTGTGATAGTTGATTCATATTGTGCTTGATCCGAGAATCATTTTTGGTGTTTGGTTCATGTGATTTCATGAAGAAATGGAGGAGATATGTTCCTTTGATATTGGTTGCCTTGCCACTGCTTGGTCCTGTTTCATTCGTGTTTTGCAGCTTTGTTTTCATGTTGTGAGGTTGAAGATGATGAGGTGGAACGCAGGGATTGGATGGATCCATGTTTTGTCTTTTCTGTTTTAAAACCCTAGCATGACCGGTTGATACAATGTTACATGTTTTTGTGCATTTGGTTTGTCTTGTGGAGTATGCCCTAAGTTCATGCGTGCCTGAGTATTTTTGTCTTGCATTGCTGCATGGGCCTGAGGCCAACATGCTAGGCGCGCCCCCCATGCTGGGCCCAGGCATTTGGCATGTGCTGGCCAGTTTTGTTTTGCACCCTTCCACCATGTTTCATAATCCTTTTATTCCTTTCTTTTTTTCTTCTTGCATTTTGTTCATTTTAAAATATTTCCAAACTTATAAAAAATCCATAAAAATTCATGTGCACTCTTTAGTTCATCTAGTATTTTATCATATTTTTTCACATTTTTATTTTTATTTCCACGTGGCTAAATTAATTCAACACTAGGTTTTGTTTTATGGTAGGCTCTCTTGGACCAATCTGCCTTGTCCAATTTCCATCTTCTTCATCCTTTAAGCTATGAACCTCATTCTTTTTGCATTCAAATCTTAAGACATCCTTCTATCTTCATGATTTATCTTAGATTTTTCACAAATTTCCTTGCTGGATTTTGTTTATGTTACTTGTGCATCAATTTTCTAAACCCTAGATGGTGATACCTTGCATTTTTGGGTTTCATTGACCTAGTTTGGGGCTGATTCTTTGCAAACCCTTTTGGATTCTCATTTCCTAGTATGTGAAGAGTACTTTGCTGGTTGGATAGATTTTTCATGTGCTTGGATTTATTTCTTAGGTATTTTCTTCCTCACTTTGCCTTGTTTTGCACCCTTTGAATCTTTTGGTTTCTTTTAAGTTTGGAAGAAGACTTATGCCAACTTTTCCTCATCTTTTGGGATCCTTTAAAGGTCTAGAGTTGTTCCTGGTCTTAGGATAGGGTTTGATTTTGCTTGAGCTTTGGTTTTGATTCCTTTCTTTGTGTATTACATCCTTAAGTGTTATGCATGCTTTCTTTGCATTTGTTTCACTCCCAATCATCTTGATATGATCTTGTATTGCTTTGTATATCATTTTGTGAACTCTTTGCCATGCCTATATGCTTGTGTAGCTTCTGACTTGTTGGTTCATGCCTTGATTGTATGTTGTTACACTAACTTTGCAGGAGCTATGGTAAGTGTGAGATGTGGGAATTGAGTTCCACATCTCCATCTCTCATCTTTTCTCATTTTTGTTTATATGGACTAACATCTTTTTGTTGGGCTTAGGCCTTTCTCATCCCCTCTTCTATCTTCTCCTTTTCTTTTTCTTCTTCAGTAGGATAGACACCCCACAAACCCTAGGAACCCCATGCATGCTAACTTAGGATAGAAACTTCCCTCTAGTTTTTTTTCCTTTGCTCCTTTTGGTTCTTATTCTCTTCTCATCTTCAAACTTAATTTTAATTCACTTAATAAAGGTTGAGTACTTTCATGTGACATGAGACTTTGCTATGAGATGCTTGCATGCGTTCCATTTCGGGGCGAGGTGTGAGTCATCACTCGTGGTGGATAGGTCTTAGCATGAGTACCTCACAAAGAAAAGCTAGAAAACACTTCTTAACCAAAAAAACCACAAAATACTTAATAATGGTAATAGGCCAGTGTGCTTGAGCCTTCACTTGTGGGACTAGCTTTGGGGATTTCCTCCATAGATAGGTGTGCCTCTTGCGCATTCCATTTCGGGATGATGTGAGACGTACACATCCCATTGAGTAAGACTTAGGTACACTTGCCTATGCAAACCTTCACAAATAAAAGCCTCATAAAAATCTCAAACAAACAATAAGCGTCTTTCCTTCGGGAATTCTTTTCTCATCTCCTTCGCTCCGTACGCGAACTTGCTCCTACTTGTCACTTTGCAAGACGGTTACGCACTCGTCGTCCGAGTCTGCAACACCTGAGCAATGGCATAGGCAGTTCAAGCCCCTTTAATTCACAAGCAATTTCCTTGTTACCCCTAGTTAGGGGAACTACGGCGTCTCTGATCCTCATTATCCCGATGAGGTACGTAGGCAGCGGGGTAGGGCCCGTTCGAGCACAATCTTTATTTTCCCTACATTTTTCTCTTTGTTTCCTTTTTCATTTTCTTTTATCAGTTCATTTTCCAGTCCGTTTCATTTCTGTTGCTGCATCTTTCATACCCTCACCCTTTGAAACAGTTTCTTTTGCAAGCGTGGATCCCGTCGGGTACGGCGGATGATCTGGGGTGCTAATACCTTCCCAGGTCATAACCGACTCCCGAGCCCAGTCTCTTTGGTTCGCAGGACCCGTGTTCTTCCTTTTCTTTTCTTCTGGTTTGTGCAGCATTACCATTCCCTTTCTTCGGGATAAAAATGCCTGGCTGGCGACTCTAACTCTTTCCGCGCCACTTTCGCGTTTGTACTAGGATGAAAATCCCGGGAGCGACACCAGACAGTTGCCTAAATCAGGTGCCTTCAAGGAGATGAGGGATGAATGGAGATGGTCCAGAAGACTGATGGGGTTAACTGCTGAAGATATTGCCTGGGGATATGACAGAGATCTTCTAGGTAAAGAGTTGTTGGTCAGTTGTGGAAGAGTTTTTGGAGTTCCTTTGCTGGTAAGGAAAGGTGTCATCAGTTATCATCCAACATTAGCCAGGAAACAATTTGGTTATCCTTTGAAGGATCCTCCTCAGATGTAAGAGTTTGCTGAATCTTTGTACTTTCCTGTTGAAGGAAACAAGGAGTTAGTTCAACAAGCAGTCCAAGCTTGGGCTCACAGGATAAGGAAGGGTAAGAAAGACTTCGGCAGAGTTGATCCCAAGACGTATCCACCATTTGTTGCATGGTTGCAAAGACATGTAGAAGCAGTTCTCATGCCTTTCTCAATTGAGGCTCCACTTTATCCCAGAGAAGTGCCAAGTCAGAGTAGTAGTATCTCCCTTGAAGAGTACAAGAAGCTAGAAGCTCAGCTGCATGAATTTAGAGTGGAGAATGCTGAGATGGTAAGCCTGTACCATCATGCTAACAGGGCCAAGAATGAAGTTGAAGACAAGCTGCAGAAGCTCCAAGCATCCTTGGAAGCCAAATAGAATGACTTTGCTGGAAGAGAAGCCCACTTCCACAGGTTGGGTCTAATGGAGGCAAAGAGAGAAGCTGAACGCAAAAAGACTTTAAAGACTATCAAGGATGCTCGTCAATCCATTGTTTGGTTGCAAGGCCAAAGGGAGGAAGAGCAAAAGAAGTTCAGAGAGAAAGAAGAGTTCTTTGAAGTGAAAAGACTCAGCAGCTAGCACAAAGTCATTTAGCCCTGGAGGAAGCAAGGAAAGAGATTGAAGAGCTCAAGTTGAGAGCGGGTGTCAAGAAGAGAAGAGCAGAGGTGGCAGAGCCTGGGTCCTTAGCTTAGTTTATTTTTCAGACTACCTACAGACTTGTTGTAGGAGTCTTGCTTTATTTTCTTTTGTCTTTTATTCATGTAATGGCTTGTAACCATGCGGGGAATATTTCTGGTTGTATTCTGACTTTTAGCCGACAGTGGTTTGTCCATATACAGGGTTAATGTGCAAATTATCATTTTTTTGAATGTGCAAGACTCGTTTGTCTGATACTGCTAATGTATGAACACTCATCAAAGAGAAAGTTTGAAAGTTAAATACTCAAAGTGACTGTCTGAGAATAGATGCCAGAACTGGGGCATGCAAATGCTTAAAACCTGGGAACATGAGCAGTTACATTGCATTTCATATAACCTGTTTGTTTGTTTTGCAGGTAGTGTCTCAGTTGCTAACGTTTTTTGTGTTTCAGGCACTATAGCTCCCCGGAAAGTTCGGGAACAGCCAGTCGCACACAGATATCCAACAAATATTAACAGAGAGTGAGTCATGGACCAGATGCAAGCTGACTTAGCAGATTTGAGACTGAGAATGGATAATTTCAAGACTCTGATGGAAGGCATGGGACAGAACCAAGAGCGTCTGAGGGAGTATATTGAGAATCAAGCTAGGAACAACACTGCTGCTGCTGCTGATAATCGTAACGGTGCAGGTGCACGACAAGTGGAAATCCCTGTTACACAGCCAGGGGTGACTATAATCAATAATGGGTTGAATAATGTGCAAATGGTTAATCAGGACGAACAGTTCACTCTGCTGGATGAAGCTGATGGTCAGGGGGCTGAGATGAACAAGAGGTTTGAGGAATAGGCAGAACAAATCAAAGCTATTCAATCCCAGAGCTCTTTGGGATTTGACATAACAGACTTGGGCTTGGTTCCTGGGGTCAGGATCCCATACAAGTTCAAAGTTCCAACTTTTGAGAAATACAATGGCACTGCATGCCCAAAGACCCATCTTCAATCCTTTGTGGGAAGGATCGCTGCTCACACCGATGATGAAAAACTCTGGATGTACTATTTCCAAGACAGCTTGGTTGGAGCTTCTCTGGAATGGTATATGAAGCTTAGCAGAGTCAATATCAAGAGTTGGAAAGACCTAGCAGAAGCTTTTGTGAGACAATATCAATATAATTTGGACATGGCTCCAAATCGCACGCAATTGTAGCATATGTCTCAGACTACTAAGGAGGAATTCAAAGAATATGCTCAAAGGTGGTGTCAGCTCGCTGCCAGAGTGCAACCACCGCTGCTAGAGAACAAGATGGCCGACATGTTTATGGGGACTTTGCAGGGTGTGTTTCTTGAGAGATTAGCGTCCAGTTCTACTACCAAATTCAATGACATTGTTATTGCTGGAGAGAGGGTTGAGACCTTGTTGAAGATGGGGAAGATCCAAGATCCAAGTGCTAGTAGCTCAAATGGAGCGAGGAAAGCTTTCAGTGGACCTCCTAGAAGAAGAGAAGGGGAGATAAATGCTGTATTTGGCCGAGGCCGGGGCCGTGGTTATAGAAGACCGTATGAGCATGTGGCAGCAGTCACAATTCCTTCTACTCCTGTGCAACAGATGCAACCACAACAACAACATCAACAGCAACAACGACAACAACCCAGAAACAACTATCAGTAGAGACCGTATCAGCCAAGGAAAACCCGCCTGGCTAACAGGGTGATTGAGGCCATCCCTATGACTTATGCTGCTTTGCTGCCCAGGCTGCTGGATTTGAAACTGATTCAACTGAGAACTTTGGCACCACCACCTCCTGGAGAACTTCTAGTAGGTTATGATGTCAATGCACGATGCGCTTTCCACTTTGGAGCACCCGGGCACTCGACTGAGAAGTGCAGGGAACTGCATCACAAAGTGCAAGACCTGATAGACTCTAAAGCAATCAACTTTGCGCCACCGCCGAATGTTAATTCGAACCCTATTCTGAATCACGGAGGGGCAAGGATCAATGCTGTTGAGGGTGGTGAAAAGTTAAGTCTTGTGCTGAGTATTGAAGAGGTGAAGACTCCTTTGAGGGTAGTGAAAGAGAGATTGCGGAAGGGTCAGGTGTTTCCTGGTTGCAGTAATGATTGTGAAGAATGTCTGAATGCTGAGAATGGGTGTAAGAAGCTGAAGAAAGGATTGTAGTGTTTGATTGATGATGGATCCCTGCAGTTTAACAAGGTTGATGAAATAGCTGATGATGTGTCAACCATTACCATTTTCTATGATGAAGCTGACATACCTGTCAGAAGAGAGCCTGTAACAATCTATGCTCCTGAGATTAGTCTTGTGACTATTATAGAGCCTGGGCCTGTTCCTTACACAGACGATAAAGCCATTCCATGGCATTATGGCTCAGATGTATATGTGGCTGGACAGAAGATTGAGAGCAAGTCTGCTGCTGTTGACCCGACTGTAGAGAGCGTCGGAGTAGTTGGAGGCTTTACCAGAAGTGGTCGTTTATTTGCTCCCCCTGTTCTGAGAGGGGATCCTGAGGCTGAGGCTTCGTCCAAAGCCAAAGGAAAGTAAGCTGTGGACGATGAATTAACTACTCCTGTGGCTGGGCAGGATACATTTGAAAAAGAGGTCGAGGAATTCATGCGCATTATCAAAAAGAGTGACTATAAGGTGGTTGATCAACTGAACCAGACACCTTCCAAGATATCCATTCTATCACTGCTGATGTGTTCTCCTGCACACAAAAAGGCTTTACTGAAAGTGCTACAGATGGCCTATGTTCCTCAAGAAATCACTGTCAACCAACTTGAAGTTGTTGTAGGCAGTGTTAATGCAAGCCATGGCCTGGGCTTTATAGACAGAGACCTCACGTCAGAGGGACGAAACCACAACAAAGCACTACATATCACTATGGAGTGCAAGGGTGCTGTGTTGTCACATGTTCTTGTTGATATAGGCTCTTCCCTTAATATGCTTCCGAAGAAGGCATTAATGAAGCTCATTGTTGATGGTATAGTCCTGAGACCCAGTGATTTGATTGTCAAAGCTTTGGATGGGTCGAGAAGGTCAGTTTTTGGAGAAGTTGAGTTGCCGGTGAAAATAGGTTCTCAAGTTTTCAAAAGTATCTTCTACGTCATGGACATCTAGCCTGCGTACAGCTGCCTGTTGGGATGCCCATGGATACATGCTGCTGGAGTTGTTACTTCAACCCTGCATCAGAAGCTCAAATATGTGGTGGATGGCCAGGTCATCACAGTGTGTGGAGAGGAAGACATCTTCGTAAGCCACTTGTCAACATTCAAGTATGTAGAGATGGATGGAGAGATCCATGAGACTTTATGCCAAGCCTTCGAAGCAGTCAATGTCAGCATCTTGACTCCTGTGGAGAAGAGCAGTGAGAAAGAGGGTACGTCCATCTATTCCTACAAGCAGGCGAAGGAGGTTGTTTAGTCCGGAAGTGCCCAAGGCTGGGGCAAGTTGCTGGAGCTAGAAAAGAAAGATGATAAGTTTGGCTTAGGGTATCAGCCTGGTGGATCTACTCCGAGTGGTAAAGCCATTACATTTACAAGCGCTGGACTGCTCGACCGCAACCAAATTTGTGTGACATGCCAATATGGGGACAGTGACGGTGACTGGGACAACTGGATCCACCCGTGTGCGCCCGACGAGGAGATAACAAACTGGTCTGCTGAAGACATCATACAAGTCACATGTCACTCAGAGTAATTATTTGTTTCCTTTTATTATCATACTGCATTGTCAAATCCAGCATTCTGCCAAAGATGCTAGGATCCATTGTATTGGGCCACCATGTTTTGTATGCATATTATTTTGCTATGAAATAAAATGACATTTTCAGACAAATTGCGTTCTCTTTCTTTGTTTTTAAAATTTTTCACAAAAAATATAAAAATGGCAATGTGTTTTCCTTTTTGTTTTTGTGTTAGCGTCTCTTTTTCAAAAGAAGCAGATTCTAAATAAGCACATCATATGTGCAGTGTTGATCATCCGGATTCCATTGATAACGTTCCTGCTATGACTATGCATGACTTTGAAAATCCTGTCTACCAAGCTGATGAAGGGGTTGAGGAAGACTTTGACCTCCCTGGAGAATTGGTCAGATTGTTAAAACAAGAGGAACGGGTTATTCAGCCTCATCAAGAAGAAATTGAGATCATCAACATTGGCAGTGAAGATGTGAAGAAAGAAATAAAAATTGGGGCCAGTCTGCAGGCCGACGTAAAGAAAGAGCTGATCAGTATGTTGAGAGAGTATGTGGATATCTTTGCTTGGTCATATCAAGATATGCCAGGGTTGGATACCGACATCGTTGTGTATAAGCTACCTTTGAGAGAGGATTGTCCTCCTGTGAAACAGAAGTTGAGAAGAACTCGTTCTGACATGGCGATGAAGATCAAAGAGGAGGTTCAGAAGCAATGGGATGCCGGTTTCCTTGCTGTAACTAGTTACCCACCTTGGGTAGCTAACTTTGTACCTGTACCAAAGAAGGACGGAAAGGTCCAGATGTGCGTTGACTACCGGGATTTGAATAGAGCGAGCCCAAAATATGACTTTCTGTTGCCACACATTGACGTGCTGGTAGACAATACTGCTCAATTCTCGGTGTTTTCCTTCATGGATGGTTTCTCCGGATATAATCAGATTAAGATGGCGCCAGAAGACATGGAGAAGACAACGTTCATTACCCCGTGGGGTACATTCTGCTATAAGGTCATGCCCTTTGGTTTGAAGAACGCCGGGGCAACTTATCAACGGGCGATGGTCACATTGTTCCACGACATGATACACAAGGAGATTGAGTGTTATGTGGACGATATGATTGCTAAGTCCCGAGACGAAGAAGAGCATCTGGTCAACCTGAAGAAGCTGTTTGATAGACTGATCAAATACAAGCTGAGGTTGAATCCAAACAAATGCACTTTCGGAGTGCGTTCCGGGAAACTGCTGGGTTTCATTGTTAGTCAGAGAGGAATTGAGGTAGATCCTGCTAAAGTAAAAGCTATTCAAGATATGCCTGCACCGAAGACAGAAAAAGAAGTGCGCGGGTTTTTAGGGAGGTTGAACTACATTTCTCGGTTCATATCTCATCTAACTGCCACGTGCGAACCAATATTCAAGCTGCTAAGAAAAGAGCAAACGGTCAGGTGGAACGAAGACTGCCAAAGAGCTTTCGACAAAATAAAAGAATATTTGCAGGAGCCTCCAATTCTAATGCCTCCAGTGGAAGGAAGACCTTTAATCATGTACTTGACCGTGCTAGAAGGGTCAATGGGGTGTGTTCTAGGCAACCATGACGAGTCTGGTCGAAAAGAGTACGCTATTTATTACCTTAGCAAAAAGTTTACCGACTGTGAATCCCGATACTCACTGCTCGAGAAAACTTGATGCGCTTTGGTATGGGCTGCTCGCCGACTGAGGCAGTACATGTTGACTCATACCACACTGCTCATTTCCAAATTGGATCCTGTCAAGTACATCTTTGAGAAACCAGCGTTAACCGGAAGGGTTGCTAGGTGGCAGATGATTTTAACTGAATACGACATCCAATATACTTCTCAGAAAGCCATCAAGGGAAGTGTATTGTCGGATTACCTTGCACAACAACCTCTTGAAGATGATTATCAGCCAATGAAGTTTGATTTCCCTGATGAGGACATCATGTACCTCAAAGCAAACGATTATGAGGAACCACTTTTGGAGGAGGGGCCTGACCCTGATTCCAAATGGAAGCTGATGTTTGATGGGGCAGTCAATATCAATGGTCGTGGAGTTGGTGTCGTTCTTATCACCCCCGAAGGTGTTCACTTACCCTTCGCTGCCAGAATTACTTTTGGCTGCACCAACAATGAAGCGGAATACGAGGCATGCATAATGGGAATAGAGGAGGCAATTAATCTTCGGATTAAGAACCTCGATATATTCGGAGATTCAGCCCTCGTTATTAACCAAGTTACCGGAAAGTGGTATACACATCAAGAGCATTTGATTCCTTACAGGGATTATGCCAGAAAACTGTTGACGTTCTTCACGACAGTTAAACTTCAATACATACCACGTGATGAAAATCAGTTTACCGACGCATTGGCCACTCTCTCTTCGTCAATCAAAGTATTATGTTGGAATTATGTGCCCAGAATTGACATATCCAGGCTTGACGCTCCAGCTCATGCCTTCTCGGTAGACGCCGTGTCTGACGAGAAACCTTGGTATTTTGATATCAAGTTATTCGTGGAAAAGCAAGAATACCCAGATGGGGCATCTTCCAATGACAAGAAGACCTTGAGGCGACTTGCTGCTAGCTTCTTCTTGAACACAAATGGGGTTTTGTACAAGAGAAACTTCGACATGGTCTTGCTCAGATGCGTGGATAGACACGAAGCAAGCCTGTTAATGCAGGAAGTCCACGAAGGATCTTTCGGTACCCATGCAGGAGGGCATGCTATGGCAAAGAAATTGCTGAGATCAGGGTATTACTGGATGACAATGGATGCAGATTGTTGTTCATTCGCTCGTAAGTGCCACAAGTGCCAAATATATGCAGACAAAGTGCATGTTTCTCCTAGCCCGCTCAACGTCATGTCATCTCCTTGGCCCTTTTCTATGTGGGGCATTGACATGATCGGGAAGATAGAGCCTACTGCTTCAAATGGTCATCGCTTCTTCTTGGTCGCGATTGATTACTTCACCAAATGGGTGGAAGCAGCATCTTATGCCAACGTCACTCGTCAAGTGGTAGCAAGATTTCTGAAAAGGGATATCATATGCAGATACGGAGTGCCCGAAAGAATCATTACTGACAATAGTTCTAATCTCAACAACAAGATGATGGCAGACTTGTGTCGAGACTTCAAGATTCAGGATCACAATTCTTCTCCTTACCGACCAAAGATGAACGGTGCGGTAGAGGCATCAAACAAGAATATCAAGAAGATTGTGCAGAAAATGGTTGTCACCTACAAAGATTGGCATGAGATGTTACCATTTGCGTTGCATGGGTACCGAACGTCAGTCAGGACGTCAACAGGGGCAACTCCCTTCTCTCTGGTATATGGCATGGAAGCAGTCTTGCCTGTGGAAGTAGAAATTCCTTCATTGCGTGTAATGATGGACGTGAAGCTTGATGAGGCTGAATGGGTGCGTGCTCGTTACAATCAGCTATGTCTAATTGAGGAAAATAGATTAGCGGCTATCTGTGACGGTCAGCTTTATCAGAGGAGAATGAAGCGTGCATTCGACCAACGAGTACGTACTCGAGAGTATCAAGTGGGAGAGCTTGTGCTGAAGAGGATCGTTCCTCCAGGTTCAGATCACAGGGGCAAGTGGACCCCAAACTATGAAGGACCATTCATAGTGAAGAAAGTCTTCTCGGGAGGGGCACTGATGCTCACCACTATGGATGGAGATGACTTCCAGTCCCCTATTAACTCGGACGCAGTTAAAAAATACTTCGCATAAAGAGACCCGCTGGATACAAAAACAGAATTAAAGTCCAAGCAAGAAAAGGGCATCCCGGCGAGCTAAAAACAGAATAAAAGCTCGGGCAAAAGTTAGGGAAAATAAATTTTAAAAAAAGTACACCCGCTGAGTTGAAAAGCCGCATTGGACAGCTCAAGCAAAAAAGGGTATCCCGGTGGATTGAAAACCCGAAAGGGCGATCCACGCAAAACAAGGGAATAAGCGAACAACTGCAATCCGAGTAATCTGAACCACATCATCGTTTCATACAACTTGACAATATCAGAAGGATAGGAAACAGTCCCCTTATCCTCTCAGAAAGCCAAAGCAGAATGGAGAGTCTTGAAGACATGCAGGTCATAGCAGAAATGGAACTCATTGGAATGCCATGTCCATCGCCATTAGGATAGTTTCTTTTCTCAATTTTACAGTGGCTACCTCTTTCCAGGTGGTTGCTTCTTGATGTAAATATTTGTCTATTCAGAGGCCATTCAATAAAAAGAATATTCAGTCAAAAAACTATGTGTGTTTATTTTTGTTTGCAAAATGTCCTGAATTTTTGGCAAAAATAACATTGCATCTAAACATGGTGATAATTTGAAAGAAAATGACATGCAGGGAAACACTGTAAACCCTCTTTGAGTGTCAGATGACTATGGATGAACAGATTTTACCATGCAAGTCCCCGGGGCACACTTGTATTTTCTGTTGTGCAGGTTGCAGGATGGCATCACATTCTCCCAAGCAATTTACTCTTCCCCAGTACTGTATCTCCAGCAGAATTTTTCCCCAGCTAAGGCTTGGCAAGCAGCCCAAACAATTTATTCTTCCCCAGTGGAGTATGCCCAACAGGTATCTGAAAGCCTGACATCCCCAAGCAGAATTCTATCCCCAGCAAGGGTCATAGCCAGAGTTCAGAATCAGCAAATGTTTTCCCCAGCCAAAACATGGATGAAGCATATTTTCCAGCCAAGTATGAAGATGATCCCCCCACAGAGTTCATATTTTAATTTTCACTTCCGTCAGTGAAATATTCCCCAACGAAGTTGCCATTCTCATGGTCTATTTGATGAGACAGCCAGGTATTCATCACCTCAATCAGAGTTAGATATCCAGGCCTCCTGACTTGTCTTCCCCTGCAGAGTTGTAACTCTTGTGGCCAATCAGGCATTTGTTTGTTGTTCGTCTGCAATCCCCAGCACTCGTTTGTGCTCACCCTTTATTGCTGCTCGTCTGCATCTCTCAATACTCGTATGTGTTTCAACTTTTATTGCCGCTCGTCTGCATCTTTCAACACTCGTATGTGTTGTCATCTTGTTATTGCTCGTCTGCACTTCCTAGCACTCGTCTGTGCTTGATATCTATTTCTGAGTGCTCGTCTGCATTTTTGAACACCCGTCTGTGTTGTCACTTTGGTACTGCTCACTTGCGTTCCCCAGTAGTGGTCCATGATTACCTTGATATTGCTCGTTTGTATCATCCCCAGCACTCGTCTGTGTTGTTTACTTGTTTGAAGCTCGTCTGCTTTGCTTGGATACTCGTCTGTATCATACCCAACACTCGTCTGTGTTAGCTTATATTTGTTTGTGAGGATTTGCTGTCTATCCTGGTTGTCTTCCGTATTGCTACTTCAAATGCTCGTCTGTGTTTGAATTTCTGGTATTCGTCTATACCAGTTGTTGATACTCGTCTGTATCATTGCCTGAAGCGCTCGTCTGTGTTTCTCAGATCATCGTCTGATACTCGTCTGTATCATTGACTTTTGACACTCGTTCGTGTTATCTTGATGATCATCCAATACTGGTATGTATGGAAGAGGTTTAAAATCCTGACAGTGGGAATTAATGTCAAAATGGTTACCGTTCCTGGCGTAACAGGTAAATCTGAAGGAGGCTCGTCTGTCTCAGGCACATTATTATTGATGCACCTGGCGTCACAGGTTTGCTCAAAGAAGACTCGTCTGTCTTTTTCCCATATATCCACAGATAATATATGAAGAAGGTTCGTCTACCTTAATTATGCATGTCTATCCCACAGACTTTAATGCATCCCGGTCCTGGCATAACAGGTATATCCGAAGGAGACTCGTCTGTCTCAAGTCATATGTTTTTGCAAAGAGTATGGGGACTCGTCTGTCCAGCTCCTGGCGTCACAGGATTGTTTGAAGACTCGTCTGTCTTAGTATTCTTATTCCAGATATCAATTTCAACTTGGAAGAGGCTCGTCTGCTTTTCCTTTCCTTCAACCACCAAAGCGTCATTTGGTTGGGTTTATTTCCCAGTTTTGCATTCTTTGTCAGAGTGCAAATTTCTGGTCTTCTTGGTATTCAACCACAGTTTATCTTTAATGGTCGATAGCTCGTACTTTCGTCCTTCTCAGATCAACAATTGTTTGAATAGGGGCAGCTGTAACACCCCAAATTTTCCTTCTTCATTTTAAGCATAATATCACATCATACTCATCATGAACATATCATTTTCTTAGCATCATATCATGGAAAGATGAGGCATAACATTCTTCATGTCCTAGCATCAAGCATATGGTCATCTGTGGAGGTTCTTGAGGCATCACAAGCCATGACAAGGGTCCCATTGGTTTTGTAAAAGTCTTATGGTGAGTCTACACTCCATTTTTAAGTTCAAGTCCATTGGCAAAAGCTCATAAAATTGCATGATATTCAGAGGTCTCAGGACAAGGCAAATCTCCTATACAAGGCACCTAAACTAGGGTTTGAGATTCAAGCACCAAAATCTCACAACTTTGGCCATTTAATTTGGGAAAAGTCTTCTATATGTCAAGAGGATCCTAGGTGTCAATTTTCATGAGAAATTTCCACGTGGAAGTCAGAGAATTCCTCAGTTGCTTGCAGATGAAGTAATTGGTCAACTGTGCCCTAAAAAAGTCAACTATGTGATTTCAAGGGGTCTAACCCAAATTTTTTGGCCAAGGGGTGTCCTTACAATGTTATAAGAGGTTTAGAATTATCAAAGTTCAAGAATCATGGAGATTTGAAGGGTTTTGCAAAAATGGTACAAAGTTGGTTTTAAGGATTTTCCAAATTTGGCAACTTTTGCCCTAATTTTCAAATGGCCTTAACATGATAAAAAATTCTTCAAATGGAACAAAGTCAAATATGAAAGTTGGATAGTAAGGGCTCCCATTTTCAAAAATTACAAGTACATTTTCATGGGATTTATGGTTCATCCTATAGGTCCATCAAATATCTTGTCAAAATTAGGGCAAATTCAACTTTTCATGCATGTACCAAATGCAAGAAGCTTCAAAACTTGTTTTTATGACTTGGAATGGTTCAAGTAAGTTTGTAAACTTAAAATTCATTGCATTATGATCAATTTTCTCCAAAGAAACTCCCAATTTTGTGCACAATAAGGAATTTGCCTCATAATGGGATATTTTGCAAAATCATGAAAAAGGTGTGATACCTCAATCCAATGGCCAAGATCATTTGTATGAAGATTAAGGGTACAGATTGCATTGCACATGGGATGAGAATGATATCAAGGCATGAGGGTGGCATGCTTATCTCACATTTTGCAAAATTTGCAAAATCACACATACCTCATGATCTACACGTGCAAATCGCACAATTCTTTCAGCATAGAATTGTGAGAGCATACTTAAGCAGCTAGGGTTTCAGAATTGTGGATCTCTCTCTCATTCTCTCATTTCGAACTTCTTGCAACCTTTGCATTTTCTCTCATTTCTCTTCATACAAGTGAGCAATCTCAAAACAAATTGTGGATTTGTGATCAGTGAGAGCTAAGGATCATTAAGCAACCATTCATTCAAGCTTTCCTTCAAGTTTAGCAAGCTTGCCATTTCAGGGCAGGTGTGAGCAAATCTCAAGATCCAGCTTATTTTAAGACTTTAGATGCATTTATTTTGCATCTAGAGTGAGTGTGGAGTGATTTGCACGCATCATTTGGTCTTCTATCTCATTGAATCAAGATCTTCACCTCAGGTATGGATCCAAATCTTGTGATCTAAAAATGAAATTAATGAGTTGTTTTGTGATGTGTGAAGTTCACTGATCATGCTGCATTTTTTAGTTTTTAAAATGGTGCAATATTGAGTGAGTTATTAGAATTTTAGTTTTGATGGTGCAACTTTATTTTCTTCGATCCCTTTGATTCATTGAGTTTTAAGAGATTTTGAGCTCATATTTGAATTCAGAGTAGCTTAATTAGTCAATCTGCACTTTTTGGTCCAATTATTTTATGATTTATGCGTCTGTGATGAACTTCGGTGCCGGAGCCCTAGCTCCGGTCACCGGAAGCTGGGTTTGTGTCTTAGGGTTTGTTCATTGAGGAAGACAAGTCCTTGGCCGTTAGATATGTCCCTCAAGCGTCCAGATTGTTGCCACCTAGCCCTAGTCAGCATCTCTCCCCCACGTGACTTCTTTTATTTCATTTAATTCAGAGTGTTTCTCAGCCTATAATAACTATTATGCACCATCCAATGAGAATCCAGGTTGTGTCCACATAATTTAATGAAGGTCTCACTGTGTGCGTCTGATCAATCTTGCGGATGCTTACTTTTCCAGCTTATTTCTTCTAATTTCCATCATAAGACCAATATTCATGCGCAACCTTTCCAATGTTGGGCCCAAACATTTCCAATGCAATTCCCTGCTAGTAGCACCCCCAGCCCAATCTTCTTTTTATTTCTTTTTCTTTGATTTTCTTTTATTCCATTTTAGTTTTTAATTATTAAAAATATTTCTGAACATTCAAAAATTCTCAAAAAAATCATGATTCATCTTTTGAGTCTCTTTTATTTTTCTATATTTTTTATTTCCCATTTTTCCATGTCCACGTGTCACAATTAATTCTTCATTTCAATTAGCTTCCTTTTAAGTTCATTTTGAGTACACTGCCTTGTCTAATTTCCATACACTTCACTATTTTGAATTTTGTTCCCATTCGTTTTGTTCTGGATTCTTAAGACAATGTACTTTTCATGTGATTTTTCCCCTGATTTTTAGAAATTTATTTCTTGGGTCTTGGTCCTTTGACATGTGTTGGAAGTTATTAACCCTAGCTTGTGTTTAAGTCTCCATTTGACCTAGTTTGCTTCTGAATTCTTTCAAACCCTTTTGGCTCATTGATATACCATGTTTGAAGATCATTTGACTTGAGTTGTGGAATTTTTAGATGCTTGGTTGATTTAATTTAAATTTTATCTTGAACCCTTGTCCCATTTTGCTTCTTTTGGTCCATTAGCTCTCTTATAAGCTTAGAAGGGCACTTGTGCCAACTTCTTCTTCTCATTTGGGGTTCTTTTGGGGTATGTGTACCTTCTTGGTCCTAGCTTAGGGTTTGAGTCTTAGAAATTTTTGTGTTTGCTTCTCTTTTGTGTTCTTTCTTTTTTTAAGTGTGCTTTCACTTCTTCCTTACTTCTTTCACTCCCATTTTGTGATTGTTTGGTATTGTGTGTCCATTCTCTTCATCTTGTTGGTTTCTTAAGCCCTTCTTCATCTTGTTTTGGTTCTGATCTTGTGCATGGGGTCCTTATTTATGCATTGTTGCTTTGCATCTTTCTTAAGTGTGCATTTGTTTTCATATGTGTTCATGTTGCATCATTTTGACTTGTAAGCTTCTTCTCCCATTCTTTTGAGTTTCATTTGCATTGAGCATGTGTACATATCATTTCACTTCTGTTTGTATGATATTAACATGTCATCTTGTTCATCTTGCTTCACTTGTATGCATGTTACTAACCTTGCAGGGGCTAGGGTAAGTGTGAGGTGTGGAAGTTGAGATCCACATCTCCAAATCTCATCTTCTTCTCATTTCTTATTTGTACTAAATCTTTTGTTGTTGGGCTTAGGCCTTGCTTATCCCTTCTTCTATCTTCTTCTTCTCTTCTTCTTCCTTCTTCATTAGGATAGAAAACCACACTAACCTTAGGATCTCCATGCATGATAACACTTAGGATTCTTTAGTCCCCCCTTTAGAATTTTGCCTTTGTGATCCTTTTGGTTCTTCTTCTCTTCTCATCTCATAACTCTTAAAAAGCATCTTAATAATGTTTGAAGTGATGTCTTGATCCATAGCCTTATCCCATGAGGTATGCTTGTAGTCTTCCCATCTTGGGATAGTACAAGTTTACCTTGTGATGCACAAGTCTGATCAAGGTATCTTCTTCATAAAGAAAAGCATAAAAAACACTTCTTCACTATAAATACTAAAAGCACTTAATAATTCAACAAGTTAGTGAGCTTAGGCCCTAATCTTTGGGATCAGGTTTTTGGGGATCTTATCCTTACTTGAGTGTGCTTGTTCTATTATTCCATCTTGGAGTGTAGTGACAAGTGCACCTTCCATTGAAGAGAGCTTGAGTTCACTTCCTTGTGACACACTCCTAAAAGCTTCATAAAAAAACACAAACAAACAATAAGCGTCTTTCCTTCGGGAATTATTTTCTCATCTCCTTCGCTCCGTACGCGAACTTTCTCCTACTTGTCATTTTGCAAGACGGTAACGCACTCGTCGTCCGAGCCTACAACACCTGAGCATTGACATAGGCAGTTTAAGCCTTAAGACACAAGCAATCTTTTCCACCCCTAGTTATGGGAACTATGGTGTCTCTGATCCTCATTAACCTGATGAGGTACGTAGGTAGCGGGGTAGGGCCTGTTCGAGCACAATCTTTATTTTCCCTACATTTTTTTCTCTTTGTTTTCTCATTCAGTTCTTTGCCCAGTTTCTTTTCCAGTTCATTTTCTTTTCTGTGGCTTTCATACCCTCATCCTTTGAAACAATTCCTTTTGCAAGCGTGGATCCCGTCGGGTACGGTGGACGATCTGGGTGCTAATACCTTCCCAGGTCGTAACCGACTCCCGAACTCAGTCTCTTTGGTTCGTAGGACCTGTGTCCTTCCTCTCCTTTCTTCTGGTTTGTGCAGCATTACCATTCCGTTTCTTTGGGATAAAAATACCTGGCTGGGGACTCTATTCTTTTCCGTGCCACTTTCGCGTTTGTACCAGGATGGAAATCCTGGGAGCGACACAGTGCAAGGGAAAGGGTGAAATGCTCAAGAATGAGGCTTATAAAGAAAGATGGAAGGAGAGGGGAGACAAAGAGACTTTTGTTCGATAATTGTTAAGTTATGCCTACGTATCCTCTCGTGCAATGAGGAAGTCAGAACACCGTAGTTCGACTCAAAGAGACTTAGATGATTTGTTGTGAACGGCTTACTTGTCTATGCTCAAGTGTGTGACTCGTCTGGCTCGAGTGCTAACTGTCTTGCATTAGACGGAAGAAGCGAGTTCTCATTTTCAAAGTGAGTGTGATGAGAAAAGAATCCCGGAGGAGACGTTTATTGTTTGTTTTTGTGTTTTCAGTTTTTTATTGTTTTTGGTGTTTAGCGTAAGGTAATGAGCTTAAGCCTAAATCAAGGGTTGTAAACTCATTATATCCTCCCTAATTAGGGATAATGAGCCTACTTAAGCATGAGATGAAGAACTCAACTTAATTACCATGATGCTATAGGATTAAGATCATTAACCTACTTTGGTAACTATTAAGTGTTTTTGGGTTTAGTGTCAAGTAATGAGTTTAATCTCCAATCAATGATTATTGACCTCATTACATCGTCCTAATAGAAGGATGATAGATGAGAACACTTAAGCTGAGGAAGACTCCTCAACTTAATCCATGGTTAGGGATTAAATTCATTATATAACAATCCTTTATTAAAGTGGATTTTAATTAAAGGGTGAGATTAAAATATGGATTTTAGGTTTGTAAGACAACTTGAGGGGGACTTGTCCATTAAACACTAGGGTTAGTCCCTCTTAACCATAAGGAAGAGATGTAACCCTAATATAAGGCCCAAGTTACAAGCATAAGTATTAATAGTTATTAGGTGTTTTGATTAGAAGGTGTAAACAAATTAAAGGTTTAACACTACAAATTAAAGTTATACACTTCATCCTAAGATAAGGATGCAAGCATAACCCTAATTCAAAGTCCTAAAGCTTTAAGTGTTTAGCCTTGATTATGAAATGAGAAAAGAGACTCAAGGAGACTCAAAGGAAAAAGACTAGTGGAGACTATATACAACCCTAAATTTATCTTGCTTGGATGTTCCTATGGTTTCTGAGGCTTAAAGAGAAGTCTTCAGAAGGCCACCAAGAAAGAAGAAGCAAATGAAAAGAGAAGAGAAAGAGAATAGGTTACTTACTTCCTGAAGAAGTTAAGTAACCTAAAAGAAAGAGACGTGAGAAAGAGAAAACAAGTGAAACAATTTCACTTCAAAGACATATAAAAGATGCAAATGAAAAGATGAGAAGAGGTGGTATTTGAAGGCAAATCCATATCCCAAACAACTTACCATAAGCCCCTGAAATGTTAGTGTGAAAGTATAAGATGCAAAGCAAAAGGGAATAAAGCAAATGAAAGTGAAAAGACCAAGACCAGAAGTGAATATGTTATGCAAATGTGTTATGGAATGATGAAAATACATGTGAGATGCTTATGAATGTTCATACAAGGGATGAGATGCAAAACAAGGCATGTTAGAAGCTTAGAAACACATGGATACACATGAAAAGAAATGAATGCAAAGCATACCAAATGAATGAAGAAATGATCAAGCAATGTTCAAACATGTTCTAAGATGTATAATATGACATACAAATGCATGAAATGTCATGGCAAGTTCATATGATTGAGACATGCAAAGATGAATGCAAATGAACATGAGAAATTAGGGTTTTATGAAAGTATGAGATGCACATGACCAAAACAGAAACATACATCATGATAAAATTTTGAAAATGAACTCAAACAAACCCTAAACACACACAAGAATTCTCCCCAAAGATGGAGGTCAGAAGCAAACCCTAAAGGAAGTTATGAATTTTCTAAGTTAACTAGGGTTTTTGGGTGGTTCTTCATGAAAAATGCAAAACAATTTGAAAATGCAATTCAAAATTATGAGTTAAATAACCTAGATACTAGATTCAAAGTATGAAACAATGCAAAAAGAACCAAATGCAAACTCATCATGGTTGACCAGAAATGATTTTTCTAAGTTAGGGTTAGAAAAATATGAATTTTAGAAACCCTAATTCAAAGTAAATTGTGAAAACATGATCAAACCTAAAAAGAAATTTGTGTGATGAGTTTGTAAATTTTTCTAAATGTATGAGAATGCTTCATGAATATTTTTGTGATTTTTAAATACCTAAATGTATTTTTAATTAATTAAAATCAATTAATCAATTAAATAAAACATTTAAATGATTTAAAAATACAATTTTAATGCAAAAATTAAAAGTAAAAATGTTTTTGAGTTTAGAAAAATATTTGAAAAGAAAATTTAGAAAATCATGATTTTATAAATATTTTTGCTATTTTAAATAATTGTATGAAAATAAAATGTGAAAAATAAAAATAAAAATCAAAAGTAATGAAAATGAGTGGTTCAAATTGAAAGATGATGAGATCAGTGGTCCAGATGGCAGGTCAACGTGACCAAGAGTAGGAAAAATCAAGGGCTGGGGTTCAAAATGTGGTTTGGCGCGTGATCAGAGGGTCACAAATTAATCTGATTTTATAATTTTGGATTAGGTTAATTAAATGAAATTAGGGTTTTAATGATCAATCCTGGCCATTCACGCACGCGGTTAAAACATGATCCATGGGTCCAAATTCAAACCTGGCTAATTAATTGTGATTAGGGAAAAACACATTCAGGCGACCGGAGAAGAGCTCCGGTCGTCTTCTCCGGCATGCCCCTCCCCTGAACTCATTCAAAACGCCATGAAAACGTATCAAACTCTCCAGAATCAATCATTGAACATCATACAACACAAATCAAACAACAAAACTCATTTATTTTTCATGAATCAGCTGAATCGAAGCAAACAACAAAACACGGGCAAAGTTTCAGGAGGCTATGAAATGCTTAAAACTCAATCATTTTCAAAAATAAGCATATCATGATGATCAAGAGAGCACATAGAATCAATTTGTAACTTAAAATGAGGGTTCTGGAAAAATGTTTTGAATGAGCTACCTGAGTTGGAGCTTTGTCACTTTGAGCTTTCTGGCCTCTTTCTTTGTGCAATCAACCTCCAATGATCCCCCTTGAGTGAATGGAATGCTTAGAACAATCTTGAATGACCTCCTTTGAGATTTCCAGTTCTGCCAAAGCAAAAATCGTGTTTTTGTTATGGGGCTTTTCAGGCCATTGTAAGTGGTGCTTTGTGATCCTCGAGTGATGTTTAGTTGATTGGTGAAGGAATGAGTGAGTTTGAGTGGCTAGGCAGTGAGATTCAAATGAATGAAGATTTTTTAGATTTTTGGCAATCTGAGCTTATGGCTTCATTCAGGCTTGTGTATATTATGTTTTGAGGTCCTTGATGTTCACATAATGTATGCTGATTGGCCAGAGAGTGGGTGGTGGCATAGTGTGATTGGTATGGGCCAATTTGCAAAAAAGTCAAAGTTGGTGAAACTCAAGCATGGTATGGGACAGAACTTGTTCTTTGGCTTGTCTTGCATCAACTGGGTTTGAGGATGTCCCTTGGATGACTAGAGATGATCTGCAACACTTGGATCAAGAATTTGAAGGGGTTTTGCAATTTTCCCTCTTTGGAAATTTTGTGAAAATGGCTCATAAGAAACTTGTGATCCAAGGCATATTTTTGGTCTTGCAATGTTGTATGAACAAGTTATGATGTGTAGAGATCAATTAGAGGTCACAAGAAGTCTTAAAACTTGGTTTTGCAAAAATCCCTCTTTGGCACATACTTGAAAATTATGTGATTTTTCCCAACTTTGAAACATCATATCTTGAGCTCTAGGATGAATCAAGAGGAGTTCTTGTACTTTTTGAAAATGGGAAGATACAATCTACAACTTTGATGTTCAAAATTTTTCCATTTGAAGCCTTTTTGATCAAGAAAGAGGAGGTTGAAAATCTTTCCCAAAATGGAAAGTTTTCATTACAAGTCATGTCCAAAAATGGAAACTTTGCAAATGGCTCAAAATTCTTCAATATTGTGAACTTATAACCAGTTATAAGATCAAATAAAGATCATAGAACCTCAAAATGATGGAGATGACCCTTTGGTACCATTGGTAGTGGCCTCAGATGCCCTGATTTTGACTTTTCTTGCACAACAAGTTATACATTGATCAGATGTTTTCCACAGTGAATTTTCTCATCAAATTTGGTACACATGCTCCTTATGACATATAAAGACCATTAGAATCAATAATGACCAATAAATTTGAGGTTAAGGGCCTCAAACCCAAAACCCTAATTTTAGGTCATCTGTGTAGGAACTACTTAGTCTGCTTGAACACCTTTGCAATGCTTTGTGACATTTTGACTTTTAAGAACCCTGGGGAGCATATTATGATCATAGAACACACATGGACCTTCTCGACAAGCTTCAAGGCCTTTGAGATGGCTCAGATCAATTCTTTGGATTCATCTGATCACACACCCTAACTATGCAACTCATGTAGTGAAATACTTTTGCAGTGTGAGATGATATGCTTACGCAAATGCAATATGAAAGATCATAAGACATGGTGTGAGAAAAAGTGAGGGAAAATTTGGGGTGTTTACAGCTGCCCCTATTCAAGCATGAGTTAGCTGTGCAGGATGAAGGACGATCATCAGGATAAAGGAAAAGAGACCGCGACGGGGACGACAATCGGGTAAACTGATGAAGGACGATCATCAGGTAAAGGCAAAGACCACGACGGGGACGGCCATCGGGTAAAGAAATAAAAATCATTGGGGATTAAAGAAATGAGGAAAGCACTGACGGGAATGACCATCAGGTTAAAGGGTAAATAAATTGTGACGGGGACGGCAATCGGGTAAAAGAATAAATGAAATAATGATGAGGGACAGTCATCAAAAGATGAAGGACGATCACCTAGCAGGGGATGGCTGCTGAAAATATCACGACATAAGACGAATGCCAGATAGAAAATATCAACGATGGGGACGGCCATCGAATAAGCATGATGAAGGACGATTATCAAGAGGTGAAAGACGATCACCTAGCAGGGTACGAATGCTCTGTTGTGGATTATCTCGACATAGGACAAATGTCGGATAACAAAAATCAACGATGGGGATGACCATCGGATAAATGATGAGGGATAGTCATCATAAGGTAAAGGACGATCACCTAGCATTGGACGGCTGCTAAAAAGATATTGAGACATAGGACGAATGCCGGATAGAAAATTCCAACAATGGGGATTCCACTAGGAGAAAGGATGGGGGACGGTCATCCAAAGGTGAAGGACGATCACCTAGCAGGGGACGGCTGCCGAAAATATCGCGAATGGATAGAAAAGTTGTTTTGTTGGTGACTTACTAGGGAATGGTAAACACGGACGAGTGCTTACGCTTTAAAATAAATGATATAAGTGTTTGACAGTGTGTATAGACTAAATATGAGGACGAGATACAAATGAGTATCGATAGAAACAAACGCTGACACGTGTTTAAGGAAGATGATACAGACGAGTATCAATCAGTTAAGCAAGGAACACGGACGAGTGTTGATCTGCTGAGGAGATGATACATACAAGATATAGACGAGTATCAGAGGATTGTGTATAAGTATGTACAAGTGTTTGAACTGATGGGGAAATATGTGCAAGACACGAACGAGTATCAAAATGATTGAGCAAGGGACACAGACGAGTGTTTGACTTGCTGGGGAAGTATGACACGGGCGAGTGTCAAAAAGAATATGTACAAGTATGAACAAATATCTGTATTGAGAGTGAAAAAAGTATTATGGCTTTGTCTCCGAGGGATAAGTTTTGTATATTGCTGGTGAAGTGATTCTGATGTTTGCAGGTGATTGGCTCGAACCTAGCTTACGATCATGCAAATGTTTGATTTTTGCCGTAATGCTCCGTAATTAGATGGAATGCTACGCCGATTTTGGGGAAAATATAATGCGAATGCTATGATTATGCAAAATGAGAGAACCGATCCGAGATCCGGATCCTGCGGGAAGAAAGATATCTGGGCGATCTGTCTAGAGGGAGAACTCCGTTGGGGAAAGAGATCATTGGCCGATCTGTGGGGAGAGAGGATCACCGAACAATCTTCCTAGGGAACTCTGTGGGGATCTCGGCTGGGGAAGCTTCTGTTGAAGAGACTCATGATGGGGATGAGGAGGCTTTGGAAACTCCGATGGGGAGGAACTGGAAACTCTGATAGGGAACATAAAGTCCTGGCTTCTGGCTGAGGAAAAGGAAAACTCTGGCAACTTGTTGGGGAACAACAGTTCAAGCATTGCTCTGTTGTAACTCCTTCGTCCAAGCGACACGCTGGGGATTTAATGAGTTTCTCGATGGATCCTCTAAGGGGATGACAGCTTCGTGGGGGAAAACTCCTGTCAAGTAACCATGCTGATGAGGTGATTGCTGAATTGGTTGGGGATACAAGGCTTGATATACCCCATGCCGTGAGATTTTCTGTATTGAGTACCTGCAACCTGTTAAAAAGAAACACACAAGTGTCCCGAGGTATCCTCAACTGGATTCTTTCATAGGATTTAGATTTGCTCAAGAGTGCATATTTCCTGCAAGCATATGTTGAAAATGGCTTATATGTTTTCATGCAAGTGTTGTATTATGAACTTTGGACATTTTGCAAATGAAACAAAAATGTACAAAACAAAGTGGGACTGAATATTCTGATTTTATTGATTTGTGTGCCCTTAATGGGCATGTACAGTGAAGAAATGAATCCCTGAAAGGAGGAGATTGTTGTAAATTGAGAAAATAAAGGTGTTGGCAATGTTGAAGTTGACGCTCCAGTGAGCTTCCTTTGCTATGACCTGTATGACCTTGACGTTCTTCTTATCTTGCTTCCTGAAGAAGGTTGATTCTTACCGAAGCTTTATCCTTTCGAAGCTTGCCATGTTGTGAGTGATACAGACGAATTCAGAATTCAGTTGTTCGCTTTTTCCTAGATTTTGTGTGGATCGCCCTTTCGGGTTTTCAATCCATCGGGATACCCTTTTTTGCCTGAGCTGTCCGATATGGCTTTTCAACTCAGCGGGTGTACACATTTTTTTAATAAAATTTTTCCCTTATTTTTTCCTGAGACTTTTATTCTGTTTTTGACTTGCCGGGATGCCCTATTTTTGCCTGGACTTACATTCTGTTTTTATGTCCAGCGGGTCTTTTATGCAAAGTATTTTTTAACTGCATCTGAATTCACAAGAGATAAGAAATCCTCGCCATCCATAGTAGTGAGCATCAGTTCCCCACCAGAGAAAACTTTCTTTACTATGAATGGGCCTTCGTAGTTTGGCGTCCATTTGCCCTTGTGGTCTGTATGAGGAGGAAGAAGTCTTTTCAGAACAAGCTCTCCCACTTGTTATTCCCGAGGTTTTCTTCATTTGCTTTAGATATAACTGCCCATGACAGATGGCTGCTAATCTCTTTTCTTCAATCAGACTCAGTTGATTATATCGAGATCGGACCCATTCTGCTTCATCCAGTTTCACATCCATCATTACCCGTAAGGAGGGTAGTTCAACTTCAACAGGTAGGACAACTTCCATACCATACACAAGCTGATAAGGTGTTGCCCCAGTAGATGTTCTGATAGAGGTTTGGCACCTATGCAAGGAAAATGGTAGCATTTCGTGCCAGTCTTTGTAGGTGACTACCATCTTTTGCACAATCTTCTTAATATTCTTGTTAGCAGCCTCAACAACGCCATTTATCTTTGTCCTGTAGGGAGAAGAGTTGTGATGTTGAATTTTGAAGTCCCGACAAAGTTCTGCCATCATCTTGTTGTTCAAATTGGAACCATTATCAGTAATGATTCGCTCGGGAACTCCATATTGACAGATGATATCCGTTTTCAGAAATCGGGCTACCACTTTCCTGGTGATGTTTGCATATGAAGCTGCTTCAACCCATTTGGTGAAGTAATCAATGGCTACCAGGATGAATCTGTGACCATTTGAAGCTTTCGGTTCGATATTTCCAATCGTATCAATGCCCCACATGGAGAAGGGCCAAGGTGAAGACATTACATTCAAAGGATTTGGAGGCACATGCACTTTATCTGCGTAGATCTGGCATTTGTGGCATTTTCTGGTGTAGGGGCAACAGTCTGCATCCATTGTGATCCAGTAGTAACCCGATCTTAATAACTTCTTTACCATTGCATGTCCTCCGGAATGGGTACCGAAAGAACTTTCATGTACTTTGTGCATCAGTAGGTCTGCTTCCTTCTTGTCAACACATCTGAGCAAGACCATGTCGAAGTTTTGCTTGTACAAAGAACCATCAGTATTGAGGAAGAAACTGACGGCTAGCCTTCTTAATGTCTTCTTATCGTTTGTCGATGCCCCAGGTGGGTATGTCTGAGTTTCCAAGAAGCATTTGATGTCATGGTACCAAGGCTTGTTATCAGTGACAGTGTCCATAGAGAATACATATGTCGGTCTGTCCAGTTTGGATACTAAAATCCGAGGTACATAATTGGAGACCTGTACTTTGATCATGGATGAAATGGTAGCCAAAGCGTCTGCAAACTGATTCTCATCTCGAGGGATGTATTCAAGCTTAACTGTTATGAAGAAGGTCAACAATCTCCTCGTATAGTCATGGTAGGGAATCAGATGCTCCTGATGAGTGTACCATTTTCCGTTGGTCTGGTTGATTACCAAAGTTGAATCTCCGAATACATTCAAGGTTTTGATCCTGAGGTCAATGGCTTCCTCAAGACCCATGATACAAGCTTCATATTCTGCTTCGTTATTAGTGCAGGCAAAGGTGAGCCTTGCTGAGAAAGGCATATGAACCCCTTTAGGTGTAATAAGCACTGCACCAACCCCACGACTGTTCCAGTTAACTGCCCCGTCAAACATCATAGTCCATGCTTCTTCTGGGTCAGGCCCTTCAGTGTGAATAGGCTCTTCACAATCTTTTGCTTTTAAGACAAGATGTCTTCATCAGGGAAGTCAAATCTCATAGGTTGGTAATCATCAATGGGTTGCTCAGCTAGATAGTCAGATAATACACTGCCCTTGATGGCTTTTTGAGAGGTGTATTGAATGTCATATTCTGTTAGAATCATTTGCCACCTAGAAACCCTTTTGGTAAGTGTTGGCTTCTCAAATATATACTTGACTGGATCCATCTTTGAGATCAATAAGGTAGTATGAGTCAACATATATTGTCTTAGTTGGCAAGAAGCCCACGCTAAAGCACATCAAGTTTTCTCGAGCAGTGAATAACGTTGTTCATAGTCGGTAAACGTTTTGCTTAGGTAGTATATTGCATACTCGTTTTGACCAGACTCGTCATGATGGCCTAACACACACCCCATTGACTCTTCTAAAACCTTCAGATACATGATTAGAGGTCTTCCTTTTACTGGAGGCATGAGAATTGGAGGTTCTTGCAGATATTCTTTGATCTTGCCAAAAGCTCTCTGACAGTCATCGTTCCACCTGGTTGTTTGCTCTTTTCTTAACAACTGGAATAAGGGTTCGCAGGTTGCAGTGAGATGAGATATGAACCTTGAGATGTAGTTCAATCTACCTAAGAACCCTCGAACTTCTTTCTCAGTCTTAGGTGCAGACATTTCTTGAATTGCTTTGACTTTGTCGGGATCAACCTCAATTCCTTTTTCACTTACAATAAAACCCAGTAGCTTACCATAACGTACCCCGAATGTGCATTTGTTGGGGTTCAGCTTCAACTGATACTTCCTCAGACGCTTGAACAGTTTCAGTAGATTCACCAAATGATCTTCCTCTGTAAGGGACTTGGCAATCATATCATCCACATAGCACTCGATTTCTTTATGGATCATATCGTGGAATTATGTTACCATAGCCCGTTGATATGTTGCATCGACGTTCTTCAGAATGAACGGCATGACCTTGTAGTTAAACGTGCCCCAAGGTGTAATGAAGGTTGTCTTCTCCATGTCTTCAGGTGACATCTTAATCTGATTGTATACAGAAAATCCGTCCATGAAAGAAAATACCGAGAACTGAGCTATGTTATCCACCAATACATCAATGTGAGGTAATGGGAAGTCATCTTTCGGGCTCGCTCTGTTCAGATCCCGGTTGTCAACATACATACGCACCTTGCCATCCTTTTTAGGTACAGGTACACTGTTAGCAACCCACAGCGGGTAACTAGTTACAGCAAGAAAACTGGCATCCCACTGCTTTTGTACTTCCTCTTTGATTTTCATGGCCATGTCTGGGCGAGTACGACACAACTTCTGTTTAACTGGAAGACAATCTTCCTTCAATGGCACCTTGTGCATGACAATATTTGTATCCAAACCCGGCATATCTTGATAGGACCAAGAGAAGACATCGACATAATCTCGCAGCATACTGATAAGTTGTTCTTTCAATGGAGCTTGCAGACTAGCCCCGAGGTTCACCTCTTTCACATCTTCCTCAGTACCAAGATTGATAGTCTCAACCTCCTCCTGATGAGGAGCAATCACCTTTTCCTCTTGTCTCAATAACCTGACCAACTCTTCCGGCAAAACATAGTCTTCATCAACCCCTTCATCTGCTTGATTAATCGGATTTTCGAAGTCATACGAGGTCATAGCAGTGTCGTTGTCGGTGCATTCTGGAGGGCTATCTCTGCAAGGGTTGAGAGTTGTTCATTTTAGTGATTGAGTTTATCTTATTTAGAAAAAGTGAATGAATTTTATTAAGAAAACATTTCCATTTATTGTTTTGTGCGAAAACAAAATGAAAAGATAGTGAGCGAAAAGATTGTTTGCAAAAGATGTCCATTGTTCATTAATTTCAATTTGCACAAAATACATATATGGCCCTATTACAAAATGAATCCTGACACCTTGGGCAAGATGCAATACTTGATGCATGCTTAAACAATAGATAATAATTACTCTGCAGCAGTAACCCTTATAATTTCCTGGGAAGACCAGTTAAGGACTTGTTGGCCCGGGACTCTTGGACGAATCCAGCTTTCCAGGTTGTAGTCTCTCTCAGTCTCGTCTTCCAAAGTGTTGACAACATTCAGGGTCATCATTCCCCCAATTATGAACTTGGGAGCTTTAGCAGCCTCCTTTTGTGATTGTCGGGATGGTCTGTAACCCAACCCAAACTTTTCTTCTTTTATCCGAACTTGTAGCATCTTGCCCCAGCCTTGGGCATTCCCGTCTTCAACAACCTTCCGAGCTTGTTTATAGGAAGAAATTGAGGTGCCCATCCTTTCCTCTTAGGATGGAGCAAACACCTCAGTTGTTGCTTAGTTGATATTCAAAGCTTCAAAACCCTGACTCATGGTTTCATGGATTTATCCATCCATCTCTATGTACTTGTACATAGCCAGGTGACTGACAAAGATGTCTTCTTCTCCACAAATTGTGATAATTTGGCCCTCCCACTCATATTTTAACTTCTGGTGAAGGGTAGACGTTACCGCGTTGGCAACGTGAATCCAGGGTCGACCCAACAAACACCTGTATGTAGGTTGTATGTCCATCACATAGAAGGTAGTTTTGAAAACTTGTGGGCCAATTACCATAGGCAACTCAACCTCTCTGAGAACCAATCTCTTAGAACCATCAAAAGCCCTGACAACTAGGTTGCTCGGATAGAGTGCAAGACCATCATACTCCAGCTTGACTAATGATTTCTTTGGAAACACATTGAGTGATGATCCGGTATCAACAAGGACATGAGAAAGTACGGCACCTTTGCATTCCAAAGCGATATGTAAAGCCTTATTATGGTTACGTCCCTCCATGGTCAGATCAACATTGGTGAAACCTAGTCCATGACTAGTATTGACATTTGAAACCACCATTTCTAACTGATTAACTGTAATCTCCTCAGGCACATAAGCTGCGTGCAAGACTTTGAGAAGTGCATTCCAGTGAGCTTCGGAACACATGAGCAGAGATAGAATGGAGATCTTGGAGGGTGTTTGGTGGAGCAGATCCACAACTTTGTAGTCACTTTTCTTGATATTCCTCATGAACTCGTCTACATCTTGATCAAAGGACGTCTTCTGAGTTTCTTTTGCAGCTGGTTCTTCTGGCACCACACTTTTGCCTTTTGCTCTGGCAGTGGCTTCTGCTTCAACATTAACTCTGGGAAACTGTGAAGCAAAGAGACGTCCGCTCCGAGTGAAGCCTCCGCCTCCCCCGACATTGTCAATTTATGGAGAAAATGTTGAGGAGTCCAGAGTAACTTTCTTTCTGTTGCAATAAAGATCTGAGCCGTAATGCCAAGGTACGACACTGCTGCTGTCATATAGAATTGGTCCAGGTATCGTGATTTTCACCAGACTGATTGCTGCAGAAGAAGGAGTTGTAATAGTCTGTGGATCATAATAGATTGTGACAGGAGGTCTGTTTGAAGATGGTGTAGTTGCAGGAAGTTGTTAATGTTGATGTTGCTGAAAGTTGTTGTCAAGAGAATCTGGAACATGAATGGTTGCTGGGTCATAATAAATGGTGACCGTTGAGATGTCTTCATTGATGGTTGTTGTTGTTGTAGTAGACTCCGTTGAGATAATGTTTGTTGGTGTTGTAAGAGGGATTTTTGTTGCAGTTGTAGAAGATGGAACCGTTGATGTGATCTGTAGAATGCCTTCTCTGATAAGATTGCTGATACCCTTTCTTCGATTTTCACAACCATTGGTAGAAACTTTGCAAGCTTCACAACAGGCCTCATAACCTGGAAACACTTGGCACTTCAATATCTGAGCTTTCACTTCGGCCAGTGGTGTTTGAATGTTTGCAATGTCATCAATCAGAATTGCTGGTTGGTCTTCCTCAATGGCATTAATCCTCGGTCCACCGTGATTCGGTATTGGATTCTTTGTGACATTTGGTGGAGGTGCAAAATTCAAAGCTTTGGAATCAACTAAGTCCTGAAATTTCATGTGCAATGCCCTACATTTCTCTATTGTATGGCCAGGTGTGTTGGAATGGAAATCACATCTGGCATTGACATTATAGTTCCTTGGAAGATTCAAAGGATCTGGTTGAGCCAAAGTTCTTAGTTCAGTCAGATTAAGCTTCAACTGCTGTGGGAGTAAGGCTGCATAGGGCATCTGGATGGGAACGATCACCCTGTTAGTTTGAGACGGCCTTTGTTGGAAAGGATATTACTGCTGATTGTTGTTGTTGTTGTAAGATCTTTGATGTTGTTGTGGAAACTGTTGTTGCTGAGTATATTGTTGTTGCTGAGGTGCTGGAGCAGGAATGGTGATTGCAGCCACTGATCTTTGCAAGTATTGGGGCCTATCTCTGTTAACATGCACTGCATTAGTCTCTCTTGTTCTTATGGTTCCGGAGAATGGTTTCCTTGCGTTGTTGGAGCTGGCATCATTATCAGAAATCTTACCCGTCTTCAATAGGCTTTCAATTCTTTCTTCCACTATAACCACATCAGTAAAACTGGTAGAAGAGAAAGCAGCAAGTCTATCAATATAAGTTCCTGGCAAGGTGTTCATAAACATATCAGCCATTTCCCTTTCAGACATAGGTGGCTGGACAGCGACAGCGAGTTGTATCCACCTTTGAGCGTATTCATGGAAACTTTCTCTTGAAGATTGAGACATACCCATCAGGAGGGTCCTATTGGGAGCCATATCCATGTTGTACTGATATTGTCGTATAAAGGCCTCAGCTAAGTCCTTCCAGTTTCTGACAGTAGCCCTTGATAGGTGTGAATACCACTCTCTGGATGCCCCGGTTAAACTATCTTCAAAGTAAAACATCAACAATTTCTCATCCATGGTATATGCTTTCAACCTCCTCAGAAAAGATTGTAAATGGGTATGAGGACAGGAGGTACCATTGTACTTTTCAAAGCATGGAGGTTTGAATTTGTGAGGAATCCTTACTCCTTCAACTAGGCCCATATCCATCACATCAAACCCCAAAGAATTTTTTCATTCCAGGGATCTCAGCTTCTTAGATATCTCGTCCAGACGACGGTCATAAACTTCATCATCCCCAACACCTAATACTCTAAACTGCTCGTCTTGAGGATCTTCCTGTAGAACACAATCTCTAGTGTTTCTATGGGTATTTCCAATAACATTGACTTCAGGATTGATGTGGGGCCCAAACTCTGGTGGATTTGTTTCCGGCTAATCGCGCGCGTTGTTACTAACCCCCTTAATCTTTCTTGGGTCTGTGCTAGCCCAGTCATCACAACCATGAATTGATTCACCTGAGTCCTCACTTCTGTCCTCACATTAGTCATCTAAGTCCTCACATCTGTCAGTTCTTGCTGTAACTGATCCATTTGTAGACTCGAAAGGTTGTGTCTAGTTGGATATCTGTGGATGCGATTGACAGGAACGACCCTCCGTCGAGCAATGTTTCCTGAAACAATCAACAAGGTGAGAAAACAACAACAAAACTCATGCAACACAAAGAATATGAAGTTAGCATGCAATGCAATATGTTAATTTGTCTTCAGAGGGTATTCAGTTTGGTTCCTGGTTTTGACCTTCCAGACCTCTGGGGAATCAAGATGTTGAAGCAGACAAAGTCCATGAGAAAATCCAATACATAATCATAAAAGTACAAATGGTATTGCCAAATAGTTCATGAATTACAACCAAACAAACTCCCATGATGAATCAAAATACAATTAAATTCAAGAATATAACAGACAAGATCACCATGGTGAGCCAAAATACAAGTACAAAGAAAATCAAACATCCAATCCATATGCATCCTCCTTGACTTCCTTCAGGAGAGCATCAATTACTGGTCCAACTGGATGCTCTGTGATGGTCCTGATAAGAAGGTTCCTGGTTGCAATGGCGTTTGTCAACTTCTGGTACTTGTCTTGTTCTTTTGATCTCCTTAAACCTGCCCAGAGTTTCAGCTCGGAGATTTCCTTTTGTGCTTCTAGGAGTACTTCTTGACTCTTTTTCTCATTGGCTTCTAACTGCTCGATCTTTTCTTGCATTTTCTGATCTTCTTGCAAGCAAGCTTCAGTTATTCTGATCTATCTAGCCTGTCTCTCTTCCAGATAATGCTCATCTCTAGCTTTCTGAATCTTGGCTTCTTTGCAAGCATTCTTCAATACCAGTTCTCCCGCTCGGGCTTTTCTGATGAAGTCCTTTGTTTTCTCTATCTTAGTCACATGCTCAATACGTAGCTTCTTTAACCTCTCATTGTCCAGACGAATATCATTCCTTTCCCAAAGGGTCTTCTTCAAGGATTCAGCAAGTTGGGCATTCCTCTCTTTCCTCTTCTCAAATTCCTCCAGGCTTACTGTAGCTACGGGCTCAACTACTGATGACCCTGGCACATCTTCTAGAGTGAATGGCATGCGAGTGATATATCCTCTGATGCATGACCATTCAATGTACTGAGCAAAAGCTATGTTGTTACACTTACCCAAAATAGTAGTCCCTTTAGTTTGTATATTGTCCCAAGCCCAGGCCGCTTGTCGGACAATGGCATGATTGCTCTGAAAGGCACAATAAAGAGATTCTGCTAAGTCCTGCTACATTGGTGGATGTATCAATGCATATCCCAACTTTCTTTTGAAAATTAAAGGATTGTAGTTGATGCAACCATTCACTCCAATAAGTGGCACATTTGGGTATTTCCCACAACTTGTTATTATGCCTCGGCCCTTGGTGTTCTGAGTACACCACCTGATTTCTTCTGAAGTAAGGGCAATCATCCTCTTAGCCCAATTCTTTGACTGATAGGGATTCAGGAAAGCTCCCGTCTTCGGCATATGTCTTATCAACCAACTGTAGAAGAGAGGTGCACAACATCTCACCAGTCTCCCTCTCTATTTCTCATTCCTCTGATGAAATGAGTAGTAAAAGTCTCCTAACAAGGTGGGAACTGGGTTCTTGAGCATGAAAATGTGGATGGAATTTTGCTTACAAACTTAGGCTCGTCTGCAAACAAGATGATACCATAAATACTGAGAGCTAGGAGAGCACACACAGTCTCCCAATTCCCTACTGCAGCTTGCTTTGTAGCCTGAGTGATCAAGAAATCCAGATGAAGGCCTGGGATTCCAGCCTTAGAAGTTAGGTGCTCATCAATAGTAGCTACTTCCAGATGTAGTGCCTTAGCTATGTCTTCATTTTTTGGAGGGGTCATTTCAGGGTTGAAAGGGATTACTCTTCTGATAGGGACACCCAATAACATAGAATACTCTTCCAGCAAAGGACCAATCTGAAAATATGGGAAAGTGAAGCAACAGAGAGGAGGGTCATAGAACTGAAGACAAGTGTGAATCATGCTCCTCTGTGGTGTGTCCAAGTCCATGATCATGTCCAGGATCCAACCATAATGCTTTCTGAATAAGGGAACATGATCAGGGGTAATGAGTGTTTGTATCTTCCTGATGCCTACTAGAGGATACTCAAAGAAATGATAGGTGATATTGCTCTTCCTGGTTGAATCCATGTTGAAGATGTAGATGACTGAAGTAGATAGCTGAAGAAGACAACTGAAGAAGATATCTGATGAAGATGGCTAAAGCAGAAGAACGGTCAAACACAAACCAAAGAAGATGTGGATACCTTGTAAAACAAATAGACAAATGTTAAATGATGCAGTATGATGTATGCTGAATAATATGCAAGGCTTTGTGATCAGGTTCTGGATTGTCAATTGCTTTTGATAGGGTCCATGAGTGTTCAGAATTCCGGATGAAGGTCTGAGAACCAGTAACCAGGTGGGGGACTCAAATAAAGAGTCACGTGTCTAGGGTTTCAAAGAACTAGTCCAAAATAGTGTAACCTAGAAACAAAATCCAGTAACAGGGTATGTTGAGGCCAAGGGTTCCTGCAAACCTGTAAACAACCCAACCCACTCACAAGTATTATTCTAGAACAAGGATCCTCAGGTTCGATTCTATTATGGGAAGAGTAAACACTCCTAACCCGAAGGTATAATGTTTACCATAATCATAAAGAATCCTCCTCAAATTCACCTCAGATGCTGAAGGTCATCTAAAAAGGTCATCCAGACTTAGCAGGTTTCCCAGATAGCCCTAGCACTACAGGAGATCTGTAGCACATAGTTCTCAAGAAGAAACCCATGTCTGAACCGTGTTTTCATATTCCTGCACCAGATCGAAATGTAATGGGAAAGAATATGAATCCACTCTAATCTTATGTCTGTCACTCAGGCCTTTGTGTTGGACCTTTCTCACTGGAATACCCCTCCCACCAAAGCAAACCAGCAAACTATCACATGATATGATAATAAAATTAAATGCATAAAGCAGTAAATGAAAGCGATAAAGTAAATGCAGTAAATAAAGCTGTACAGGAAGCAATAAATAAAGCAAAAAAATAAACACAAATAACACATAACACCCCCAATAAACAAAAATAAACAAGCGCTGGGAGAAACCGACAAGAGAACCAGAAGCTCTGGTCTTGATCCCCAACAGAGTCGCCAAGCTGTCGCTCCCCAGACTTTCGTCCCAGTGCAAACGCGAACGGTCGGTGATGTTGGAGGTTGAGGTTGAATAGAGTTGCCAGCTAGGCATTTTTATCCCGAAGGAAAGGTAATGCTGCATAAACCTAGAAAAAAGCGGATAAGACGGTTGCGAACCAAATAAACTGAGTAAGGGGGTTGGTTACGACCTGAGAAGGTATTAGCACCCAGATCGTCCGTCGTACTCGACGGGATCCACACTTACTTGATTGTGTTTAAAAGGGGGATAATGTATGTGATGACTGTATATGAAAAGCTAGGAAGGAATGTACAATGTGTCAGTGCAAAGGAAAGGGTGAAATTCTCAAGACTGAGGCTTAGAAAGAAAGCTGGAAGGAGAGGGGTGACAAAGAGACTTTTGTTCGATAATTGTTAAGTTATGCCTACGTATCCTCTCATGTAATGAGAAAGTCAGAACACCGTAGTTCGACTCAAAGAGACTTAGCTGATTTGTTGTGAACTTCTTACTTGTCTATGCTCAAGTGTGTGACTCGTCTGGCTCGAGTGCTAACTGTCTTGCATTAGACGGAAGAAGCAAGTTCTTGTTTTCAGAGTGATTGTGATGAGAAAAGAATCCCGGAGGAGACGTTTATTGTTTGTTTTTGTGTTTTCAGTTTTTTTATACTTTTTGGTGTTTTGCGTAAGATAATGAGCTTAAGCCTAAATCAAGGGTTGTAAACTCATTATATCCTCCCTGATTAGGGATAATGAGCCTACTTAAGCATGAGATGAAGATATCAACTTAATTACCATGATGATATAGGATTAAGATCATTAACCTACTTTGGTAATTATTAAGTGTTTTTGGGTTTAGTGTTAAGTAATGAGTTTAATCTCCAATCAAAGATTAGTGACCTCATTACACCATCCTAAGAGAAAGATGATAGATGAAAACAATTAAGTTGAGGAAGACTCCACAACTTAATCCATGGTTAGGGATTAAATTCATTATATAACAAGCCTTTATTAAAGTGGATTTTAATTAAAGGGTGAGATTAAGAAATGGATTTTAGGTTTGTAAGACAACTTGAGGGGGACTTGTCCATTAAACACTAGGGTTAGTCCCTCTTAACCATAAGGAAGAAATGTAACCCTAATATAAGGCCCAAGTTACAAGCTTAAGTCTTAATAGTTATTAGGTGTTTTGATTAGAAGGTGTAAACAAATTAAAGGTTTAACACTAAGGATTAAAGTTATACACTCCATCCTAAGATAAGGATGCAGACATAACCCTAATTCAAAGTCCTAAGCTTTAAGTGTTTAGCCTTGATTATGAGATGAGAAAAGAGACTCAAGGAGACTCAAAGGCAAAATACTAGGGGAGACTATATACAACCCTAAAGTTATCATGCTTGGATGTTCCTATGGTTTGTGAGGCTTAAAGAGAAGTCTTCAGAAGGCCACAATGGAAGAAGAAGCAAATGAAAAGAAAAGAAAAAGAGAATAGGTTACTTACTTCCTGAAGAAGTTAAGTAACCTAAAGAAAGAGATAGGAGAAAGAGAGCACAAGTGAAACAAGTTCACTTCAAATACATATAAAAGATCAAATGAAAAGATGAGAAGAGGTGGGATGTTAAGGCAAATCCACATCCCAAACAACTTACCATAAGCCCCTGAAATGTTAGTGTGAATGTATAAGATTCAAAGTAAAAGGGAATAAAGCAAATGAAAGTGTAAAGACCAAGACCAGAAGTGAATATGTTATGCAAATGTGTTATGGAATGATGCAAAGACATGTGAGATGCTTATGAATGTTCATACAAGGGATGAGATGCAAAACAAGGCATGTTAGAAGCTTAGAAACACATGGATACAAATGAAAAGAAATGAATGCAAAGCATACCAAATGAATGAAGAAATGATCAAGCAATGTTCAAAAATGTTCTAAGATGTATAATATTACATAAAAATGCATGAAATATCATGGCAAGTTCATATGATTGAGATATGCAAAGATGAATGCAAATGAACATGAGAAATTAGGGTTTTATGAAAGTATGAGATGCACATGACCAAAACAGAAGCATACATCATGATAAAATTTTGAAAATGAACTCAAACAAACCCTAAACACACACAAGAACACTCCCCAAAGATGGAGGTCAGAAGCTAAACCTAAAGGATGTTATGAATTTTCTAATTTAACTATGGTTTTTGGGTGGTTCTTCATGAAAAATGCAAAACAATTTGAAAATGCAATGCAAAATTATGAGTTAAATAACCTAGATACTAGATTCAAAGTATGAAACAATGCAAAAAGAACCAAATACAAACTCATCATGGTTTACCAGAAATGATTTTTCTAAGTTAGGGTTAGAAAAATATGAATTTTAGAAACCCTAATTAAAAGTAAATTGTGAAAACATGATCAAACCTAAAAAGAAATTTGTGTGATGAGTTTGTAAATTGTTCTATATGTATGAGAATGCTTCATGAATGTTTTTCTGATTTTTAAATACCTAAATGTATTTTAAATTAATTAAAATATATTAATCAATTAAATAAAACATTTAAATGATTTAAAAATACAATTTTAATGCAAAAATTAAAAGTAAAAATGTTTTTGAGTTTAGAAAAATATTTGAAAAGAAAATACATAAAATGATGTATGAAAATAAAATGTGTGGTTCAGATTGAAAGATGATGAGATAAGTGGTCCAGATGGCAGGTCAACGTGACCAAGAGTAGGACAAATCATGGGCTGGGGTTCAAAATGTGGTTTGGCGCGTGATCTGAGGATCACAAATTAATCTGATTTTATAATTATGAATTTGGTTAATTAAATGAAATTAGGGTTTTAATGATCAATCCTGGCCATTCACACACGCGGTTAAAACATGATCCAAGGGTCCAAATTCAAACCTGGCTAATTAATTGTGATTAGGGAAAAACACATTAAAGCGTCTTCTCCGGCATGCCCCTCCCCTGAACTTACTCAAAACGCCATGAAACACATCAAACTCTCCAGAATCAATCATTGAACATCATACAACACAAATCAAACAACAAAACTCATTTATTTGTCATGAATCAGCTGAATCGAAGCAAACAACAAAACACGGGCAAAGTTTCAAGAGGCTATGAAATGCTTAAAACTCAACCATTTTCAAAAGTAAGCATATCATGATGATCAGGAGAGCACATAGAATCAATTTGTAACTTAAAATGAGGGTTCTAGAAAAATGTTTTGAATGAGCTACCTGAGCTAGAACTTTGTCACTTTGAGCTTTCTGGCCTCTTTCTTTGTGCAATCAACCTCCAATGATCTCCCTTGAGTGAATGGAATGCTTATAACAAGCTTGAATGGCCACCTTTGAGATTTCCAATTCTGCCAAAGCAGAAATTGTGTTTTGGTTCTGGGGGTTTTCAGGCCATTGTAAGTGGTGCTTTGTGATCCTTGAGTGATGTTTAGTTGATTGGTGAAGGAATGAGTGAGTTTGAATGGCAAGGCAGTGAGATTCGAATGAATGAAGATTTTTGAGGTGTTTGGAAATCTGAGCTTATGGCTTCATTCAGGCTTGTGTATGTTATGTTTTGAGGTCCTTGATGTTCACATAATGTATGTTGATTGGCCAGAAAGTGGGTGGTGGCATAGTGTGATTGGTATAGGCCAATTTGCAAAAAAAGTCAAAGTTGGTGAAACTCAAGCATGGCATGGGACAGAACTTGTACTTTGGCCTGTCTTGCTTCAGCTGAGTTTGAGGATGGCCCTTGGATAACTAGAGATGATCTGCAGCACTTGGATCAAGAATTTGAAGTGGTTTTGCAATTTTCCCTCTTTGGAAATTTTGTGAAAATGGCTCATAAGAATCTTGTGATCCAAGGCATAATTTTGGTCTTGCAATGTTGTATGAACAAGTTATGATGTGTAGAGATCAATTAGAGGTCACAAGAAGTCTTAAAACTTGGTTTTACAAAAATCCCTCTTTGGCACATACTTGAAAATTATGTGATTTTTCCCAACTTTGAAACATCATATCTTGAGTTCTAGAATGAATCAAGAGGAGTTCTTGTACTTTTTGAAAATGGGAAGATACAATCTACAACTTCGATGTTCAAAAATTTTCCACTTGAAGCCTTTTTGATCAAGAAAGAGGAGGTTGAAAATCTTTCCCAAAATGGAAAGTTTTCATTACAAGTCATTTCCAAAAATGGAAACTTTGCAAATGGCTCAAAATTCTTCAATATTGTGAACTCCTAACCACTTATAAGATCAAATAAAGATCATAGATCCTCAAAATGATGGAGATGACCCTTTTTTACCATTGGTAGTGGCCTCAGATGCCCTGATTTTGACTTTTCTTGCACAACAAGTTATCCATTGATCAGATGTTTTCCACAGTGAATTTTCTCATCAAATTTGGTACACATGCTCCTTATGACATATAAAGACCATTAGAATCAAGAATGACCAAAAAAATTGAGGTTAAGGGCCTCAAACCCAAAACCCTAATTTTAGGTCATCTGTGTAGGAACTGCTCAGTCTACTTGAACACCTTTCCAATGCTTTGTGACATTTTGACTTTTAAGAATCCTGGGGAGCATATTATGATCATAGAACACACATGGACCTTCTTGACAAGCTTCAAGAACTTTGAGATGGCTCAAATCACTTCTTTGGATTCATCTGATCACAAACCCTAACTATGCAACTCATGCAGTGAAATACTTTTGCAATGTAAGATGATATGCTTATGCAAATGCAATATGAAAGTTCATAAGCCATGGTGTGAGAAAAAGTGAGGGAAAATTTGGGGTGTTTACAGCTGCCCCTATTCAAGCATGAGTTAGCTGTGCAGGATGTAAGCGCCTGGCTTAACAGACAAACATGATAACTTGTGGTTGAATACCAAAGACAGTCCGAAATTTGCACTCTTTATTAAAAGAAGAAAAGGGATATAAATTGTAACAGATAGTATAGACTGAATATCAAATGATAGCGATGGAGGACGACCATCGAGCAAAGGATGACTGTTGGGGATGAAAAATGGTAAGTAAAGCAATGACGGGGACGGCCATCATGCTGGGAAATAAAGAGACCGCGACGGGGACGGCCATCGGGTAAACTGATGAAGGACGATCATCAGGATAAAGGAAAAGACCACGACGGGGACGACCATCGGGTAAAGAAATAAAACTCTCTGGGGATTAAAGAAATGAGGAAAGCAATGATGGGGATGACCATCAAGTTAAAGGATAAATAAACTGCGACAGGGACGACCATCGGGTAAAAGAATAAATGAAATAATGATGAGAGACGGTCATCAAAAGATGAAGGAAGATCACCTAGCAGGGGACGGCTGCTGAAAATATCACGACATAGGATGAATGCCGGATATAAAAGATCAACGACGGGGACGGCCATCAGATAAGCATGATGAAGGACGATCATCAAGAGGTGAAGGACGGTCACCTGGCAGGGTACGACTGCTCTGTTGGGGATTATCTCAAGATAGGACAATGTCAGATAACAAAGATCAACGATGGGGACGACCATCGAATAAATGATGAGGGACAGTCATCATAAGGTGAAGGACGATCACCTAGCAGGGGACGGCTGCTAAAAAGATATCGCGACATAGGACGAATGCCGGATAGAAAGTTCCAACAATGGGGATTCCACTGGGAGAAAAGATGGGGGACAGTCATTCAAAGGTGAAAGACGATCACTTGTCAGGGGACGGGTGCCGAAAATATCGCGAATGGATAGAAAAGTTGTTTTGTTGGTGACTTACTAGGGAATGGTGAACACGGACGAGTGCTTACGCTTTAAAATAAATGGTATACGTGTTTGACAGTGTGTATAGACTAAAGATGCGGACGAGCATCCTTAGGACCACGATACGGATGCGTATCGATAGAAACAAACGCTAACACGTGTTTAAGGATGATAATACGGACGAATATTAATCGGTTAAGCAAGGAACACAGACGAGTGTTGATCTACTGAGGAGATGATACATATAAGATACAGACAAGTATCAGAGGATTGTGTATAAGTATGTACAAGTGTTTGACATGCTGGGGAAATATGTGCAAGACACGGAAGAGTGTCAAAAAGATTGAGCAAGGGACACAGACGAGTGTTTGACTTGCTGGGGAAGTATGACACGGGCGAGTGTCAAAAAGAATATGTACAAGTATGAACAAGTATTTGTATTGAGAGTGCAAAAAGTATTTTGGCTTTGTCTGTGGGGTATAAGTTTTGTATATTGCTGGTGAAGTGATTATGATGTTTGCAGGTGATTGGCTCAAAACTGGATTATGATCATGCAAATGTTTGATTTTTGCCGTAATGCTCCGTATTAGACGGAATGCTACACCTATTTTGGGGGAAAATGATGTGAATGCTATGATTATGCAAAATGAGAGAACTGATCCAAGATCCGGATCGTGCGGGGAGAAAGATCTTTGGGCGATCTGTCTGGAGGGAGAACTCTACTGGGGAAAGAGATCATTGGCCGATCTGTGGGGAGAGAGGATCACCAAACGATATTCCTAGGGAACTCTGTGTGGATCTCGGCCGGGGAAGCTTCTGTTGAAGAGACTCATGCTGGGGATGAGGAGGCTTTGGCAACTCCGCTGGGGAGGAACTGGCAACTCTGATAGGGATTTATAAGGGGAAGAGAAAGAAAGTTGGTAAGAGAAAAAGAGAAAGAAGGAAAAAGGAAATATTGAAAGGGAGAAAGAGAAGAGAGGAAGAGGAAGAAAACCTTAAAAGAGGAAATGCTTGGATCATCGCCATTCCTTCACCAAATCTCCATCTCCACCAAACTCCTCTTCATTGGCAAAGGGGGTTCATAGTTAGAAACTTTTCTTTTGAGTTTGGTTGAGTTTATAGTTTTTAGGGTTTTGTAGAAAATCTTAGAAATTAATAGATTAACGGTTAAAACTCGATAAAATCAAAGTATGTTAGTTAATATATGAGTATAATAATGTTTGGTAGTTGATTCCTCTGTTGCGTGAGGTTTTGGGTGAGTTTTGGATCCTTGGAGAAGTCCCATTCACGTCTGGTTTTCTGCAGTTTTCGTATAGCTCGCTTAGTGAGCAGGTCAATTCCTAGGAAGGTCAGAATGCAGGGAGTTGCTCGCTTAGCGAGACCTAGAAGTTGATGTTTTGTGTTTTAATTCATAACTTATGATTCGGGTATCCGTTTTTAGCGTTCCACCTATCGTTTTGAAACTAATAATATATTCTATCTTTTGAGACCGAGAAATATTATTTGAGCCGACTTTCACCCGACTTTTCCGATTAACCGTAATTATGTTAGTTAAGGAATTGTAGTATTAGTAAAATTGTGGAACATGCGTTAATTGTGAGAACTGAACGAAAGAAGAGACAATGAGTTATGGCGAGGATTGTTTAATGGTAATGATTAAACTAGAATGTTAAAGTTATATGTTGGAAAACTATATAATTAAAAGTATCAAGGATGGAGAAAGATTTAGGAAATCTTACCATAAACCAATAGTGTGGCCTAGTATTGTGACTAGAAATTATTAGATGGTATGACTTGTGAGATGCTTAGGTTCATCTTAGGTCGTTGCGAATCCTTGACGCATAATACGTGCTATCCTCCGAAAAGTCTTGAGTAAGTCTTGTGGTGGGTATTACACTGAGTCCCACGTGAAGCATCCGTAGAGGCTTGAGGTACCATCAGTATGGTTTAGGCTTGTGGTCGGTATTACACTAAGTCCCATGGGAAGCATTGAGTAAGTTTTATGGTGGGTATTACATTGATTTCCACGGGAAGCATCGATAGGGTTTGGACTTGTGGTGGGTATTACACTGAGTTCCACAGGAAGCATTGAGTAATTCTTGTGGTGGGTAATACACTGAGTCCCACGGGAAGCATCGGTAGGGTTTGGGCTTATGGTGGATATTACACTGAGTCCCACGGGAAGCATTGGTAGGGTTTGGGCTTGTGGTGGGTATTACTCTGAGTCCCACGGGAAGCATTGAGTAAGTCTTGTGGTGGGTATTACACTGAGACCAATGGGAAGCATCAGACTTGTTTTAGGCTTGTGGTGGGTATTACATTGAGTCCCACAGGAAGAATGGTAGTCGCTTGAAATGGGTGTTATATCGAGTCCCATGAGAAGTATAAAGGTAATATCCTAATTAGAAATAGTAGGATTTGTAGAACTCTTGGACATGGTTCCAATGAGTGTGAGACGTTTGAACTCAAGTTCGTTTTCCTTTTATAAAGACTTGAGTTAGGTTTGATAAAACCTTTAGAGCCGAGAGAACTCTAAGATAGGGAATCCACTGAGATGTTGTTATCTCACCCCACTATTGTTGTTGCTTTTCAGGTTCTTTTGCAGGTTTGATTACAAGTGGAGCTATGCTCAGGATGTTTCAAGTGAAGCATAGTTTTTAGTCTTCCGCTGTGTATTTCTGTATCTTTGTACAATAATGGATATTGTATTGATCTTAGTATTTTTGATTTAGTATAATTTCCATGTCTTGCATTGTATTGTTTTTAGTATGGGTCAAGAATGTGAATTATGCTATTAGGCACTTATGATGGTGTCAATACCAAAAATTAACACTTGTATGATATTATTCTAGATATATATTATATGGGGTGTTACAATTATTATCATAGCAGGTCGTATCCTCGACCTAGTCTTGAAACATCATAAGTAAATATTTCCTTCCTCTTAAGTGCATCTTGCCGACATAGTTCTTAATATCATATTATGTAGTATTGGGTCTGATCAACCTAATTCTATGTATCTGATAGGTAGATTCATGGTTGTGCGACCACGAGGCCTCCGAAGTGTTATTGCAACTTTTGCTATGAGTGTAGGCTCAAGCCAAGGATTAGCAAAGGAGAGCTTTGGTCAACTCGGTTGGAGTCTTCTTAAGAATTTTACTTCACGTAATATGGGATTCCAGAGAAGTGTGTGGTTTGAGGAATCATTTGGAATGTATAGGATCTGAAGGGTAAAGATATCTACAGGAAGAATGGTTAGTGTATCAAGGAATAAGTAAAGTCACTGGTGGATCAATAATAGTCACTAGTATGTCAAGAGTGTTGAGAATTTTATTTCCACGAAAAGAGAATATGCCTTATGGAACGTGTGACGTAAAGTTCGGGAACGGGTAAATTGTTAAGTGTTTCAGTTCTAAGATCATGGTGGCATCGTAGATGAACGAGAGTAATTCAAGAAGTGTATTCGGATGATACATTACGGTTGGATAGAAGCTACGGGTTAAGAATGTTCTTTTAATTTTGAGAACCTAAAGTCGTGGTGAAGCGTGAAGAGAGACACAAGGATGTGATTACACGTTTCAAGTGAGACAAGTATACCCCAGGCGAAGGATAGAAGACAAGAGTTGTATGTCTGGTTATGACCGAGGAGACAAAGTTTAGGGTGATACATCAAGATGTTATATTTCGTAAGGGATCATTTCGGAAATGTTGAACTACCCAAGGAATGGCATAAGGTATAGTGCCGGAGAGAGAGAAAGCCTTGTTTAGTAACATGAGATGTGTTTGGTATGGACCAGATGGAGTTGTAATAAGTGATAGAGTAAGCACATTGGATTCGGGAGAACTCTTGTAAGATGAATTATGTTTGGGCATGATAGGATTACCGCAGAGCGTGAAGTTAACACGGTGTGGAAACAATATTAATAGTACAACATGATAAAGTGATAACGAAATGTATGTTTGGACGAATGTGCAATAGAGTTGTTAAGTTGTTGAAACTAAAGTTAAGGAAGTGTAAATAATGATGAGTCACCCATTAGGAATCTGATAGGGTGATTGATATATGTGTGGAATCGTCTGTTGGTATGGTTGTAACCTATGTACGTGATTGGAATGATCTTGGGAGGTTTAGGTAGCAATGAAAACTGGAATTTGTGCTTCTGTGTTGAAGTGATCGGATTACCCTTTGGGTAGTACCCGGTTGCAGAATTGTGTTTCTAAATCTATTTTAGCTTCTGGAAGTCCAGGATTGCACTGAGTAATCAGATACCCTCCTGGTAGTGACCAGTTATCATTGCTAAGTTTTGGAAAGTTGGATTTTTCTTAAGATTCTTGCATTTTGACTCGAGTGCCCGATCGATTCTTTCTAGGTACCGATAGAAAGTTGTGGAGACTTTCTATGCAATGATTAATAGAGGGTAAGAGAACCCCAGTTAATACGTGAGTAGAGATATCGAAGGTTCTTCAGAGGAGTGCATTACCTCAGTTTTCAAGTGTAAGGGAAAACTCATGTGCTTGTGAATAATTGAAGTATTTGGAAATTATCTCTATGATATTAAGAATGTTGTTGTTGTTTTAATTCTCGCCAAAAATTAGAAATGGAGGACAAAGTTGTATACTAGAGATGATATGTTCATAATTTTGTTTTACCCGATAAGGATTATGTGTTGGGTTTATTTATGGATGAATCAAGTGTTAGCTTGCAACTAAAACCCTTTTTATAACGTCATTGTGTGAGTGGAATCAAGCCATTCCGTTGAGTATTTGTGTTGTGACCGTGATAGAAAGGTAGTTATACTTCGTCACTTGTTAGATTTGTGATCTGCATGTGGTGTCTGTTGTGTTATCTCGAGTGGTGAATGAAAAGCGTTTGTGCTCATGTCTGGATATCAAGAGTGAGAATCATATTTCAAGATGATGTGGTATGAATTGGTAACTTTGAGTTGGATTATTTGTTATGAGAAGAACCAGTTCAGTTGTGTTCGATCGCTTAGCCTCAGATAGGCAAATCGATTGACACATTACTGTTGTTAGGGACCTTAGAGAATTGTACTTTATGAACTGTAAGTCTGTTTTGGTTTTCGTTCGAAGTGTCAGTGGATAAAGTGTTGAACTTTCCTTTGAGTATGTTTTGGTAGACGATAAAGGATCTGAATAATTGGTGTATCGTCATTGCGATTATAGAAGAATTTAAGTTGCGAGGTTATACAAGGATCATGAAGTGTTGATCTCTTCGGAAATGTTTTTGTGTTTGAACTTGTGTGGGTAAGCGATAAACAATTGGCCAATATTAGCATCGCTAATTCTTAACATCAAGTTAAGGAACCCGTAAGAGTAATACCAATTGGGTGCAGTCGAGTCGTACTCTGAGATATGGATTTTAATTTACCTTATAAGTAAGAGTGAGAAATGAATGTTCCAAAGTTATGCATGCAAATTGGATCTTCTAAGGAACGAGACCCTTGAGAGAAATGGATTTGAACAGGAAGTTTTGTATGGTCTTCAAAGGCAAGTGTTATGGAAATCCGCAAGCATACTAAGGAAGATTTAAGTTTGGTATTGGTGACTCACTAGTTATTGTATGTTTTGTGGTGTGACTGCATTGTTATTGATGGAGACCTTGTGTTAGTAGAAACTTGAGTGAATGGAATTCTTTGAAGAGAATTGGTATGGAGAATAGTGATCATGTTCAAATTGGTTCATCTTAACTAGATAAATTGTTTTGAGTTTAGAATGGGATCGGAATTTATTAGTAGGATTGCAACAGTACAGATCCATGTATCTGTCGTTGGAGAGTATGGACGATGTTGTTATTGAGCGGTTGACAAGTGAATTGTTCTATCATTGCATGTTTGCAAGTTCTTATTATATTGGTTGGTGAGAGCTCCGATGGATAAGTGTTTTCTCCGCAGACTATCAGTTACTTAGTATTGTTTGAGAATTTGTGGTATCTCCACTATTAGGCTTTGGAAGCATAGTGGAGGGAGACAGATAAAAGAAGTCCTGTAAGATTATGAGGATTTGAAGAGATTTATTTATAAGGGTCGAAGTAAGAGAATATTATTCTAAGTGGGTTGTCTATGGTAAGATACCTTGTGGAACTTTTTCGAGTGTTGAGTGTTCCGAAATCAAGATGGAGTGTTTTGTTTCGTGTTTTGACTCAATGAAAGGGTTTAACATGGTATGTTTCTTAGAAGGAGGAATGAGCCTAAGTGATTAAGTATGAAGCAACATATGAATTACAGAAATGGAAAGTTTGGAATTAACCCAATGTTGGAAACAAGCGTATGAACAAGGACGTACGGTTTGATTTATTATGAAACGAGGACTTTGAGCCGCAAAGTCAGATTGGAATTTGAGTATGTCAGAACATGTAACATAATTAAGAATAAGTATGGATTTAAGACTATGTTGTAAACTGTCGTTGAGGATGAGTAAAGGAAATTTGAGGATGAATTTCAATTCAAGGAGGGGAGGATGTAATACCCCGTATTAATTAAACGCCCTGGATAATATTAATTAAAATTAATTAGTATTATCTGACTTAGAGGCTTTATTAAATTTTCGAATCGAAGATATTTTTCCGGATATTCTCAAATTGGACCCGTTAGAATACTAACTGTTGTATATCGGTATAATATACATTGTTTGGTTTTAAAAGAAAGAAATAAGGATTTATAAGGGGAAGAGAAAGAAAGCTGCTAAGAGAAAAAGAGAAAGAAGGAAAAAGGAAAGAAAGAAAGGGAGAAAGAGAAGAGAAGAAGAGGAAGAAAACCCTAAGAGAGGAAATGCTTGGATCATCGCCATTCCTTCACCAAATCTCCATCTTCACCAAAATCCTATTCATTAGCAAGGTGGGTTCATAGTTAGAAACTTCTCTTTTGAGTTTGGTTATGTGTATAGTTTTTAGGGTTTTGTAGAAAATCTTAGAAATTGATAGATTAATGGTTAAAACTCGATAAAATCAAAGTATGTTAGTTAACATTCGAGTATAATTATGTTTGGTAGTTGATTCCTCTGTTGGGTGAGGTTTTGGGTGAGTTTTGGACCATTGGAGAAGTCCCTTTCGCGACTGGTTTTCTGCAGTTTTCGTAGAGCTTGTTTAGCGAGCAGGTCAATTCCTGGGAAGGTCTGAATGCAAGGAGTTTCTCGCATAGCGAGCATACCCCCTCGCTTAGTGGGACCTAGAAGTTGATGTTTTGTGTTTTAATTCATAACTTGTGATCCGGGTATCCGTTTTTAGCGTTCCACCTATCGTTTTGAAGCTAATAATATATTCTATCTTTTGAGACCGAGAAATATTATTTTAAGCCGACTTTTACCCGAAGTTTCCGATTAACCGTAATTATATTAGTTAAGGAATTGTAGTATTAGTCAAATTGTGGAACATGCGTTAATTGTGAGAATTGAACGAAAGAAGAGACAATGAGTTATTGTGAGGATTATTTAATGGTAATGATTAAACTAGAATTTTAGAGTTATATGTTAGGAAATCTCACCATAAACCAATAGTGTGGCCTAGTATTGTGACTAGAAATTGTTAGATGGTATGACTTGTGAGATGCTTAGGTTCATCCTAGGTCGTTGCGAATCCTTGACGCGTAATACGCGGTATCCTCCAAAAAATATTGAGTAAGTCTTGTAGTGGGTATTACACTGAGTCCCATGGGAAGCATCCGTAAAGGCTTGAGATACCACCAGTATGGTTTAAGCTTGTAGTGGGTATTACACTGAGTCCCACATGAAGAATTGAGTAAGTCTTGTGGTGGGTATTACACTGAGTCCCACAGGAAGCATCAGTAGGGTTTGGGATTGTGGTGGGTATTATATTTGATTCCCACGGGAAGCATTGAGTAAATCTTGTGGTGGGTATTACACTGAGTCCCACAGGAAGCATCGGTAGGGTTTGGGCTTGTGGTGGGTATTACACTAAGTCCCAGGGGAAGCACTGAGTAAGTCTTGAGGTGGGTATTACATTGAGTCCCACGGGAAGAATCGGTAGGGTTTGGGCTTGTGGTGGGTATTAAACTGAGTCCTACGAGAAGCATTGAGTAATTCGTATGGTGGGTATTACACTAAGTCCCTCGGGAAGCATCAAACTTGTTTTAGGCTTATTGTGGGTATTACACTGAGTCCCACGGGAAGAATGGTAGTCTCTTGAGATGGGTGTTATATCAAGTCCCATGAGAAGTATAAAGGTAATATCCTAACTAGTAATAGTAGGATTTGTAGAACTCTTGGACGTGGTTTCAATGAGTGTGAGACATGTGAACTCAAGTTCGTTTTCCTTTTATAAAGACTTGAGTTATGTTTGAAAGAATCTTTAGAGCCGAGAGAACTCTAAGATAGGGAATCCACTGAGATGTTGTTATCTCACCCCACTATTGTTGTTGCTTTTCAGGTTCTTTTACAGGTTTGATTTACAACTAGAGCTATGCTCTGGATGTTTCAAGTGAAGCATAGTTTTTAGCCTTCCGCTGTATATTTTTGTATCTTTGTACAATAATGGATATTGTATTTATCTTAGTATTTTTTTTTAGTATAATTTCCATGTCTTGCACCATAGTTTGTATTGTGTTTAATATCGGTCAAGAATGTGAATTATGATATCAGGCACTTATGATGGTGTCAGTACCAAAAATTAACACTTGTATGATATTATTCTATATATATATATATATAATATGGGGTATTACAGTTGGTATCAGAGTAGGTCGTATCCTTGACCTAGCCTTGAAACATCATAAGTAAATCTTTCCTGCCTCTTAAGTGTGTCTTGCCAGCATGGTTCTTAATATCATACTATGTAGTATTAGCTTTGATCAACCTAATGCTATGTATGTGATAGGTAGAATCATGGTTGTGCGACCATGAGGACTCCGAAGTGTTCTTGCAACTTGTGCTGTGAGAGTAGGCTCAAGCCAAGGATTAGAAGAGGAGGTCTTTTGTCAACTCGGTTGGAGTCTTCTTAAGAATTTTACTTCCTGTAATGTGGGATTGCAGAGAAGTGTGTTGTTTGAGGAATCCTTTATAACGGATAGGATCTGAAGTGTAAAGATATCTACATAATGAATAGTCAGTGTATCTAGGAATAAGTAAAGTTGTTGGTGGATAATAATAGTCACCAGTATGGACAATAGTGTTGAGAAGTTTCATTCCACAAAAAGAGAAGATTCCTTATGGAACGTGCATTAGACGTAAAGTTCGGGAACAAGTAAATTGTTAAGTGTTTCAGTTCTAAGATCGCGGTGGCATCGTAGATGAACGAGAGTAATTCAAGAAGTGTATTCGGATGATAACTTACGGATGGAGAGAAGCTACAGGTTAAGAATGTTCTTTTCCTTTTGAGAACCTAAAGTCGTGGTGAAGCGTGAAGAGATACACAAGGATGTGATTACACTTTTCAAGTGAGACAAGTATACCCCGGGCGAAGGATAGAAGACTAGAGTTGTATGTACGATTATGACCGAGGAGATAAAGTTTAGAGCGATACATCAAGATGTTATATTTCGTAAGTGATCATTTAGGAAATGTTGAACTACCCAAGGAATTGCATATGGTATAATGCCAGAGAGAGAGAGAGAGAGCAAGCCTTGTTTAGTAACATGAGATGTGTTTGGTATGGACCAGATGGAGTTGTAATAAGTGATAGAGTAAGCACCTTGGATTCAGGAGATCTCTAGTAAGATGAATTATGTTTGGGTATGAGAGGATTACCGTAGAGAGTGAAGTTAACACGGTGTGGAAACAATATTAACAGTACAATATGATAAAGTGATAACGAAATGTATGTTTGGACGAATGTGCAATGGAGTTGTTAAGTTGTTGAAACTAAAGTTAAGGAAGTGTCAACAATGATGGTCCGCCCATTAGGACTCTGATAGGGTGATTGATATATGTGTGGAATCGTCGGTTGGTATGGTTGTAACCTTTGTAAGTGATTGGAATGATCTTGGGAGGTTTAGGGAGCAATGAAAATTAGAATTTGTGCTTCTGTGTTGAAGTGATCGGATTACCCTCTGGGTGGTACCCGGTTGTAGAATTGTGTTTCTAAATCTCTTTTAGCTTCTGGAAGTCCAGGATTGCACTGAGTAATCGGATACCCTCCTGGTAGTGACCGGTTATCATTGTTCAGTTTTGGAAAGTTGGATTTTTTTAAGATTCTTGCATTTTGACTCGAGTGCTTGATCGATTCTTTTTGGCTACCGATAGAAAGTTGTGGAGACTTTCTATGCAATGGTTAGTAGAGGGTAAGAGAACCCCAATTAATACGTGAGTAGAGATATCAAAGGTTCTTCAGAGGAGTGCATTACCTCAGTTTTCAAGTGTAAGGGAAAACTCATGTGCTTGTGAATAATTGAAGTATTTGGAAATTATCTCTATGAGATTAAGAATGTTGTTGTTGTTGTTGTTTTAATTCCCACCAAGAATTAGAAAGAGAGGATAATGTTGTATACTAGAGATGATATGTTCATCATTTTGTTTTACCCGATAAGGATTATGAGTTGGTTTTATTTGTGGATGAATCAAGTGTTAGCTTGCAACTAAAACCCTTTTGATAACGTCATTGTGCGAGTGGAATCAAGCCATTCCGTTGAGTATTCATGTTATGACCGTGATAGAATGGTAGTTCTACTTCGACGCTTGTTAGAGTTGTGATCTGCATGTGGTGCCCATTGTGTTATCTCGAGTGGTGAACGACAAACGTTTGTGCTCATGTTTGGATATCAAGAGTGAGAATTATCTTTCAAGATGATGTGGTATGAATTGGTAACTTTGAGTTGGATTATTTGTTATAAGATGAACCAGTTCAATTGTGTTTGATCACTTAGCCTCAGATAGGCAAATCGATTAACACATGATTGTTGTTAGGGACCTTAGAGAATCGTACTTTCTGAACTGTAAGTATTTTTTGGTTTCCGTTCAAAGTGTTAGTGGATAAAGTGTTGAACTTTCCTTTGAGAATTTTTTGGTAGACAGTAAAGGATCTGGATAATTGGTGTATTGTCATTGCGATTATAAAAGAATTTAAGTTGCGAGGTTATACAAGGATCACAAAGTGTTGATCTCTCCGGAAATGTTTTGGTGTTTGAACTTGTGTGGATAAGAGATAAATAATTGGTCAATGTTAGCATCATTAATTCTTAACATCAATTTAAGGCACCCATAAGAGTAATACCAATTGGGTGTAGTCGAGTCGTAATCAAAGATATGGATTTTAAGTTACCTTCTAAGTAAGAGTGAGAAATGAATGTTCCGAAGTTATGCATGCAAATTGGATCGTCTAAGGAACGAGACCCTTGAGAGAAATGGATTTGAACGGGAAGTTTTGTATGGTCTTCAATGGCAAGTGTTATGGAAATCCGTAGGCATACTTTGAAAGATTTAAGTTTGGTATTGGTGACTCACTGGTTATTGAAAGTTTTGTAGTGTGACTGCATTGTTATTGATGGAGACCTTGTGTTACCAGAAACTTGTGTGAATGGAATTCTGTGAAGAGAATTGGTATGGAGAATAGTGATCATGTGTCGGTCCCTGGATTTCCATCCTGGTACAAACGCGAAAGTGGCGCGGAAAAATAATAGAGTCGCCAGCCAGGCATTTTTATCCCTAAGAAAGGGAATGGTAATGCTGCACAAACTAGAAGAAAGAAGAGGAAGGACACAGGTCATGCGAACTAAAGAGACTGAGTTTGGGAGTCGGTTACGACCTGGAAAGGTATTAGCACCCAGATCGTCCGCCGTACCCGACGGGATCCATGCTTGCAAAGAAAACTGTTTCAAAAGTGTGAGGGTATGAAAACTGCAGCAACGAAAAGAAAATGAACTGGATAAAAGAAATGGGAAAATAACCGAATAGGAAAACAAAGAGAAAAAAATGTAGGGAAAATAAAGATTGTGCTCGAACGGGCCCTACCCCGCTGCCTACGTACCTCATCAGGACAATGAGGATCAGAGACGCCGTAGTTCCCCTAACTAGGGGTGGCAAGGAAATAGCTTGTGAATTAAGGCTTGAACTGCCTATGCTATTGCTCAGGTGTTGCAGACTCGGACGACGAGTGCGTAACTGTCTTGCCAACTGACAAGTAGGAGCAAGTTCGCGTACCGAGCAAAGGAGATGAGAAAAGAATTCCCGAAGGAAAGACGCTTATTGTTTGTTTGTGTTTTTTATGAAGCTTTTATGAGTGTGTCACAAGGAAGTGAACTCAAGCTCTTTTCCATGGAATGTGCACTTGTCACTACATTCCAAGATGGAATAATAGAACAAGCACACTCAAGTAAAAGAGAAGATCCCCAAAATTTGAACCCAAAGATTAGGGCCTAAGCTCACTAACTTGTTAAATTATTAAGTGTTTTTGGTATTTACAGATGAAGAAGTGTTTTTTATGCTTTTCTTTATGAAGAAGATACCTTGATCAGACTTGTGCATCACAAGATAAACTTGTACTATCCCAAGATGGGAATACTACAAGTATACCTCATGGGATAAGGCTATTGCTCAAGGCATTACTTCAAACTTTATTAAGATGTTTTTTATGGTTATGAGATGAGAAGAGAAGAAGAACCAAAAGGATCACAAAGGCAAAATTCTTAAGGGGGACTAAAGAATCCTAAGTGTTAACATGCATGGATATCCTAAGGGTTAGTGTGGTTTCTATCCTAAAGAAAAAAGAAAGAAGAAGAGAGGAGATGAGAAAGGCCTAAGCCCAACAAGCAAAAGGGTTAGTACAAATAAACAAATAAGAAGAAGAAGATGAGATTTGGAGATGTGGAACTTAACTTCCACACCTCACACTTACCATAGCCCCTGCAAGGTTAGTAACATGCATACAAGTGAAATGAAATGAATAAAATAACATGCCATCATCATATAAACAGAAGTGAAATGATATATACAAATGCTCAATGGAAATGCAACTCAGAAGACTGAAAGATGAAGCATACAAGACAATATGATGCAACATGAAACAAATGACAAACACATGCAAACTTAAGAAAGATGCAAAGCAAATATGCACAAATATGGACTCAAGGTACACAAATAGAACTAACACAAGACAAAGAAGAGCTTAAGAAGCTAACAAGATGAAGAGAAAAGCCACACTTGACCAAACAAACACAATATGAGGTGAAAGAAGTAAGAAGATGAGATGAAAACACTTAAGAGATGAAAGGACTTAAAAGGGAAGCAAACACAAATAAATTTAAGACTCAAACCCTAAGATAGGACCAGGAAGGTTCCCATACCCCAAAAGAACCCCAAATGAGAGGAAGAAGTTTGCACAAATGCCCTTCTAAGCTTATAAGAGAGCTAAAGATCCAAAGGAAGCAAAATGGGACAAGGTTCAAGACAAAAATCAAATTAAATCAACCAAGCATCTAAAAATTCCACAACTCAAGTAAAATGATCTTCAAACATGGTATATCAATGAGCCAAAAGGATTTGGAAGAATTCAGAAGTAAACTAGGTCAAATGGAGGCAAGAACACAAACTAGGGTTAATAACTTCCAACACAAGTCAAAGGACCAAGACACAAGGAATAAATTTCTAAAAATCAGGGGTTAAATCACACATACACTACACCATCTTAGGGATCCAGAGCAAAAAGAATGAAAACAAAATTCAAAGTAATGAACTATATAGAAAATGGACAAGGCAGTGTACTCAAGAAAGGATTTAAAATGAAGTAATTGAAATGGGGAATTTATTGCCACGTGGAAATTAAGAGAAATGAAAAATAAAAAATATAGAAAAATAAAAGAAACTTAAAAGAAGACTCAAGAATGTTTTGGGAATTTTTGGATTATCAGAATTATTTTATATAATTAGAAACTAAAATAGAAAAAGGAAATAAAGAAAAGAAAATAAAATATGAAGAATTGGGCTGGGGGGTGTTAGTAGTAAGGTTTTTGCGTTCAAAATGATTGGGCTTAACTGGTTGGGGGTGTGAATATCAACACTGAGGCCCATTGGTGCGCAGGTTCATAGCTCATATGGTGGAATTTAATGAAATTAACTGAAAAAAACAAGAGCCACAGGATGGATCAGATGCGTGTGGTATCCCTCCTCATTAATTGATGTGGAGCCTTGTTAGATTATAATTGGAGGACCATGGAACTTATGGTGAACTGAGAAACATGCTGGATTAAAATAGAATAAATACAAACACGTGAATGGGAGGTGGTGTGAGGGCTACGTGTCATGATCCAGAGCGTACAAGGGCCAGATCCAATGGCTGTAGATCATCTTCTTCACCATAGAAACCCTAGTTCATATACCCAGTTTCCGGTGACCGGAGCTAGGGCTCCGGCACTGGAATTCATACCAGAAGCACAAAACTCAAAAAAAAAATAATCAGCTCTAGATCCACTAATTGGCATACCCTGATTCCAAAAATGACATTGAAATTTGCTAAAACTCAAAGGATCAAACAGATCGAAGAGAACAAAGTGTGACCATGAAAACTGAAAATCAAATATCTCATGCTACAATGCATAATTTTCAAAACTACAAGTTGCAGCATACTCATTGAATATCACAGATCGCAAAACACATAACTAATTTCATTTCCAGATCTCAAGATTTAGAACCATACCTGAGTTGCAGATCTTGATTCAAGGTGTTAGAATACCAAATAATGGATGCAATGCACTCCTACTTCACTCTAGATGCAAAATAAATGCATCTAAAGTCTTGAATGTAGCTGGATTTGAAGCTTTGCTCACACCTGCCCTGAAATGGAAATGTTGTTGAACTTGAGAGATTGCTTGAAAGAGTGTGTGATTAATGATCCTTAGCTTGCACTGATCAAGGATCTATCACTGGTTTTTGAATTGAGCACTTGTATGATGAGAAATGGGAGAAAATGCAATTGGTGCATAAACTTGGAAATGAGAGAATGAGAGAGAGGTTGCCAATTCTGAAACCCTAGCTCCTTAAGTATGACCTCACAATCCCATGCTGAAAGAATTGTGTGATTTGCACGTGTGGATGATGAGAAAATTGTGAATTTGCAAATTTTGCAAAATGTGAGGGAAGCATGCACTCCTCATGCTTTCCTTGGCCTCTCGGCACATGGGAAATCCTTTTCCAACCCTTGATCATAATGCAACAAGTCCTGGCCCTTAGATCAAGTCGTCACACTTTTCTCATGATTTTGCAAAATATCCAATTTTTGAACAACTAACTTGCTTGGCACGAATTTGTGGTATTCTTTGGAGCAAAATGATCCAAATGCAATGTATTTTATCATTGGAAACAAACTTGAACCATACCAAGTCTTGAAAACAAGTTTTGAACATTTTTGCTTTGGTTGCATGCATGAATTTTTGAATTTACCCTAAAATGCAGCCAATTTTCGAGGGACATATCTTGCAAACCATGAATCCCATGAAAATGTACTTGTACTTTTTGAAAATGGGAGACCTTAATCTCCAACTTTCATGTTTGAATTTGGTCCATTTGAAGAATTTTTGATCATGTTAAGGTCACTTGAAAATTAGGGCAAAAGTTGCTAAAATTAGAAATTTCCAAAAACCAACTTTGTACCATTTTTGCAAAACCCTTCAAATCTCCATGATTCTTGAACTTTGATCATTCCAAACCTCTTATAACATTTAAGGACCCCCCTTGGCCAAAAAAGTTGGGTTAGACCCCTTGAAATCACACAGTTGACTTTTTAAGGGCATAGTTGACCAATTACTTCATCTGCAAGCAACTGAAGAATTTCTTGACTTCCACATGGAATTTTCTCATGAAAGTTGGTACCTAGGATCCTATTGACATATAGAAGACTTTTACCAAATGAAATGGCCAAAGTTGTGAGGTTTTGATGCTTGAATCTCAAACCCTAGTTTAGGTGCCTTGTGTAGGAGCTTTGCCTTATCCTGAGATCTCTGGTGATCATGCAATCTTCTGAGCTTTTGCAAATGAACTTGAACTTGTAAATGGAGTGTAGACCCCTCATAGGACTTGTACAAAACCATTGGGACCCTTGTCATGGCTTAAAATGCTTTAAGAACCTACACAGATGATCATATGCCTAATGCTAGGACATGAAGAATGTTATGCCTCATCTTTCCATGCTAGGATGCTGAGAAAATGGTATGTTCATGATGAATATGATGTGATATGATGCTTAAAATGAAGAGGGAAAATTTGGGGTGTTACAGCTGCCCCTATTCAAACAACTGTTGATCTGAAAAGGACGGTAGCATGGGCTATCGACCGTTCAACATAAACTGTGGTTCAATACCAAGAAGACCAGAAATTTGCACTCTGACGAAGAATGCAACACTGGGAAATAAACCCAACCAAATGACGCTTTGGTGACTGCAGTGGAGAAAAAGCAGACGAGCTTCTTCCAAGTTGAAACTGATATCTGGAATAAGAATGCTTTGATAGACGAGTCTTCTTTGAACAATCCTGTGACGCCAGGAGCTGGACATACGAGTCCTCAAACACTTCAAGACATATGACTTGAGACAGATGAATCTCCTTCGGATATACCTGTTACGCCAGGATCGGGATGCACTTAAGTCTGTGGGATAGACATGCATAATCAAGGTAGACGACCCTTCTTCATATATTATTTGTGGATATATGGTATAAGACAGACGAGTCTTCTGCGAGCAAACCTGTTACACCAGGTGCAACAATCATAATAAGTGTCGGAGACAGACGAGCCTCCTTCGGGTATATGCTGAATGGATATGCTTGCTTCATTCTCCTCTGATAAAGCTGACCATGACAGATATCCGCTAATCTCTTTTCCTCAATTAGACATAGCTGATTATAACGAGCACGCACCCATTCAGCCTCATCAAGCTTCACATCCATCATCACACGCAATGAAGGAATCTCTACTTCAACAGGCAGGACTGCTTCCATACCATATACCAGAGAGAAGGGAGTTGCCCCAGTTGACGTCCTGACTGACGTTCGGTACCCATGCAACGCGAATGGTAACATTTCATGCCAATCTTTGTAAGTGATAACCATTTTCTGCACAATCTTCTTGATATTCTTGTTTGCTGCCTCTACTGTACCATTCATCTTTGGTCGGTAAGGAGAAGAATTGTGATGTTGTATCTTGAAGTCCCGACACAAGTCTGCCATCATCTTGTTGTTGAGATTAGAACCATTGTCAGTAATGATTCTTTCGGGAACTCCGTATCTGCATATGATATCCCTTTTCAGGAATCTTGCCACCACTTGACGAGTGACGTTGGCATAAGACGCTGCTTCCACCCATTTGGTGAAGTATTCAATCGCGACCAAGATGAAGCGATGACCATTTGAAGCAGTAGGCTCTATCTTCCTGATCATGTCAATACCCCACATAGAAAAGGGCCAAGGAGATGACATGACGTTGAGCGGGCTTGGAGGAACATGCACCTTGTCTGCATATATCTAGAATTTGTGGCACTTACGAGCGAATGAACAACAGTCTGCATCCATTGTCATCCAGTAATACCCTGATCTCAGCAATTTCTTAGCCATAGCATGCCCTCCTGCATGGGTATCGAAAGATCCCTCGTGGACTTATTGCATTAACAGGTTTGCTTCGTGTCTATCCACGCATCTGAGCAAGACCATGTCAAATTTTTTCTTGTACAAAACCCCGTCTGTGTTCAAGAAGAAGCTAGCAGCAAGTCGCCTCAAGGTCTTCTTGTCATTGGAAGATGCCCCAGCTGGGTATTTTTGCTTTTCCAGGAATAACCTGATATGACAATACCAAGGTTTCTCGTCAGACATAGCGTCTACAGAGAAGGCATGAGTTGGAGCGTCAAGCCTAGATATGTCAATTCTGGGCACATAATTCCAACACAAGACTTTGATAGACGAAGAGAGAGTGGCCAATGCGTCCGCAAACTGATTTTCGTCACGTGGTATGTACTGAAGCTTAACTGTTGTGAAGAACGTCAACAGTTTTCTAGCATAATCCCTGTATGGAATTAGATGCTCTTGATGCGTATACCACTTGCCGATAACTTGATTAATGACGAGGGCTGAATCTCCGAATATGTCGAGGTTTTTAATCCGAAGATTAATTGCCTCCTCTATTCCCAATATGCATGCCTCGTATTCCGCTTCATTGTTGGTGCAGCCAAATGTAATTCTGGCAGCGAAGGGAAGGTGAACACCTTCGGGAGTGATAAGGACAACACCAACTCCACGTCCATTGATATTGACTGCCCCATCAAACTTCAACTTCCATTTGGATTCAGGGTCTGGCCCCTCCTCCGGAAGTGGTTCCTCGCAATCGTTTGCTTTGAGGTACATGATGTCCTCATCAGGGAAATCAAACTTCATTGACTGATAATCATCTTCAAGAGGTTGGTGTGCAAGGTAATCCGACAATACACTTCCCTTGATGGCTTTCTGAGAAGTATACTGGATGTCATATTCAGTTAAAATCATTTGCTACCTAGCAACCCTTCCGGTCAACTCTGGTTTCTCAAAGATGTACTTGACAGGATCCATTTTGGAAATGAGCAGTGTGGTATGAGTCAACATGTACTGCCTCAGTCGGCGAGCAGCCCATACCAAAGCGCAGCAAGTTTTCTCGAGCAGTGAGTATCGGGATTCATAGTCGGTAAACTTTTTGCTAAGGTAATAAATAGCGTACTCTTTTCGACCAGACTCGTCATGTTGGCCTAGAACACACCCCATTGACCCTTCTAGCATGGTCAAGTACATGATTAAAGGTCTTCCTTTAACTGGAGGCATTAGAATTGGAGGCTCCTGCAAATATTCTTTTATCTTGTCGAAAGCTCTTTGGCAGTCTTCGTTCCACCTGACCGTTTGCTCTTTTCTTAGCAATTTGAATATTGGCTCGCACGTGGCTGTTAGATGAGATATGAACCGAGAAATGTAGTTCAACCTCCCTAAAAACCCGCGCACTTCTTTTTCTGTCTTTGGTGCAGGCATATCTTGAATAGCTTTTACTTTGGCAGGATCTACCTCAATTCCTCTCTGACTAACAATGAAACCCAGCAGTTTCCCGGAACGCACTCCGAAAATGCACTTGTTTGGATTCAACCTTAGCTTGTACTTGATCAGTCTATCAAACAGCTTCTTCAGGTTGACCAGATGCTCTTCTTCTTCTCGTGACTTAGCAATCATATCGTCCACATAACACTCAATCTCCTTGTGTATCATGTCATGGAACAATGTGACCATCGCCCGCTGATAAGTTGCCCAGGCGTTCTTCAAACCAAAGGGCATGACCTTATAGCAGAATGTACCCCACGGGGTAATGAACGTTGTCTTCTCTATGTCTTCCGGCACCATCTTAATATGATTGTATCTGGAGAAACCATCCATGAAGGAGAATACCGAGAATTGAGCAGTATTGTCTACCAACACATCAATGTGCGGCAACGGAAAGTCATCTTTTGGGCTCGCTCTATTCAAATCCCGGTAGTCAACGCACATCCGGACCTTGCTGTCCTTCTTTGATACAGGTACAATGTTAGCTACCCAAGGTGGGTAACTAGTTACAGCAAGGAAACTGGCATCCCATTGCTTTTGAACCTCCTCTTTGATCTTCATCGCCATGTCAGGACGAGTTCTTCTCAATTTTTGTTTCACAGGAGGACAGTCCTCTCTCAAAGGTAATTTATGCACAACGATGTCGGTATCCAACCCTGGCATATCTTGATATGACCAAGCAAAGATATCCACATACTCTCTCAGCATACTGATCAGCTCTTTCTTGACGTCCGCCTGCAGACTGGCCCCAATTTTTATTTCTTTCTTCACATCTTCACTGCCAATGTTGATAATCTCAATTTCTTCTTGATGAGGCTGAATAACCCGTTCCTCTTGTTTCAACAATCTAACCAATTCTTCAGGGAGTTCACAGTCTTCCTGAACCCCTTCATTAGCTTGGTAGACTGGATTGTCAAAGTCATGCATGGTCATAGCAGGAATGTTATCAGTGGAATCCGGATGATCAACACTGCACAAATGATGTGCTTATTCAGAATCTGCTTATTTTGAAAAAGAGACGCTAACACAAAAACAAAAAGGAAAAACACATTGCCATTTTTATATTTTTGTGAAAAGTTTAAAAACAAAAGAAAGAGAACACAATTTGTCTAAAAATGCCCTTTTATTCCATGGTAAAAATAAGATGCATACAAAACATGGTGGCCCAATACAATGGATCCTAGCATCTTAGGTAGAATGCTGGATTTGACAATGCAGTATGATAATAAAACGGAAACAAAATGAATTACTCTGAGTGCCAGGTAACTTGGACAATGTCTTCAGCAGTCTAGTTCCTTAGCTCCTCTCCGGGCGCACACGGGTAAATCCAGTTGTCCCAGTCACCATCATTGTCCCCATCTTGGCTTGTCACATAGATCTGGTTGCGGTCGAGCATCCCAGCGCTTGTAAAGGTAATGGCTTTACCACTTGGAGTAGATCCACCAGGCTGATACCCCAAACCAAACTTGTCATCTTTCTTTTCTAGCTCCAGCAATTTGCCCCATCCTTGGGCACTTCCTGACTGAACAACCTCCTTTTCCAGCATGTAGGAATGGATGGAGGTGCCTTCCTTCTCACTGCTCTTCTCCACGGGAGTCAAGATGCTGACGTTGACTACTTCGAAGGCTTGGCATTGAGTCTCATGGATCTCTCCATCCATCTTTACATACTTGAACGTTGACAAGTGGCTTACGAAGATGTCTTCCTCTCTGCATATTGTGATTACCTGGTCGTCAACCACATATTTGAGCTTCTAATGCAGGGTTGAAGTAACAACTCCAACAGCATGTATCCATGGGCGTCCTAACAAGCAGTTGTACGCAGGCTGGATGTCCATCACGTAGAAGACACTTTTGAAAACTTGAGAACCTATTTTGACGGGTAGCTCAACTTCTCCAAAAACTGATCTTCTAGACCCGTCAAAAGCTTTGACAATCAAATCACTTGGTCTCAGGACTATACCATCAACATTGAGCTTCATTAATGCCTTCTTCGGAAGCACATTAAGGGAAGACCCTGTATAAACAAGAACATGTGACAACACAGCACCCTTGCACTCCATAGTGATATGTAGTGCTTTGTTGTGGTTTCGTCCCTCTGACATCAGGTCTCTGCCTGTAAAGACATCAGCAGGGAGAGAATGGATATCTTGGAAGGTGTCTGGTTCAGCTGCTCGACCACCTTATAATCACTCTTCTTAATAATGCGCATGAATTCCTCGACCTCTTTTTCAAATGTACCCTGCCCAGCAACAGGAGTAGTTGATTCATCAGTCACAACTTGCTTTCCTTTAGCTTTAGCTGAAGCCTCAGCCTCAGGATCCCCTCTCAGCACAAGGGGAGCAAATAAACGACCACTTCTGGTAAAGCCTCCAACTCCTCTGACGTTCTCTACAGTCGGGTCAACAACAACGGACTTGCTCTCAATCTTCTGTCCAGCCACATATACATCTGTGCCGTAATGCCACGGAATGGCTTTATCGTCTGTGTAAGGAACATGCCCAGGCACGGTAATAGTCACATGACTAATCTCCGGAGCATAGATGGTTATGGGCTCTCTTCTGACAGGAATCTCTGCTTCATCATACAAAATGATGATGGTTGACACATCATCTGCTTCAGTACCAACTCTGTTAAACTGCAAAGATCCGTCATCAATCAAACTCTACAAACCCCTCTTCAAATTCTCACACCCATTCACAGCATTCAGACACTCTTCACAATCAGCACTGCAACCAGGAAACACTTGACCATTCAGCAACCTCTCTTTCACTACCCTTAAAGGAGTCTTCACTTCTTCAATACTCAGCACAAGACTTAACTTTTCACCACCCTCAACAGCATTGATTCCTGCCCCTCTGTGATTCGGAATAGGGTTCGAATTAACATTCGGCGGTGGTGCGAAGTTGATTGCTTTAGAGTCTATCAGGTCTTGAACTTTGTGGTGCAACGCCCTGCACTTCTCAGTCGAGTGCCCGGGTGCCCCATAGTGGAAAGCGCATCTTGCATTGACATCATAACCCACTAGAAGCTCTCCAAGAGGTGGTGGTTCCAAAGTTCTCAGTTGAATCAGATTCAGGTCCAGCAACCTTGGAAGCAAAGCAGCATAAGTCATGGGGATGGCCTCAAGCACCCTATTAGCCGGGCGAGTTTGCCTTGGCTGATACGGTCTCTGCTGATAGTTGTTGAGGTTGCATCTGCTGCACTGGAGTAGAAGGAATTATGACTGCTGCCACATGCTCGTATGATCTTCTATAACCTCGGCCCCGGCCTCGGCCAAATACAACATTTGTCTCCCCTTATCTTCTTCTAGGAGGTCCACTGAAAGCTTTCCTCGCTCCATTCGAGCTGCTAGCACTTGTATCTTGTATCTTCCCCATCTTCAACAAGGTCTCAACCCTCTCTCCAGCAATTACAATTTCATTGAATTTGGTGGCAGAACTGGACGCCAATCTTTCAAGAAACACACCCTGCAAAGTCCCCATAAACATGTCAGCCATCTCGTTCTCTAGCAGCGGTGGTTGCACTCTAGCAGCAAGCTGACGCCACCTCTGAGCATATTCTTTGAAACCCTCCTTAACAGTCTGAGACATGTGCTGCAATTGAGTCCGATTTGGAGCCATGTCCAAATTATAATGGTATTGTCTCACTAAAGCTTCTCCTAGGTATTTCCAGCTCTTTATGTTGACTCTGCTAAGCTTCATATACCATTCCAGAGAAGCTCCAACCAAGCTGTCTTGGAAATAGTACATCCAGAGTTTTTCATCATCGGTGTGAGCAGCGATCCTTCCTACGAAGGACTGAAGATGGGTCTTCGGGCATGCAGTGCCATTGTATTTCTCAAAAGTTGGAACTTTGAACTTGTAAGGGATTATGACCCCTGGAACCAAGCCCAAATCTGTAATGTCAAATCCCAAAGAACTCTGGGATTGAATAACTTTGATTTATTCTGCCATTTCCTCAAACCTCTTGTTCATCTCAGCCCCCTGACCTTCAGCTTCGTCCAGCAGAGTGAACTGTTTGCCCTGATTATCCATTTGCACATTATTCAACCCATCATTGATTATAGTCACCCCTGGTTGTGTTACAGGGATTTCCACTTGACGTGCGCCCGCACCGTTACGATTATCAGCAGCAGCAGCATTGTTGTTCCTAGCTTGATTCTCAACCAATTCTCGCAGACGCTCTTGATTCTGACCCATGCCTGCCATCAGAGTCATGAAATTATCCATCCTTAGCCTCAGGTCAGCTAAGTCAGCTTGCATCTGGTCCATGATTCTCTCTCTGTTGACCTTTGTTGGATATCTGTGTGCGACTGGTTGTTCCCGAACTTTTCTGAGAGCTATAGTGCCTGAAACACAAAACACATTAGCATCTGAGACACTACCAGCAAAACAGACAAACAGGTTATATGCAATGCAATATAACTGCTCATGTTCCCAGGTTTTAAGCATTTGCATGCCCCAGTTCTGGCATCTATTCTCAGACAGTCACTTTGAGTATTAACTTTCAAACTTTCTCTTTGATGAGTGTTCAGACATTAGCAGTATCAGACAAACGAATCTTGCACATTCAGAAAATATAACTTGCTCATTAATACTGTATCATGGACAAACCACTACCGGTCCAAAAGTCAGAATACAAACAGAAATATTCCCCGAAGGGTTACAAACCATTACATAAAAGACAGAATACAAAATAAGCAAGATTCCTACAACAAGTCTGTAGGTAGTCTGAAAAATAAACTAAAATAAGGACCCAGGCTCTGCCACCTCTGCTCTGCTCTTCTTGACACCCGCTCTCAGCTTGAGCTCTTCAATCTCTTTCCTTGCTTCCTCCATGGCTAACTGGCTTTGTGCTAGCTTCTGAGTCTTTTCGCTCCGGATGGTGTGGACCTGCTCCACCTCTTCCTTCTTAAAGGCCATTTGCACTTCAAAGAACTCTTCTTTCTCTCTGAACTTCTTCTGCTCTTCCTCCCTATGGCCTTGCAACCAAACAATGGATTGACGAGCATCCTTGAGAGTCTTCAAAGTCTTTTTGCGCTCAGCTTCTCTTTTAGCCTCCATTAGACCCAATCTGTGGAAATGAGCTTCCCTTCCTGCGAAGTCTTTCTCCTTTGCTTCCAAAGAGGCTTTGATCTTCTGCAGCTTACCTTCTGCTTCATACTTGGCCCTGTTGGCAAGATGGTACATGCTTACCATTTCAGCATTCTCCACTCTAACTTCGTGCAGCTGAGCTTCCAATTTCTTGTACTCTTCAAGGGAAACAGTACTACTCTGACTTGGAACTTCTCTGGGATAAAGTGGAGCCTCTACTGAGAAAGGCATGAGAACTTATTCTACATGTCTTTGCAACCATGCAGCAAATGGTGGATACGTCTTGGGATCAACTCTACCAAAGTCTTTCTTACCCTTCCTTATCCTGTGAGCCCAAGCTTGGACTGCTTGCAAAACTAACTCCTTGTTTCCTTCCACAGGAAAATACAAAGACTCAGCAAACTCTTCCATCTGTGGAGGATCTTTCAAAGGGTAGCCAAACTATTTCCTGGCTAGTGTTGGATAACAACTGATGACGCCTTTCCTTCCCAGCAAAGGCACTCCAGCAAACCTTCCACAACTGACCAGCAACTCTTTGCCTAGCAGATCTCTGTGATATCCCCAGGAAATATATTCAGCAGTTAACCCCATCAGTCTCCTTGACCATCTCCACTCATCCCTTATTTCTTTGAAGGCACCTGATTTTGGCAGTTGTCTGGCAAACCACTCAGCAAACAGAGAAGCACAGCATACCACTGGACCACCCATACCCTTCTCATTTCTGTAATGCACACTGTAATAGAAGTCACCCAAAAGAGTAGGCACTGGATTACCTTTGGCAAAGATTGAGATCACTTCCAAGTTTACAAATTCTTTCTCTCCAGGGAACAAGCTGGACCCATATATCATCAAAGCTAGCAAAGCACCAAACTCATTCCAAATAGCCTCTGTAGCATATCTCTCTGCCTCTGGGATGAGCACACTCCAAGGGAGTCCTTTGCCTTCATTCTCTTTCAGAGCCTTCTTGACTGTAGCAGCGGGCAGACGACAAACTTTGGCTATGTCTTCATCTTTAAGCACAACCTCAGACCCATAGAATGGCAATGTCTCTCTGACTGGAATATTCAGCATGCTGGAGATCTCTTCCAATGTAGGAGCTAAGATGTAACCTGGAAAAACAAAGAAACGCAGCAGAGGATCATAAAACTACCATAAGGTATGCAAACTGTCCTTCTGGTCTGCAGTGGGCTTGTCCACAAACTTCAGTATCTGCCCATATCTTTTCTTGAAATTTCCCAAGACTTGGTCATTCATCAGACCTGCTAACTTCTGAACACTTCTAACTTCAGGCTGAAGAAAAGTGTAGTGAACATTCTTTTTCCTTGGAACTCTTATGATTTCTGCCATGGAGATAAGATTTACCAGAACTGGGACCTGATTAAGAACAATGACCTGAAAAATGGGAAACATAAACAGTTAATGCAAAGAATGATGCAAATGCAATGCAATGCAGGCATATTATCAACTGGGACCATCTGAACTGGACACTGAACACAAGAGCCCCTCTGAATACTGGCAAACCACAAGTCCTCTGAGTCTCAACTCTTTTATAATCACAACTCTCTGATAGAAGATCTCAGAACCACAGTACCAAGAAAACCAGAACCAAGAAAACCAGAACTCCAAAACCATAGGATCATAGAACCAAAGATCATAATCATAGGACCACTGATAAAGAGTGTATGTAGAGGCCAAGGGTTCCTGCACACCTGTAAACCCCTTCCCAATCTCACTGGTAGGCTCCGGGTCAGACATCACGGACTCTCAAAGCCGAATAGCAATAATACTTTCACCATCTCCGAGAAATGGCTTGTGACCAAATCAGGGAATCGGTTTGGCATTATATACTACGCAGGGAGGCCTCAGCTGAGTCCGGGAAAACAAGGTCATCCTATGTGAGTCCCAGGTGGGCCCTCGGATGCGAATGGGTTTGCCACACAATGTGGTCTGCCACTGTCATCACTAAAGAGGGATGTTTCCACAAGGTTCTCAATGATCGGTCCCCAGCTGCACATAACTGTCAAGGTTATGAAATGAGAGAGGAAGATCCCCAAATCAAGACATTTCCAAGACAATCGCAAGTCTGGGCGTGGAACTCACTACTACCCCCATGACAAGATCTCATGAGGCCAAAGTGGAACCACTCTAAGTCCTAAGGTGCACTCGAGCCGTGGTAATGAGCTCATCTCTCAAGAACAAGTAACACCCATCCCACCAAACAGAAAACCAGTCCAGACAATCCAGTATATATACATGATGCAGAAAGTAAAGACTGAAAACTATAAATAAAGTTGTAAATAAACAACAATAAAATACAACAAGCCACAGCAAACAAGCATCACCCAAAGAAATAGAAGCAAACAAGCGCTAGGAGAGACTCACAGGGGAACCAGAGATTCTGGGTTCGGTCCCCAGCAGAGTCGCCACCTGTCGCTCCCCGGATTTCCATCCTGGTACAAACGCGAAAGTGGTACGGAAAAAGAATAGAGTCGCCGGCCAGTCATTTTTATCCCGAAGAAAGGGAATGGTAATGCTGCACAAACCAGAAGAAAGAAGAGGAAGGACACAGGTCCTGCGAACCAAAAAGACTGAGTTCGGGATTCGGTACGACCTGGGAAGGTATTAGCACTCAGATCGTCCGCCGTACCCGACGGGATCCACGCTTGCAAAGAAAACTGTTTCAAAAGGGTGAGGGTATGAAAACTGCAGCAACGAAAAGAAAATGAACTGGATAAAAGAAATGGGAAAATAACCGAATAGGAAAACAAAGAGAAAAAAATGTAGGGAAAATAAAGATTGTGCTCGAACGGGCCCTACCCCGCTGCCTACGTACCTCATCAGGACAATGAGGATCAGAGACGCCGTAGTTCCCCTAACTAGGGGTGGCAAGGAAATAGCTTGTGAATTAAGGCTTGAACTGCCTATGCTATTGCTCAGGTGTTGCAGACTCGGACGACGAGTGCGTAACTGTCTTGCCAACTGACAAGTAGGAGCAAGTTCGCGTACGGAGCAAAGGAGATGAGAAAAGAATTCCCGAAGGAAAGACGCTTATTGTTTGTTTGTGTTTTTTATGAAGCTTTTATGAGTGTGTCACAAGGAAGTGAACTCAAGCTCTTTTCCATGGAATGTGCACTTGTCACTACATTCCAAGATGGAATAATAGAACAAGCACACTCAAGTAAAAGAGAAGATCCCAAAAATTTGAACCCAAAGATTAGGGCCTAAGCTCACTAACTTGTTAAATTATTAAGTGTTTTTGGTATTTACAGATGAAGAAGTGTTTTTTATGCTTTTCTTTATGAAGAAGATACCTTGATCAGACTTGTGCATCACAAGATAAACTTGTACTATCCCAAGATGGGAATACTACAAGTATACCTCATGGGATAAGGCTATTGCTCAAGGCATTACTTCAAACTTTATTAAGATGTTTTTTATGGTTATGAGATGAGAAGAGAAGAAGAACCAAAAGGATCACAAAGGCAAAATTCTTAAGGGGGACTAAAGAATCCTAAGTGTTAACATGCATGGATATCCTAAGGGTTAGTGTGGTTTCTATCCTAAAGAAAAAAGAAATAAGAAGAGAAGAATAAGAAGAAGATAGGTGATGAGAAAGGCCTAAGCCCAACAAGCAAAAGGGTTAGTACAAATAAACTAATAAGAAGAAGAAGATGAGATTTGGAGATGTGGAACTCAACTTCCACACCTCACACTTACCATAGCCCCTGCAAGGTTTTTAACATGCATACAAGTGAAATGAAATGAACAAAATAACATGCCATCATCATATAAACAGAAGTGAAATGATATATACAAATACTCAATGGAAATGCAACTCAGAATACTGAAAGATGAAGCATACAAGACAATATGATGCAACATGAAACAAATGACAAACACATGCAAACTTAAGAAAGATGCAAAGAAAATATGCACAAATATGGACTCAAGGTACACAACTAGAACTAACACAAGATACATAAGAGCTTAAGATGCTAACAAGATGAAGAGAAAAGCCACACTTGACCAAACAAACACAATATGAGGTGAAAGAAGTAAGAAGATGAGATGAAAACACTTAAGAGATGAAAGGACTTAAAAGGGAAGCAAACACAAAAATATTTAAGACTCAAACCCTAAGCTAGGACCAGGAAGGTTCCCATACCCCAAAAGAACCCCAAATGAGAGGAAGAAGTTGGCACAAGTTCCCTTCTAAGCTTATAAGAGAGCTAAAGATCCAAAGGAAGCAAAATGGGACAAGGTTCAAGACAAAAATCAAATTAAATCAACCAAGCATCTAAAAATTCCACAACTCAATTCAAATGATCTTCAAACATGGTATATCAATGAGCCAAAAGGATTTGGAAGAATTCAGAAGTAAACTAGGTCAAATGGAGGCAAGAACACAAACTAGGGTTAATAACTTCCAACACAAGTCAAAGGACCAAGACCCAAGGAATAAATTTCTAAAAATCAGGGGGAAAATCACACAAAACTACACCATATTAGTGATACAGAGCAAAAATGAATGAAAACAAAATTCAAAATAATGAACTCTATAGAAAATGGACAAGGCAGTGTACTCAAGAAAGGATTTAAAATGAAGTAATTGAAATGGGGAATTTATTGCCACGTGGAAATTAAGAGAAATGAAAAATAAAAAATATAGAAAAATAAAAGAAACTTAAAAGAAGACTCAAGAATTTTTTGGGAATTTTTGTATAATCAGAAGTATTTTATATAATTAGAAACTAAAATAGAAAAAGGAAATAAAGAAAAGAAAATAAAATATGAAGAATTGGGCTGGGGGGTGTTAGTAGTAAGGTTTCTGCGTTCAAAATGATTGGGATTAACTGGTTGGGGATGTGAATAACAACAATGAGGCCCATTGGTGTGCAGGTTCATAGCTCATGTGGTGGAATTTTATGAAATTAACTGAAAAAAATAAGAGCCACATGATGGATCAGACGCGTGTGGTATCCCTCCTCATTAATTGACGTGGAGCCTTGTTAGATTATGATTGGAGGACCATGGAACTTATGGTGAACTGAGAAACATGCTGGATTAAAATAGAATTAAAACAAACACGTGAATGAGAGGTGGTGTGAGGGCTACGTGTCATGATCCAGAGCGTACAAGGGCCAGATCCAATGGCTGTATGTCAGTTTCCAGTGACCGGAGCTAGGGCTCCGGCACCGGAATTCATACCAGAAGCACAAAATTCAACAAAAATAAATAATCAGCTCCAGATCCACTAATTGGCATGCCCTGATTCCAAAAATAACATTGAAATTTGCTAAAACTCAAAGGATCAAACAGATCGAAGAGAACAAAGTGTGACCATGAAAACTGAAAATCAAATATCTCATGCTACAATGCACCATTTTCAAAACTACAAGTTTCAGCATACTCAGTGAACATCACAGATCACAAAACACATAACTAATTTCATTTCCAGATCTCAAGATTTAGAACCATACCTGAGCTGAAGATCTTGATTCAAGGTGTTAGAAGACCAAATAATGGATGCAATGCACTCCTACTTCACTCTAGATGCAAAATAAATGCATCTAAAGTCTTGAATGTAGATGGATTTGAAGCTTTGCTCACACCTGCCCTGAAATGGAAATGTTTTTGAACTTGGGAGATTGCTTGAAAGAGTGTGTGATTAATGATCCTTAGCTTGCACTGATCAAGGATCTATCACTGGTTTTTGAATTGAGCACTTGTGTGATGAGAAATGGGAGAAATTGCAATTGGTGCACAAACTTGGAAATGAGAGAATGAGAGAGAGGTTGCCAATTCTGAAACCCTAGCTCCTTAAGTATGACCTCACAATCCCATGCTGAAAGAATTGTGTGATTTGCACGTGTGGATGATGAGAAAATTGTCCTCTGATAAAGCTGGTGTAACAGGTTTGCCCTTATTCGGGTTTTCAATCCACCGGGATACCCTTTTTTGCCTGAGCTGTCCAATGAAGCTTTTCAACTTAGTGGGTGTGCATTTTTTTCATTTATTTCCCTAACTTTTGCCCGAGCTTTTTATTCTGTTTTTAGCTCGCCGGGATGCCCTTTTTTGCCTGGACTATAATTCTGTTTTTGTGTCTAGCGGGTCTCTTTATGCGAAGTATTTTTTAACTGCGTCCGAGTTAACAGGGGATTGGAAGTCATCTCCATCCATAGTGGTGAGCATCAGTGCTCCTCCTGAGAAGAGTTTCTTCACTATGAATGGTCCTTCGTAGTTTGGGGTCCACTTGCCCCTGTGATCTGAACCTGGAGGAACGATCCTCTTCAATACAAGCTCTCCCACTTGATACTCCCGAGTACGTACTCGTTGGTCGAATGCTTGCTTCATTCTCCTCCGATAAAGCTGACCATGACAGATAGCCGCTAATCTCTTTTCCTCAATTAGACATAGCTGATTATAACAAGCACGCACCCATTCAGCCTCATCAAGCTTCACATCCATCATCACACGCAATGAAGGAATCTCTACTTCAACAGGAAGGACTGCTTCCATACCATATGGTAGATACCTTGTAGAACTTTGTCGAGTGTTGAATGTTCCAAAATCAAGCCGGAGTGTTTTGTTTCGTGTTGTGACTCAATGGAAGGGCTTAGCATGGTATGTTTCTTCGAAGGAGGAATGAGCCTAAGTGATTAAGTATGAAGCAAAAAATGAATTACGAAAATGGCAAGTTGGGAATTAACCCAATGTTGGAAACAAGCGTATGAACTAGGACGTAAGGTTTGATTTATTATGAAATGAGGACTTTGAGCCGCAAAGTCAGATTGGAATTTGAGTATGTCAGAACATCTAACAAAATTAAGAATAAGTATGGATCTAAGACTATGTTGTAAACTGTCGTTGAGGACGGGTAAAGAAAATTCGAGGACAAATTTCAATTCAAGGAGGGGAGGATGTAATACCCTATATTTAATTAAATGCTATGGATAATATTAATTAAAATTAATTATTATTATCTGACTCAGAGGCTTTATTAAATACTCGACTCGAAGATATTTTTCCGGATGTTCTCAAATTGGACCCGTTAGAATACTAACTATTGTATATCGGTATAATATACACTGTTTGCTTTTAAAAGAAAGAAATAAGGATTTATAAGGGGAAGAGAAAGAAAGTTGGTAAGAGAAAAAGAGAAAGAAGGAAAAAGGAAAGAAAGAAAGGGAGAAAGAGAAGAGAAAAAGAGGAAGAAAACCCTAAGAGAGGAAATGCTTGGATCATCGCCATTCCTTCACCAAATCTCCATCTTCACCAAACTCCTCTTCATTGGCAAGTTGGATTCATAGTTAGAAACTTTTCTTTTGAGTTTGGTTGAGTTTATAGTTTTTAGGGTTTTGTAGAAAATATAAAAAATTGATAGATTAACGGTTAAAACTCGATAAAATCAAAGTATGTTAGTTAATATACGAGTATAATCATGTTTGGTAATTGGTTCCTCTGTTGGGTGAGGTTTTGGGTGAGTTTTGGACCCTTGGAGAAGTCTCTTTCGCAACTGGTTTTCTGCAGTTTTCGTAGACCTCGCTTAGCGAGCAGGTCAATTCCTGGGAAGGTCAGAATGCATGGATTTGCTCTCTTAGAGAGCATACCCCCTCGTTTAGAGAGACTTGGAAGTTGATGTTTTGTGTTTTAATTCATAACTTGTGATCCGAGTATCCATTTTTAGCGTTCCACCTATCGTTTTGAAGCTAATAATATATTCTATCTATTGAGACCGAGAAATATTATTTTGAGTCGACTTTTACCCACCTTTTCCGATTAACCATAATTATGTTAGTTAAGGAATTGTAGTATTAGTCAAATTGGGGAACATGCGTTAATTGTGAGAATTGAACGAAAGAAGAGACAATGAGTTATGGTGAGGATTGTTTAATGGTAATGATTAAACTAGAATGTTAGAGTTATATGTTTGAAAACTATATAATTAAAAGTATCAAGGATGGAGAAAGTGTTAGGAAATATTACCATAAACAAATAGTGTGGCCTGGTATTGCGACTAGAAATTGTTAGATGGTATGACTAGTGAGATGATTAGGTTCATCCTAGGTCGTTGCGAATCATTGACACATAATACGCGGTATCCTCCAAAAAGTCTTGAGTAACTCTTGTGGTGAGTATTACATTGAGTCCCACGGGAAGCATCTGTAAAGGCTTGAGGTACCATCAGTATGGTTTAGGCTTGTGGATGATATTACACTGAGTCCCACGGGAAGCATTAAGTAAGTCTTGTGATGGGTATTACACTGAGTCCCACGGGAAGCATCGGTAGGGTTTGGGCTTGTGGTGGGTATTACATTGAGTCTCATGGGAAGCATTGAGTAAGTCTTATGGTGGGTATTACACAGAGTCCCACGGGAAGCATCGGTAGGGTTTGGGCTTGTGGTGGTTATTACACTGAGTCCCACGGGAAGCATTGAGTAAGTCTTGTGGTGGGTATTATACTGAGTCCCACTGGAAGTTTCGGTAGGGTTTGGGCTTGTGATGGGTATTACACTGAGTCCCACGGGAAGCATTGAGTAAGTCTTGTGGTGGGTATTACACTGAGTCCCACGGGAAGCATCAAACTTGTTTTAGGTTTGTGGTTGGTATTACACTGAGTCCCACGGGAAGCATGGTAGTTGCTTGAGATGGGTGTTATATCGAGTCCCATGAGAAGTATTAAGGTAATATCCTAACTAGTAATATTAGGATTTGTAGAACTCTTGGACGTGGTTCCCATGAGTGCGAGACGTGTGAACTCAAGTTCATTTTCCTTTTATAAAGACTTGAGTTAGGTTTGATAGAACCTTTAGAGCTAAGAGAACTCTAAGATAGGGAATCCACTAAGATATTGTTACCTCACCCCACTATTGTTGTTGCTTTTCAGGTTCTTTTACAGGTTTGATTTACTAGTGGAGCTATGCTGGGGATGTTTCAAGTGAAACATAGTTTTTAGTCTTCCACTGTGTATTTCTATATCTTTGTACAATAATGAATATTGTATTGATCTTAGTATTTTTGTTTTAGTATAATTTCCATGTCTTGCACCATAGTTTGTATTGTGTATAGTATCGGTCAAGAATGTGAATTATGCTATTAGGCACTTATGATGGTGTCAGTACCAAAAATTAACACTTGTATGATATTATTCTAGATATATATTATATGGGGTATTACAATGATATCCTCATAGCTTTGACCACTTATTATGGTCAAAGGCTTTCATATGTCATACAAGGCCTAGGGATGAAGTTTGGTGCAAAAATTCATCAGGGAAGTCAGGCATTGATTTAGTTACTTGTATTTGAAGAAAGAGGTCAATTGTGCATAAGAAAAGTCAACCTTGGGATTTTAGGGTTCCAATCATGATTTTCAAGTCCATGGACCTTGATTTAGGCAATAAATGACATGAATTATCCTAAAAATCAAGAATTAAGAGTTTGTGGAAAAGTTACTAAAAATGGAAAATGACCTATAATGGGAACTTTCTATTTTTGGCATATTTTACCCTAACTTCAACCATTTATTTCATGATAAAGATGACTTCAAATGAATTTTCCTAAAACATGAAAGTTTTAGGGCTTTCTCTTCCATTTCCATAAAGTACAAGAACTCCTCTATAGCATATGTTCATCAAAAGTTATGATCAAAAGAAGTTGGGTATTTTTTTAGGGTTTTTCAAACTATCAAGTTTAACACCATTTGCAATTTGGTTCAAATTGGTTTTACATGACCTCTAATGAATCATTTCTAATTACTACATCAATGTACAACCCATGACACTCAATTTTGCCCAAGAAAACATTAAAAAATGTGCCATGATCACAAGTATTTTCACAACATGCATTTTTGCAAAATCATCCACAACTCAAAAATCAAAGCATCTTAAGTCATAAGATTGATCCAAGGGAAATTGGTGACTCAAAAGGAATATGATTGTGCACATGGGTGGAGCTTTGCACGAGTGATTCACCACATTATAACTATTATGCAAATTTGCATTTCACTCCACATCACATAATTCAAGCAACCATTGCTTCTAAAACCCTACACAGGTGCATGTACATATGATATATAAGCTATCTCTGCCTTTTAATCAGCTTCATGGACTCTCATTTGCTCCAATTTCTCAAAATCACCACAAACTTTCTACTCTTTGAAACTCTTCTCTACTAAGGTTTTAGTTAGATTTCTCTTCATATTCATATTCAGTGATCTCTAAGGATTAAAAATCACTCATCCTTTGAAGCTCTAACCAAGGATTTCTCATAGTCAAGTTCAGAAGCAAGTTCATTTGAAACTCAAGATCTAGGCTGAATTGAAGATCTATTTGCATTTATTATGCAAATAGAAGTTCTAAGGAGTGGATCTGCACATTTCTAGAGGTTTTCTTGGTGTATTTGGCTCAGCTCCATCTCAGGTTAGCTTTATAATTCTTCATCCTAGATCTCAATTTTAAGGTGTGTGTTAGCTTCCTCTTGTTGTGCTGAGTAACCTGATCCATTTTGTGTGTGAAATAGAGGTATAACATGGCTGTATTATAGATATGAAAGATTTGAGTGAATTTTGTTTTGCTTTGATTTGAACTATTCTTTCATGATCTTTTAATTTGAACTTGATTTTCGGAATCAACATTGATTTTTGAGTGGAGTAGTGGTATTAATATTTGTCGCTCCCCCGAAAAGACACCAGGGTCCCAGGGTACAGACGCGAACGGTCGGCGAAAAAAGAAAATGAAATGAACTGAATAGAGTCGCCAGCTAGGCATTGTTATCCCGAAGGAAAGGTAATGCTGCATAAACCTGGAAAGAGATGGATAAGACGGTTGCAAACTAGAGAAACTGAGAAAAGGGGTTGGTTACAACCTAGGAAGGTATTAGCACCCAGATTGTCTGTCGTACTCGACGGGATCCACACTTAAAAGATTATGTTTAAAGGGGTAGTGTATGTGCTATCTGTGTGCAAAAGCTAGGAATGAATGTACAAGTGTTAGTGCAAAAGGTGAAATTGCTCAGGAACCGAGGCTTAGAAAAGAATGCTGAAAGAGGGGGAAGACACAGAGACTTTTGTTCGACAACTGTTTAGTTATGCCTATGTATCCTCTCGTGCAATGAGGAAGTCAGAACACCGTAGTTCGACTCAAAGAGACTGAAAATGAATTTTGACTGTGAACTGCTTACTTATCTATGCTCAAGTATATGACTCGTCTGGCTCGAGTGCTAACTGTCTTGCATTAGACGGATGAAGCAAGTTCTCGTTTGTGAATGAGTGTGATGAGAAAAGAATCCCGAAGGAGACGATTATTGTTTGTTTTTGTGTTTTCAGTTTTGTTATTTTTTTTTGTGCTTTGCATAAGTTAATGAGCTTAAGCCTAAATCAAGGGCTTGTAAGCTCATTATATCCTCCCTGATTAGGGATAATGGGTCCACTTAAGTATGAGATATGCATCTCAACTTAATTACTATGATGATGTAGGGTTAAGATCATTAACCTACTTGTGATTATTAAGTGTTTTTGGTTTTTGTTTAGTGTTAAGTAATGAGTTTAATCTCTAATCACAGATTAGTGAACTCATTACACCATCCTAATAGAAGGATAATAGATGAGAACACTTAAGCTGAGGAAGATACCTTAACTTAATCAATGGTTTTGGATTAAATTCATTATATTACAAGCCTTTATTAAGTGGATTTTAATTAACGGATGAGATTAAGAAGTGGATTTTAAGTTTGTAAGACAACTTGAGGGGGACTTGTCAATTAAACACTAGGGTTAGTCCCTCTTAACCATAAGGAAGAGATAAAACCCTAATGTAAGGCCCAAGTTACAAGATAATGTCTTAGTGATTATTAAGGTGATTTGATTAAGAGGTTTAAACAATTTAAAGATTTAACACTTAGGATTAAAGTTATACACTCCATCCTAAGAGAAGGATGCATGCATAACCCTAATTCCAAAGTCCTAAAGCTTTAAGAGTTTAGTCTCTGATTATTGAGATGAGAGGAGAGACTCAAGGAGACTCAAAGGCAAAAGACTAATGGGGGACTATACACAACCCTAGAAGTTATCATGCTTGGATGTCCTATGGCTTGTTAGGCTTAAACAAGAAGATTTTCAAGGCCACCAATGGAAGAAGCAGATGAAAAGAGAAGGAAGCAGAAGAATAAGTTACTTACTTCCTGAAGAAAATAAATAACTTAAAGGAAGAAAGTGAGAAAGATGGAACATAAGTGAACAAATTCACTTCAAAGACATGTCAAAATGCATATGAATGAGATAAGAATAAGTGGGAAGTGAAGGCAAATCCACCTCCCACAATAACTTACCAAAAGTTCCTGAAAAGTTAGTATGAATGCATAAGACATAAAGCATGAAGAAATGAATTGAAATGAAATGAAATGGGATGCAAATACCAAAGTCAGAAGTGATTATGCAATGAAAATGTTATATGAGATGATTCAATGTCATATAATATGCATATGAATGATCATAAAAAGATGAGATGTCATGAAAGCATGCTTGGAGACTTGAAAACACATGGATTTTTATGAAATGTAATGAATGCAAGACATGGAAAATGAATGAAGAAATTATAAAACAATGTTTTAACATGTCCTAAGATGTCTAGATGACATATGAATGCTTAAAATGTCATGGCAAGTTCATGTGATGATGCTATGCAAAGAAGAATGCAAATGAACATGAGAAAATAGGGTTTTATGGACATATGAGATGCAAATGAACATGAGAAAATAGGGTTTTATGGACATATGAGATGCAAATGAACAAAACAGAAGCATAAAACATGATAAAAAATTGAAACCAAGCTCAATCAAACCCTAAACCTATATTAGGTCACACCCCAAAGGAGATGGTCAGAAGCTAATCCTATTGAAAGTTGTGATTTTTCTAAGTTTGCTAGGGTTTTTGGATGATTCAAAAGGGAAAATGCAAATAAATTTGAAAATGCAAGATAAATTCATGAGAAAAATAACCTAGAAACTACATACAATATGTGAAACAATGCAAAAAGAATCAAGTTCAAACTCTTCATGGTTAGGCAAAAATGATTTTTTAAAGTTAGGGTTAAAAAATGTGATTTTAAAGAACCATAATTCAAAGAAAATTGTGAAATTATGATCAAACCTAAAATTAATTTTGTATGAAGAGTTTGAAAATGTTTCTAAATGCATTGGAATGGTTCATGATTTTTTTGGTGATTTTTAGAAACCTAAATGCATTTTTAATTAATTAAAATACTTTAATTAATTAAAAATAACATTTAAATATTTTAAAAATAACTTTTTAATGCAAAAACTAAAATAAAAATCATTTTCAAGTTGAGAAAAATATTTAAAACCAGAATGCAAGAAATCATATTTTTTGAAAGTGTTTTGATATTTTTTATAAATTAAACAAAAGAAATGAAAAGAAAAGAAAATAAAATGAATTAAAATTGAATAAAAAGAAAAGTCAGCGCATCCAATGGCTGAGATTTGAATGAAAAAGGCGGGAATTGACTGGCGCGCTATCCAAAGGTCCACATTCAAACTAGCTAATTAAATATAAATAATCTAATTAATAAGAATTAAACTTAAGTGAGCTAATTTGAGCCATACGCGCGCTAACCCTAATCATGATCCAAAGGCCAAGAATGAATCTGGGAAACTTCTAATAATTTTCAGGTGACCGAAGCTAGCTCCGGTCATCTTCTCCGGCCACTCAAAACCTCAACTTCTTCCCTAGGTCAAATTAAAAGCTCTAAAGCTCCATAAATGATCTTCTAACCCCCCTAAGCAAGAATCCATCATCATATAACATTTATATTTCATCAAAAGCAAGAATCGAAGTAAACAAGATTTTTGGGCAAACTTTCAGAACAACCATACATGTTCATTTCTCAACCATTTCAAAAACTAAACATATCAGTGTGATCTAGAGAACATATAGAATCATTCTATAACTTAAAAGAAGGTTTCTGGAAAATTTGTTCTTGAGGTATACCTGAGTTGAAGCTTTTCTGTTTGGAGCTTTCTGACCTTTCCTTTGATGCAAATCAACCCCAATGGACTCCTTGACGTTAAAGAGAAGCTTAGAATAAGCTTGTGATGGCTATTTTGAAGTGTTTGGTTATGGTCTTGCAGAAATCGTATTTTTGATTTGGGAGGTTTCAGGCCATTTTGAGGGTTGCTTTGTGTTCTATGAGTTATTTGAAGATGATTGGTGGAGTTTGTTTTGAAGTTTGATGGCTGTGTTTTGAGTTTCGAAGAAGGGAAGGTTTTGACAATTTTTGTGAATTCTGAGATCTCCAATGTTTCAGGCTTGAATGTGTTATCAAATGAGCTCCATAACCTTTGTTTGTAATGTCTTGATTGGTCAGAGAGTGGTTAGTGGCATAATGTGATTGGTATGGGAGGAAATGAAAAAAGTCAAGATTATGTGTACTTGAGGTAAGTGCTTGTGAAACAAGGATTTCTGAGCATAGATTGCCTCAGCATGGTTCATGGGGAGCCCTTATATCATTAGAATGCAGCTGTAATGCTTAGATGAAGAGATAGCAAGCTTTATGCAACTTGGCCATTTTGAAATTTCTTGTGAATTAAGTCATCAAAACCCTAGGTTCAAGGAATAATTCTGATCTTTGAAGTTTGCTTTGACATGTTATGACATAATTGAGCACATTAGAGGTCACTTAGAAGCTTGAAATGCCAATATGCAAAATTCCCTCTTTGACATTAACTTGAAAATTATGTGATTTTTGCCAACTTTGAAAATCCATATCTTGAGTTATAGGATGAATCAAGACATGTTCTTGTACTTTTTGAAAAGGGAAAGACCTAATCTACAACTTTAATGTCCAATAATTTTTAATTTGAAGCATTTTTGGTCATGAAAGAGGAGGTTGAAAATCTTTCCCAAAATGGAAAGTTTTCATTTCAAGTCATTTCCAAAAATGGAAAGTTTGCAATTGGCTCAAAATTCTTCAATCTTGTGAACTTCCCACCACTTATAAGATCAAATAAAGATCATATATCTCCAATTTGATGAAAATGATCCTTTGGTTCCCTTGTTGGGGGCCTCAGATGCCCTGATTTTGACTTAACTTGCTCAAGAAGTTACCCAATGATCAGATGACTTCCACAATGAATTTCATCATAAAACTTGGTACACATGATCCTTATAACATATTAAGAACATTAGAAACAATAATGACCAAAAAATTTGGAGTTAAGTCCTCTGAAAACAAAACCCTAATTTTCGTCATCTGTGTAGGAAAACCCTAGCTCTGCTTCCATGCCTTTACCAATTCTTGTGATCCCTTGACTTTCACAAACCGTAGATGCAGATGAAAATGGAACTATGTAGTGAAGAAAATATGCAATATGAGATGTAATGCTTATACTAAAACAAAAATGAAAGATCATAAGCCATGGTGTGAGGGAAAATTTGGGGTGTTTACAGCTGCCCCTATTCAAGCATGAGTTAGCTGTGCAGGATGTAAGCGCCTGGCTTAACAGACAAACAAGATAACTTGTGGTTGAATATCAAAGACAGTCCGAAATTTGCACTCGCTGGTGAGAAGAAGAAAAGGGATATAAATTGTGAAAGGTAGTATAGTATGATTATCAAATGAAGGATATGGAGGACGACCGACAAGCTGGGGAAATAAAGAGACCATGACGGGGACGGCCATCAGGTAATAAAATAAAAGTCTCTGGGGATTTAAATAAGCATAGATGGGGACGACCATCAGGCTTGAAAAGTAAAGTAAACAACGATGGGGATGACCATCGGGTTAAAGAATAAATGAAATATTGATGAGGGACGGTCATCAGAGGTGAAGGACGATCACCTAGCAGGGGACGGTTGCTGAAAATATCACGACATAGGACGAATGTCTGATAGAAAGGATCAACGATGGGGAAGACCATTGGGTAAGCATGATGAAAGACAGTCATCAAGAGGTGAAAGACGATCACCTAGCAGGGTACGGATGTTCTTGGGGATTATCATGACATAGGATGGATGTCGGATAACAAGATCAATGATGGGGACGGCCATCAGATAAATGATTAGGGACGGTCATCAAAAGGTGAAGGACGATCACCTAGCAGGGGACGACTGCTAAAAATATCACGACATAGGACGAATGTCGGATAGAAAGGTTTCAATAATGGAGATTCCACTGGGGAAAAGGATGAGGGACAATCATCCAAAGGTGAAGGACAATCATCTGGCAGGGGACGACTGCCGAAGATATCACGACATAGGACGAATGTCGGATAGAAGAAAGTTGTTTTGTTGACGACTTACTGGGGAACAGTAAACACGAACGAGTGCTTACGCTTTCAAGAATAAAAGATATAAGTGTTTGACGGTGTATAGATTAAAGATGCGGATGAGCATCCTTAGGATCATGATACGGACGAGTATCGGTAGAAACAAACGCTGACACATGTTCAAAGATGATGATACAAACGAGTATCAATCGGTTAAGCAAGGAACACGGACGATTGTTGAATCTGCTGAGGAGTGATATTTATACAAGATACGAACGAGTATCAAAGACTTCTGTATAAGTATGTATAAATATTGATCTGTTGGTGAAGTATGTGCAAGACACAGACGAGTGTTTGACTTGCTGGGGAAGTATGACATGGACGAGTGTCAAAAGGAATACGTACAAGTTATGAACAAATATCTGTATTTGAGAGTGCAAAGAGGATGCTTTGGCTTTTATCTGCACGGGATATGAGTTTCGTATATTGTTGATGAAATATTGATGGTATTTGCAGGTGACTGGCTCGAACCTGGCTTATGATCATGCAAATGTTTGATTTTTTCCGCAATGCTCCGTATTAGACGGAATGCTACGCTTATTTCAGTGGATATGATGCAAATGCTATGATTATGCAAATGAGAAGCTCGATTCAAGACTCGGATCCTGCGGGGATACAGATCCCTGGCTGATCTGTTTGGAGGAATAACCCGGCTGGGGGAAGAGATCATTGATAGATCTATCCAGAGGGAGAACTCCACTTGGGGAAATAAATCATTGGTAGATCTATCTGAAGGGAGCACTCCTTAATGGGGATGTGGAAATTCTAGCCACTCAGCTGGGGACGTGTTTCAGGTATTGCTCTTTTGGGGAGGCAATCCTGTGGGGAATCAATTCCACCAACTCTGCTGAGGATGAGAGAACTCATATCCCTAGTGGGGAAAAGAAAGGTTCTTTGATCACTTTGCTGTGAAATAGTTGTCAGGCACTGCTCGGGAGGTCCTGCTCGGGGAGGAGATAACTTCTGGGAAGTAGTATGCTGGAGATTCAACACTCGATATGCCCCCTACTGCGTATTGAATACCTGCAACTTGTTAAGACAAAGGAAAACGCACAAGTTTCCTGAGGTATCCCTAACCGGATTCCGACATAGGAGTTAGATTTACCTGAAAGTAATATATTTCCTGCAAGAATTTATTAAAAATGGCTCATTTGTTTTATGCAAGTGTTGTATTATGAACATTGTACATTTTGCAAACGAAACAAAAATGTACAAAACAAAGTGTGGTTGAAAACTCTGATTTTATTAGTTTGGGTGCCCTGAATTGGCAAGTACAGTCAAATAAGAAAATCCCCTGGAATGAGGAGATTGCTGTAAAATTGAGAAAATAAAAGTGTTGGTATTGTTGAAGATGACACTTCAGTGAGCTTCCTTTGCTATGACCTGTATGACCTTGACACTCTTCTTATCTTGATTTCTGAAGAAGGCTCATATTGACCGACGCTTTGTCCTTTCGTAGCTTGCCATGTTGTGAATGATACAGACGAATTCAAAATGCAGTTATTCGCTTATTCCCTGATTTTGCGTGGATTTCCCTTTCGGATTTTCAATCCACCGGGATACCCATTTTTGTCTGAGCTGTCCAATGCGACTTTTCAACTCAGCGGGTGTACATTTTTTTATTTTTCCCTTATTTTTGCCAGAGTCTTTTATTCTGTTTTTGACTCGCCGGGATGCCCTATTTTTGCCTGGACTTACATTCTGTATTTATGTCTAACTGGTCATTTTATGCGAAGTATTTTTTAACTGCATCTGAATTCACTGGAGACGGGAAATCTTCACCATCCATGGTTGCGAGCATCAGTGCTCCACCCGAGAAGACTTTGGTTATTACGTAGGGACCTTCATAGTTTGGTGTCCACTTGACCCTGTGGTCTGTATGAGGAGGAAGGATTCCTTTTAGAATGAGTTCTCCCACTTGGTATTCCTGAGGTCTGACTTTCTGATCGAAGGCTCTCTTCATTCGCTTTTGATATAACTGCCCATGACAGATGGAAGCTAATCTTTTCTCTTCGATCATATTCAGTTGATTGTACCGAGATCGGACCCATTCTGCTTCATCCAGCTTTACATCCATCAATACCCATAAGGAGGGTAGCTCAACTTCAACAGGTAGGACAACTTCCATATCATACAAAAGCTGATAAGGCGTTGCCCCAATAGATGTTTTGATTGAGGTTCGGTACCCATGCAAAGCAAATGGTTGCATCTCATGCCATTCCTTATATGTAACCACCATCTTCTGCACAATCTTCTTGAAGTTCTTGTTAGCGGCCTCAACAACGCCATTCATCTTTGGCCTGTAAGGAGAAGAGTTGTGATGTTGAATTTTGAAGTCCCGACAAAGTTCTGCCATCATTTTGTTGTTCAAATTGGAACCATTATCAGTAATGATTCGCTCGGGAACTCCATATCGACAGATGATGTCTCTTTTCAGAAATCTCGCTACCACTTGTCTGGTGACATTTGCGTATGAAGCTGCTTCGACCCATTTGGTGAAGTAATCAATGGCTACCAGGATGAATCTGTGGCCATTTAAAGCAGTCGGTTCGATCTTTCCAATCATATCAATGCCCAACATGGAAAAGGGCCAAGGTGAAGACATTACGTTCAAAGGATTTGGAGGCACATGCACTTTATCTGCGTAGTTCTGGCACTTGTGGCACTTTCTAGCATATGCACAACAGTCTGCATCCATTGTGATCCAGTAGTAACCCGATCTTAACAACTTCTTTGCCATTGCATGTCCTCTGACATGGATACCAAAGGAACCTTCATGTACTTCGTGCATCAACAGGTCTGCTTCCTTCTTGTCAACACATCTGAGAAGGACCATGTCGAAGTTTCGCTTGTATAATGAACCATTAGCATTGAGGAAGAAACTATCGGCCAACCTTCTCAATGTCTTCTTATCATTGGATGATGCCCCAGGTGGGTATGTATGATCCTCCAAGAAGCATTTGTTGTCATAGAAACAAGGCTTGTATTCACTAGCAGTGTCCACATAGAAAACATATGTCGGTCGGTCCAGTCTGGATACCAAAATCCGAGGCACATAATTGGCAGCTTGAACCTTGATCATGGAGGAGTATCCAAAGCGTCCGAAAAATGATCTCGAGGGATGTTCTCAAGTTTGACTTTTGTGAAGAAAGCAATAATCTCCTCGTATAGTCACGGTATGGGATCAGATGCTCCTGATGGGTGTATCATTTGTCGTCGGTCTGATTGATTACCAAAGCCGAATCACTTAATACATTCAAGGTTTTGATCCTGAGGTCAATGGCTTCCTCAAGACCCATGATACATGCTTCGTATTCTGCTTCATTATTAGTGCAGGCAAAGGTGAGTTTTTCCGAGAAAGGCATATGAACTCCTTTAGGTTTAATAAGCACTGCACCAACTCCACGACCATTCATATTGACAGCCCCATCAAACATCATAGTCCATTCTTCTTCTGGGTCAGGCCCTTCAGTGTGAACTGGCTCTTCACAATCTTTTTCTTTTAAGTACATGATGTCTTCCTCAGGGAAGTCAAATCTCATGGGCTGGTAATCATCAATGGGTTGCTCAGCTAGATAGTCAGACAGTACACTGCCCTTGATGGCCTTTTGAGAGGTGTACTGAATGTCATACTCTATTAGAATCATTTTCCATCTTACAACCCTTCTGGTAAGTGCTGGCTTCTCAAATATGTACTTGACGGGGTCCATCTTTGAGATTAATAAGGTAGTGTGAGTTAGCATATAATGTCTTAGTCGGCGAGTAGCCCATGCTAAAGCACAACAACTTTTCTCGAGCAGTGAATAACGTTGTTCACATTCGGTAAACTTTTTTCTTAGGTAGTATATTGCATACTCTTTTCGACTAGACTCATCATGCTGGCCTAACACACATCCCATTGACCCTTCTAATACTTTCAGGTACATTATTAGAGGTCTTCCTTCAATTGGAGGAATGAGAATTGGAGGTTCTTGCAAGTACTCCTTGATCTTGTCAAAAGAATTCGGACAATCGTCATTCCAGCTGACTGTTTGTTCTTTCCTTAGCAGCTTGAACAAGGGTTCACAGGTTGCAGTGAGGTGAGATATGAACCTTGATATATAGTTCAATCTACCTAAGAACCCTCAAACTTCTTTCTCAGTCCTAGGTGCAGGCATCTCCTGAATGGTTTGACTTTGTCGGGATCAACTTCAATTCCCTTTTCACTTATGATAAATCCCAGCAGCTTACCAGAACGTACCCCAAATGTGCATTTGTTGGGGTTCAACTTCAGCTGATATTTCCTCAGACGCTTGAACAACTTCAGAAGATTTACCAGATGATCTTCTTCAATAAGGGACTTGGCAATCATATCATCCACGTAGCATTCGATTTCTTTGTGGATCATATCGTGGAATAATGTTACCATAGCCTGTTGATAAGTGGCATCAGCGTTCTTTAGCCCAAAAGACATTACCTTGTAACAAAATGTGCCCCATGGTGTGATTAAAGTTGTTTTCTCCATGTCTTCGGGAGACATCTTAATTTGATTGTATCTAGAAAATCTGTCCATGAATGAAAATACCGAGAACTGAGCTGTGTTGTCCACCAATACATCAATGTGAGGTAATGGAAAATCATCCTTCGGGCTAGCTCTATTCAGGTCCCGGTAACCCACACATATACGTACCTTTCCATCCTTCTTAGGCACGGGTACAATGTTAGCAACCCACGGAGGGTAACTAGTTACAACAAGGAAACCGGCGTCCCACTATTTTTGTACTTCTTCCTTAATCTTCATGGCCATATTTGGGCGAGTACAACGCAACTTCTATTTAACGGGAGGACAATCTTCTTTCAATGGTAGCCTGTGCATGGCAATATCCGTATCTAGACCTGACATATCTTGATAGGACCAAGCAAAGACGCCGACGTATTCCCGAAGCATGCTGATAAGCTGTTCCTTTACTGGAGCTTGCAGACTGGCCAACTCTTTAGGCAACTCATAGTCTTCATCAACCCCTTCATCTGCTTGATTAATTGGATTGTCGAAGCCATACAAGGTCATAACAGTGATGTTGTCAGTGCAATCTGGAGGATAATCTCTGCAAGGGTTGAGATTTGTTCTTTTTAGTGATCAATTTTAATCTTTGTTCAGAAAAATGAAGTTATTTATTTTGAAAACATTGCCATTTTATTGTTTTGTGCGAAAAATAATAAAAATGAAAAGACAATGAGCGAAAGAGAAAATTGTTTGCAAAAGATGTTCGTTGTTCATTGATATTCTAATTGCACAAAATACAAATATGACCCTATTACAAAATGAGTCCTGACACCTTGGGCAAGATGCAGGACTTGATGCATGCTAAAAAGCAGGAAATAATAATTACTTTGCAGGAGTAACACTTATAATTTCCTGGGAAGACCAGTTAAGGACTTGTTGGCTCGGGATCCTTGGACGAATCTAGCTCTCCAGGTTGAGGTTGCTTTCAGCCTCGTCTTCCACGTTATTGACAGCATCTGGGGTTAGCATCCCCCTACTTATGAACTTGGGCTCCTTGGATACCTCTTCTTGATCTTGTTGGAATGGTTTGTAACTGTAAACACCCCAAATTTACCCTCACTTACCACACCATTGGCTTGTGATCTTTCATGTTGTAAACACCCCAAATTTTTCCCTCACTCATTTCACCATGGCTTGTGATTTCTTTTCATTTGCATAAGTTCAGCCATAGCAGCTCATATTACATTCTTACTTCACTGCATTGGTTCTAAGTCATCTGCATCTAGGGTTTGTGATATGGGAAATCCAAGAGCCATTTGAGCCACTCCAAAGGCCTTCAATCATCTCAAGATGGTCCATGTATGTTCAATCATCATATTATATCCTCCCAAGATCAAGGAAGTCAAAGAATCACATGAATTGAGAAAGGCATGGAAGCAGAGCCAGGTTTAACTGCACAGATGACCTAAAATTAGGGTTTTGGTTTCAGAGGCCATAACTCCAAATTTTTTGGTCATTCTTGATTCTATGGGTCTCTATATGATATGAGGATCATGCATACCAATTTTCATGAAGAAATTCAATGGGGAAGGCATCTGATCAAAAGATGACTTCTTGAGCAAGTCAGTGCAAAATCAGGGCATCTGAGGCCCCCAATCATCCAACCAAAGGGTATTCTCCCTCATTTTGAATATGTATGATCTTTATTTGATCTTATAAGATGTTAGAAGTTCACAAAATTGAAGGATTTCAAGCCATTTGCAAAGTTGCCATTTTGGGAAAGTGACTTGTAATGTAAACTTGCCATTTTGGGAAAGTTTTTCAACCTCCTCTTTTTGATTCAAAAATGCTTCAAATGGAAAATTCTTGGTCATGAAAGTTGTAGATTGGATCCTCCCATTTTCAAAAAGTACAAGAAATCATTATAATTCATTGTAGAACAAAAGTTATGGCTTTGCAAAGTTGGAAAAATCACAAAAATTCACTTATGTGCCAAAGAGGGAAACTTGCAAATTCTTGTACCAAGGCAAAATGTGACCTCTAATTGTTGTCTAAGCATTACATAAACATCATATGTGACCTAAAATTCATATTGGCCAAAAAATTTCTTAAGTTCCATGCCTTAAACTTCAAGAATCTCAAAAGGGGCCAAAGTTGGACAAAATTGCAAAGTGCTCCATAACTCTTCATCCACTTGTGCCAGCTGCCAAATATGACTTCCATGGACCTCCTTGAAGCAAGCTGATTCGAACCATACCCTTGTACCATGACTGAACCAGCCCATGCCTTCACTTACACAAATGTTGACTTTATGCATTTTGCTCCATACCAATCACACTGCTCCACAACAACTCTCTGACCTATCAAGGATTGATATGTGTACCAAAAACAACTCAACACATAACGTAACACAGCCTGAAACTCCAAGAACTCAGCACACTCCAAAATCCTCAACTTTGCAAAAGCCTTCGAATCTCTTGATTCATCCATCAAACCTTCAAGTTTCTTTCACCATTCAACTCACCATGATCCACTGATCATTTCCCACCTTTCATTTGGCCCTAAAACCTTCACAATTAAAACACAATTTTCACACTTCACAAACTGAACCTCTGCCATTTTCATTTTGAGGCCATATAAACTCCAGCTAAGCATCACAAACACTTGGGGAGGATCATTGGAGCTTGTTTGAAGTAAAGAACGGGCCAGAAAGCACCATTTTCGAAAGCTTCAGTTCAGGTATCATCAAGAACAATTTTTTCCAGAAACGTGTTTTTAAGTTACTAATTGGTTCTCCATGATTCACTGATGATTCTGATGTGTTTAGTTTTGCAAATGGTCAAGTATTAAGCATGTATTGAACCTCTGAAATTTTCTGCGTTTTTCTCCGTTTGGCTTTGATTCTTGTTCTTGAGTGAAAATAAACGAGTTTTAGGGCTGGATTCATGTTTATGGTTGTTAGATGTTTGATTCTGGAGAGTTAGAGAGCTTAAGATTGCGTTTTGAGTGAGATTGAAGGATTGGATGGCCGGAGAAGATGACCGGAACACTGTTCCGGTCATCTCAAAGTAATTAGGGTTCAGGATTAGAGTTTAATCATAATTAGTGAGATTTGAATTTCAGCCGTCCATTAGCGCGCGTAGTCAACTCCCGCCCCCCTAGATTTGAATCTGGGCCTTTAGATCAGCTAACTTTCTCATTTATTCACTTATTTCATTTTTATTTCATTTGTTTTGTATTTAATTTCCACGAATTTTTAAAAATAGTAAAATACATTAAAAAATTCTGAAAATTTTTATCAAATCTTTTATTAATTTTCAGAACCCAAAAATATTTTTATTTTTATTTTTTGCATCAAAAATTATTTTTAAATCATTTAAATGTTTATTTTTAATTAGTTAATGAAGATTAATTAATTAAAAATGCATTTAGGTATTTAAAAATCACAAAAAAATTCGTATTGCATTTTAATGCATTTAGAAACATTATCAAACTCTTCAAACAAATTTCTTTTTTGTTCTTAACCTACTTTGACATTTTTCTTTGGAATTAAAGTTCTTAAAAGGCAATATTTTTGTTCTAACTTAGAAAAATTCATTCTGCCTAACCATGAAGAGTTGGATGATGGTTCTTCTTGCATTGTATTCTTCATATCATGTAGTTTCTAGGATAAAATTGGTTTGAATTTATCTTTCATTTTCAATTTGATGTGCATTTTTCCTTTTGAAGTGCCTTGAAACCCTAGCTAACTTAAGAAAATCATAACCCCCATTAGGTTAAGAGCTAGGTCCCCTCCTTTGGACAGTGAACTTGTGTAGGGTTAAGGTTCCTTTGACCCCATTTTCAGTTTTTTATCATGTCATTTGCTTCTGGTTTTTTATTTTTGTATTGCATGTTGTGCATAAACCCAAATCTTTGCCTTCATTTGCATTCATTCTTCATTTGCTTGCATACATGAACTTACCATGAGATTTTGTGCATCCTCATTACATACAAGACATCTTAGGATACATTAGAATCATGTTTGATCATTGCATCATTCATTGGCCATGTTATGCATTCATATCATTTCATAAACTTTCATGAACTTTCATGGTTCAAAGCATGCTTCACTTGCATCCTCATCCTTGTATGATCATCCACAACTATTGACATGTGTTTGCATCATCTCTTAGCATCATTAACATCATGTTTATGCTTCTGGTCTTGGTTTGCATCATTGCATTTCATCTCATTTTCATGTCATTTCATTTTCTTGTTGTTAACTTTTCAGGTGGTAAGTACTTGAGAAGTGAATTTGCCTTCACTTCTCATAATCTTTTCTCATCTCTCTTATGCATCATTGCTACATTTTTATCTTTGTATTGGATCTTTCTTGCTTGCTCATGCCTTTTTCACTTTCATTCTTCAAGCAATTTGTCTTCTTAAGTGAAGCAAGTTGTCTTATTTCTTTCTGCTCCTCCTTCCTTCATCCTGCTTCTTCCTTGGTGGCTCTTCTTGAAGATCTCCTGCAAGCCTCATAAACCCTAGGAACACCCAAGCATGATCACAACTAGGGTTTGATTAGTCCCCCTATTAGTTTTGCTTTTGTGTCATCTTTGAGTCTTCTCTTCTCATCTCATAATCAAGGACTAAACCTTAAAGGTTTTAAGGCTTTGTGATTAAGCTTATGTCTGCATCCTTCTATTAGGATGGAGTGTATAAATTTAATCCTAAGTGTTAAACCCTTAATGTGTTTAAATCCTTTAATCAATCCACTTAATAATCACTAAGACATCAAGCTTGTAACTTCGGCCTTGCATTAGGGTTCTAATTCTTCCTTAACTGGTTAAGAAGGACTAACCCTAGTGTTAATGGACAAGTCCCCCTCAAGTTGTCTTACAAACCATAAAATTCACTTCTTAATCATACCATTAAATAAAACCCATTTAATAAAGGCTTTGTTTTGTCATGAGGTTAATCCCTAATCATGGATTAAGTTGAGGAGCCTTCCTCAGCTTAAATGTTCTCATCTATTATCCTTCTATTAGGATGGTGTAATGGGACCATTAAATCCCTGATTATGGCTTAAATTCATTACTTAACACTAAAAAAAAAACTCCAAAAACATCTAAATAATTACAAGTAGGTTAATGATCTTAATCCTACATTATGGTGATTAAGTGAGAGGTGTTTACTTCACACTTAAGGTATTCTCATTACCCCTAATCAGAGGGAAGATGTGATGAGTTTACTAACCCATTGGTTTAGGCTTAAGCTCATTAACTTATGACAAACACCAAAAACAATAAAAGACTGAAAACACAAAAAACAAACAATAATCGTCTCCTCCGGGATTCTTTTCTCACCTCATTCACTCACAAACGAGAACTCGCTTCTTCCGTCTAATGCAAGACAGTTTGTACACTTGAGCATAGACAAGTAAGAAGTTCACAAGTCAATTTATCTTCAGTCTCTTTGAGTCGAACTACGTTGTTCTGACTTCCTCATTGCACGAGAGGATACGTAGGCATAACTTAACAGTTATCGAACAAAAGTCTCTGTATATCCCCTCCTCCTCCAACATTATTCTTTTAGCCTCGTTATCTTGAGCTTTGCACTCTTGTTCTAGCACTGACACTTCTTTTATTTCACTTCACATTTCTTCTGCACTGACACTTGCATTTTTTTCCAGCTTTGATACACAGATTGCACTGATACTACCCCTTTTAAATACAAATCTTTCAAGCGTGGATCCCGTCGAGTACGGCGGACAATCTGGGTGCTAATACCTTCCCAGGTTGTAACCAACCCCCTTTCTCAGTTTCTCTGGTTCGCAACCGTCTTATCCATCTTTTCTTAGGTTTATGCAGCATTACCTTTCCTTCAGGATAAATATGCCTAGCTGGCGAATCTATTCTTTTCTTCTCTCGCTGACCGTTCGCGCTTGTACCAGGATGCAAATCTTTGGGAGCGACAGCTTGGCGACTCTGCTGGGGACCCTTATACTGTAACCAGGGCTTCTGGTTCTTTTTGTGGGTTCCTCCTAGCGCTTGTTTGATTTGTGTTTACTGGGGTGTTATGTGCTATATGTGTTTATTTATTTGCTGTATTTACTGCTTTATGTACAGCTTTATTTATTGCTTTCCTTTATAGTTTTTCATATTTCATACTGTCATTGTTGGATCTGGTTTTCTTTGGTGGGTGGGGTTTCGTTGAGAGTTTGAGGTCCTATACCTAGGACCTGAGTGACACCTAGGCTAGAGTGGTTCATGTTCTTTCCCATTCCATTTCGGTCTGGTGCGGGAATATGAAACACGGTTCAGATGTGGGTTTCTTCTTGAGAACTCTGTGCTACAGATTTCCTGTAGTGCTAGGGCTATCTGGGAAGCCTGCTAAGTCTGGATGACCTTTATTATGACCTTCAGAAACTGAGGTGAATTAGAGGAGGATCTTTTATGGTTATTGTAAACACTGTACCTCCGGGTTATAAGTGTTTACACTTCTCATAACTGATCCAAGTCTGAGGATCCTTGTTCTAGAACACTACCTGTGAGGGGGTTGGGGCTGTTTACAGGTTTGCAGGTACCCTTGGCCACATCATACCCTGTTACTATCTTGTTTAAGAGTACCTCATTTTGGACAGTTCTTGTGATTAACCCTGGACATGTGACTCTTTATTTGAGTCCCCCACCTTGGTTACTGGATTTCTGAACCTCCATCTGGACTTTCTTTGAACATACATGGGCTTATATCAAGACAGATAATCAGATCCAGCTTAATCACAAACCCTTGCATATCATTTGCATACTCATCATTTGCATCATTTAACATTTGTTTATTTGTTTTTCAGGGTATCCACATTATATCTGGTTTGGTTTTGACCCCTTCTTCTGCATAGACCTCTGCTTCATTAGTTATCTACTTCAGCTATTCTCATCATCACAAGCATCAGCCTGTCAGTGGCTCACTTCCAGCATCAGTCTGTGATCTTCATCAGCACCTATCTTCATCCTCTTCAGCATTCATGACTACTCCCAGGAAGAGCAACATATCCTACCATTTCTTCGAACCTGTGTTGACTGGTATCAGGCAGGTCCAGTCACTTATTACACCTGACCACATCCCTTTGTTTAGAGAGCATTATGGAGGTATCCTGGATATGGTTATGGACCTTGACCCTTCTCAGAGGAGCATGATCCACACATGCCTGCAGTTTTATGACCCACCATTGAGATGCTTCACATTTCTAGACTTCCAGCTAGGGCCTCTGCTGGAAGAGTTTTCCTCATTGACTGGAGTACCTATCAGGGGTGGGATCCCCTTCAACCCAGAAATTCCAGCTCCCAACAATGGAGAAGTGGCAAAATCACTATACCTAGAGCCTGCTTTGATTGAGCAAAGTATGACAACAAAGGCTGGGATCCCTGGTTTGCACTTGGACTTTTTGATTTCTCAGGCCATCCTGAAGGCCTCATTGGGAGAATGGAGGGCAGTCTGTGCACTGTTAGCCCTCAGCATATATGGGGTTATACTGTTTGCAGATGAGCCCAAATTTATCAGCAAGAATTCCATCCATCTGTTTCTCCTGAGGAACCCAATACCCACATTGCTGGGAGATTTCTATTACTCCATCCATCAGAGGAATGAGAAACAAAGGGGGAAGTTGGTGAGATGTTGTGCTCCTTTGTTTCACACCTGGCTGCTCAGACACCTACCTAAGTCAGATGCCTTCTTGAACCCTTGCCAACAGAAGAATTGGGCCAAGAGGCTCATTGCTTTGACTTCAGATGATATTAGATGGTGCACCCAGAGCACCAAGGGCAAAGACATTATCACCAGCTGTGGGCAATACCCAAATGTGCCTCTGATAGGAGTGAAGGGTTGCATCAATTACAATCCTTTACTGTTTAAAAGACAACTGGGCTATGCTTTGGTTCACCCTCCTAGAGTGCAAGATTTAGCTGAGACCCTATATTGTGAAGTAAAACCTAATTCAGCTGCTATCAGACAAGCATCCTGGGCTTGGGACAACATCTAGACAAAAGGGATGGCTATTCTTGGAAGGTGTAATAATGTTGCTTCAGCTTAGTACTATGACTGGTCCCGTACAAGAGCTCAGATTACTGGAATGCCTTTCACCTTAGAGGACATACCTGGACCCTCAACAGTACAACCTGCAGCAACTGTCAGCCTAGAAGAATTTGAGAAGCTAAAAGAAAGGAATGAGAGCTTATCTCAAGCTTTGAAAAAGACTCTGTGGGAAAGAAGTGATGGTCGTCTGGACATTGAGAGATTGGAGATGCTCAGGGTGGAGCATCTCACCAAAATTGAGAAGATAGAGGACTACATTAGGAAAGCAAGGGCTGGGGAACAAATATTGAAGAATGCATGTAAAGAGGCCAAGATTTAGAAGGCTAGGACTGAGCTCTATCTGCAAGAAAGTCAGGCTAGGTGGGTCAGGATCACCGAAGCCCGTACACAAGAGGACCAAAGGACTCAAGCTAAGATTGAACAGCTAGAGGCCAATGAGAAGAAGCAGCAGGAAGCTTTGCTAGCAGCCCAGAAGGAGATTTCAGAGTTGAAGCTTAGAGCAGGGTGAAAATATTAAAAGACCAGGACATGCATAAGAAGCTGACCACTGCCATTGCTACCAGGAACCTCCTCATTAGGACCATTATAGAGCACCCAGCTGGTCCAGTGACTGAGGCACTTCTGAAGGAGGTTAAGGAGGATGAATTTGGATTGGATGTTTGACTTCTTTGCTTGTTGTTCATTTCCATTTTGATGTACTTTTCTCTTTTTTTATTTTGACCCCCAGGGGCATGTGTTGTAAAACAAACTATGCATTGTTCACCATTTTGTAATATATTTTAGTTTGTTTCCATTTTTGGCTTCTCTCTCAAATCCATCAAGCATCTTCCTCGAGGTCTGGAAAGGTCAAAACCAAGAACCAAACTGGATACCTTGGAAAACAAATAAGCATACTGCATTGCATGCTAACTTTTGTTTTGTTTTGTAGGTTTTATTATTTTTGTTTCTAACTTTGTTGTGATCTCAGGAAATATTGCTCATCGCCGAGTGTTCCTTGTCAACCGCACGCACCGGTACCCTACTCGCAACAACCTTCCTGGTATTCAAATGGAGCAAGTACAACAGGGCCTGACTGAGGTCAGAACTCAGATGGCTAATGAAAGAGTGGAGATGAGAAACCAAATGACTCAATTCATGGCTGTGATGACTGGCTTGGCCCAGATTCAAGAAAGACTAAGGGAACTGGTGGAAAGACAAACTCCCGAGGAACCTCATCTTGGAACTGGAGGAACTAGTAACAATGAGCGGGGCCAGCCTCATATTAACCCACCAGTATTTGGACCTCATCTGGATTCGGAAGTCAACATCCCGAGAAATGTGCAAGGTAATACTGCTGGAGGCAGAATCTTGCAAGAAGATCCCCAAGAAGAGCAGTTCACTGTTATGGGAGCTGGAGATGAAGTCTGTGACAGGATATTGGATGAAATTGCTGAGAAGTTGAGATCTTTAGAGTCTCAGAATTCCTTGGGCTTCGATGTAATGGACATGGGGCTAGTGGATGGGGTGAGAATTCCTCACAAATTTAAACCCCCGTGCTTTGAGAAATACAATGGAACCTCTTGTCCATGAACTCACCTGCAGTCTTTCCTGGGAAGACTTAAAGCTTATACTATGGATGAAAAGTTGTGGATGTTCTACTTTGAAGACAATCTGACTGGGGCTTCAAGAGAGTGGTATTCACACTTGACCAGAGCTACCATCAGATGCTGGAAGGACTTAGCTGAAGCTTTCATCAGACAATATCAATACAACCTGGACATGGCTCCCAACAGGACCCTCCTAATGGGAATGTCTCAGTCTTCCAGAGAAAGCTTTAGGGAGTATGCCCAAAGGTGGAGACAGCTTGCTGCTGCTGTCCAACCACCCATGTCAGAGAGGGAAATGGCTGACATGTTCATGAATACTTTGCAAGGAACATATATTGATAGACTGGCTGCCTTTTCTTCTACCAGTTTTGCTGACGTAGTTATAGCCGGGAAAAGGATCGAAAGCCTTTTAAAAATGGGCAAAATTTCTGACAGTGGTGCAAGTTCTTCCAGTAATCCCAGGAAGCCTTTTGTGGGACCCCGAAGAGCCGGTGAGACCAATTCCATTCATACAAGTAGGGGCAGGCCTCAGTATGTACACCGGTCAGTAGCAGCAGTCACCATTCCAGCTCCGATTCCTCAGCAATCAGCATATCCTCAACAACAACAACCGTATCAACAACAAGTTCAGTATCCGCAACAGAGAACCTACAACCACAACAATAGCAACCAACAACAGCGTCCTTTTCAACAAAGACCATCACAGGCAAATAGGGTGATTGACCCTATCCCTATGCCTTATGCTGCCTTATTGCCACAACTCCTGAAGCTTAACTTGGTTGAGTTAAGGACGTTGGCACCACCAGATCCTCTTAATCTCCCGAAGAATTATGATGTCAACGCCAGGTGTGCCTTCCACTCCAATGCGCCTGGTCACAATACTGAGAAGTGCAGGGCCCTACAGATGAAAGTCCAAGATCTGGTGGATTCTAAAGCCATCCACCTTAATCACCAGTGTTGCACATATTCGAACACCTCTGGTTGAAATTAAAGCTCAACTTTTAGAATGCCAAGTGTTCCCCGGGTGTGAGCTCGGCTGTGGGTATTGTAACATTACAGTCAATGGGTGTGAAAAGTTGAGAAGCGGCATAGATGGTCTTATTAAGGATGGTATCCTTCAGATTTCAACTACGGCGCCTACAAATCCAGCAATCCCCTTAACAACAACATCAACAGTCATTCCTTCAGCAACAAATTCTCCTACAACAGCAACAACAATCATTCCTACCGATTCATCAACATCACCGGCAGTTACTCCATCCGTCACTTCAACAATTCAAATTTCAACAACTGCTTCTTCTACAACATCAGCATCCATTTTATCAAAAGAATCTACTACAACGCCTACAAACATTAATGAAGATGTCTCGACAGTTACAATCTACTATGACCTATCAAACGTTCCTCCCAGCAAGCAATTTCCAACAACAAACCGTGGCACCTCCTGCCAGATCACCAATCACAATTTACTATGATCCGCACACTGTTACAGTACCTTCCTCTGCAGCAATCAGTCCAGTCACCATTACGGTGCCTAGACCAGTTCCTTATGAAAGCAGTAATGCCATACCTTGGCATTATGGCTCTGATCTCTACTGCAACGGGGAGAAAATCACTCTGGATTCATCGACCTCTTCTCCACAAGTTGATAATGTTGGGGGAGGCGGAGGCTTCACCAGAAGCGGACGCCTTTTTGCCTCACAAACACAAAGACCTAATGTTGAAGCAGAAGATGCTGCCAAAGCAAAAGGAAAGAGTGTGGTATCTGAAGAGCCAACTACCAAGGATACTCAGAAGACATCTTTTGAACAAGATGTAGACGAGTTTATGAGAATCATAAAAATGAGTGATTACAAGGTGGTGGACCAGCTTCACCAAACACCCTCCAAAATCTCCATATTATCACAATTGATGTCTTCCGAAGATCACAGGAACGCATTGTTAAAAGTCCTGCACGCAACATACGTGCCGGAGGAGATTACTTATAATCAGCTAGAAATTGTGGTTGCAAATGTTACACCAGTCATGGACTGGGCTTTACCAATGCTGACTTAATAACAGAGGGACGCAACCATAACAAGGCTTTGCATATCACCTTGGAATGCAAGGGTGCTGTTCTGTCTCATGTACTGGTGGACACTGGGTCATCACTCAATGTTCTACCAAAGAAGGCCTTAGTGAAGTTGGAAAATGATGGCTTGGCATTGCGTCCGAGTAATTTGGTTGTGAGAGCATTTGATGGCTCTAAAAGATCAGTGCTTGGAGAGATTGATCTGCCTGTGTTGATTGGCCCACAGACCTTCAAAACTACCTTCTTTGTGATGGACATACAGTCGGCCTACAGCTGTCTGTTGGGTAGACCCTGGATCCACGCCACTGGCGCTGTTACGTCTACCCTTCACCAGAAGTTAAAATTCGAGTGGGAAGGCCAAATCATCACCATCTGTGGGGAGGAGGACATCTTTGTTAGCCAGCTGGCTACGTATAAGTACATTGAGATGGATGGGGAGATCCATGAAACCATGAGTCAGGGGTTTGAGGCCTTGAACATTAATGAAGCATCTGTTGTACTGGGAACTTCCATAACATCATACCAGCAAGCCCGAAAGGTTGTTGAGGAAGGTACCGCCCAAGGCTGGGGCAAGTTGCTGCCCGTGGAAAAGAAAGAAGACCGATTTGGGTTGGGTTACAAACCAACTCAACAAGATCAACCAGAGGCTGCAAAGGAGCCCAAGTTTGTCAACGGGGGAATGCTCACCCCGGATGCTGTGAACAATTTGGAAGATGAGTCGGAAGACGAGCGCAACCTGGAAAGCTGGATACGTCCAAGGATTCCGGGGAGCCATGTCTCAAACTGGTCTTCCCAGGAAATTATAAGAGTTACTCCTGCAGAGTAATTATTATTTCCTGTATTTTAAAGCATTCATCAAGTCTTGCATCTTGCCCAAGATGTCAAGACTCATTTTGTAATCGGGTCATCTTGTATTTTGTGCAAAGACCAATTAATGAATATCAGGACATCTTTTGCAAATGAGTCTTTTCTTTTCCGCTCACTGTTTTTCATTTTTCACATTTTGTACAAAAATAAAATGGCAATGTTTTTCAGAATAAATAACTTCATTTTCACTTTTTCTAAATAAGATAAAATTGATCACTAAAATAAACCAATCTAAACCCTTGCAGAAAGTGCCCTTCAGACTGCACCGACAACAACACTGCTATGACTTCGTATGACTTTGACAATCCAATCAATCAAGCTGATGAAGGGGTTGAAGAAGATTATGAGCTACCTGAAGAGCTAGCCAGGTTGTTAAGGCAAGAGGAGAAGGTTATCACTCCTCATCAGAAGGAGGTTGAAACGGTTAATCTTGGTACAGAAGAAGACTTGAAAGAAGTTAAGATCGGGGCCTGCCTGCAAGATTCAGTAAAAGAGAAACTGATTGACATGCTTCGGGAATACGTGGATGTTTTTGCTTGGTCTTATCAGGATATGCCAGGGTTGGACACCGACATTGTCATGCACAAGCTGCCGCTGAAAGAAGACTGCCCACCAGTAAAACAGAAGTTGCGCCGTACTCGCCTTGATATGGCAATGAAGATAAAAGAAGAGGTACAAAAGCAGTGGGACGCCGGGTTCCTTGCTGTGACTAGCTATCCTCCGTGGGTTGCTAATATCCGCCGTGGCTCCCACCAAGTGACACCACAGTCAAGAAGGGGTACAGACGCGAACGGTCGGCGAAAGAGGAGAGTACACACAGGGGTGAACTCAGAAAGACAAGAGTCGCCAGCTAGGCATTTTTATCCCGGAGGAAAGGTAATGCTGCATAAACCTAGAAAGATATGGATAAGACGGTTGCGAACCAGAGAGACTGAGAAAGGGGGTTGGTTACAACCTGGGAAGGTATTAGCACCCAGATTGTCCGCCGTACTCGACGGGATCCACGCTTAAAATATTTGTGTTTTAAAGGGGTAGTGTCAGTGCAATCTGTGTATCAAAGCTGGAAAGAATGCAAGTGTCAGTGTAAAAGGAGTGTAGTGTATGTAAGTGAAGTGTCAGTGTAAGAACAAGAATGAAATGCTCAAGAATATGAGGCTAAAAGAATAATGCTGGAAGGAGGGGGAATAGACAGAGACTTTTGTTCGATAACTGTTAAGTTATGCCTACGTATCCTCTCGTGAAATGAGGAAGTCAGAACACCGTAGTTCGACCCAAAGAGACTGAAGGATGAATTGACTTATGAACTGCTTGCTTGTCAATGCTCAAGTATATGACCTGTCTGGCTCAGGTGCAAACTGTCTTGCATTAGACGGAAGAAGCGAGTTCTCGTTTGTGAGTGAATGAGATGAGAAAAGAATCCCGGAGGAGACGATTATTGTTTGTTTTTTGTTTTCAGTCTTTTATTGCTTTTGGATGTTTGTCATAAGTTAATGAGCTTAAGCCTAAACCAATGGGTTAGTAAACTCATCACATCCTCCCTCTGATTAGGGGTAATGAGAATACCTTAAGTGTGAAGTCAATATCTCACACTTAATCACCATGGTGTAGGATTAAGATCATTAACCTACTTGTGATTATTTAGATGTTTTTGTGGTTTTTGTTTAGTGTTAAGTAATGAGATTAAGCCATAATCAGGGATTAAATAGACTCATTACACCATCCTAATAGAAGGATAATAGATGAGAATGTTTAAGTTGAGGAAGACTCCTCAACTTAATCCATGATTAGGGATTAACCTCATGACAAAACAAAGCCTTTATTAGATGGATTTTAGTTAATGATAGGATGAAGAAGTGAGTTTTATGGTTTTTAAAACAACTTGAGGGGGACTTGTCCATTAACACTAGGGTTAGTCCTTCTTAACCAATTAAGGAAGAATTAGAACCCCAATGTAAGGCCCACGTTACAAGCTTGATGTCTTGATAATTATTAAGTGAATTGATTAAAGGATTTAAACACATTAAGGGTTTAACACATAGGATTAAAGTTATACACTCCATCCCAATAGAAGGATGCAGGCATAAACTTAATCACAAAGCCTTAAAGCCTTTAGGGTTTAGTCCCTGATTATGAGATGAGAAGAGAAGACTCAAAGAGACTCAAAGGTAAAAGATAAGTGGGGGACTAATCAAACCCTAATTGTTATCATGCTTAGTTGTTCCTAGGGATTGTGAGGCTTAAGAGAAATCTTCAAAGAACCACCAAGGAGAGAAGCAGATGAAAGGAGCAAAGAGAAGCAAAACAACTTGCTTCACTTAAGAAGTCAAGTTGCTTGAATAAAGAAGGTAAGATGAACAAGAATGAGCAAGCTAAATCCAATACACATACAAAAATGCAGCAAAGGAAGTATGAAAGAAATGAAAAGAGATTATGAGAAGTGAAGGCAAATTCACTTCCCAAACAACTTACCACCTGAAATGTTAGTATAAGAAATGAAATGCAATGCAAAATGAGATGCAATGTCATGATGCAAACCAAAACCAGAAGCATGAGTATGATGTTAATGATGCTAAGAGATGATACAATCATGAGGCAAGGCATGAGAATGATCAAACAAACATATGGATGCAAAAGAAACATGCTTTGAACCATGGATGTTCATGAAAAGTTATGGAATGCAAAAGAGATATAACATGGCAAATGAAAGATGCAATGATCAAACATGATTCTAATATGTCCTAAGATGTGTTATGAATCAAATGGATGCACAAAATGTCATGGCAAGTCATGGTATGCAAGAAAATGAGAAATGGATGCAAAGGAAAGCATGAATTAGGGTTATATGCAACATACAAAGCAAAAATCCAAAACCAGAAGAAAATGACATGATAAAAATTTGAAAATGCAATCAAAGGAACCCTAGACCTATACAAACTCACTGCCCAAAGGAGGGGATCCAACTCTTAACCTATTGAAAGTTATGAATTTCCTAAGATTGCTAGGGTTTTAAGGTACCTTGTCAAGAAAAATGCAAAAAAAATTGAAGATGCAAGATCAATTCATGCCAATTTTACCCTATAAACTACATGCTATACAAGATGCAATGCAAAAAGAATCATTGTCCAACTCTCAATGGTTAGGCAGAAATGAATTTTTGAAGTTTGACACAAAATATTGCCTCAAAATGAATTTAATTCCATTGAAAATGATCAAAAGGCATCAAGAACAAAAAATAAATTTGGTTTGAGGGTTGGACAATGTTTCTAAATGTTTTTAAATGTTACATGAATTTTTTTGTAATTTTTAAATACCTAAAAGTATTTTTAATTAATTAATTTTCATTAATTAATTAAAAATAAACATTTAAATGATTTAAAAATAAATTTTAATGCAAAAAAATAAAAATAAAAATATTTTTGTGTTCTGAAAATTAATATTAGGTTTGATAAAAATTTTCAGAATTTTTCAATGTATTTTGCTATTTTTAATAAAATGATAAAGAAAAGGCAATTAAAATGAAATTAAAATATCAATTAATGAAAGTAATCAGATCTGAGGGCCAGGATTCAAACAAGAAAGGGAGGGAATTGACTTCGCGCGCTAATGGACGGCCCACATTCAAACTGGCCTAATTATGATTAAACCCTAATCAGAAACCCTAATGACTTTCAGATGACCGGAACAGTGTTCCGGTCATCTTCTCCGGCAGGCTCCTCATTCAATCTCTCTTAATACGCCATGAAACTTCACAAATCTCTCCAGAATCACTCATTAAACATCATTAAACCTAAACCCCACCCCAAAATCCATTTATTTTCACTGAATCATAAGAATCAAAGCAAAAATCAATTCACGGGCAAAGTTTCAAAACAAGCATACAACCTCAAAACTCAATCATTTTCAAAAATAAAAGGTTCAGTGCACTCAGGGAAGCATGTAGACATTTTAGAAACAAGAAATAAGAGTTCTGGAAAAATGAATTTCCATGGCTACCTGAATCGAAGCTTTCAACCCAAGAGCTTCTGGACCAGTTCCTTGCTTCCAATCAACTCCAATGAACCTCCTGAGAAGCTTGCAATGCTTGGTTGGAGTTTAAAATGGATGGTTTGTGAGATTGAGCAGGTTCTGTTCAGTGAAGGGAGGAAATCGTGTTTGGTTTGTGTGAGGTTTTCGGCTGTTTCAATGGTTGGTTTGTGATCAGTGGAACATGCTGAGATCAATGGTGAAGTTTGTTTTTGTGTTTGAAGGTTGTGTTGTGTGTTTCGAATGAAAATGCATATGAGGCATAAACTTGGAACTATGGCTATGAGAGAGCTTCAACATGAATTGTTGTGTTTTATGGCTTGCCTTTGGTCCACTTATCACTCATGGATAGGTCTGTGGAGTTGGTGTGCCCTATTGTGATTGGTATGGGTCTTTTGCCAAAAAGTCAAGCTTTGTGTAAGAGAGGTATGGGCTCATGGATATCCAAGGACAAGAGGGGTGTCCTGCGCAGCAAGAAGTGAGGAGAACCATAGGATCAATTCTGAAGTCAGCCAGCACATGGATTAGGATTTGAGTGAGGTTTTGCAACTTGGTTCATCTTTGGCCCTTTTGAAGTTTCTTGATCCACAAGTCACAAAAATGAGCAAACTCTTGATGCAATCTGATTTTTAGACATTGGTTCATGTTTGTATGAATATTAGAAGTCCATTTGATAGCACAATTTGTCTTGGCAAGTGGTTTTGCAACTTTGCCTCTTTGGTGCATAACTTGAAATTTTGTGATTTTGGCCAACTTTGACAGGTCATAACTTTTGATCCAAAATGAATTAGAATGATTTCTTGTACTTTTTGAAAAGGGAATGATCAATTCTACAACTTTCATGACCAAAGTTTTCTCATTTGAAGCATTTTTGAATTAAAAAGCAAGGGTTCAAAAAGTTTCCCAAAATGGCAAGTTTCCATTACAAGTCATTTTCCCAAAAAGTCAACTTTGCAAATGGCTTGAAATTCTTCAATTTTGTGAACTTCTAACATATTCTATGATCAAATAAAGATCATACACCATCAAAATGATGAAGAACACCCTTTGGTTGGGTCATTGGGGCCTCAGATGCCCTGATTTTGCACTGACTTGCTCAAAAAGTCAACTCTTGATCAGATGCCTTCCCCATGGAATTTCTTCATAAAAATTGATATGCATGATCCTCATAACATATAGAGACCATTAGAAACAAGAATGACCAAAAAATTTGGAGTTATGGCCTCTGAAACCAAAACCCTAATTTTAGGTCATCTGTGCAGTTAAGCTTGGCTCTGCTTCCATGCCTTTCTCAGTTCTTGTGATTCTTTGACTTCCTTGACCTTGTGAGGATATGATATGATTCTATAACATACATGGACCCTCTTGAGGTGATTGAAGACCTTTGGAGTGGCTCAGATGGTTCAGGGATTGCTCAGATCACAAACCCTAGATGCAGATGGCCTTGAAACAATGTAGTGAAGCAAAAATGCAATATGAGATGATATGATTGAACTTATGCATATAAAAAGATCACAAGCCATGGTGAAATGGGTGAGGGAAAATTTGGGGTGTTTACAGCTGCCCCTATTCAAACATGAGTTAGTTGTGCGGGATGTAAGCAACGGCTTAACAGGCAAACAAGATAACTTGTGGTTGAATACCAAAGATAGTCCAAAATTTGCACTCACTTAATGAAGAAGAAAAGGGATATAGATTGTAAAAGAAAATAAAGTAATATTTATAAAGTGCGGGCGATGGAGGACGACCGTCGAGCAGAGGACGACTGCTGGGGAAAGAGCAATGACGGGGACGGCCGACATGTTGGGGATATAAGAGATTATGATGGGGACGGACATCAAAATAAAGCGACAAAGATTCTCTGGGGATTAAAGGTAATAGTAAATGATGAGGTACGGTCATCAAAGGTGAAGGACGATCACCTAGCAGGGGACGGCTGCTCTGTTGGGGATAAGATGAGGGACGGTCATCTAAGGTGAAGGACGATCACCTGGCAAGGTACGGTTGCCAAAAGTATCGCGACATAGGACGAATGCCGGATAAAAGGTCGACGATGGGGACGGCCATCGGATAAGCATGATGAAGGACGATCATCAAGAGGTGAAGGACGATCACCTAGCAGGGTACGGCTGCTCTGAAGGTATCATGACATAGGACGAATGTCAGATAACAAAGATCAACGATGGGGACGGCCATCAGATAAAATGATGAAGGACGATCATCAAAAGGTGAAGGACGATCACCTAGCAGGGTACGGCTGCTAAATATCACGACATAGGACGAATGCCGGATAGAAAAGGGTTCCAATAATGGAGATTCCGCTGGGGAAAGGATGAGGGACGGTCATCCAAGGGTGAAGGACGATCACCTGGCAGGGTACGGCTGCCGAACGGGTATCATGACATAGGACGAATGTCGGATAGAAAAAAGGTTGCTTTGCTGGCGACCTACTGGGGAATAGTAAACACGGATGGGTGTTTACATCCAAGAAAAAAAGGTATAAGTGTTTTGACGTTGTTTATAGATTAAAGATGCGGGCGAGCATCCCTAAGACCGTGATACAGACGAGTATCAGTAGAAACAAACGCTGACGCACGTTCAGAGATGATGATACAGACGAGTACCAACTGTTTAACAAAGAACACGGACGAGTGTCGAATTTGAGGGGACTCTTCTGGGGAATAGTAGACACAGACGAGTGTCTAAATTCAAGAAGACATAAGTGTTTGACACGTATATGGATTAAAGATGCGGACGAGCATCCTTAAGACTGTGATACGGACGAGTATCAGGTAGAAACAAACACTTGACGCATGTTCTGAGAGGATGATACGGACGAGTATCAACTGGTTAACAAAGAACACGGACGAGTGTCGAATCTGAGGATGTATAAGTGGTGTATACAAGATACGGACGAGTATCTGTATGAGTGAAACAGGAGTAATAAGTATGAATGAAACACCGACAAGTGTCCAACTTGCTGGGGAGGGTGACACGGACGAGTGTCAAAAGGTATATTATAAACAAGTATATGCTTTACAAAGTATTTAGGTAGTTATGTTGGGGAAGGTGACACGGACGGGTGCCAAGGATTTTGTATGGATATATATATCTGTGAGTGCAAAGAGGACGCTTTGGCTTTCCACTAGGGATATGACACGTACGGGTGTCGAGAAGTATCTGTAATATATAAGTGTCTGTTTGTAAAGAAAGCTCGGGCGACTTTACTGGGGGAATGATGACACGGACGAGTGCCAAAAGGAGTGTGTATTTGTATTTATGAGTGTAAGGCAAATGCCTTGGCTTCCTGCCGGGGAATCTGGAGAGTTTTCTGTATATCTTTGATGGATTTTCAGTATTCACAAGTGTTTGATCCAGTACATGGCTTATGATTATGCAATATGTTTGATTTTTGTCGTAATTCTCCGTATTGGACGGAATGCTACGCTCTGCGGGGAGAATATGATGTGAATGCTATGATTATGCAAAGGTACTGATCCGGGATCTGGGTCCCGTTGCTATGAAGATCCCCGGTCGATCTGCTTGAAGTGAACATCCCAGCTGGGGATGAGATCATTGATAGATCTGACATATGGGATTCTGCTTGGGGATATAGGTCATTGATAGACCTATCTTTTGGTAATGAGGGACCCAGCTGGGGTTTGTAGAAGCTTTCTTCACTCTGTTGTGATATCTCCAGGCGTTGCTCTTCTGGATAGAGGCTGAAGCTCTGTGGGGAGATGGTTCCCTGGCTTTTGTACTTGGCTGAGGAGGAATGATGACCGGCAACTCAGCTGGGGAGAAAGCATCTCCGGTGCTAAGACTGAGTAGATAATGATTTGCCAGCTTGCTGGGGTGAAGCTTTCATGCCCCATGTTGTGCTTTGAATACCTGCAATCTGTCGCTCCCGACAAATGAAACTGGATCATATGAAGGTACAGACGCGAACGGTCGGCGAAGGGAACAGTGAGAACACACAGCCGTGAACTCACTGGAGGATGAATAGAGTCGCCAGCTAGGCATTTTTATCCCGGAGGAAAGGTAATGCTGCATAGACCTAGAAAGAGATGGATAAGACGGTTTGCGAACCAGAGAGACTGAGAAAGGGGGTTGGTTACAACCTGGGAAGGTATTAGCACCCAGATTGTCCGTCGTACTCGACGGGATCCACGCTTAAAAGATTTGTGTTTTAAAGGGGTAGTGTCAGTGCTATTTGTGCATAAAAGAGCTGGAAGCAATATGTACAGGTGTCAGTGTAAAGAAATGTGATGTGTATAAATGTACAGTGTCAGTGTGAGATTAGGAATGAAATGCTCAAGAATATGAGGCTAAAGAATGAAGCTGGAAGGAGGGGGAATGTACAGAGACTTTTGTTCGATAACTGTTAAGTTATGCCTACGTATCCTCTCGTGCAATGAGGAAGTCAGAACACCGTAGTTCGACCCAAAGAGACTGAAAGGATTGACTGGTGAACTGCTTGCAGTCTATGCTCAAGTGTATGATCTGTCTGGCACAGATGCAAACTGTCTTGCATTAGACGGAAGAAGCAAGTTCTCGGTTGTGAGTGAAGATGATGAGAAAAGAATCCCGGAGGAGACGATTATTGTTTGTTTTTGAGTTTTCAGTCTTTTATTTCTTTTTGGAGTTTGTCATAAGATAATGAGCTTAAACCTAAATCAATGGATTTGGTAAACTCATCACATCATCCCTCTGATTAGGGGTAATGAGAATTACCTCAAGTGTGAAGTCAGATTCTCACACTTAATCACCTTTGATGTAGGGTTAAGATCATTAACCTACTTGTGATTAATTAGATGTTTTTGTGATTTTGTTTAGTGTTAAGTAATGAGGTTAAGCCATAATCAGGGATTTAACAGACTCATTACACCATCCTAAAAGAAGGATAATAGATGAGAATGTTTAAACTGAAAAAAACTCCTCAGCTTAATCCATGATTAGGGATTAAACCCATGACAAAACAAGTCTTTGATTAAGTGGATTTTATTAATGATATGATGATGAAGTGTTTTTTATGGTTTGTAAGACAACTTGAGGGGGACTTGTCCATTAACACTAGGGTTAGTCCTTCTTAACCAATTAAGGAAGAATTAGAACCCTAATGCAAGGCCCAAGTTACAAGTGTAATGTCTTGATGATTATTAGATGGATTAATTAAGAGAGTTCAACACCTTAAGGGTCCAAGACTTAGGATTAAGGTTGTACACTCCATCCTAAAAGAAGGATGCAGGCATGATCTTAATCACAAAGTCTTAAAGCCTTGAGGGTTTAGTCCCTGATTATGAGGTGAGGGGAGATGACTCAAGGAGAGACACAAAGGTAAAAACTATGGGGGAGACTAATCAAAACCCTAATTCATTATCATGCTTGGTTGGTCCTAATGTTTGTGAGGTTTTCAAGAACAATCTTCAGATGAACCACCAGGAAGCAGATGAACAAGATTAAGAGAAGCAAAGTGATTTGCTTCATTCAAGAAGCCAAGTCACTTGAAGAAAGAAAGTGGGAGGAGGAAGAATGAGCAAACTCAATCTCAAACACAAGTACAAATGCAGCATGGTATGCAAGAGAGATGAAAAGAAAAGTTATGAGAAGTGAAGGCAAACTCACTTCTCAAGTTACTTACCACCTGCAATGTTAGAAACAAATGCAATACAATGCTAAATGAGATGAAATGATATGATAAGCAAAAACCAGAAGCATGTTGATGATGATGATGATGCTATGGAGTGCTATGAACATGAGACAAGACAATGGGATGTTCATACAAAGTCATGGATGCAAATGATGCAAGTTGAGGAGCATGGACAAACATGAAATGTTATGAAACATACAAGACAAATGACATGGCAAATATGCAATGCAATGATCAAACATGATTCATACATGTCTTGAGATGTTAAATGAATCATGAGAATGCACAAAATGTAATGGCAAGTCATGTTATGCAAGAGAATGCAAGAGGGATGCAAATGAAAGCCCAAATTAGGGTTCATGGATCAAACATCAAACACAAACCAAAAACAGAAGCAAACCTTAACCTAAAAAATGGAAAATGGTACCCAAAGAAACCCTAGGCCTATAATGAAACACTGCCCAAAGGGGAACTCTCAACTCTCAACCAAACTCAAGTTATGAATTTTGCAAGTTATTAGGGTTTTTTAGGGTTCTTATCAAAATAAATGCCAATCAATTAGAAAATGCAAGATCAAATCATGGCCTTTTTAACCTTGAAAATACATACCAAATGGAAAACAATGCAAGAAGAATCAATGTCTCAACCTTCACCAATAGGCAGAAATGAATTTTCAAACTTATGAACAAAATAATGCATCAAAAATGACTTAATTCAATGAAAAATTCTTAAAATGCATCAAGATCCAAAAAGAAATTTGATTTGAAGGTTGGACAATGTTTCTAAATGTCTTAGAACATTTCATGAATTTTTTTGTAATTTTTAAATACCTAAAAGTATTTTTAATTAATTAATTCTCATTAATCAATTAAAAATAATCTTTTAAATATTTAAAAATACTTTTTTAATGATAAAAAATAAAATAAAAATGTTTTTGTGTCATAAAAATTAATAAAACCTTAAAGAAAAAGTTTCATAATTTTTATGATTTTTTAGCTATTTTTAATAAATTGTGCAAATAAAATAGAAAGAAAATGAATTAAATTTAAATAAAGTGAAAAGTAAACAAGGTGGATGGCCAGGATTGCTCCAGAGTTTAAATGAGTTGACTGGCGCGCAATCCTGTGGCTGGGATTTGTCCTGGGCTAATTATAATTAATTAAAAATTAATGGAGAATTAGGGCTAATCAAACACATCCTGACCACTCAATCTGGAGGGAAGTCAATGGGTCAACGCACATCAACGGCCAGAATTCAAACTGACATTAATTATGGGATTAGGGCATAATCACTTTCAGGTGGCCGGAGAAGACTTCCGGTCGTCTTCTCCGGCCAGAAGCTTGCCTGAAAAAGTTCAAAACCTCTCAAAACGTAATGTAAATGAAAACTAAGACATGGGAAATGATCCCCAACACCTCACGAACTAAACCCCTCTCTCAAAACAAATTTATCTAACCTAAACAAGCTGAATCGAAGAAACTAAGTTCTAGGGTTCGCAAGCTTTAAACAGCAATTAAATTCTCAAAACACATCCATTTCAAAAACTAAAAGCATCAGCATGATCAGGAGAACATAAGGAACAAGTTTGTAACATAAAATGAGATTTCTGGAAAAAAATATTTGGAGCTACCTGAGATTTGCAACCTTTGATTTAGGAACTTTCAGGCCCTTTCTTTAAGTGCAAGCTGCTCCTCTTGGCCCCCCAAAGATGTCTGGATGCTCAAATGGAGTTTAGACTTGCTGGATGATGAGTTTCGAAGAGAACTGCTTCAGTTCAGTCAACAATGGCAGTTGAGATTTTGGCACTTTCAGGCTATGAGAGATGGTTGTTTGTGATCTATGAAGTGTGTTGAGAAGTTTGGCAAAGTTTGTTTTGATGTTTGTGGGCTATAGTGAGAGTTGCAAGTGAAACTGCAAACTGAGGTGAGAGATGGCAGTGAAGTGTTTTGGTTGTTTCAAGCTCTGGTTCTTGATGCTTTGTGTTCTATGGATCAAGGTGAGATGAATGGAGGAAAAAGATTTTGGGTTTGCAGGCTGTGTAATGAAATTCGAAGGAAGTTGCAAGTTGGGGTGTTTTTGTGTAAGTTGTGAATGTCAATGCTTCAGCCTTGGTTGCCATGTGATATGGCCAGCAAAATGAATGAATAAACAATTCTGATTGGCCTCTTGATGTGACATGGCCTGCTATGATAGGTGTGGCTACTTTTGCTAAAAATCCACTTTTGTGTAAGATAGGGCATGGCTCAAAGTTAAGCAAGTACAAGGCATGGCTGGTGCAGCAAAAGGTGATGGATAGGCCTAGCAAAGCTCAGCAGCCAATGTCATAAGTTGGTGAAGTGGTCATGAGTGAAAATGCAAGTTGGCTAGCTTTATGGATTTTCATGAGAAAAGTCAAATTACATGAACCAAACCATGAGCAAACTTGGTCCATTTCTGATTTTTTGTGACTTAGAGGATGTTCACATGCTGGTTTGTCATGAATTTGAGGCAGCAATCATGCATTGATTCAAGACTTAGCAAAATTTCCACTTGGTGCATAACTTGAAAAACAATGATTTTTGGCAACTTTGCATGGCCATAACTTTTGATCCATGAAGAGTTAGATCATGTTCTTGTACTTTTTGAAAAGGGAAAGATGAGATCTACAACTTTCATGACCAAAGTTTTTCCATTTGAAGCCTTTTTGGATCATGAATCAAGGCTTGAAAATTGACCTAAAATGGTGCATTCTTGAAAAGTCAACAAAACCCAAAAAGTCAACTTTTGCAAAAACCCTAAATTCTTGATTTCCATGAACTTCAAACTTCTTCCATGATCAAATAAAGATCATATACACTCAAAATGATGAAGACCACCCATTGGTTGGGTCATTGGGGGCCTCAGATGCCCTGATTTTACACTGACTTGTCTGAAAAGTCAACTCTTGATCAGATGACTTCCCCATGGAATTTCTTCATGAAAATTGATATGCATACTCCCTATACCATATAAAGATCAATGGAAACAAGAATGACCAAAAAATTTGGAGTTATGGCCTCTGAAACCAAAACCCTAATTTTCAGTCAACTGTGCAGTTCATCCTGGCTCTGCATCCACTCAAACCCTAGTTCTTGTGATCCCTCTGCAATTTTGACTTTGTGAGGATGTAACATGATATAAGAACACACATGGACCCCTTTGAGTTGATTGGTTGCCTTTGGAATGGCTCAAGATGCCCTGAGGTTGCTCAGATCACAAACCCTAGGTGCAGATGCCTTAGAAACTATCCAGTGAATCAAAACGAGATGTGAGATGATATGTTTTGTGTATATGCATATGAGATGATCACAAGCCATGGTGTGAATGGGTGAGGGCAAATTTGGGGTGTTTACAGCTGCCCCTATTCAAACATGAGTTAGCTGTGCAGGTTGTAAGCGACGGCTTAACAGGCAAACAAGATAACTTGTGGTTGAATATCAAAGACAGTCCAAAATTTGCACTCACAAAATGAAGAAGAAAAGGGATATAGATTGTAAAAAGAAAATAAAGTATATTGTAAAGTATGGGCGACGGAGGACGACCGTCGAGCAGAGGACGACTGCTGGGTAAGGTGGTATGTGAAGCAAAGCGATGACGGGGACGGCCGACATGCTGGTAAAGTGTGTAAAGCAAATGACGGGGACGGCCGACATGCTGGGGATAAAAGGTAAAGCTAAGACGGGGACGGCCGACTAGCTGGAAAATAAAATATCATGATGGGGACGGCCATCAAGATAGAGCTGCAAAATTCTGAGGATTAATGAAACATGACGGGGACGGCCATCAAGTTCATAAAGGTAAAGTAACCAACGATGGGGACGGCCATCGGGCTAAAAAAGGAAAAGGGACCACGACGGGGACGGCCATCGGGTTAAAGAATAAATGAAATAAACAGATGATGGGGTACGGCCATCAAAAGTGAAGGACGATCACCTAGCAGGGGACGGCTGCTCTGTTGGGCATAAAAGAAATATGATGGGGACGACCATCAAAGGTGGAGGACGACCACCTGGCAGGGTACGGCTGCCAAAATATCAACGATGGGGACGGCCATCGGATAGAGAAGGTCAACGATGGGGACGGCCATCGGACGAGCATGATGGAGGACGACCATCAAGAAGTGGAGGACGACCACTCAGCAGGGGACGGCTGCTCTCAAAGTTTATCATAACACAGGATGAGTGTTAGACAACTAAAATCAACAATGGGGACGGCCATTGGATAAAGTGATGAAGGACGATCATCAAAAGGTGGAGGACGACCACCTAGCAGGGGGCGGCTGCTAAAGTCAACGATGGGGACGGCCACCGGATGAGCATGATGGAGGACGACCATCAAGAAGTGGAGGACGACCACTCAGCAGGGTACGGCTGCTCTCAGAGTTTATCATAACACATGACGAGTGTTAGATAAAAGGAAATTTGTTGGTGATCTACTGGGGAGATAGTAAACACGGACGAGCGTTTACATCCAAGAAAAAAAGGTATAAGTGTTTGGTATTGTGTATAGATTAAAGATGCGGACGAGCATCCTTAAGACTATGATACGGACGAGTATCATGTAGAAACAAACTGACACGTGCTCAGAGCTGATGATACGGACGAGTATCAACTGGTTAACAAGGAACACGGACGAGTGTTGCATCTGAAAGTATCCTTCTGGGGAATAGTAGACACAGACGAGCATCTATATTCACGAAGACATAAGTGTTTGACACGGTGTATGGATTAAAGATGCGGACGAGCATCCTTAAGACTTATGATACGGACGAGTATCATGTAGAAACAAACATTAGACGCAATGTTCTGAGATGATGGTACGGACGAGTACCAACTGGTTAACAAAGAACAAGGACTACTGTCGAATCTGCGGGGATATACATGGTGTATATAAGATACGGACGAGTATCTGAGTAGGTGTACCAATGAGTAGTGAGTATATAATGTATAGGTGAGTGTTTATCTGCTGGGGATATGACACGGACGGGCGTCGGGAAGGTGTATATACAAATATAGGCGACCACGCTGGGGATATGACACGGACGGGTGTCAAGAAAGTGTATAGGTATATGTAAGTGCAAAAAGGGTGTCTTTGGCTTTCTGCTGGTGACACGACACGGACGAGTGTCAGGATGTATCTGCAATACTGGTGATCTTGGTTTGTAAAGTGTATTCAGGCAACCTGCTGGGAAATGATGATACGGACGGGTATCAAAAAGGAGATATGCACTGGTGTTTGTGATATGGGGCAACTGCTTTTGCTGGGACTCTGATGGGGATGTATTCTGTATGCCGACAGATTGTCAATATTTACAAGTGTTCAAATCACAACATGACTTATGATTATGCTATGCATTTGATTTTTTGCCGTAATGCTCCGTATTAGACGGAATGCTACGCTCTGGGGGTGAATATGATGCGAATGCTATGATTATGCAAAGAGGCACCGATCCGGGATCCGGATCCCGTTACCGCGGAGATCTCTGGTCGATCTGCTGAGGAAGACATCCCAGCTGGGGATGGGATCATTGGTAGATCTATTGGTGTATCTGCTTGGGGATATAGATCACTGGTTGACGTATCCTTATAATGCGGGACCCAGCTGGGGTTTGTAGAAGCTTTCTCTCTCTCTGTTGTGACTTCTTCGTGCGCTGCTCTTCTGAATAGAGGCTTGAAGCTCTGTGGGGAGATGATTCCCTGATTCCTGCACTCTGCTGAGGGAAAATATCAACTCGGCTGGGGAGGTGAGAGGCAACCCAGCTGGGGAGAGCAACAAGAGGCAACTCAGCTGGGGATATAGCATCCCGTTTGTTGATTTGGCAACTTTGCTGGGGAAGGCAATGGGGAGCTACTCAGCTGGGGAAAGAGTATTTCGGATGCTGAGATTGAATGTATGCTGATTTGGCAACTCCGCTGAGGAAATGGGCACCTTCTAGTGCCATGTGGAAGATAGACCGAGTTGATAATGATTCGCCTACTTGCTGAGACGTAATCTGCATGCCCCAGGTTGCGTTCTGGATGCCTGCAATCCTGCAAAGGTAAGGAAACGTACAAAAGGTCCCGAGGTATCCTTTACTGGATTCCGTCATAGGAGATAAGTACTTTCGAGAGTAAGTATATTCCCTGCAAGCATGTGTTTTATTTTTAGAGGGAGGCATCTGTACTTATGCAATTGTGTTTTTTAGAAACATCAGACAACTCTTTGCAAAACATAAATGTAAAAACGAGACATGGCTGAAAAAATCTGATTTTATTAATTCGAACGCCCTGAATTGGCAAGATACAGTCTAAGAAACATATCTCCTGAAATGAGGAGATTGTTACAAATTGAGAAATAAAGTGCTGGCGGTGCTGGCGATGCTTTCAAGGAGCTTCCTCTTCTGCTATGACTCGTATGACAATGACGTTCTTCTCGTCTTGCTTTCTGGAGAGAGTTGATTCTGATTGCAGCTTGATCCTTTGGAGCTTACCAAGTTGTAGGCGATACAGACGAATTCAGAATGCAGTTGTTCGCTTATTCCCTTATTTTGCATGGATCGCCCCTTCGGGTTTTCAATCCATCGGGATACCCTTTTTTGCCTGAGCTGTCCAATGCGGCTTTTCAACTCAGCGGGTGTACATTTTTTTATTTATTTCCCTTATTTTTGCCCGAGTCTTTTATTCTGTTTTTGACTCGCCGGGATGCCCTATTTTTGCCTGGACTTACATTCTGTTTTTATGTCCAGCGGGTCATTTTATGCGAAGTATTTTTTAACTGCATCTGAATTCACAGGGGACGGGAAATCTTCACCATCCATGGTGCTGAGCATCAGTGCTCCACCAGAGAAGACTTTCTTCACAACAAATGGTCCTTCGTAATTCGGAGTCCATTTGCCCCTGTGGTCTGTATGAGGAGGGAGGATTCTTTTTAGCACAAGATCTCCCACTTGGTATTCTCGATGCCTGACTTTCTGATCGAAGGCTCTCTTCATTCTCTTCTGATATAACTGCCCATGACAGATTGCAGCCAATCTTTTCTCTTCGATCAGACTTAGTTGTTCGTATCGGGCCCGAACCCATTCTGCTTCGTTCAGTTTAACATCCATTAATACCCGTAAGGAGGGTAGTTCAACTTCAACCGGTAGGACTGCTTCCATACCATACACAAGCTGATACGGTGTTGCCCCAGTGGATGTTCTGATTGATGTGCGGTACCCATGCAAGGCAAACGGTAGCATTTCATGCCAATCTTTGTAAGTGACTACCATCTTCTGCACAATCTTCTTGATATTCTTATTTGCTGCCTCAACAGCGCCGTTCATCTTTGGCCTGTAAGGAGAAGAATTGTGATGTTGGATCTTGAAGTCCCGGCACAGCTCTGCCATCATTTTGTTGTTCAAGTTGGAACCATTATCAGTAATGATTCGCTCGGGCACTCCATACCGACAGATGATATCTCTTTTCAGAAATCTGGCTACCACTTGCCTTGTGACATTTGCATATGAGGCTGCTTCAACCCACTTTGTAAAATAATCGATGGCGACCAGGATGAATCTGTGGCCGTTCGAAGCAGTTGGTTCAATTTTGCCAATCATGTCAATGCCCCACATAGCAAAGGGCCATGGTGAAGACATTATGTTCAGGGGATTAGGAGGCACATGCACCTTGTCTGCATAAATCTGGCATTTATGGCATTTTCTGGCGTAAGCACAACAGTCTGCATCCATTGTGATCCAGTAATAGCCTGATCTTAGCAATTTCTTAGCCATTGCATGTCCTCCAGCATGGGTACCAAAGGATCCTTCGTGCACTTCATGCATCAACAAATCTGCTTCTGTCTTGTCAACACATCTGAGGAGTACCATATCAAAGTTCCTCTTGTATAAAGATCCATCAGTGTTCAGAAAGAAACTTCCAGCAAGCCTTCTTAAAGTCTTTTTATCATTGGAAGATGCCCCAGGTGGGTACGTTTGATCCTCCAAGAAGCACTTGATGTCATGGAACCAAGGCTTATCATCTTTTACAACATCTGCTGCAAATACATATGCTGGTCTATCAAGTCTTGACACTGAAATCTGAGGTACCAAGTTAGTAGCTTGAACTTTGATCATGGATGAAATGGTAGCAAGAGCATCCGCAAACTGATTCTCGTCCCGAGGGATATACTCAAGCTTGACTGTCGTGAAGAAAGTCAATAACCTTCTTGTATAATCCCTGTAAGGTATCAGATGATCTTGGTGGGTGTACCATTTTCCGTTGGTCTGATTGACTACCAAAGCTGAATCTCCGAATACGGTCAATGTCTTGATCCTGAGGTCAATGGCTTCCTCAAGACCCATAATGCAAGCTTCGTATTCAGCTTCGTTGTTAGTGCAGTTGAAAGTGAGCTTTGCCGAGAAAGGCATGTGAACCCCTTTAGGTGTAATGAGTACTGCACCAACACCACGGCCATTCATGTTGACAGCCCCATCAAACATCATAGTCCATTCTTCTTCTGGGTCAGGCCCTTCAGTGTGAATAGGCTCTTCATGATCTTTTGCTTTAATGAACATGATGTCTTCATCGGGGAAGTCGAACCTCATAGGCTGGTAGTCATCAATGGGTTGCTCAGCAAGATATTCAGATAGTACACTGCCCTTGATGGCTTTCTGAGATGTGTACTGTATGTCGTATTCCGTGAGAATCATCTGCCATCTTGCAACCCATCCAGTAAGAGCTGGCTTCTCGAAAATGTACTTAACTGGATCCATCTTGGATATCAATAAAGTAGTGTGGGTCAACATATACTGTCTCAGTCGGCGAGCAGCCCACGCTAAAGCACAGCAAGTTTTCTCGAGCAGTGAATAACGCTGTTCACAGTCGGTAAACTTTTTGCTTAGGTAGTATATTGCATACTCTTTTCGACCAGACTCGTCATGCTGACCTAGTACACACCCCATCGATTCTTCTAATACTGTCAAGTACATAATCAGAGGTCTTCCTTCAACTGGAGGCATAAGGATTGGAGGTTCTTGCAAATACTCCTTGATCTTGTCAAAAGCTTTCTGGCAGTCTTCGTTCCACCTGACCGTTTGCTCCTTTCTTAACAGCTTGAACAAGGGTTCACAGGTTGCTGTGAGGTGAGATATGAACCTTGAAATGTAGTTCAATCGACCTAAGAACCCTCGAACTTCTTTCTCAGTTTTCGGTGCAGGCATCTCTTGAATAGCTTTGACTTTATCAGGGTCAACTTCAATCCCTTTCTCACTTACAATAAAGCCCAGCAGTTTACCGGATCGCACCCCGAATGTGCATTTGTTGGGGTTCAACTTTAGTTGGTATTTCCTCAGACGCTTGAATAACTTGAGCAGATTCACCAGGTGATCTTCCTCTGTAAGGGACTTGGCGATCATATCATCCACATAACACTCGATTTCCTTATGGATCATGTCATGAAACAATGTTACCATAGCCCGTTGATACGTTGCACCAGCATTCTTCAGTCCGAATGGCATCACTTTATAACAGAACGTGCCCCAAGGTGTGATGAATGTTGTCTTCTCCATGTCTTCAGGTGACATCTTAATCTGATTGTAGCCCGAAAATCCATCCATGAAGGAGAATACCGAGAACTGAGCCGTGTTATCTACCAATACGTCAATGTGAGGTAATGGGAAGTCATCTTTCGGGCTGGCTCTGTTCAGATCCCGGTAATCAACACACATTCTTACTTTTCCGTCCTTCTTAGGCACAGGTACTATGTTAGCAACCCACGGCGGATAGCTAGTTACGGCAAGGAACCCGGCGTCCCATTGCTTTTGTACCTCTTCCTTGATTTTCATAGCCATGTCGGGGCGAGTTCGGCGCAACTTCTGTTTAACTGGTGGGCATTCTTCCCTCAAAGGCAGCTTATGCACAACAATATCGGTATCCAACCCTGGCATATCTTGGTAGGACCAAGCAAACACATCAACATACTCTTGAAGCAGATCTATCAGCTGTCTCTTCACTGAGTCTTGCAGGCAGGCCCCGATTTTGACTTCTTTCACGTCCTCCTCCGTACCAAGATTAATCACTTCAATCTCCTCCTGATGAGGAGTAATAACTTTTTCCTCCTGTCTCAGCAACCTGGCTAGCTCTTCAGGAAGCTCATATTCTTCATCAACCCCTTCATCAGCTTGATTGATCGGATTGTCAAAGTCATACGATGTCATAGCTGTGCTGTTGTCGGTGCTGTCTGGAAGGCACTCTCTGCAAGGGTTAAGTCGGTTCATTTTAGTGATTGATTTTAATCTTGCTTTAGAAAAAAGTGAAATGAAGTTATCATTTTGAAAACACCGCCATTTATTTTTGTACAAAAAGAAAAATGGAAAAACAGTGAGCAGAAAAGAAAAAGACTCGTTTGCAAAAAGATTGTCTGATATTTCATTAATTTAATCTTGTTTGCACAAAAGTACAGATGGCCCTGATTACAAAATGAGTCTTGTCATCTTGGGCAAGATGCAAGACTTTGATGCATGCTATAAAAGATACAGGAAATAATAATTACTCTGCTCGAGTAACACTTATAATTCCCTGGGAAGACCAGTTCGAGACACTGCTCCCCGGGATCTTCGGACGAATCCAATTCTCCAGATTGCGCTCTTCTTCCAGCTCGTCTTCCAGACAGTTGATAGCATCGGGGGTTAGCATTCCCCCACTGACAAATCCTGGCTCCGCAGCAGCCTTTGCTTGATGTTGAGTTGGTTTGTAACCCAACCCAAATTTGTCCTTCTTCTCCTCCACAGCTAAGACCTTGCCCCAGCCTAGGGCAGTTCCTTCTTCAACAACCTTCCGGGCTTGTTGATATGACGACATGGAGATTCCTGAAACAGCAGATGCTTCATTCACATTTAAGGCCTCAAAACCTTGGCTCATGGTTTCAACAATCTCTCCATCCATTTCAATATACTTGTAAGTAGCCAGATGGCTAACAAATATATCCTCTTCCCCGCAGATTGTGACGACTTGGCCTTCCCACTCATATTTTAACTTTTGGTGAAGGGTAGACGTTATTGCGCCAGCGGCGTGAATCCAGGGTCTACCCAACAAACAGCTGTAGGCGGGCTGAATGTCCATCACATAAAAGATAGTTTTAAAGGTCTGCGGGCCAATCGTCACGGGCAGCTCAATCTCTCCCAGAACCGATCTCTTTGAGCCATCAAAAGCTCTAACCACCAGGTTGCTGGGTCTCAATGCCAATCCATCATATTCAAGCTTCACCAGAGCCTTCTTTGGTAAGACATTCAGGGAAGAACCTGTGTCCACCAGCACATGAGAAAGGACAGCTCCTTTGCATTCCAGGGTTATGTGCAAGGCTTTGTTGTGGTTGCGGCCATCCGCTGTCAAGTCAGAGTCGGTAAACCCTAGCCCATTGCTAGCAGTAACATTTCCAACAACGGTTTCCAATTGGTTGACAGTAATCTCCTCAGGCACGTAAGCTGCGTGCAGGACTTTAAGTAGTGCATTCCGATGGGCTTCGGAGCACATAAGCAGTGAGAGGATGGAGATTTTGGATGGCGTCTGGTGAAGCTGATCCACAATTTTGTAATCACTCTTTTTGATGATCCTCATAAACTCGTCAACTTCCTGATCAAATGGAGTTTTCAGGGCTTCTTTGGCAGCTGGATCTTCCTGCACCGGGCTCTTTCCTTTTGCCTTGGCAGCAGCTTCTGCTTCGGCAGTAGGTCTTTGGACTTGTGAAGCAAAGAGACGTCCGCTTCGGGTGAAGCCTCCGCCTCCGCCCACATTATCAATTTGTGGTGCAGGTGATGATGTTTCCAGAGTGATTCTTTTCCCTTCACAGTACAAGTCAGAGCCATAGTGCCAAGGGATGGCCCTATTGCTTTCATATGGTACAGGTCCAGGCACCGTGACAGTGACTGGACTGATTGCTGCTGCTGAGGGGACTGTTATTGTCTGTGGATCATAAAAGATTGTAACTGGTGCTCTAGTGGGAGCAGCACCTTCTGAATGATAAGCGGAATTGTTTTCTGGATCGTAGAATATGGTAACAGTGGAGACATCTTCGTGATTGTTTGCTGGTGTTGTAGAAGGTTCTGTTGGAAGAACTGTTGTTGTTGTTGATGGGGAGTCGAAGTGGACTGAAGCTGAAGTTGTAGCAGGAGAAACTGTTGAAAACTGATCATTGGGTGGAACAGATGAAGTACTTGCTGATGTTGCTGATGAATTGTTGGGAACAATTGTTGCTGTATTTGTAGGAGGGTCTGAAACCGTTGTTGATGAAGTTGTCGGATTTGCCGGAAATGATGTAGTGATCTGCAGTAAGCCGCTCTGAATAAGGCTGTCAATGCCATTCCTCAAGTCTTCACACCCATTCCAAGAAATATTGCAGTAGGGACACCCTAGCTCACACCCTGGAAATATATTATTTTCACGGAGTTGAGCTTTGATTTCCACCAATGGTGTCCTGATCTGATCCACACTGGTTATCAAATAAGACTGTTGGTCTTCTTCAATAGCATTAATTCGAGGACCACCATGGTGTGGCATTGGATTTTTGTTGACATTGGGCGGAGGTGCAAAATTCAGAGCCTTGGAGTCTACCAAGTCTTGTACCTTCATATGCAGAGCCCTGCATTTTTCTGTACTGTGACCAGGTGCGTTCGAATGAAAAGCACACCTAGCGTTGGAGTCATAGTTTCTTGGTATACTGTTGGGGTCCGGAGGTGCCAACGTTCTTAGCTCAACCAGGTTGAGCTTCAGAAGTTGTGGCAGCAAGGCAGCATACGGCATGGGGATCGGGTCGATCACTCGGTTAGCTTGAGATGGCCTTTGTTGGAATGGCCTCTGTTGATTGTTGTTGGTGTTGTTGTTGAAGTTTCTTGGAGGATATTGATTCTGATGATACTGAGGTTGTTGTTGGAAGTTTTGTTGAGGAGGTTGATAGACTGGCTGTGGATGAGCTGGAGCAGGGATGGTGACTGCTGCTATTGACCTTTGAACATATTGGGGCCTACCCCTGTTGGTATGAATGGCATTGGTCTCGCCAGCTCTTCTAGGGCCTGCAAAAGGCTTCCTTGTACTGCTGGACGAACTGGCGCCATTATCGGAAATTTTACCCATTTTTAACAGGCTTTCAATTCTCTCCCCAGCTATAACAACATCTGCGAAGCTAGTGGACGAGAAAGCAGCCAACCTGTCAATATAGGTTCCCTGAAGGGTATTCATGAACATATCAGCCATCTCTCTTTCAGACATAGGTGGCTGGACAGCAGCAGCAAGCTGTCTCCATCTTTGAGCATATTCTCTGAAACTCTCTCTTGATGATTGTGACATCCCCATTAGGAGGGTCCTATTGGGTGCCATGTCCAGATTATACTGATACTGTCTGATGAAGGCCTCTGCCAGGTCCTTCCAGCATCTTACAGTTGCTCTTGTCAGATGGGAATACCATTCCCTTGATGCTCCAGTCAAACTGTCTTCGAAGTAAAACATCCAGAGCTTCTCATCCATTGTATAGGCCTTCAGCCTTCCCAGAAACGATTGCAAATGAGTCCGGGGGCATGAAGTCCCATTATATCTTTCGAAACAAGGAGGCTTGAACTTATGAGGGATCCTGACCCCCTCTACTAAACCCATGTCCATGACATCGAACCCCAAAGAATTTTGGGATTCCAAAGACCTCAACTTCTCAGCCAACTCATCCAATCTCCTATCATAGGTTTCCTCTCCAGCACCCATGACTGTAAACTGATCCTCCTGAGGATCCTCTTGAAGTACTCTGGCTGCAGTAGCTGTTCCTTGAACGTTTGCAGGAATATGAATCTCAGGATGTAGGTGTGGACCAAACACAGGGGGGTTGACATGTGGTTGCACCCTTTCATTGTTACTTGTGCCAGCAGTTCCCACATGGGGGTCATCTTGAGTTCTCCCCTCTACCAGAACTCTAAGCCTCTCCTGGCTTTGAGCTAAATTATTCATCACTTCCATGAACTGAGTTATTTGGGTTCTCATCTCCACCCTTTCATTAGCCATCTGGGTTCTGGCCTCATTGAGGTCTTGCTGCAACTGGTCCATCTGGATGCCCGGAAGGTTGTTTCTTGTAGGGTACCTGTGTGGCCTGTTGAGAGGGAATAGCCTGCGGCGAGCAATAATTCCTGAATGTCACAACAGAGGTTAGAAACAATAAAACAAAACCTACAAAACAAACAAAAGGGTTAGTATGCAATGCAGTATGCTTATTTGCTATCAAGGTATCCGGCTTGGTCTTCAGTTTTGACCCGTCCAGACCCTTGAAGATGATGCTGTTGAAGTTGCTTTTGAAGTGAACCCAGATGGAAACAAACACAAATATATTACAAAGGTAAAATAATACAAATTGTTCATTTTTTTACAACACTAGCCCTCTAAGGGGTCAAAAATACATCACCAAAAGCAAAAGTACATGGAAGAGGAACAACAACAAGCAAATAATCAGACTCCAAGGCCAAACTCATCCTCGCGAACTTCCTTAAGAAGTGCTTCGGTCACAGGATCAGCCGGATGCTCCGTAAGATTCCTGATGAGAAGGTTTCTTGTTGCAACAGCTGTAGTCAATTTCCTGCTCTGACTTTGGTCCTTAGACCTCTTCAATCCTGCTTTGATTTTCAGCTCTGATATTTCTTCCTGGGCTGCTGCCAGGGCCTTTTCCATCTGCTCCATCTTGTCTTGAACTCTCTTGTCTTCTAGAGTACGGGCTTCAGTGATCCGGACCCACCTGGCCTGACTCTCTTTCAAGTACAAGTCTGTCCTTGCTCTTTGGAACTGGGCTTCTTTACAAGCATTTTTCAGAATCTGCTCACCAGCTTTAGACTTGTTGATATAGTCTCCAGACTTCTCAATCTTAGTCAAGTGTTCCACTCTCAGCTTCTCCAATCTTTCAATCTCCCTTACACCTTCACTCCTCTCCCTGAGGGTCTTCTGCAGGGCTTGGGATAGCTTCTCATTTCTTTCTTTCAAGCCTTCAAACTCTTCCAAACTGACAGTAGCAGGGGGTGGTGCTGATGATGACTCAGGCATGTCTTTGATGGTGAAGGGCAATCCTGAGATTTGGGCCCTAGCATAGGACCACTCATGATATTGGGCTGATGCCACATTATTGCACTTCCCCAGAATGGTGATTCCCTTGGTTTGAACATGATCCCAGGCCCAGGCAGCCTGCCTAACAACAGTCAAACTGATCTTGTTCTCGCAGTAGAGGGTCTCAACCAGGTCTTGTTCCCTAGGAGCATGAACCAGTGCATAGCCTAATTGCCTCTTGAACAGCAGGGGGTTGTAGTTGATACTTCCCTTAACTCCTACCAAAGGTACATTGGGAAAGTGCCCACAGCTTGTGATCATATCTCTGCCCTTGGTGCCTTGGGTGCACCATCTGATGTCTGCTGCAGTGAGAGTAGCGAGCCTCTTAGCCCAGTTGCTTTGCTGATGAGGATTCAGGAATGCATCTGTCCTGGGTAGATGCTTGAGAAGCCAAGCATGGAATAGTGGAGCACAACACCTCACTAGCTTACCCCTCTGTTTCTCATTCCTCTGATGTACTGAGTAATAGAGGTCACCCAACAAGGTTGGCACTGGGTTCTTCAGGATGAACAGGTGGATGGCATTCTTGCTGATGAATCTGGGCTCATCTGCAAACAACACAATTCCATATACACTCAAGGCCAACAATGCACAAACAGCTTTCCAATCCCCCAGGGAGGCTTTCAAACTAGCTTGAGAAATCAGGAAGTCCAGATGAAAACCAGGGATCCCAGCTTTAGAGGTCATATGCTGCTCAATCAAAGCAGGTTCCAGGTGCAAAGCTCTTGCTATCTCTCCATTGCTGGGAAAGACCATTTCAGGGTTAAAAGGAATTTCTCTCTTGATAGGCAAACCAACCAAAGATGCATATTCTTCTAAGAGAGGTCCCAACTGAAAGTCTTGAAAGGTGAAACACCTCAATGGGGGGTCATAGAACTGGATGCAGGTATGGATTAGGCTCCTCTGAGATGGGTCCATGTCTATAACCAAGTCAAGTATATCCCCATAATGCTCCCTGAACAGAGGTATGTGATCTGGGGTCATCAGGGTTTGGACCCTCCTGATGTCTGACAAGTCTGGTTGGAAGAAATGATAGGTGATATTGCTTTTCTTTGGAGCCATGATGCTGAAGACTGGGTAGAGTGCTGATGACAATGCTGAAGTAGAGAAAACCACTGACTGGCTGGTGCTGAAGCAGACAGCTAAACTGAAGCAGATGCTGGTGAAGATGGGTCAAAGCTGCAGATGGGGTCAAAACCAAAACCTGATGAAAATGGATACCCTGAAAAACAAATAAGCACATGTTAATATGATGCAATGAGGATGTATGCAAATGATATGCAAAGGGTTTGTGACTGAGCTGGATCTGGATAAACTGCCTTGGTATAGATCCATGTGTGTTCAAGAATTCCGGATGGAGGTCTATAAATCCAGTAACCAAGGTGGGGGACTCAAATAAAGAGCCACATGTCCAGGGTTTTAGAATCACAAGAACTATCCAACATGGAGCATTCTTAACAAAGTCAAAGTAACAGGGTATTCTGAGGTCAAGGTACCTGCAAACCTGTAAACAGCCCAACCCCCTCACAGGTAGTGATCTAGAACAAGGATCCTCAGACTTGGATCAGTTATGAGAAGTGTAAACACTTCTAACCCGGAGGTACAGTGTTTACAATAACCATAACAATTCCTCCTCTAATTCACCTCAATTTCTGAAGGTCAATACTAAAAGGTCATCCAGACTTAGCAGGCTTCCCAGATCCCCCTAGCATTGCAGGAAATCCGCAACACAGAGTTCTCAAGAAGAAACCCATATCTGAACCGTGTTCCATATTCCCGCACCAGACCGAAATGGAATGGGAAAGAATATGGTTCACTCTATCCTAGGTGTCACTCAGGTCCCAGGTATAGGACCTTAACTCTCAATGGAACACCCACCCACCAAAGAAAAACCAGATCCAGCCAGCACAGTATGACAGTATGATATATAAAAGCAGTAAAGAAAGCAGTAAAGTAACTGTACATAAAGCAATAAACAAAAATAAATACAAGCACAAACAAGCACATAACACCCCAGTAAACACAAATCAATCAAGCGCTAGGAGGAACCCACAAAAAGAACCAGAAGCCCTGGTTGCAGTATAAGGTTCCCCAGCAGAGTCGCCAAGCTGTCGCTCCCGACAAATGAAACTGGATCATATGAAGGTACAGACGCGAACGGTCGGCGAAGGGAACAGTGAGAACACACAGCCGTGAACTCACTGGAGGATGAATAGAGTCGCCAGCTAGGCATTTTTATCCCGGAGGAAAGGTAATGCTGCATAGACCTAGAAAGAGATGGATAAGACGGTTTGCGAACCAGAGAGACTGAGAAAGGGGGTTGGTTACAACCTGGGAAGGTATTAGCACCCAGATTGTCCGTCGTACTCGACGGGATCCACGCTTAAAAGATTTGTGTTTTAAAGGGGTAGTGTCAGTGCTATTTGTGCATAAAAGAGCTGGAAGCAATATGTACGGGTGTCAGTGTAAAGAAATGTGATGTGTATAAATGTACAGTGTCAGTGTGAGATTAGGAATGAAATGCTCAAGAATATGAGGCTAAAGAATGAAGCTGGAAGGAGGGGGAATGTACAGAGACTTTTGTTCGATAACTGTTAAGTTATGCCTACGTATCCTCTCGTGCAATGAGGAAGTCAGAACACCGTAGTTCGACCCAAAGAGACTGAAAGGATTGACTGGTGAACTGCTTGCAGTCTATGCTCAAGTGTATGATCTGTCTGGCACAGATGCAAACTGTCTTGCATTAGACGGAAGAAGCAAGTTCTCGGTTGTGAGTGAAGATGATGAGAAAAGAATCCCGGAGGAGACGATTATTGTTTGTTTTTGAGTTTTCAGTCTTTTATTTCTTTTTGGAGTTTGTCATAAGATAATGAGCTTAAACCTAAATCAATGGATTTGGTAAACTCATCACATCATCCCTCTGATTAGGGGTAATGAGAATTACCTCAAGTGTGAAGTCAGATTCTCACACTTAATCACCTTTGATGTAGGGTTAAGATCATTAACCTACTTGTGATTAATTAGATGTTTTTGTGATTTTGTTTAGTGTTAAGTAATGAGGTTAAGCCATAATCAGGGATTTAACAGACTCATTACACCATCCTAAAAGAAGGATAATAGATGAGAATGTTTAAACTGAAAAAAACTCCTCAGCTTAATCCATGATTAGGGATTAAACCCATGACAAAACAAGTCTTTGATTAAGTGGATTTTATTAATGATATGATGATGAAGTGTTTTTTATGGTTTGTAAGACAACTTGAGGGGGACTTGTCCATTAACACTAGGGTTAGTCCTTCTTAACCAATTAAGGAAGAATTAGAACCCTAATGCAAGGCCCAAGTTACAAGTGTAATGTCTTGATGATTATTAGATGGATTAATTAAGAGAGTTCAACACCTTAAGGGTCCAAGACTTAGGATTAAGGTTGTACACTCCATCCTAAAAGAAGGATGCAGGCATGATCTTAATCACAAAGTCTTAAAGCCTTGAGGGTTTAGTCCCTGATTATGAGGTGAGGGGAGATGACTCAAGGAGAGACACAAAGGTAAAAACTATGGGGGAGACTAATCAAAACCCTAATTCATTATCATGCTTGGTTGGTCCTAATGTTTGTGAGGTTTTCAAGAACAATCTTCAGATGAACCACCAGGAAGCAGATGAACAAGATTAAGAGAAGCAAAGTGATTTGCTTCATTCAAGAAGCCAAGTCACTTGAAGAAAGAAAGTGGGAGGAGGAAGAATGAGCAAACTCAATCTCAAACACAAGTACAAATGCAGCATGGTATGCAAGAGAGATGAAAAGAAAAGTTATGAGAAGTGAAGGCAAACTCACTTCTCAAGTTACTTACCACCTGCAATGTTAGAAACAAATGCAATACAATGCTAAATGAGATGAAATGATATGATAAGCAAAAACCAGAAGCATGTTGATGATGATGATGATGCTATGGAGTGCTATGAACATGAGACAAGACAATGGGATGTTCATACAAAGTCATGGATGCAAATGATGCAAGTTGAGGAGCATGGACAAACATGAAATGTTATGAAACATACAAGACAAATGACATGGCAAATATGCAATGCAATGATCAAACATGATTCATACATGTCTTGAGATGTTAAATGAATCATGAGAATGCACAAAATGTAATGGCAAGTCATGTTATGCAAGAGAATGCAAGAGGGATGCAAATGAAAGCCCAAATTAGGGTTCATGGATCAAACATCAAACACAAACCAAAAACAGAAGCAAACCTTAACCTAAAAAATGGAAAATGGTACCCAAAGAAACCCTAGGCCTATAATGAAACACTGCCCAAAGGGGAACTCTCAACTCTCAACCAAACTCAAGTTATGAATTTTGCAAGTTATTAGGGTTTTTTAGGGTTCTTATCAAAATAAATGCCAATCAATTAGAAAATGCAAGATCAAATCATGGCCTTTTTAACCTTGAAAATACATACCAAATGGAAAACAATGCAAGAAGAATCAATGTCTCAACCTTCACCAATAGGCAGAAATGAATTTTCAAACTTATGAACAAAATAATGCATCAAAAATGACTTAATTCAATGAAAAATTCTTAAAATGCATCAAGATCCAAAAAGAAATTTGATTTGAAGGTTGGACAATGTTTCTAAATGTCTTAGAACATTTCATGAATTTTTTTGTAATTTTTAAATACCTAAAAGTATTTTTAATTAATTAATTCTCATTAATCAATTAAAAATAATCTTTTAAATATTTAAAAATACTTTTTTAATGATAAAAAATAAAATAAAAATGTTTTTGTGTCATAAAAATTAATAAAACCTTAAAGAAAAAGTTTCATAATTTTTATGATTTTTTAGCTATTTTTAATAAATTGTGCAAATAAAATAGAAAGAAAATGAATTAAATTTAAATAAAGTGAAAAGTAAACAAGGTGGATGGCCAGGATTGCTCCAGAGTTTAAATGAGTTGACTGGCGCGCAATCCTGTGGCTGGGATTTGTCCTGGGCTAATTATAATTAATTAAAAATTAATGGAGAATTAGGGCTAATCAAACACATCCTGACCACTCAATCTGGAGGGAAGTCAATGGGTCAACGCACATCAACGGCCAGAATTCAAACTGACATTAATTATGGGATTAGGGCATAATCACTTTCAGGTGGCCGGAGAAGACTTCCGGTCGTCTTCTCCGGCCAGAAGCTTGCCTGAAAAAGTTCAAAACCTCTCAAAACGTAATGTAAATGAAAACTAAGACATGGGAAATGATCCCCAACACCTCACGAACTAAACCCCTCTCTCAAAACAAATTTATCTAACCTAAACAAGCTGAATCGAAGAAACTAAGTTCTAGGGTTCGCAAGCTTTAAACAGCAATTAAATTCTCAAAACACATCCATTTCAAAAACTAAAAGCATCAGCATGATCAGGAGAACATAAGGAACAAGTTTGTAACATAAAATGAGATTTCTGGAAAAAAATATTTGGAGCTACCTGAGATTTGCAACCTTTGATTTAGGAACTTTCAGGCCCTTTCTTTAAGTGCAAGCTGCTCCTCTTGGCCCCCCAAAGATGTCTGGATGCTCAAATGGAGTTTAGACTTGCTGGATGATGAGTTTCGAAGAGAACTGCTTCAGTTCAGTCAACAATGGCAGTTGAGATTTTGGCACTTTCAGGCTATGAGAGATGGTTGTTTGTGATCTATGAAGTGTGTTGAGAAGTTTGGCAAAGTTTGTTTTGATGTTTGTGGGCTATAGTGAGAGTTGCAAGTGAAACTGCAAACTGAGGTGAGAGATGGCAGTGAAGTGTTTTGGTTGTTTCAAGCTCTGGTTCTTGATGCTTTGTGTTCTATGGATCAAGGTGAGATGAATGGAGGAAAAAGATTTTGGGTTTGCAGGCTGTGTAATGAAATTCGAAGGAAGTTGCAAGTTGGGGTGTTTTTGTGTAAGTTGTGAATGTCAATGCTTCAGCCTTGGTTGCCATGTGATATGGCCAGCAAAATGAATGAATAAACAATTCTGATTGGCCTCTTGATGTGACATGGCCTGCTATGATAGGTGTGGCTACTTTTGCTAAAAATCCACTTTTGTGTAAGATAGGGCATGGCTCAAAGTTAAGCAAGTACAAGGCATGGCTGGTGCAGCAAAAGGTGATGGATAGGCCTAGCAAAGCTCAGCAGCCAATGTCATAAGTTGGTGAAGTGGTCATGAGTGAAAATGCAAGTTGGCTAGCTTTATGGATTTTCATGAGAAAAGTCAAATTACATGAACCAAACCATGAGCAAACTTGGTCCATTTCTGATTTTTTGTGACTTAGAGGATGTTCACATGCTGGTTTGTCATGAATTTGAGGCAGCAATCATGCATTGATTCAAGACTTAGCAAAATTTCCACTTGGTGCATAACTTGAAAAACAATGATTTTTGGCAACTTTGCATGGCCATAACTTTTGATCCATGAAGAGTTAGATCATGTTCTTGTACTTTTTGAAAAGGGAAAGATGAGATCTACAACTTTCATGACCAAAGTTTTTCCATTTGAAGCCTTTTTGGATCATGAATCAAGGCTTGAAAATTGACCTAAAATGGTGCATTCTTGAAAAGTCAACAAAACCCAAAAAGTCAACTTTTGCAAAAACCCTAAATTCTTGATTTCCATGAACTTCAAACTTCTTCCATGATCAAATAAAGATCATATACACTCAAAATGATGAAGACCACCCATTGGTTGGGTCATTGGGGGCCTCAGATGCCCTGATTTTACACTGACTTGTCTGAAAAGTCAACTCTTGATCAGATGACTTCCCCATGGAATTTCTTCATGAAAATTGATATGCATACTCCCTATACCATATAAAGATCAATGGAAACAAGAATGACCAAAAAATTTGGAGTTATGGCCTCTGAAACCAAAACCCTAATTTTCAGTCAACTGTGCAGTTCATCCTGGCTCTGCATCCACTCAAACCCTAGTTCTTGTGATCCCTCTGCAATTTTGACTTTGTGAGGATGTAACATGATATAAGAACACACATGGACCCCTTTGAGTTGATTGGTTGCCTTTGGAATGGCTCAAGATGCCCTGAGGTTGCTCAGATCACAAACCCTAGGTGCAGATGCCTTAGAAACTATCCAGTGAATCAAAACGAGATGTGAGATGATATGTTTTGTGTATATGCATATGAGATGATCACAAGCCATGGTGTGAATGGGTGAGGGCAAATTTGGGGTGTTTACACAATCCTGAAAAGACGGAGAAATGCACAAGTAATCCCGAGGTATCCCTTGCCGGATTCCATTATAAGAGTTTAGACACTCCCGGGAGTAAGTATATTTCCTGCACGCACGTATTTTTAGAAGAAAAGCATATGTATTTATGCAATCAGTTTTTTAAAGACATCGGACATTCTTGCAAATGAAAATAAAATGTACGAGACGAAAACATGACTGACAAATCTGATTTTATTGATTTATGTGCCCTGAATTGGCAAGATACAGTCAAAGAAACAAATCCCCTAAAAGGAGGAGATTATTACAAATTGAGAAATAAAAGGTACTGGCAATGTTGATGACGCTTCAGGGAGCTTCCCTTTTGCTATGACCCGTATGATATTTGACGTTCTTCTCGTCTTGCTTTCTGAAGAGAGCTGATTCTGACCAGCACTTGAACCTTTCGAAGCTTACCAAGTTGTAAGTGATACAGACGAATTCAGAATACAGTCGTTCGCTTATTCCCTTATTTTGCATGGATCGCCCTTTCGGGTTTTCAATCCATCGGGATGCCCATTTTTTCCTGAGTTGTCCGATGCGGCTTTTCAACTCAGCGGGTGTACATTTTTTATTTTCCCTTACTTTTGCCCGAGTGTTTTATTCTGTTTTTGACTCGCCGGGATGCCCTATTTTTGCCTGGACTTACATTCTGTTTTTTATGTCCAGCGGGTCATTTTCATGCGAAGTATTTTTTAACTGCATCTGAATTCACAGGGGATGGGAAGTCTTCACCATCCATAGTACTGAGCATGAGTGCTCCACCGGAGAAAACTTTCTTTACTACGAATGGTCCTTCATAGTTCGGGGTCCATTTGCCCCTGTGGTTTGTATGAGGAGGAAAGAGTCTTTTCAGCACAAGATCTCCTACTTGGTATTCTTGGAGCCTGACTTTCTGATTGAAAGCTTTCTTCATTCTTTTCTGATATAACTGCCCATGACAAATAGCAGCTAATCTTTTCTCTTCAATCAGACTCAGTTGTTCGTATCGGGATCGGACCCACTCTGCTTCGTTCAGCTTAACATCCATTAATACCCGTAAAGAGGGTAATTCAACCTCAACAGGTAGGACTGCCTCCATACCATACACAAGTTGATACGGTGTTGCCCCAGTGGATGTTCTGATTGACGTACGGTACCTATGCAAGGCAAATGGTAGCATTTCATGCCAGTCTTTGTAGGTGACTACCATCTTCTGCACAATCTTCTTGATATTCTTGTTAGCTGCCTCAACAACGCCATTCATCTTTGGCCTGTAAGGAGAAGAATTGTAGTGTTGGATCTTGAAGTCCCGGCACAGTTCTGCCATCATTTTGTTGTTCAAGTTGGAACCATTATCAGTAATGATTCGCTCGGGAACTCCGTATCGACAAATGATATCTCTTTTCAGAAATCGGGCTAACACCTGCCTTGTAACATTTGCATAAGAAGCTGCCTCGACCCACTTGGTAAAATAGTCAATGGCAACCAGGATGAATCTGTGGCCATTTGAAGCAGTCGGTTCAATCTTGCCGATCATATCAATGCCCCACATAGCAAAAGGCCAAGGTGAAGACATTACGTTCAGAGGATTTGGACGCACATGCACTTTATCCGCATAAATCTGGCATTTGTGGCATTTTCTGGCATAAGCACAACAGTCTGCATCCATTGTGATCCAGTAATAGCCTGATCTTAGCAACTTTTTAGCCATTGCATGCCCTCCTGCATGGGTACCAAAGGATCCTTCATGCACCTCGTGCATCAACAAGTCTGCTTCTGTCCTATCAACGCATCTGAGCAATACCATATCAAAGTTTCTCTTGTACAGGGAACCATCGGTATTCAAGAAGAAACTACCAGCAAGTTTTCTCAATGTCTTCTTATCATTGGAAGATGCCCCAGGTGGGTATGTCTGATCCTCCAAGAAGCACTTAATGTCATGGAACCAAGGCTTATCATCTTTAACAACATCTGCTGCAAATACATATGCTGGCCTGTCGAGTCTGGATACTGCAATTTGAGGCACAAAGTTGGCAGTTTGAACTTTGATCATGGATAAAATGGTAGCCAAGGCATCTGCAAATTGATTCTCGTCCCGAGGGATATACTCAAGCTTAACCGTTGTAAAGAAAGTCAATAACCTCCTTGTATAATCCCTGTAAGGTATCAAATGATCCTGGTGTGTGTACCATTTGCCGTTGGTTTGATTAATTACCAGAGCTGAATCTCCGAACACAGTCAAAGTCTTGATCCTGAGGTCAATGGCTTCCTCAAGACCCATAATGCAGGCTTCGTATTCAGCTTCGTTGTTAGTGCAGTTAAAGGTGAGTTTTGCCGAGAAAGGAATGTGAACTCCCTTAGGTGTAATGAGTACTTCACCAACACCACGACCATTCATATTAACAGCCCCATCGAACATCATAGTCCATTCTTCTTCTGGGTCAGGCCCTTCAGTGTGAATAGGCTCTTCATGATCTTTTGCTTTTATGAACATGATGTCTTCATCAGGGAAGTCAAATCTCATAAGCTGGTAATCATCAATAGGTTGCTCAGCAAGAAAATCAGACAATACACTGCCTTTGATGGCTTTCTGAGATGTGTACTGAATATCATATTCTGTGAGGATCATTTGCCATCTTGCAACCCGTCCGGTAAGTGCTGGCTTCTCAAATATGTACTTAACTGGATCCATCTTTGAGATCAATAAAGTAGTGTGGGTCAACATATACTGCCTTAGTCGGCGAGCAACCCACGCTAAAGCACAACAAGTTTTCTCGAGCAGTGAATAACGTTGTTCACAGTCGGTAAACTTTTTGCTTAGGTAGTAAATTGCATACTCTTTTCGACCAGACTCGTCATGCTGGCCCAACACACACCCCATTGACTCTTCTAATACAGTCAAGTACATTATAAGAGGTTTTCCTTCAACTGGAGGCATAAGGATTGGAGGCTCTTGTAAGTATTCCTTGATCTTGTCAAAAGCCCTCTGGCAGTCTTCGTTCCACCTGACTGTTTGTTCCTTTCTTAACAACTTGAACAAAGGCTCACAGGTTGCTGTAAGGTGAGATATGAACCTTGAAATGTAGTTCAATCTACCTAAGAACCCCCGAACTTCTTTTTCTGACTTTGGTGCAGGCATCTCTTGAATGGCTTTGACTTTATCAGGGTCAACTTCAATCCCTTTCTCACTTATAATAAATCCCAGCAACTTACCAGATCGCACCCCGAATGTGCACTTGTTGGGGTTCAGCTTCAGTTGGTACTTCCTCAGACGCTTGAATAGCTTCAACAGATTTACCAGGTGGTCTTCTTCTGTGAGGGACTTGGAAATCATGTCATCCACATAACATTCAATTTATTTATGGATCATGTCATGGAATAATGTTACCATAGCCCGTTGATAAGTGGCACCCGCATTCTTCAGTCCGAACGGCATCACCTTATAACAGAACGTGCCCCAGGGTGTGATAAAAGTGGTCTTCTCCATGTCTTCAGGTGACATCTTGATCTGATTGTATCCTGAAAATCCATCCATGAAGGAGAATACCGAGAACTGAGCCGTATTATCAACCAATACATCGATGTGAGGTAAAGGGAAATCGTCTTTCGGGCTGGCTCTGTTTAGATCCCGGTAGTCCACACACATTCTCACCTTACCGTCTTTCTTAGGCACAGGTACAATATTAGCAACCCACGGCGGATAGCTAGTCACATCAAGGAACCCGGCGTCCCACTGCTTTTGTACCTCTTCTTTGATCTTCATTGCCATATCTGGGCGAGTGCGGCGCAGTTTCTGTTTAACCGGTGGGCAATCTTCTCTTAAAGGCAGCTTGTGCATAACAATATCGGTGTCCAACCCTGGCATATCCTGATAAGACCAAGCAAACACATCCACATATTCACGAAGCAGGTCAATCAGTTGCTCTTTTACTGAATCCTGCAAGCAGGCTCCGATCTTAACCTCTTTTACATCTTCTTCCGTACCAAGATTAATCGTTTCGACCTCCTCCTGATGAGGAGTGATAACCTTCTCCTCTTGCCTTAACAACCTGGCTAGCTCTTCAGGAAGCTCATAATCTTCTCCAACCCCTTCATCAGCTTGATTGATTGGATTGTCAAAGTCATACGAGGTCATAGCTGTGCTGTTGTCGGTGCAGTCTGAAAGGCACTCTCTGCAAGGGTTTAGATTGTTCATTTTAGTGATCGATTTTAATCTTGGTATAGAAAAAGTGAAAGGAAGTTATCATTTTGGAAAACATTGCCATTTTATTTTTGTACAAAAAGAAAAAAATGAAAAACAGTGAGCGGAAAAGAAAAAGACTCATTTGCAAAAGATGTCCGATATTCATTGATTAATCTGTTTGCACAAAATTACAAGATGGCCCAATTAAAAAATGAGTCTTGTCATCTTGGGCAAGATGCAAGACTTGATGCATGCTTAAAAATACAGGAAATAATAATTACTCTGCAGGAGTAACCCTTATAATTTCCTGGGAAGACCAGTTTGAGATACGGCTCCCCGGGATCCTTGGACGTATCCAGCTCTCCAGGTTGCGTTCATCTTCCGACTCATCTTCCAAGTTGTTTACTGCATCCGGGGTGAGCATTCCCCCGCTGACAAAACTGGGTTTCTTGGCAGCCTCTGATTGATCTTGTTGAGTTGGTTTGTAACCCAACCCAAATCTGTCATCCTTCTTCTCCACAGGTAGCAGCTTGCCCCAGCCTTGGGCAGTACCTTCTTCAACAACCTTCCTGGCTTGCTGATAAGACGTCATGGAGGTTCCTGGTACAGCAGATGCTTCATTAATGTTCAGGGCCTCGAATCCCTGGCTCATGGTTTCATGGATTTCTCCATCCATCTCAATGTACTTGTATGTAGCCAGATGGCTAACAAAGATGTCCTCTTCACCACAGATGGTGATGATCTGGCCTTCCCACTCGAATTTCAGCTTCTGGTGAAGGGTAGACGTAACTGTGCCAGCGGCATGGATCCAAGGTCTACCCAACAAACAGCTGTAGGCCGGCTGAATGTCCATCACATAGAAGGTAATCTTAAAAGTCTGCGGGCCAATCATCACAGGCAGATCAATCTCCCCAAGCACTGATCTTTTAGAGCCATCAAATGCTCTTACCACCAAATTACTCGGACGTAATGCCAAGCCATCATACTCCAGCTTCACTAAGGCTTTCTTTGGTAGAACATTGAGTGAAGACCCAGTGTCTACCAATACATGGGATAGAACAGCACCCTTGCATTCTAGAGTGATGTGTAAAGCCTTGTTGTGGTTACGTCTCTCAGTTGTTAAGTCAGCATTGGTAAAGCCCAGTCCATGACTGGTGTTGACATTCGCCACCACAGTTTCTAGCTGATTAACAGTGATCTCCTCTGGCACGTATGTTGCGTGCAAGACTTTCAGTAATGCATTCCTGTGAGCTTCAGAACACATCAACAGGGATAATATGGAGATCTTTGAGGGAGTTTGGTGAAGCTGATCCACCACCTTGTAATCACTTCTCTTTATAATTCTCATAAACTCGTCTACATCTTGCTCAAAAGATGTCTTCTGAGTTTCTTTGACAACCGGATCTTCAAATACCACACTCTTTCCCTTTGCTTTGGCAGCAGTTTCTGCTTCAGCATTAGGTCTTTGCACTTGTGAGGCAAAAAGGCGTCCGCTTCTGGTGAAGCCTCCGCCTCCCCCAACATTATCAATCTGTGGAGGAGAGGTTGAAGAATCCAAAGTGATTTTCTCCCCGTTGCAGTAGAGGTCAGAGCCATAATGCCAAGGGATGGCATTACTACTTTCATATGGAACGGGTCCAGGCACCGTGATGGTAACTGGACTGACTGCTGCAGAGGAGGGAACTGAAATGGTGTGCGGATCGTAGTAGATGGTGACTGGTGACCTGGCAGGAGATGCCACTGCTTGTTGTTGAAAGTTGTTGTTTGGAGGAATATATGATGGATCATAGTAAATGGTGACTGCTGAGATATCTTCATTAATTTCTGCTGGCGTTGTAGAAGATTCTGCTGGATAAAGGGGTGATGATGTTGTAGAAGAGATGGTTGTTGACATATGACTTGTTGAAGTGATGGAAGGAGCCATTGTTGATGATATTGATGAATTGGTCGGAATGATTGTTGTTGCAGTTGTAGAAGAGTCAGGAATTGTTGTCAAAGGGATTGCTGGATTTGTAGGTGCTGATGTTGTGATCTGAAGTATACCACTTTTGATAAGACCATCTATGCCGCTTCTCAAGTTATCACACCCGTTGACCGAAATGTTGCAATAACCACAACCGAGCTCACACCCGGGGAACATCTGGCATTCTAGGAGCTGAGCTTTAATCTCTACCAGAGGTGTCCGAATCTGCCCGACACTGGTGATTAAGAAAGATGGCTTATCTTCCTCAATAGCATTAATTCTTGGTCCTCCATGATTGGGCATGGGATTCTTGTTGACATTTGGCGGGGGTGCAAAGTTAAGGGCTTTAGAATCTACCAAATCTTGCACCTTCATTTGTAAAGCCCTGCATTTCTCAGTATGGTGGCCAGGTGCATTGGAGTGAAAAGCACATCTGGCGTTGACATCGTAGTTTCTTGGCAGATTAGAGGGATCCGGTGGTGCCAATGTCCTTAGTTCAACCAGGTTGTGTTTCAGGAGTTGTGGCAATAAAGCGGCATAAGGCATAGGGATAGGGTCAATCACCCTATTTGCCTGTGATGGTCTTTGATGAAAGGGTCTTTGCTGTTGATTGCTGTTGTTGTTGTTGTAGGTCCTTTGTGGCGGATACTGAACTTGCTGTTGATAGTGTGGTTGTTGTTGTGGTTGATATGCTGGTTACTGAGGAATCGGATTTGGAATTGTGACAGCTGCTACTGATCTGTGGACATACTGAGGTCTTCCCCTGCTGGCATGAATTGCATTTGTCTCACCGGTTCTTCTAGGTCCCACAAAAGGCTTTCTGGGATTACTCGACGAACTTGCACCATTATCAGAGATCTTACCCATCTTCAGAAGGCTTTCAATTCTTTCTCCAGCTATGACTACGTCAGCGAAGCTGGTGGAAGAAAAGGCAGCTAGCCTATATATATATATGTTCCTTGTAGAGTGTTCATGAACATGTCGGCCATTTCTCTTTCCGACATGGGTGGCTGGACAGCAGCAGCGAGTTGTCTTCACCTCTGGGCATATTCCCTGAAGCTTTCTCTGGAGGATTGAGACATTCCCATCAGAAGGGTTCTGTTAGGAGCCATGTCTAGATTGTATTGGTACTGCCTGATGAAAGCTTCAGCTAGATCCTTCCAGCACCTGATAGTAGCTCTGGTCAAGTGAGAGTACCATTCCCTTGAAGCCCCAGTCAAACTATCTTCAAAATAGAACATCCACAGTTTCTCATCCATGGTGTATGCCTTAAGCCTTCCCAGAAAAGACTATAAGTGAGTTCGTGGACAGGAAGTTCCGTTGTACTTCTCGAAGCACGGGGGTTTAAACTTATGAGGAATCCATACCCCATCCACTAACCCCATATCCATAACATCAAAACCTAGGGAATTTTGAGACTCCAGAGATCTCAACTTCTCAGCAATTTCATCAAACCTCCTATCATAAACTTCCTCCCCAGCTCCCATCACAGTGAACTGTTCTTCCTGGGGGTCTTCCTGTAGGAGCCTTCCTCCAGTAGTATTTCCTTGCACATTACCCGGGATGTTGACTTCCGGATGCAGATGAGGCCCATATACTGGTGGGTTAACATGAGGCTGACCCCTCTCATTGTTACTTGTCCCTCTAGTTCCTAGAGGAGGTTCTTCTGGGGTTTGTCTTTCTACCAATGCCCTCAATCTTTCTTGACTTTGAGCCAAGCCATTCATTACCTCCATGAACTGGGTCATTTGGTTTCTCATCTCCAGCCTTTCGTTAACCATCTGGGTTCTGACCTCTGTCAGCACTTGCTGTACTTGGTCCATCTGGATACCAGGAAGATTGTTGCGGGTAGGATACCGGTGCGGACGGTTGAGAGGGAACACCCGACGGCGAGCAATAATTCCTGAACCACAACAGAGTTAGTAACAAACTAACTAATAACAAAAACCTACAAAACAAAACAAAAGTCAATATGCAATGCAGTATGCTTATTTGTTTTCCAAGGTATCCGGCTTGGTACTTGGTTTTGACCTTTCCAGACCCTGAGGAAGATGCTTTGATGTTGTTTGAGAAAAAGATAACCCATAATGGAAACAAACTAAAATATATTACACATGGTGAATCATACATAGTTTGTTTTTTACAACATATGCCCCTGGAGGGTCAAAATACAACACAAAATGAAAAGTACATCAAATGAAAATAACAACAATCAAAAGGTCAGATATCTAGTCCAAACTCATCCTCCTTAACCTCCTTCAGAAGTGCCTCAGTCACTGGGCCAGCTGGATGCTCTGTAATGTTCCTGATGAGGAGGTTTCTGGTGGCAATGGCAGTGGTCAGCTTCTTGTGCATGTCCTGGTCCTTTGACCTCTTCAATCCAGCCCTAAGCTTCAACTCTGAAATCTCCTTCTGGGCTTCCAGCAAGGCTTCTTGTTGCTTCTTTTCATTGGCCTCTAACTGTTCAATCCTGGCCTGAGTTTTCTGATCTTCTTGTGTCCGGGCTTCAGTGATCCTGACCCACCTAGCCTGACTTTCTTTCAGATAGAGATCAGTCCTAGCCTTCTGAAACTGGGCCTCTTTACAGGCATTCTTCAAAATCTGCTCTCCAGCTCTTGATTTCTTGATGTAGTCCTATGATTTCTCAATCTTGGCCAGATGTTCCACTCTGAGCTTCTCCAACCTCTCAATGTCTATACGACCATCACTCCTCTCCCAGAGGGTCTTCTTCAGAGCTTGAGACAGATTCTCATTCCTTTCCTTCAGCTTCTCAAATTCTTCCAGGATGACAGTGGCTGGAGGTGGTACTGTGGAAGGTCCAGGTGCATCCTCAATGGTGAAAGGCATCCCAGAAATCTGAGCTCTAGCATGAGACCATTCATAATACTGAGCTGAAGCCACATTATTGCATCTCCCAAGAATGGCCATCCCTTTGGTCTGGATGTTGTTCCAAGCCCAGGATGCTTGTATGACAACAGCTAGATTAGGCTTTATCTCACAATACAGGGTTTCAGCCATATCTTGCACTCTAGGAGGGTGAACCAAAGCATAGCCCAACTGTCTCTTAAACATCAAAGGATTGTAGTTGATGCAACCCTTCACTCCTACCAGAGGTACATTGGGGAACTGTCCACAACTAGTAATTATGTCCCTGCCCTTGGTGCTCTGGGTGCACCATCTGATGTCATCTGAGGTCAAAGCAATAAGCCTCCTGGCCCAATTCTTCTGTTGGTGAGGGTTCAGGAAGGCATCAGTTTTGGGCAAGTGTTTAAGCAGCCAAGTGTGAAAAAAAGGAGCACAGCATCTCACCAACCTCCCTCTCTGCTTCTCATTCCTTTGGTGAACAGAATAATAGAAATCTCCCAGCAAGGTGGGTACTGGGTTCCTCAAAAGGAAGAGATGAATAGCATTCTTGCTGATAAACTTGGGCTCATCTGCAAAAAGTATAACCCCATATATACTGAGGGCTAACAATGCACAAACTGCCTTCCATTCTCCCAAGGAGGCCTTCAGGATGGCCTGAGAAGTTAGAAAGTCCAAGTGTAAACCAGAGATCCCTGCCTTTGTGTAAACACCCCAAATTTTCCCTCACCCATTCACACCATGGCTTGTGATCATTTCATATGCATAAACACAATCATAACATCTCATATCACAATTTTGAGTCTTTGCATTGGTTCTAAGTCATCTGTATCCAGGGTTTGTGATCTGAGCAATCCAAGAGCTTCTTGAGCCACTCCAAAAGTCATCAATCACTTCAAAGGGGTCTATATGTGTTCAAGCATCATATTATACCCTCCCAAAGTCAAGAATGTCAGAGAACCACAAGAATTGGGTTTAGTATGGAAGCAGAGCCAGGCTTGACTGCACAGATGACCTGAAATTAGGGTTTTGGTTTCAGAGGCCATAACTCCAAATTTTTTGGTCATTCTTCTTTCTATTGGTCTCTATATGGAATAAGGAGTGTTCATATCAATTTTCATGAAGAAATTCCATGGGGAAGTCATCTGATCAAGAGTTGACTTCTCAGACAAGTCAGTGCAAAATCAGGGCATCTGAGGCCCCCAATGACCCAACCAAGGGGTGATCTTCATCATTTTGAGTGTATTTGATCTTTATTTGATCATGGAAGAAGGTTGAAGTTCACAAAATTCAAGAATTACAAGTTTTTGCAAAGTTGACTTTTTAGGGCATGGTTGACTTTTAATGAAATGTCATTTTATGCAACTTTTTCAACCCTTGCTTTTTGATCCAAAAATGCTTCAAATGGAAAAACTTTGGTCATGAAAGTTGTAGACTAGATCTTTCCCTTTTCAAAAAGTACAAGAACATGACCTAATTCATTTTGGATCAAAAGTTATGGTGTGTTAAAGTTGGCAAAAATCACTAATTTTCAAAATATGCACCAAATGAGAAACTTGCAAAAAAAACTTTGTACCAAGGCATTTGTGACTTCTAATTCATGTCTAACCATTACACAAGCATCATGTAAGTCCTAAAGTTCAGATTGAACCAAGAGTTTCTCATGTTTCATGGCTTGTGAGGCAAGATATTTCCATGTGAACTAAAAGTGAGCAAGTTGCAAAAACCATCATCACACCTCATCCACTTGCTGCCTTGGATACTGAATCACACTAGCCTTTCCCTCACACCATGCTGCGCAGCCCACAGCCCTTGTACTAGCCTAGAACATAACCCATGCCTCTCTTACAAGAAGTTGACATTTTGGCAAAAAGCACCATACCAATCAATAAAGGGCAGGTCACATCATCTGACCAATGAGATTTGTTTATGTGTATCAAATGCTAGCTAAACACAACAAGAAGTAAGGCTGAAGCTCACCATAACTCACCATTCACAAACTCTCTCCAACTTGCATTTTCCTTCGAATCTGATTCCACAAGCCAAAAACATTCAAACAAGTTCCACCAACCTTCTCACCATGCTTCACTGAATCCAAACCAACAAGACATAAGCCTGAAACCAGCAAGAACTCAACTTCCCCATTTTTTCACTCTCAAAGCCAAAGCCTTCGAAACTCTTCATACAGGCCACAAACACTTGAACAAACTTCACAGACCTTCTCAACTCATCATCCTGAGCACAAAGAACCCCTCACCCTTGCCTGAAACAGCCTGAATCCAAAACACGATTCCCACCTGAGTTTGAACAGAACTTGTTCAAACCCTCCAACCAGCCAACATAAACTCCTCCTAAGCATTCAGGCATCATCAGGGGATCAAGTGGAGGGGATTGGATCAAGAGGAGAGGTCAGAAAGTTGCAAAATTAAAAGCTTCGAAACTCAGGTAGCTCAAGAACTTTGTTTCCAGAAATGATTTTTAAAGTTCCTAAGTTGTTCTTTGTTGTTCACTGATCACACTGATGCTTTTGGTTTTGAAAATGGTGGAGAAATGAGAGTTTAATCAGTTTCTGAAACTTTTTTGCCCTAGGTTTTGTTTGATTCGATTCAGCTAGTTTAGAAGTGATAAATTCTGTTTGAATGGGGGTTTTGATTCGTGAGTGAGTGGGGATCATTTCTGTTTAATTAGATTTCATTTTAGAAGTGTTTAGAGTGAGTTTGAAGTTTTGGATGATCGGAGAAGACGACCGGAACACTGTTCCGGTCGCCTGAAAGTAATTAACGGCAGGATTAGGGCATAATCATTAATTAGCTGAGTTTGAATGCTGGCCGTGGGATCTGGCGCCAAGTCAATGCGCGCGTGTTTCAGTTTGAATGAGGACCATTGGATTGGCTGACTTTTCCTTTTTCAGTTTAAATATCATTTTAATTTCATATTAATTCATTTGTTTTATACAATTTATTAAAAATAGCAAAAAGGCTTTAAAAATTATGAAATTTTTTACCAAGAGTTTCATTAATTTTTAAGACACAAAAATATTTTTATTTTCATTTTTAGCATTAAAAAAAATATTTTTAAATATTTAAAAGTTTATTTTTAATTGATTAATGAGAATTAATTTATTAAAAATACTTTTAGGTATTTAAAAATCACCAAAAAATTCATGAAATGTTTTAAGACATTTAGAAACATTGTCCAACCTTCAAACCAAATTTCTTTTTTGATCTTGATGCATTTTGAGAATTTTTCATTGAATTAAAATCATTTTTATGCATTATTTTGATCCAAACTTCTAAAAATCATTTCTGCCTAACCCTAAAGAGTTGGACCTTGATTCTTTTTGCATTGCATTGTGTTTAGCATGTAGTTTGTGAGATTAAATGGCCATGTTTTGATCTTTCATTTTCAATTTGTTTGGTAATTTTCTTGTTAAGGAACCCTAAAACTCTAGAAAACTTAGGAAAATCATATCTTGAGTTAGGTTAAGAGTTGAGACCTCTCCTTTGGGCAGTGAGTTAGTATAGGTCTAGGGATCCCTTGAGTGCATTTTCAATTTTTTGTAATGTTGTTTGTTTCTGATTTTGGTTTTTGTTTGTTGTATTGTTCATAAACCCTAATTTGGGCTTCCATATGCATCCATCTTGCATTTTCTTGCATAACATGACTTGCCATGACATTCCATGCCTCCATTTGATTCATTGAACATCATGAGACATATTGAAAGCATGTTTGCTAATTGCATCTCTCATTTGCCATGTTGTATGCCATATGCATCCCATAACTTTTCATGTATGTTCATGTGTCTTAGCTTGCTCCATCTGCATCCATGTACTTGTATGATCATCCACATGTGTTGTTTCTGGTTTGTAGCATCTTATAGCATCATTAACATCATGTATGTGCTTCTGGTTTGGTTGTTCATCATACCATCTCATCTCATTTTTGCATTGCATTGCATTTTCTTTTTCTAACTTTTCAGGTGGTAAGTGACTTTGAGAAGTGAATTTGCCTTCACTTCTCATAACTTCTCTTCATCTCTTTTATGCATCCTTGCTGCATTTTATATGTGTTTGAGTTTGAGCTTGCTCATTCTTCTTCTTCCCACTTTCTTTCTTCAAGTGACTTGACTTCTTAAATGAAGCAAGTTACGTTGCTTCTCTTGATCCTTTCATCTGCTTCCTGGTGGTTCCATTGAAGACTTCTCTTGCAAACCTCACAAACCTTAGGAACAACCAAGCATGACAATGATTAGGGTTTTGATTAGTCTCCCCTATTAGTTTTACCTTTGTGTCTCTTTTGAGTCATCTCTTCTCATCTCACAATCAGGGACTAAACCCTAAAGGCTTTAAGGCTTTGTGGTTAAGCTTATGCCTGCATCCTTCTATTAGGATGGAGTGTATAACTTTAATCCTAAGTGTTAAACCCTTAATGTGTTTAAATACTTTAATCAATTTACTTAATAATCATCAAGACATCACACTTGTAACTTGGGCCTTGCATTGGGGTTCTAATTCTTCCTTAATTGGTTAAGAAGGACTAACCCTAGTGTTAATGGACAAGTCCCCCTCAAGTTGTCTTACAAATCATAAAATCCACTTCTTCATCATACCATTAATCTAAAATCCACCTAATAAAGGCTTGTTTTGTCATGAGTTTAATCCCTAATCATGGATTAAGTTGAGGAGCTTTCCTCAGCTTAAACATCCTCATCTATTATCCTTCTATTAGGATGGTGTAATGAGTCTATTTAATCCCTGATTATGGCTTAATCTCATTACTCAACACTAAACAAAAATCACAAAAAACATTTAAATAATCACAAGTAGGTTAATGATCTTAATCATACACCAAAGGTGTTTAAGTGTGAGAAGCTGACTTCACACTTAAGGTATTCTCATTACCCCTAATCAGAGGGAAGATGTGATGAGTTTACTAAATCCGTTGGTTTAGGCTTAAGCTCATTTACTTATGACAAACTTTCAAAAAGCAATAAAAGACTGAAAACTCATAAAAAACAAACAATAATCGTCTCCTTCGGGATTCTTTTCTCATCATCTTCACTCACAAACGAGAACTTGCTTCTTCCGTCTAATGCAAGACAGTTCGCACCTGAGCCAGACAGGTCTTACACTTGAGCATTGACAAGTAAGCAGTTCACAAGTCAATCTATCTTTCAGTCTCTTTGGGTCGAACTACGGTGTTCTGACTTCCTCATTGCACGAGAGGATACGTAGGCATAACTTAACAGTTATCGAACAAAAGTCTTTGTATATTCCCCTCCTTTCAGCATCATTCTTTTAGCCTCATGATCTTGAGCATCTTATTCCTGTTCTTACACTGACACTGTATATATCTCACTTTGCACTTCTTACACTGACACCTGTACATCATTTTCCAGCTCTCTTTAAACACAAATTGCACTGACACTACCCCTTTATAACACAAATCTTTTAAGCGTGGATCCCGTCGAGTACGGCGGACAATCTGGGTGCTAATACCTTCCCAGGTTGTAACCAACCCCCTTTCTCAGTCTCTCTGGTTCGTAACCGTCTTATCCATGTCTTTCCAGGTCTATGCAGCATTGCCTTTCCTCCGGGATAAAAATGCCTAGCTGGCGACTCTATTCATCTCCAGTGAGTTCACTGCTGTGTGTTCTCATTGTTCCTTTCGCCGACCGTTCGCGTCTGTACCTTTATCTGGGCCATTCCCATTTATCGGGAGCGACACTTTATGGTCATGTTCTGCTCAATCAAAATAGGTTCCAAATACAGTGCCTTTGCCACTTCTTCATTGCTGGGAGAAGTCATCTCTGGGTTGAAGGGGATACCACCCCTGACAGGTACTCCAATCAATGATGAAAACTCCTCCAACAGAGGTCCCAACTGAAAATTCTGGAAAGTGGAGCATCTCAAAGGAGGGTCATAAAACTGTAGGCAAGTGTGGATCAAACTCCTCTGAGAAGGGTCCAAGTCCATAACCATATCAAGGATGCCTCCATAATGTTCTCTGAATAATGGGATATGGTCAGGAGTGATAAGTGCCTGGACCTGCCTGATGCCAGCCAGCACAGGCTCAAAGAAATGGTATGAAATGTTGCTCTTCTTGGGTGCCATGACTGTTGATGAAGAGCTGAAAATAACTGCTGATGATGAAGACTGATACTGGTGATGAGCCACAGACAGGCTGAGACTGGTGATAACAGTAGCTGAAACAGGCAACTGATAGCTGAAGCAGATAACTGATGAACAAGGGTCTATGCAGATGAAGGGGTCAAAACCAAGCCAGATGTAATGTGGATACCCTGAAAAACAAATAAACAAATGTTAAAATGATGCAATGATGATGTATGCAAATGACATGCAAGGGTTTGTGATCAAGCTGGATCTGATTACTGCCTGGGTATAAAGGTCCATGTATGTTTAAGAAGTCTAGATGGAGGTCTAGAAGTCTAGTAACCAAGTTGGGGGACTTAAATAAAGAGTCACATGTCCAGGGTTAAATCACAAGAACTGTCCAAAGTGAAGCATTCTTAAACAAAACAAGTAACTGGGTATGATGTAGCCAAGGGTACCTGCAAACCTGTAAATAGCCCAACCCCCTCACAGGTGGTGTTCTAAAACAAGGATCCTCAGACTTGGATCAGTTATGAGAAGTGTAAACACTTCTAACCCGGAGGTACAGTGTTTACAATAACCATAAAAGATCCTCCTCTAATTCACCTCAGTTTCTGAAGGTCATAATAAAGGTCATCCAGACTTAGCAGGCTTCCCAGATAGCCCTAGCACTACAGAAAATCTGTAGCACAGAGTTCTCAAGAAGAAACCCACATCTGAACCGTGTTTCATATTCCCGCACCAGACCGAAATGGAATGGGAAAGAACATGAACCACTCTAGCCTAGGTGTCACTCAGGTCCCAGGTATAGGACCTTAAACTCTCAATAAAACCCCACCCACCAAAGCAAAAACCAGATCCAACCAGATGACAATATGACAGTATGATATATAAAGCTGTAAAGAAAGCAATAAATAACTGTACATAAAGCAGTAAATAAAGCAACTATATAAACACAATCAGCACATAACACCCCAGTAAACACAAATCAATCAAGCGCTAGGAGGAACCCACAAAAAGAACCAGAAGCCCTGGTTACAGTATAAGGTTCCCCAGCAAAGTCGCCAAGCTGTCGCTCCCACCATGTGACACCACAGTCAAGAAGGGGTACAGACGCGAACGGTCGGCGAAAGAGGAGAGTACACACAGGGGTGAACTCAGAAAGACAAGAGTCGCCAGCTAGGCATTTTTATCCCGGAGGAAAGGTAATGCTGCATAAACCTAGAAAGATATGGATAAGACGGTTGCGAACCAGAGAGACTGAGAAAGGGGGTTGGTTACAACCTGGGAAGGTATTAGCACCCAGATTGTCCGCCGTACTCGACGGGATCCACGCTTAAAAGATTTGTGTTTTAAAGGGGTAGTGTCAGTGCAATCTGTGTATCAAAGCTGGAAAGAATGCAAGTGTCAGTGTAAAAGGAATGTAGTGTATGTAAGTGAAGTTTCAGTGTAAGAACAAGAATGAAATGCTCAAGAATATGAGGCTAAAAGAATAATGCTGGAAGGAGGGGGAATAGACAGAGACTTTTGTTCGATAACTGTTAAGTTATGCCTACGTATCCTCTCGTGCAATGAGGAAGTCAGAACACCGTAGTTCGACCCAAAGAGACTGAAGGATGAATTGACTTATGAACTGCTTGCTTGTCAATGCTCAAGTGTATGACCTGTCTGGCTCAGGTGCAAATTGTCTTGCATTAGACGGAAGAAGCGAGTTCTCGTTTGTGAGTGAATGAGATGAGAAAAGAATCCCGGAGGAGACGATTCTTGTTTGTTTTTTGTTTTCAATCTTTTATTGCTTTTGGATGTTTGTCATAAGTTAATGAGCTTAAGCCTAAACCAATGGGTTAGTAAACTCATCACATCCTCCCTCTGATTAGGGGTAATGAGAATACCTTAAGTGTGAAGTCAGTATCTCACACTTAATCACAATGGTGTAGGATTAAGATCATTAACCTACTTGTGATTATTTAGATGTTTTTGTTGTTTTTGTTTAGTGTTAAGTAATGAGATTAAGCTATAATCAGGGATTAAACAGACTCATTACACCATCTTAATAGAAGGATAATAGATGAGAATGTTTAAGCTGAGGAAGACTCCTCAACTTAATCCATGATTAGGGATTAACCTCATGACAAAACAAAGCCTTTATTAGATGGATTTTAGTTAATGATAGGATGAAGAAGTGAGTTTTATGGTTTGTAAGGCAACTTGAGGGGGACTTGTCCATTAACACTAGGGTTAGTCCTTCTTAACCAATTAAGGAAGAATTAGAACCCCAATGTAAGGCCCAAGTTACAAGCTTGATGTCTTGATAATTATTAAGTGAATTGATTAAAGGATTTAAACACATTAAGGGTTTAACACTTAGGATTAAAGTTATACACTCCATCCCAATAGAAGGATGCAGGCATAAACTTAATCACAAAGCCTTAAAGCCTTTAGGGTTTAGTCCCTGATTATGAGATGAGAAGAGAAGACTCAAAGAGACTCAAAGGTAAAAGCTAAGTGGGGGACTAATCAAACCCTAATTGTTATCATTCTTGGTTGTTCCTAGGGTTTGTGAGGCTTAAGAGAAATCTTCAAAGAACCACCAAGGAGAGAAGCAGATGAAAGGAGCAAAGAGAAGCAAAACAACTTGCTTCACTTAAGAAGTCAAGTTGCTCGAAGAAAGAAGGTAAGATGAACAAGAATGAGCAAGCTCAATCCAATACACATACAAAAATGCAGCAAAGGAAGTATGAAAGAAATGAAAAGAGATTATGAGAAGTGAAGGAAAATTCACTTCCCAAACAACTTACCACCTGAAATGTTAGTATAAGAAATGAAATGCAATACAAAATGAGATGCAATGTCATGATGCAAACCAAAACCAGAAGCATGAGCATTATGTTAATGACGCTAAGAGATGATACAATCATGAGGCAAGGCATGAGAATGATCAAACAAACATATGGATGCAAAAGAAACATGCTTTGAACCATGGATGTTCATGTAAAGTTATGGAATGAAAAAGACATATAACATGGCAAATGAAAGATGAAATGATCAAACATGATTATAATATGTCCTAAGATGTGTTATGAATCAAATGGATGCACAAAATGTCATGGCAATTCATGGTATGCAAGCAAATGAGAAATGGATGCAAAGGAAAGCATGAATTAGGGTTATATGCAACATACAAAGAAAAAATCCAAAACCAGAAGCAAATGACATGATAAAAATTTGAAAATGCAATCAAAGGAACCCTAGACCTATACAAACTCACTGCCCAAAGGAGGGGATCCAACTCTTAACCTATTGAAAGTTATGAATTTCCTAAGATTGCTAGGGTTTTAAGGTACCTTGTCAAGAAAAATGCAAAACAAATTGAAGATGCAAGATCAATTCATGCCAATTTTACCCTATAAACTAAATGCTATACAGATGCAATGCAAAAAGAATCATTGTCCAACTCTCAATTGTTAGGCAGAAATGAATTTTTGAAGTTTGACACAAAATATTGCCTCAAAATGAATTTAATTCCATTGAAAATGATCAAAAGGCATCAAGAACAAAAAATAAATTTGGTTTGAGGGTTGGACAATGTTTCTAAATGTTTTTAAATGTTACATGATTTTTTTTCTAATTTTTAAATACCTAAAAGTATTTTTAATTAATTAATTTTCATTAATTAATTAAAAATAAACTTTTAAATGATTTAAAAATAAATTTTAATGCAAAAAAATAAAAATAAAAATATTTTTGTGTTCTGAAAATTAATATTAGGTTTGATAAAAATTTTCAGAATTTTTCAATGTATTTTGCTATTTTTAATAAAATGATAAAGAAAAGGCAATTAAAATGAAATTAAAATATCAATTAATGAAAGTAATCAGATCTGAGGGCCAGGATTCAAACAAGAAAGGGAGGGAATTGACTTCGCGCGCTAATGGACGGCCCACATTCAAACTGGCCTAATTATGATTAAACCCTAATCAGAAACCCTAATGACTTTCAGATGACCGGAACAGTGTTCCGGTCATCTTCTCCGGCAGGCTCCTCATTCAATCTCTCTTAATACGCCATGAAACTTTACAAATCTCTCCAGAATCACTCATTAAACATCATTAAACCTAAACCCCACCCCAAAATCCATTTATTTTCACTGAATCATAAGAATCAAAGCAAAAATCAATTCACGGGCAAAGTTTCAGAACAAGCATACAACCTCAAAACTCAATCATTTTCAAAAATAAAAGGTTCAGTGCACTCAGGGAAGCATGTAGATCATTTTAGAAACAAGAAATAAGAGTTCTGGAAAAATGAATTTCCATGGCTACCTGAATCGAAGCTTTCAACCCAAGAGCTTCTGGACCAGTTCCTTGCTTCCAATCAACTCCAATGAACCTCCTGAGAAGCTTGCAATGCTTGGTTGGAGTTTAAAATGGCTGGTTTGTGAGATTGAGCAGGTTCTGTTCAGTGAAGGGAGGAAATCGTGTTTGGTTTGTGTGAGGTTTTGGGCTGTTTCAATGGTTGGTTTGTGATCAGTGGAACATGTTGAGATCAATGGTGAAGTTTGTTTTTGTGTTTGAAGGCTGTATTATGTGTTTCGAATGAAAATGCATATGAGGCATAAACTTGGAACTATGGCTATGAGAGAGCTTCATCATGAATTGTTGTGTGTTATGGCTTGCCTTTGGTCCACTTATCACTCATGGATAGGTCTGTGGAGTTGGTGTGCCCTATTGTGATTGGTATGGGTCTTTTGCCAAAAAGTCAAGCTTTGTGTAAGAGAGGTATGGGCTCATGGCTATCCAAGGACAAGAGGGGTGTCCTGCGCAGCAAGAAGTGAGGAGAACCATAGGATCAATTCTGAAGTCAGCCAGCACATGGATTAGGGTTTGAGTGAGGTTTTGCAACTTGGTTCATCTTTGGCCCTTTTGAAGTTTCTTGATCCACAAGTCACAAAAATGAGCAAACTCTTGATGAAATCTGATTTTTAGACATTGGTTCATGTTTGTATGAAGATTAGAAGTCCATTTGATAGCACAATTTGTCTTGGCAAGTGGTTTTGCAACTTTGCCTCTTTGGTGCATAACTTGAAATTTTGTGATTTTGGCCAACTTTGACAAGTCATAACTTTTGATCCAAAATGAATTAGAATGAGTTCTTGTACTTTTTGAAAAGGGAATGATCCATTATACAACTTTCATGACCAAAGTATTCTCATTTGAAGCATTTTTGAATTAAAAAGCAAGGGTTGAAAAAGTTTCCCAAAATGGCAAGTTTCCATTACAAGTCATTTTCCCAAAAAGTCAACTTTGCAAATGGCTTGAAATTATTCAATTTTGTGAACTTCTAACATCTTCTATGATAAAATAAAGATCATAAACCATCAAAATGATGAAGAACACCCTTTGTTTGGGTCATTGGGGGCCTCAGATGCCCTGATTTTGCACTGACTTGCTCAAAAAGTCAACTCTTGATCAGATGCCTTCCCCATGGAATTTCTTCATAAAAATTGATATGCATGATCCTCATAACATATAGAGACCATTAGAAACAAGAATGACCAAAAAATTTGGAGTTATGGCCTCTGAAACCAAAACCCTAATTTTAGGTCATCTGTGCAGTTAAGCTTGGCTCTGCTTCCATGCCTTTCTCAGTTCTTGTGATTCTTTGACTTCCTTGATCTTGTGAGGATATGATATGATTATAGAACATACATGGACCCTCTTGAGGTGATTGAAGACCTTTTGAGTGGCTCAGATGGCTCAGGGATTTCTCAGATCACAAACCCTAGATGCAGATGGCCTTGAAACAATGTAGTGAAGCAAAAATGCAATATGAGATGATATGATTGAACTTATGCATATGAAAAGATCACAAGCCATGGTGAAATGGGTGAGGGCAAATTTGGGGTGTTTACAATATCCAAGATGGATCCAGTTAAGTACATTTTTGAGAAGCCAGCACTTACCGGACGGGTTGCAAGATGGAAAATGATCCTCACGGAATACGACATTCAGTACACATCCCAAAAGGCTATCAAAGGCAGTGTATTGTCGGATTATCTAGCTGAGCAACCCATTGATGATTACCAGCCTATGAGATTTGAATTCCCTGATGAAGACATCATGTTTATAAAAGCAAAAGATCATGAAGAGCCTATTCACACTGAAGGGCCTGACCCAGAGGAAGAATGGACTACGATGTTTGACGGGGCTGTTAATATGAATGGTCGTGGTGTTGGTGCAGTACTCATCACACCTAAAGGAGTTCACATGCCTTTCTCGGCAAAGCTTACCTTTAACTGCACTAACAACGAAGCTGAATACGAAGCTTGTATTATGGGTCTTGAGGAAGCCATTGACCTCAGGATCAAGACTTTAACTGTATTCGGAGATTCAGCTCTGGTAATTAATCAAACCAAAGGAAAATGGTACACGCACCAAGATCGTCTGATACCTTATCGGGATTATACAAGGAGGTTATTGACTTTCTTCACAACAGTCAAGCTGGAGTATATCCCTCGAGATGAAAATCAGTTTGCAGATGCTCTGGCCACCATTTCAGCCATGATCAAAGTTCAAGCCGCCAACTTTGTGCCTTGGATTTCAGTATCCAGACTTGACAGACCAGCATACGTATTCTCAGCAGATGTGGTTAAAGATGATAAACCGTGGTTCCACGACATTAAGTGCTTCTTGGAGGACCAAACGTACCCATCTGGGGCATCTTCCAATGACAAGAAGACACTAAGAAGACTAGCTGGTAGTTTCTTCCTGAACGCTGACGGTTCCTTGTACAAGATAAATTTTGATATGGTACTCCTCAGATGTGTTGATAGGGCAGAAGCAGACTGGCTGATGCACGAGGTGCACGAAGGATCTTTTGGTACCCATGCTGGAGGGCATGCAATGGCTAAAAAGTTGCTAAGATCAGGCTATTACTGGATCATAATGGATGCGGATTGTTGTGCCTATGCCAGAAAATGCCATAAATGCCAGATTTACACGGATAAAGTGCATGTGCCTCCGAATCCTCTGAATGTGATGTCTTCACCTTGGCCCTTTTCCATGTGGGGCATTGATTTGATTGGCAAGATTGAACCGACTGCTTCAAATGGCCACAGATTCATCCTAGTAGCCATTGATTATTTCACCAAGTGGGTTGAAGCAGCTTCTTATGCAAATGTTACAAGGCAAGTGGTAGCCCGATTTCTGAAGAGAGACATCATCTGTCGGTATGGAGTTCCCGAGCGAATCATTACTGATAATGGTTCCAACTTAAACAACAAAATGATGGCGGAACTGTGCCGGGACTTCAAGATCCAACACCACAATTCTTCTCCTTACAGGCCAAAGATGAATGGCGTTGTGGTGGCAGCTAACAAGAATATCAAGAAGATTGTACAGAAGATGGTGGTTACCTACAAAGACTGGCATGAAATGCTACCATTTGCCTTGCATGGATACCGAACGTCAATCAGAACATCCACTGGGGCAACGCCGTATCAACTTGTGTATGGTATGGAGGCAGTCCTACCTGTTGAAGTTGAATTACCCTCTTTGCGAGTACTAATGGATGTTAAGCTGAATGAAGCAGAATGGGTCCGATCCCGGTACGAACAACTGAATCTGATTGAAGAGAAGAGATTAGTTGCAATCTGCCATGGGAAGCTGTATCAGAAAAGAATGAAGAAAGCCTTCGATCAGAAAGTCAGGCTCCGAGAATACCATGTAGGAGATCTTGTGCTGAAAAGACTCCTTCCTCCTTATACAGACCACAGGGGCAAGTGGACTCCGAATTATGATGGGCCATTCATATTAAAGAAAGTTTTCTCCGGTGGAGCACTTATTCTCAGTACTATGGATGGTGAAGACTTCCTGTCCCCTGTGAATTCAGATGCAGTTAAAAAATACTTTGCATAAAAAAAATGACCCGCTGGACATAAAAACAGAATGTAAGTCCAGGCAACAATAGGGCATCCTGGCAAGTCAAAAATAGAATAAAAGACTTGGGAAAAAATAAGGGAAAATAAATAAAAATGTGTACACCCGCTGAGTTGAAAAGCCACATTGGACAACTCAAGCAAAAAATGGGTATCCCGGTGGATTGAAAACCCGAAAGGGCGATCCACGCAAAATAAGGGAATAAGCGAACATCTGCATTTTGAATTCGTCTGTATCACTTACAACATGGCAAGCTTCGAAAGGTTCAAGCATCTGTCAGAATCAACCTTATTCAGAAAGCAAAATGAGAAGAACGTCAATGTCATACGAGCCATAGCAAAGGGGAAGCCCCTTGAAGCATCATCAACATTGCCAGCATCTTGTTGTTTCTCAATTTTTAACAATCTCCTCATCTCAGGGGATCCGTTTCCTTGACTGTATCTTGCCAATTCAGGGCACGCAAATTAATAAAATCAGATTTTCAGTCATATTTCGTCTCGTACATTTTATTTTCATTTGCAAAAATGTCTGATTTCCTCATAATATTGATTGCATAAGTACAGATGCACCTTTTCTAAATCACATGCTTACAGGAAATATATTACTCCCGGGAGTGTCTAAATTCCTATGATGGAATCCAATAGGGGATACCTCGGGGTACTTGTACGTTTCTTTGTCATGATAGGATTGCAGGTATTCAAAGCGCAACATGGGGCATGAAAGCTTCTCCCCGGCAAGCTGCCAAATCATTACCTACTCGACACGTCTTCCAAATAGCACCAGAAATCCTTTATCCCCAGCTGAGTTGCCAATCATCATTCCTCCTCAACCAAGTGATAGACAGGGAACCATCTCCCCGCAGAGCTCCAGCCTCTATCCGGAAGAGCAATGCCAGAAGATCTCACAACAAAGTGACGAAAGCTTCTACGGACCCCAGCTGGGTACCTCATCACCAAGAATAGGTCTATCAGTGACCTATATCCCCAAGCAGAGTCATATATATCAGATCTACCAATGATCTCCTTCCCGGCTGGGATATCCACTTCAGACAGATCAGTTGGAGATCTCCACAGCAACGGGATCCGAATCCCGGATCGGTACCTTTGCATAATCATAGCATTTGCATCATATTTTTCCCCAGAGCGTAGCATTCCGTCTAATATGGAGCATTACGGCAAAAATCAAACATATTGCATAAATCATAAGCCATGTGTCGAACTGACACTTGTAAATACCAACACTCCTTTTGCAAATATACAAAATACTTCTCAAACTCCCCGGCAGAAATCCAAAGCGTCCTCTTCACACTCACAAATACAGATACATGCTCCTTTTTGCACTCGTCCGTGTCATCATCCCCCAGTAAGGTCGCTTGAACATTCTCTACAGACAGATACATATGTATACACTTCCCTGACACCCGTCCGTGTAACCTTCCCCAGCATAGTTGCCTAGACACTTTGTAAATTAAATACTTGTTTATAGTACACTTCTTCCGACACCCGTCCGTGTCGTGCTCTCCCCAGCAAGTTGAACACTCGTCTATGTCTCACTCATCACTTTTAACTCATACAGATACTCGTCTGTATCTTGTATATACCACTTAAATCCCCTCAGAGTCAACACTCGGCCGTGTTCTTTGTTAACTAGTTGGTACTCGTCCGTATCATCATCTCTGAACATGCGTCAAGCGTTTGTTTCTACCGATACTCGTCCGTATCAAAGTCTTAAGGATGCTCGTCCGCATCTTTAATCTATAAACCGTGTCAGACACTTATGCCTTTTCTTTCTTAAAATTAGACACTCATCTGTGTCTACCATTCCCCAGAAGAATTCCTGGAAAATCATGATAAACTATTTCCTTTCTATCTGACATTCATCATATGTCATGATATTTCCGGCAGCCGTACCCTGCCAGGTGATCGTCCTTCACCTTTTTGATGATCTTCCCTCATCATCCTCAGCGGAGTCTCTATTCATTAGAACCCCTTCCTATCCGACATTCGTCCTATGTCGTGATACTTTCGGCAGTCGTACCCTGCCAGGTGATCGTCCTTCACCTTTCTAATGATCGTCCTTCATCATTTTATCCGATGGTCGTCCCCATCGTTGATTCTGTTATCTGACATTCGTCCTATGTCATGATAAAACCCGAGAGCAGCCGTACCCTGCTAGGTGATCGTCCTTCACCTCTTGATGATCGTCCTTCATCAATTCTTATCCGATGGCCGTCCCCATCGTCGACCTTTTCATCCGACATTCGTCCTATGTCGTGATACTTTCGGCAGCCGTACCCTGCCAGGTGATCGTCCTTCACCTTGGATGACCGTCCCTCATCCTTATCCCCAACAGAGCAGCCGTCCCCTGCTAGGTGATCGTCATTCACCTTTGATGAACGTTCCTCATCATTTATTTCTTCAACCTGATGGTCGTCCCCCTCATTTACCTTTAATCCCCAGAGAGTCTTATAACTTTATTTGATGTTCGCCCCTATCATGATCCCTCTATTTCCCCAGCATGCCGGTCGTCCCCGTCTTCATCCCCATCAGTCGTCCTCTGCTCGACGATCGTCCTCCGTCGCCCGCACCTTATAAACATACTTTACTTCCTTTTACAATCTATATCCCTTTTCTTCTTCATTCAGTGAGTGCAAATTTTGGACTGTCTTTGGTATTCAACCACAAGTTATCTTGTTTGTCTGTTAAGCCGTCGCTTACATCCTACACAGCTAACTCATGTTTGAATAGGGGCAGCTGTAAACACCCCAAATTTTGCCCTCACTCATTTCACCATGGCTTGTGATTTCTTTTCATTTGCATAAGTTCAGCCATAGCAGCTCATATTACATTCTTACTTCACTACATTGGTTCTAAGTCATCTGCATCTAGGGTTTGTGATCTGGGCAATCCAAGAGCCATTTGAGCCACTCCAAAGGCCTTCAATCATCTCAAGAGGGTCCATGTATGTTCAAGCATCATATTATATCCTCCCAAGATCAAGGAAATCAAAGAATCACAAGAACTGAGAAAGGCATGGAAGAAGAGCCAGGTTTAACTACACAGATGACCTAAAATTAGGGTTTTGGTTTCAAAGGCCATAACTCCAAATTTTTTGGTCATTCTTGATTCTATGGGTCTCTATATGATATTAGGTTCATGCATACCGATTTTCATGAAGAAATTCAATGGGGAAGGCATCTGATCAAAAGATGACTTCTTGAGCAAGTCAGTACAAAATCAAGGCATCTGAGGCCCCCAATCATCCAACCAAAGGGTATTATCCATCATTTTGAATAGGTATGATCTTTATTTGATCTTAGAAGATGTTAGAAGTTCACAAAATTGAAGGATTTCAAGCCATTTGCAAAGTTGCCATTTTGGGAAAGTGACTTGTAATGTAAACTTGCCATTTTGGGAAAGTTTTTCAACCTCCTCTTTTTGATTCAAAAATGCTTCAAATGGAAAATTCTTGGTCATGAATTTGTAGATTGGATCCTCCCATTTTCAAAATGTACAAGAACTCATTCTAATTCATTGTAGAACAAAAGTTATGGCTTTGCAAAGTTGGACAAAATCACAAAAATTCACTTATGTGCCAAAGAGGGAAACTTGCAAATTATTGTACCAAGGAAAAATGTGACCTATAATTGTTCTCTAAGCATTACATAAACATCATATGTGACCTAAACTTCAGATTGGCCCAAAAATTTCTTAAGTTCCATTCCTTAAACTTCAAGAATCTCAAAAGGGGCCAAAGTTGGACAAAATTGCAAAATGCTTCATAACTCTTCATCCACTTGTGCCAGCTGCCAAATATGACTTCCATGGACCTCCTTGAAGCAAGCTGATTCGAACCATACCCTTGTACCATGACTGAACCAGCCCATGCCTTCACTTACACAAATGTTGACTTTATGCATTTTGCTCCATACCAATCACACTGCTCCACAACAACTCTCTGACCTATCAAGGATTGATATGTGTACCAAAAACAACTCAACACATAACGCAACACAGCCTGAAACTCCAAGAACTTAGAACACTCCAAAATCCTCAACTTTGCAAAAGCCTTCGAATCTCTTGATTCAGCCATCAAACCTTCAAGTTTCTTTCACCATTCAACTCACCATGATCCACTGATCATTTCCCACCTTTCATTTGGCCCTAAAACTTTCACAATCAAAAACACGATTTTCACACTTCACAAATTGAACCTCTGCCATTTTCATTTTGAGGCCATATAAACTCCATCTAAGCATCACAAACACTTGGGGAGGATCATTGGAGCTTGTTTGAAGTAAAGAACGGGCCAGAAAGCACCATTTTCGAAAGCTTCAGTTCAGGTATCATCAAGAACAATTTTTCCAAAAACGTGATTTTAAGTTACTAATTGGTTCTCCATGATTCACTGATGATTCTGATGTGTTTAGTTTTGCAAATGGTCAAGTATTAAGCATGTATTGAACCTCTGAAATTTTCTGCGTTTTTTTCCCGTTTGGCTTTGATTCTTGTTCTTTAGTGAAAATAAATGAGTTTTAGGGCTGGATTCATGTTTAGGGTTGTTAGATGTTTGATTCTGGAGAGTTAGAGAGCTTAAGATTGCGTTTTGAGTGAGATTGAAGGATTGGATGGCCGGAGAAGATGACCGGAACACTGTTCCGGTCATCTGAAAGTAATTAGGGTTCAGGATTAGGGTTTAACCATAATTAGTGAGATTTGAATTTCAGTGGTCCATTAGCGCGCGTAGTCAACTCCCGCCCCATAGGTTTGAATCTGGGCCTTTAGATCAGCTGACTTTCTCATTTATTCACTTATTTCATTTTTATTTCATTTGTTTTGTATTTAATTTCCACGAATTTTTAAAAATAGTAAAATACATTAAAAAATTCTGAAAATTTTTATCAAATCTTTTATTAATTTTCAGAACCCAAAAATATTTTTATTTTTATTTTTTGCATCAAAAATTATTTTTAAATCATTTAAATGTTTATTTTTAATTAGTTAATTAAGATTAATTAATTAAAAATGCATTTAGGTATTTAAAAATCACAAAAAAATTCATATTGCATTTTAATGCATTTAGAAACATTATCAAACTCTTCAAACAAATTTCTTTTTGGTTCTTAACCTACTTTGACATTTTTCTTTGGAATTAAAGTTCTTAAAAGGCAATATTTTTGTTCTAACTTAGAAAAATTCATTCTGCCTAACCATGAAGAGTTGGATGATGGTTCTTCTTGCATTGTATTCTTCATATCATGTAGTTTCTAGGATAAAATTGGTTTGAATTTATCTTTAATTTTCAATTTGATGTGCATTTTTCCTTTTGAAGTGCCTTAAAACCCTAGCTAACTTAAGAAAATCATAACCCCCATTAGGTTAAGAGCTAGGTCCCCTCCTTTGGACAGTGAACTTGTGTAGGGTTAGGGTTCCTTTGACCCCATTTTCAATTTTTTATCATGTCATTTCCTTCTGTTTTTTGATTTTTGTATTGCATGTTGTGCATAAACCCTAATCTTTGCCTTCATTTGCATTCATTCTTCATTTGCTTGCATACATGAACTTACCATGATATTTTGTGCATCCTCATGACATACAAGACATCTTAGGACACATTAGAATCATGTTTGATCATTGCATCATTCATTGGCCATGTTATGCATTCATATCATTTCATAAACTTTCATGAACTTTCATGGTTCAAAGCATGCTTCACTTGCATCCTCATCCTTGTATGATCATCCACAACTCTTGACATGTGTTTGCATCATATATTAGCATCATTAACATCATGTTTATGCTTCTGGTCTTGGTTTGCATAATTTTCTTGTTGCTAACTTTTCAGGTGGTAAGTACTTGAGAAGTGAATTTGCCTTCACTTCTCATAATATTTTCTCATCTCTCTTATGCATCATTGCTGCATTTTTATCTTTGTATTGGAGTGAGCTTGCTTGCTCATGCCTTTTTCACTTTCCTTCTTCAAGCAATTTGTCTTCTTAAGTGAAGCAAGTTGTCTTATTTCTTTCTGCTTCTCCTTCCTTCATCCTGCTTCTTCCTTGGTGGCTCTTCTTGAAGATCTCCCGCAAGCCTCATAAACCCTAGGAACACCCAAGCATGATCACAACTAGGGTTTGATTAGTCCCCCCATTAGTTTTGCCTTTGTGTCATCTTTGAGTCTTCTCTTCTCATCTCATAATCAAGGACTAAACCTTAAAGGTTTTAAGGCTTTGTGATTAAGCTTATGCCTGCATCCTTCTATTAGGATGGAGTGTATAACTTTAATCCTAAGTGTTAAACCCTTAATGTGTTTAATTCCTTTAATCAATCCACTTAATAATCACTAAGACATCAAGCTTGTAACTTGGGCCTTGCATTAGGGTTCTAATTCTTCCTTAACTGGTTAAGAAGGACTAACCCTAGTGTTAATGGACAAGTCCCCCTCAAGTTGTCTTACAAACCATAAAATTCACTTCTTAATCATACCATTAACTAAAACCCATTTAATAAAGGCTTTGTTTTGTCATGAGGTTAATCCCTAATCATGGATTAAGTTGAGGAGCCTTCCTCAGCTTAAATGTTCTCATCTATTATCCTTCTATTAGGATGGTGTAATGGGCCCATTAAATCCCTAATTATGGCTTAAATTCATTACTTAACACTAAAAAAAAACTCCCAAAACATCTAAATAATTACAAGTAGGTTAATGATCTTAATCCTACATCATGGTGATTAAGTGAGAGGTGTTTACTTCACACTTAAGGTATTCTCATTACCCCTAATCAGAGGGAAGATGTGATGAGTTTACTAACCCCTTGGTTTAGGCTTAAGCTCATTAACTTATGACAAACACCAAAAACAATAAAAGACTGAAAACACAAAAAACAAACAATAATCGTCTCCTCCGGGATTCTTTTCTCACCTCATTCACTCACAAACGAGAACTCGCTTCTTCCATCCAATGCAAGACAGTTTGTACCTGAGCCAGACAGGTCATACACTTGAGCATAGACAAGTAAGCAGTTCACAAGTCAATTTATCTTTCAGTCTCTTTGAGTCGAACTACGGTGTTCTGACTTCCTCATTGCACGAGAGGATACGTTGGCATAACTTAACAGTTATCGAACAAAAGTCTCTGTATATCCCCCCCTCCTCCAGCATTATTCTTTTAGCCTCGTTATCTTGAGCTTTGCACTCTTGTTCTAGCACTGACACTTCTTTTATTTCACTTCACATTTCTTCTGCACTGACACTTGCATTCTTTTCTAGCTTTGATACACAGATTGCACTGATACTACCCCTTTTAAATACAAATCTTTCAAGCGTGGATCCCGTCGAGTACGGCGGACAATCTGGGTGCTAATACCTTCCCAGGTTGTAACCAACCCCCTTTCTCAGTTTCTCTGGTTCGCAACCGTCTTATCCATCTTTTCTTAGGTTTATGCAGCATTACCTTTCCTTCGGGATAAAAATGCCTATCTGGCAACTCTATTCTTTTCTTCTTTCGCCGACCGTTCGCACTTGTACCAGGATGAAAATCTTTGGGATCGACACATGTTTGCATAAGCATAGGCATACTATCTCACATTGCATATTTGTTTCATCTGCATAGTTCAATTTCATATGCATCTAGGGTTTGTGATCTGAGCAATCCAAGGATCCTTCTGAGCCACTCCAAAGGCCTCCAATCATTCCAAGAGGGTCCATGTGTGTTCTATCATCATATTATATCCCACAAAGATCACGAAAGTCAAGAAATCACAAGAACTAGCAAAGCATGGAAGAAGAGCTAGGGTTTTCACTACACAAATGACCAAAATTAGGGTTTTGGTTTCAGAGGCCATAACTCCAAATTTTTGGGTCATTCTTGTTTATATTGTTATTAGGATTCTATAAGGATCATGTGTACCAAGTTTGATGAAGCAATTCATTGTGGAAGTCATCTGTTCACTGGGTAACTTCTTGAGCAAGTCAGAGCAAAATCAGGGCATCTGAGGCCCCCAACAATGGAACCAAAGTGGTATTTTCATCAAATTGAAGTTATATGATCTTTATTTGATCATTGGAGTGCTTGGAAGTTCACAAAATTGAAGAAATTTGAGCTAAACCAAAAGTTGCCAAAAATGGAAATGACTTGTAATGGAAACTTTCCATTTTGGGAAAGTTCTTCAACCTCCTCTTTCTCAACTAAAAATGCTTCAAATGAAAAATTGTTGGTCATGAAAGTTGTATATTGGATCATTTCCTTTTCAAAAAGTACAAGAACATGTTTTAATTCATTATGGAACTCAAGTTATGGCCTTGCAAAGTTGGCAAAAATCCTATAATTTTCACTTTCACACCAAAGAGGATTTTTTGCAATTTCACATACCAAGTCATTTTGTGACCTCTAATCAACCTCTAAGCATCATACAAGCATAGTACAACTCATTATGACCATAATTGCCCAAAGAATCACTTGCTTTCATGCCTTGCATCACAAGATATTTCAAAAGGGGCAAATTTGCAAAGTCTTGCAAAACCTATGAGATCTTTCCCTCCAAGCCATCCAGCTGCATAATTTCAATCCCATGGCTCTCCTTGATCAATGTTGAACCAATACATGCCATGAAACAGCTACTGCATAAGCCCATACCTCAAGTACATAAGTTGTTGACTTTTTGCAATTGGACCCATACTAATCAGCTGCAGCCACCACCCACTCTCTGGCCAATATGGACTTGTTATGTGGACCAAAAGCAAGCCATAACATAGGACACACATGCCTGAATCCTCTCATAAGCCAAGTTTCACCAAATCACCCTCAACCTTCAAGCTTTCGATTCTCTCTGCTCAACCACTCAAACCTCAAACAAACTTCACCATTCAACTCACCATCATCGATAGAACCTTTCCCAGCCATTAAACAAGCATGAAACCCCACAAACACAAAACACGATTTCAGTGCAGTTGAGCTGCAATCTCTCAAACCAACTCATTTCAACTCCTTCCAAGCCTTGCAATATCATTAGTGGATCAAGTGGAGGCTATTTGCACAAGAGAGAGGTCCAGAAAGTGCCAAACTGAAAAGCTTCATCTCAGGTATACCTCAAGAACAAATTTTCGAGAACTTGTTTTTTATGTTATAGAAATGATCTATATGCTTCACTGATCACACTGCACTTGTTGGTTTTGAAAATGGTTGCGTATTGAGTATTTCATGGCTGTCTGAAAGTTTTGTCATTTTTAGGTTTTGATTCGAATCTTGATATTGATGAATGAGAAATGAATTTTAGGGTTAGATTCTTGTTTAGGGTGGTGAGTTGATCATTTCTGGAGAGTTTGATAGTCTGGGGTGGTGTTTTGAGGAAGCTCAGGGGAGGAGCTCGCCGGAGAAGACGACCGGAAGTCTTCTCCGGCCACCTGAGATTAATTAGGGTTTAATCCGGGTAATTAATGAACTTTGAATGTGGAGCGTTGGATCTGGGGTTCGCGCGTGTTTAGAGGGTCAGGATGAGTTCACTTAACCCTAATTATTTTTAATTAATTTAATTAATTAGGATTAATATTAAATATGTCAGTTTGAATCTGGACCTTTGATCTGCGCGGCAGTCAACACCTTTTTCTCAGCTTTAAATCCCATCCATTGGATCCTCATACTTTTTATTTAAATTGATTTTTATTTCTTTTTCTTGTATTTTCTTGCACATTTGTTTTAAAATACCTAGAAAAATCACAAAAATATTATTTTATGCATTTTTAGTTCCAAATATTTTTCTCAACTTAAAAACAATTTTTATTTTATTTTTTGCATTTAAAAAGCATTTTAAAAATATTTAAATGTTTATTTTAATTAATTAATGGAAATTAATTAATTAAAATACCATTTACGTTTCTAAAAATCACAAAAAAACTCACATTGCATCTTAAGACATTTAGAAATATTGTCAACCCATTCATACAAATTTATTTTTGGTTTTGAACATACTTTGACATTTTCTTTGAATTTAGGGTTCATAAAATTCCTTTTTTAGATGATGATTCTTTTTGATGATGATTCTTTTTGCATTGTTTTCCACATATCATGTAGTTTCTAGGATATTTTTGTCATGAATTTATCTTTCATTTTCAAATTGATTTGCATTTTTCCTTTTAAGGTACCCAAAAACCCTAGTTAACTTAGAAAAATCATAACTTCTTTTAGGTTAAGAGTTAGACCTTCTCCTTTAGGGTGTGATATCATATGGGTTTAGGGGTTGTTTGAGCTCATTTGTAAATTTTTATCATGTGAATTGCTTCTGTTTTGATCATTTGTATCTCATCCTTTCATGTAACCCTAATTTTGCATCCTTACTTGCATCTTACATTGCATTGCATGAACATGTGAACTTGCCATGACATTCTAAGCACTTGTATGCCATCTTAGACATCTTAAGATATTTCTTGAACATTTCTTGTTCATTTCTTCATACATTTGCCATGCTTTTCATCCATTTCATTGCATAAACATCCATGTGTTTTCATGCTTCCCACATGCTTCATTTGCATTCATTCCTTTGTATGATCATTCATATGCACTTTGTATGTCATTGAATCATGTCATAACATAATTTGCATCATGTGTATGCTTCTGGTTTTGATCTTTGTCATTGCATATGCTTCATCCCATTTCATCTCTTTCCTTATGCATCTTGTGCTAACATTTTCAGGTGGTAAGTTAACTTGAGAAGTGAATTTGCCTTCACTTCTCATTTCTCTTCATCTTCTTCATATACATCTTTGCTGCATTTTTCATTGTCTTTGAGTGGGCTTGCTCATTCATGTTCATCTCTCACTTTCTTTCTTTAAGTTACTTTTCTTCTTCAGTGAAGTAAGTAACTTATTCATCTACTTCTTCCTCCTTCCTTCTGCCTCTTCCATTGGTGGCTTCTTTGAAGATCTCTCTTAAGCCTCATAAACCATAGGAACATCCAAGCATGATAATAATTAGGGTTGTGATTAGTCCCCCTTAGTTTTCACCTTTGAGTCTTCTTTGTGTCTCTCTTCTCATCTCATCATTAGAGACTAAACCTTTAAGGTTTTAGGACTTTGAAATTAGGGTTATGCCTGCATCCTTCTCTTAGGATGGAGTGTATAACTTTAATCCTAAGTGTTAAACCCTTAATTTGTTTAAACCTCTTAATCAATCCATCTAATAATCACTAATACATTAACTTGTAACTTGGGCCTTACATTAGGGTTATAATTCTTCCTTTATTAGTTAAGAAGGACTAACCCTAGTGTTTAATGGAAAAGTCCTCCTCAAGTTGTCTTGCAAACCCTAAAATCCACTTCTTAATCTCATCTCTTAATTAAAATCCACTTTAACAAAGGCTTGTTTTGTCATGAGGTTAATCCCTAATCATGGATTAAGTTGAGGTATCTTCTTCAGCTTAAGTGTGCTCATCTATTATCCTTCTATTAGGATGGTGTAATGAGTTCACTAATCCTTGACTATGGATTAAACTCATTACTTAACACTAAACAAAAACTCAAAAACATCTAAATAATCACAAGTAGGTTAATGACCTTAATCCTACATCATCATATCAATTAAGTTGAGATGCTTATCTCACACTTAAAGTATTCTCATTATCCCTAATCAGGGTGGATATAATGGGTTTACTAACCCTTGGTTTAGGCTTAAGCTCATTAAATTATGACAACTCCAAAAATAATAACAAAACTGAAAACACAAAAAACAAACAATAATCGTCTCCTTCGGGATTCTTTTCTCATCACACTCACTCATAAATGAGAACTTGTTTCTTCCGTCTAATGCAAGACAGTTAGCGCTCGGGCCAGACGAGTCACACACTTGAGCATAGACAAGCAAACAGTTCATCAATCAATTTATCTTTCAGCCTCTTTGAGTCGAACTACGGTGTTCTGACTTCCTCATTGCACGAGAGGATACGTAGGCATAACTTAACTGTTATCGAACAAAAGTCTTTGTGTCTTCCCCCTCTTTCAGCATTCTCTTTTAAGCCTCAGTTCCTGAGCAATTCACCTTTTTGCATTGACACCTGTACATTCATTCTTTAGCTTTCGCACACAGATAGAACATACACTTACCCCTTTTAACACAAATCTTTTAAGCATGGATCCCGTCGAGTACGACGGACAATCTGGGTTCTAATACCTTCTCAGGTTGTAACCAACCCCCTTTCTCAGTTTCTCTGGTTCGCAACCGTCTTATCCATCTTTTCCTAGGTTTATGCAGCATTACCTTTCCTTCGGGATAAAAATGCCTAGCTGGCGACTCTATTCATCTTCATTTCATTTCTCCTCTCGCTGACCGTTCGCGCTTGTACCGGGATGCAAATCTTCGGGAGCGACAGTAACCCAAACCGAATATGTCCTTATTCTTCTCCACAGGTAGCAGCTTGCCCCATCCTTGGGCATTTCCATCTTCAACAACCTTTTGAGCTTGTTGGTAGGAGACAATTAAAGTACTCATCCTATCTTCCTGGGATGCAGCAAATACTTCAGTTGTCGCCTCATTGACGTCCAGTGCTTCGAAACCTTAGCTCATGGTCTCGTAGATTTCACCATGCATCCCAATGTATTTGTAGGTAGCCAGATGGCTAACAAAAATATCCTTTTCACACTAGATTTTGATAATTTGCCCTTCCCACTCGCATTTTAATTTCTGGTGAAGGGTCGACGTAATTGTGCCAGCGGCGTGAATCCATGGTCGTCCCAACAAACAGTTGTAGGCCTGATGAATGTCCATCACATAGAAAGTAGTTTGAAAGACCTGGGGGCCAATTATCACAGGAAGCTCCACCTCTCCAAGAACAGACCTCTTGGAACCATCAAAAGCTCGGACCACCAGATTGCTTGGTCGGAGAGCTATACCATCATATTCAAGCTTAACAAGGGCTTTCTTTGGCAAGACATTGAGTGAAGACCCAGTGTCAACTAGAACATGTGAAAGCACAGCCCCTTTACACTCCAGAGTGATGTGTAAAGCTTTTTTATGGTGACGACATTCCGTTGTTAAATCAGCGTTGGTGAAGCCTAGCCCATGACTAGTATTAACATTAGACACCACCGTCTCTAGCTGATTTACTCTGATCTCCTCGGGCATGTAGGCTGCGTGCAGGACTTTAAGTAATGCATCCTGATGAGCTTCGAAACACAATAGCAATGATAAAATGGAGATCTTGGAAGGAGTCTGGTGGAGCTGATCCACAACCTTGTAGTCGCTTCTCTTGATTATCCTCATAAATTCATCCACATCTTGATCAAAGGATGTTTTATGGGCTTCTTTCAAAACTGGTTCTTCCGGCACCACATTTTTAACTTTAGCTTTGGCAGCAGCCTCTGCCTCAGTATTAACTCTTGGAACTTGTGACGCGAAGAGGCGTCCGCTTCGGGTGAAGCCTCCGCCTCCCCCGACATTATCGACCTGTGGCGTATGAGTTGAGGAATCAAGAATGACTTTCTCCTCGTTGCAGTAGAGATCTGAACCATAGTGCCATGGTACAACATTATCTTTTTCATATGGAATGGGTCTAGGTACCGTGATGGTGACTGGACTAACTGCAGCGGAAGTAGGAACTATTATTGTATGTGGATTGTAATATATGGTGACAGGATTTCTGACCGGTGGTGGTGGTGAATGACTGAAGCTGGGTTTTTATTGAGATTGTTGCTGAAAATTGTTGGAGTCGGGGACCGTTGCCGGGTCGTAATATATGGTGACTGTGGAGACGTCGTTGTTAATGGTTTTTGTAGTTGTAGAAGCGGATGTGGTTGAACTAGTGTTTGTTGAAGTGGTGGAAGAGATGATTGTTGATTTTATAGACGAGTTTGTCGGAACAATTGTCTTTGAAGTTGTAGTAGGGGTGCTTGTTGTTGCTATAAGAGGAATTGTTGATGTTGTAGAAACCGTTGATGTTATCTGCAGGATACCTCCTCTGATAAGGCCATTGATGCCACTTCTTAAGCTTGCACACCCATTGACAGAAACTTTGCAAGATTCACAGTAGGCCTCACAACCTGGGAACACCTGGCAATTTAAAAGCTGAGTTTTAACCTCTTCCAGAGGTATTTGAATGCTTGAAGTATCTTCAATTAAATTCATGGGTTGATCCTACTCAATTGCATTTATCCTGGGACCACCATGGCTGGGCATAGGATTCTTCGTGGCTTTAGGAGGTGGTGCAAAATTTAAATCCTTTGAATCAACTAGATCCTGGACCTTCATGTGCAAAGCTCTGCACTTTTCTGTGGTGTGACCAGGTGCGTTAGAATGGAAGGAACATCTGGCATTGACGTCGTAATTCCGTGGAAGGTTCTAAGGATATGGTGGAGCCAGAGTCCTTAATTCAACAAGATTAAGCTTCAGAAGTTGTGGCAACAAAGTGGCATAGGGCATTGGCATAGGCTTAATTACCCTGTTGACTTGAGATGGCCTTTGCTGGAAAGGACGTTGTTGTTGGTTGTTGTTGTTGTTATAGGACCTTTGTTGAGGAAAGTGTTGTTGAGGGAACTGTTGTGGTTGCGGAGTGTATTTTTGTTGAGGAGGTAGAGTAGGAATTGTGACAGCGGCAATTGATCTTGGCATATACTGGGGCCTTCCTCTGCCCATGTGTATTGAGTTTGTTTCACAGGACCTGCGAGGCCCTGTAAATGGTTTCCTTGTGCTGCTTGAGCTGGTGCCGTTATTAGAAATCTTTCCCATTCTTAATAAACTCTCAATCCTTTCTCCAGCTATGACCACATCTGCAAAGCTAGTGGAAGAGAAAGCAGCCAACCTATCAATGTATGTCCCCTGGAGGGTGTTCATAAACATATCTTCCATTTCTCTTTCCGACATTGGAGGTTGAAAGACAGCAGCTAATTGCCTACATCTCTGAGCATACTCTCTGAAGCTTTCCCTGGAGGATTGTGACATACCCATTAGAATTGTTATGTTAGGAGCCATGTCTAGATTGTATTGATATTGGCGTATGAAAGCCTCGGCCAAATCTTTCCAATTTCTGATTGTTGCCCTAGTCAGATGAGAGTACCACTCACAGGATGCCCCGATCAAGCTATCCTCAAAATAAAACATCCATAACTTTTTATCCATAGTGTAAGCCTTTAATCTTCCCAGAAAGGATTGAAGGTGGGTGCGAGGGCAAGATGTTCCATTATATCTTTCGAAGCAGGGAGGTTTGAATTTGTGAGGAATTCTAACTCCCTCTAACTTCCCCATATCCATAACATCAAACCCTAAGGAGTTTTGAGACTCCAGAGATCTTAACTTTTATGCTATCTCGTCCAGCCGATGATCATAGACTTCATCTCCTGCCCCAACTACAGTGAATTGTTCCTCCTGAGGGTCCTCTTGTAAGGCACGCCCTCCAGTATTACCCTGGGTATTCCTGATAGCATTAATGTCAGGGTTAAGATGATGTCCAAACTCCGGGAGATCAATACGAGGTTGTACATGATCATTGTTGCTGGTACCCCTTGTACTTGGGTGGTTTTCTTCAGGAGTTTGCTGAAGGTGCGCAAAACACAAGGAAGGGGGGTTGGAATTGGGTTTTCTGGAATAAATAAAATTAACTTCTAATGACACGTTTAATTTATCCTGGTTCGTTTGAACTCAAACTACATCCAGTCCACCCGCCAAGGTGATTTTGCCTCTACTGAGGTCTTAATCCACTATTCAATAAGAATACACACAAAGACCTATAGTCAATGTCTTCTTGAGTCTTCTGACTAAACTTAGTCACTCAAGGAAAAAGATAATTATTACAATAATAAAGACGTAACTTAGAATGCTTCTAAATAAGCAGGTATCACTAAGTGATAGTTACAATGATAAGTACAAGATAAAATGATTTGCTTGAATATATGATGTACGTTGTATAGCGTTGCGTTCTCCTTGATTTCTTCAAATGATGTCCTTTATATAGTTTATGATAAAGTAGCCGTTGGAGACATCTTGAATCAAATTAGGATATACTTTAATACCTTAATTTCTTTCCATAAGAAGAGATACTTGTCTTTGTATATTAAAGGAAATATTCTTTAATTAAAGTCTTTCAATAAGGATACCAGCATCTTCTAAGCGGAAATCAGAGATAATAAATAAGATATGCGCAGCCAATAAATATGTAATTTAATGCTGGATTCTTCTATAAAAGTATCTTCTATAATGGTTCTCCTTAGCTTGTACGGATTACTTAGATAAGATTTACTTCTACAAAAGAAGAAGTATATTCATTAGAACTTCTAATATGAAAGGCTTTGTTATCATCAAAACACTTAGAGGTTCAGAACCATATTTGTTCTAACAATCTCCCCCTTTTTGATGATGACAAAACATTTTAATTTAGGAGAATAAAGTTTAATGAATTTAAGTGAACTCCCTTTGATTAGAAGAAAACTTCTTTCAGATGTTCTATGATTCTTAGCTCCCCCTGAGTTGATTACTTGACCTGTTTCTTTTCATAGTGACAACTCAAATAATTTTGTTAGAATATGTAAGAGGCAGATTTTGGTAAAACTGCTATGAATCAGAATCATTTACGTTTCTCCCCCTTTTTGTCATAATCAAAAAGATATAGAGCAAGAAAACATTAAAACAAAACCAATAGAGTGAGATTAAAAGTAGACGCAACAAGCATAGAGGTTCAAGCAGTTAAGCAAAATTAGAAGATAAAACAACAAAATAGCAAAATAACAGGACAGCTAATGCAGAAGATAAGAAAATCCACGAACAACTCACACAGTACTTCCAGTTTCTCAGAAGGAATGGAAAGAGTCTTTGAGGGTTCAACATAGTAATCATCAGAGAAATCTTTGCGTTGAGATGATGAAGCCATTTAGTTACTAAGATGAACTGTTAGGGTTTAGGGTTTTTTAAAAAATGAGAGAGCACAAGAGACTGAGAAAATTTAGAGAGAGTAAGATGCGGGTAAAATTTGAAATTGAGAAAGACACTTGACATTTATAGAAAAAAAAATTAAAGCAATTATTTAATTGAGAAATTAGTGGGAAAAAAATTAATTTTGAAAACATAATGATTAACAACATTAAATGTGCTGACATGGGGTAAAGCGTAAACGATTCTGGAACAGTTACCCAAGAGATTTTCTTGCCTTTTTGGTGTCAAACCTAGCCGTATCAGATTCCAGAATCTCAACAGTGATCCTTCTGAGCGAACAGTTGCCAAGGCACGTTCTGTCACTCTTTAGAATTTGGACACGTGTTTTGATTCTGATGGAAGTCCTTAGAGCTTTGTTGACAGTTGTTTGATATGAAGATCTGCAAGTTAATCCTTTGAACAGAAGTTCTAAGAGTAAAATAATTAGAGCATAGAATCTTCTGAGATAATCATATAGAAGATAAAAATCAGAACTTCTAGAGGTAAAACATATGATTAAAGCATTTTCACTCTGGACATAACTTCATGCTAAGGTTAGTTAGAATGAAATTAAATCTATCTTCAGAAAGGGGTTTAGTAAAAATATCAGCCCATTGGTGATTTGTGTCTATAAATTTTAACATTAAAATTCCCTTCTGAGTATAGTCCCTAATGAAGTGATGTTTAACTTCTATGTGTTTAGCTCTAGAATGTAAAATTGGATTTTTAGAGAGACAAATAGCAGAAGTATTGTCACAGAGGATTGGAATGTTACTCTCATAGATATTGAAATCTTCAAGCTGATTTTTCATCCAGAGCATCTGAGTACTGCATCCAGCTGCTGCAATGTATTCAGCTTCTGCAGTTGATAATGCTATGGTTGGTTGTCTTTTGCTAGACCAAGCGATTAGATTGTCTCCTAGAAATTGACAACTTCCAGAGGTACTTTTTCTTTCTGTTCTATCTCCAGCAAAGTCAGCGTCACAATATCCTACAAGTTTATACTTTTCTGATCTTCTGTAATACAGACCAAGATTAGTAGTACCTTTCAGATATCTAAAGATTCTCTTAACTGCTGTTAAGTGAGTTTCTCTAGGATCTGATTGGAATCTAGCACATAAACATACACTGTATAGAATGTCTGGTCTAGAAGCAGTTAGATAGATAAGAGATCCAATCATACCTCTGTAGAGCTTCTGATCTACTTTCTTACTTACCTCTTCTTTCGCCAGGATACAAGTAGGATGCATGGGAGTTTTGGATATTGAACTTTCTGATAAATCAAATTTCTTCAGAAGTTCTTTTACATATTTGCTTTGATGGATATATGTTCCTTCTGATGTTTGATTTATTTGAATTCCCAGAAAGAACTTTAATTCTCCCATCATGCTCATTTCAAATTCTGCCTGCATAGATTTTTCAAATTCCTTTCCCAGGGCACTTTTAGTAGAACCAAAAATTATATCATCTACATAAATTTGACATATCAGAAGATCATTTTTAATGTTTTTACTGAAAAGAGTTGTATCCACTTTCCTTCTGATGAATTTATTTTCCAGAAGAAAATTACTTAATCTTTCATACCAAGCTCTGGGAGCTTGTTTTAAACCATATAATGATTTTTTGAGTTTGTAAACATGTTCTGGAAATTTTGTATTTTCAAAACCAGGGGGTTGGTGTACATACACTTCTTCATCAATATAACCATTTAAAAATGCACTTTTGACATCCATTTGATATAGAATGATATTATGATTTACAGCAAATGATATTAGAAGTCTTATTGATTCTAACCTGGCGACTGGTGCATAGGTTTCTGTGTAGTCAATCCCTTCTTGTTGACTATAACCTTGTGCAACCAGTCTTGCTTTGTTTCTGACAACTTCTCCTTGCTCATTGAGTTTGTTTCTGAATACCCATTTGGTGCCAATGATGTTGAATTCTCCAGGTCTAGGAACTAGATCCCACACATCATTTCTGGTGAATTGATTTAGTTCTTCTTGCATAGCCAGAATCCAATCATTTTCTGATAGAGCTTCTTCCACAGAAGATGGTTCAATCAGAGAGACAAGTCCTAGTAGCGTCTCTTCAGAGTTTTTGAATGAGGATCTTGTTCTGATTGGTTCATCTTTCTTTCCCATGATTTTATCTTCTGGGTGATTAATATTGCTTCTGGATAGCTTCTTCTGGATGGGTTCTTCAGATGTTGATGGCGCAGTTGTATTGTTTTGAACTTTAGAGGATTGATCTTTAGAAGTTCTGTTTGTAGAGATTTCTACTTCTATATCTGCAGTAAATTCATTCTGCTTTGGTTTTTCAGAACCAAGCTTATCATCAAATCTGACATGAATAGATTCTATCACAATAAGTGTTTCTGTATTGTATACTCTGTATCCCTTAGAGCGTTCAGAATATCCTAACATATAACACTTTTGTGCCTTAGAATCGAACTTATTCAGAGTATCAAGAGTGTTTAACATAAAACAAATACATCCAAAAGGATGAAAATAAGAAATGTTGGGCTTTTTGTTCTTCCACGATTCATAAGGAGTCTTTTCAAGAATAGGTCTTATAGAGATTCTATTCTGAATGTAACATGTTGTATTTACTGCTTCTGCCCAAAAATGTTTAGCCATATTAGTCTCATTGATCATGGTTCTGGCCATCTCTTGTAAAGTTCTATTTTTACGTTCTACAACCCCATTTTGTTGTGGAGTTCTAGGACAAGAAAAATCATGAGAGATGCCATTTTCATTAAAAAAATGATTCTAATTGTTTATTTTCAAATTCTCCACCATGATCACTTCTGACTTTTATGATCTGAGATTCTTTTTCATTTTGAACTTGTTTGCAGAAGTTAGAAAATACAGCAATTGACTCATCCTTGTGTCTAAGAAACTTTACCCATGTCCATCTGCTGAAGTCATCTACGATCACCAATCCATACTTCTTGCCACTGACAGAAGCAGTTTTCACTGGTCCAAATAAGTCAATGTGCAGAAGTTCTAATGGTCTAGAGGAAGATACAACATTTTTAGCTTTGAATCCAGTTTTTGAAAATATGCCTTTCTGACATGCTTCACATAGAGCTTCTGAGTTGAACTTCAAATTTGGAAGTCCTCTGACTAGATTGAGTTTGTTAAGTTGAGATAATCTTATCATATTAACATGTCCCAATCTTCTGTGCCAGACCCATTGCTCAGTTTCCACAGACATTAGACATTTTACATTTTGAATTTTTAATTCTGAAAGCTTTATTTTATAAATGTTGTTCTTTCTCTTTCCACTAAAGAGGATTGTTCCATCTTTCTGACTAACAGCTTTACAGAACTTTTGATTAAAGATTATGTCATAGCCATTATCACTTAATTGACTTATGGATAATAAATTATGCATTAATCCTTCTACAAGTAGAACATTAGATATAGAAGGAAGATTTCCATTACCAATAGTTCCGGAGCCAATAATTCTTCCTTTTTGATTACCTCCAAAACCTACGTGGCCTCCATCTTTTAATTCAAGACTTTGGAACATATGCTTTCTTCCCGTCATGTGACGTGAGCATCCAGAGTCCAGGTACCATGATTGGTGTTTTAGTTTTGCTGTTAAAGATATCTGCAACATACACAATTTTATCCTTGGGTACCCATATTCTTCTGGGTCCTTGTTTGTTAGGTTTTACAAACTTCTGATTTATTTTAGGTTTTAAATCAGAACTTGTAGAGCAAGATGACTCACTAGTGTATATAAGATCATGATTATGACTGTAGGTGAAATGAGAACTTAGAGGAGTATTAGTATTTATGACAATGTCATCAATATTTTTTAATTTCAGAGTTTCTTTATTTTTTACATAGCCTATGCCTCTTCTTTCATTTCTGCTAACACCATAGATCATAGAAGCAATCTTACTTCTATCTAAGCTTTTAGTAAGAAATTGTTGAAAACTATAATCATATTGTTTTATGATATTATCAGAATTGATTAGATCTTCTAATTCAGATTTCTTCTGAGCTTTGAGCTTCTCAAAAGAGTTTTTACATTCAAAGAGATTTTCTTTCAGCTCAGAGTTTTCTGTTTTCAGTTTTCTAACATCTTCTAATTCAGATACTAGACTTTGTTTAATGTCTTTGTATTTGAATTGAAGCTTCTGATATTTTTCAAGAATTTCTGAAAGACTAGCTTCTAACTGAGATCTAGAGAATTTAGAAAATACCTCTTCTGAATCTGATTCTAACTCTGATTCTGATGAGTGATCATCTTCTGGTATATTTGCCATTAATGCAATATTAGCTTGTTCATCTTCAGAATCTGACTCTGCTTTAGATGATTCAGAATCATCCTATGTTGCCATGAGACTCTTTTTCTTTTCTCTGCTGAATTTGTTTCTGGGTTTGTCTTTCTGAAGTTTTGGACATTCACTTTTATAGTGTCCTGGTTCTTTGCATTCGTAGCACACAACTTCTTTGCTTCTGGGTTTCTTGTGACTGGATGTTGATTCAGAGTAATTGTTTGATCTTCTGGTATTTCTGAACTTCTTCTGACGATGCTTCCAGAGTTGTTGAACTCTTCTTGACAGGAGAGATAATTCATCTTCTTCTGATGAGCATCCAGAGCTTTCTTCTTCTTCTGCCTGTAAAGCTGTCGCTCCCGATAAATGGGACTGGCCCAGATAAAGGTACAGACGCGAACGGTCGGCGAGAGGGACAATGAGAACACACAGCCGTGAACCCACTGGAGATGAATAGAGTCGCCAGCTAGGCATTTTTATCCCGGAGGAAAGGCAATGCTGCATAGGCCTAGAAAGATATGGATAAGACGGTTGCGAACCAGAGAGACTGAGAAAGGGGGTTGGTTACAACCTGGGAAGGTATTAGCACCCAGATTGTCCGTCGTACTCGACGGGATCCACGCTTAAAAGATTTGTGTTTTAAAGGGGTAGTGTCAGTGCAATTTGTGTATAAAATAGCTGGAAAGGATGTACAGGTGTCAGTGTGAAAGGAGTGCAAAGTGTGTAAAAGAAGTGTCAGTGTAAGGAAAGAGTATGCTCATGATCATGAGGCTAAGAGAATGATGCTGGAAAGAGGGGGAGTATACAGAGACTTTTGTTCGATAACTGTTAAGTTATGCCTACGTATCCTCTCGTGCAATGAGGAAGTCAGAACACCGTAGTTCGACCCAAAGAGACTGAAAGGTGAATTGACTTGTGAACTGCCTACTTGTCTATGCTCACATGTATGACCTGTCTGGCTCAGGTGCTACTGTCTTGCATTAGACGGAAGAAGCGAGCTCTCGTTTGTGAGTGAAGATGATGTGAAAAGAATCCCGGAGGAGACGATTATTGTTTGTTTTTGTGTTTTCAGCCTTTTATTGCTTTTGGAAGTTTGTCATAAGTTAATGAGCTTAAGCCTAAACCAATGGATTTAGTAAACTCATCACATCTTCCCTCTGATTAGGGGTAATGAGAATACCTTAAGTGTGAAGTCAGATTCTCACACTTAATCACCTTGGTGCAGGATTAAGATCATTAACCTACTTGTGATTATTTAGATGTTTTTTGTTGTTTTTGTTTAGTGTTGAGTAATGAGGTTAAGCCATAATCAAGGATTAAACAGACTCATTACACCATCCTAATAGAAGGATAATAGATGAGAGTGTTTAAGCTGAGGAAAGCTCCTCAACTTAATCCATGATTAGGGATTAAACTCATGACAAAACAAAGCCTTTATTAAGTGGATTTTATTTAATGATATGATGATGAAGTGAGTTTTATGATTTGTAAGACAACTTGAGGGGGACTTGTCCATTAACACTAGGGTTAGTCCTTCTTAACCAGTTAAGGAAGAATTAGAACCCTAATGCAAGGCCCAAGTTACAAGTGTGGTGTCTTTATGATTATTAAGTGAATTGATTAAGGGATTTAAACACATTAAGGGTTTAACACTTAGGATTAAAGTTATACACTCCATCCTAAGAGAAGGATGCAGGCATAAGCTTAATCACAAAGCCTTAAAGCCTTTAGGGCTTAGTCCCTGATTATGAGATGAGGAGAGAAGACACAAAGAGACACAAAGGTAAAACTAAGAGGGGAGACTAATCAAAACCCTAATCATTGTCATGCTTGGTTGTCCCTAAGGTTTGTGAGGTTTACAAGAGAAGTCTTCAATGGAACCACCAGGAAGCAGATGAACAGGATCAAGAGAAGCAAAGTGACTTGCTTCATTCAAGAAGTCAAGTCACTTGAAGAAAGAAAGTGGGAGGAACAAGAATGAGCAAGCTCAATCTCATACACAAACAAAAATGCAGCAATGGATGCAAGAGAGATGAAAAGAAAGTATGATAAGTGAAGGCAAATTCACTTCTCAAAGTTACTTACCACCTGAAAGATTAGAAAAGGAATGCAATGCAATGCTAAATGGGATGAGATGTCATGATGAGAAGCAAAACCAGAAGCAAATACATGATGCTAATGATGCTATGAGATGCTACAAACATGAGGCAGCACATGGAAATGATCATACAAGTTCATGAATGCAAATGAAGCAAGTTAAGACAACATGAACATACATGAAAAGTTATGGAGTGCACATGACATACAACATGGCAAATACATGGTACAATGATCAAACATGCTTGCAATATGTCTTATGATGTCAAATGAATCAAATGGATGCTTGAAATGTCATGGCAAGTCATGTTATGCAAGAGAATGCAAGATGGATGCAAATGGAAGCCCAAATTAGGGTTTATGAACCAAACATCAAACAAAAACCAAAAACAGAAGCAAACCCTAAGATAAAAAATGGAAAATGCCACTCAAAAGACCCCTAATCTTATACTAAACCAATGTCCAAAGGGGAGGTCTCAACTCTTAACCAATCTCAAGTTATGATTTTTACAAGTTATTAGGGTTTTTAGGGTTCCTAAACAAAAGAAATGCCAAACAAATTGAAAATGAGGAATCAAGTCATGGCCATTTAATCCTAGAAACTACATGCTAAACACAATGCAATGCAAGAAGAATCAATGTCCAACTCTTCATAGATAGGCAGAAATGATTTTTTGAACTTAGGATCAAAATAATGCACAAAAATGATTTTAATTCAAAGAAAAATTCTCAAAGTACATCAAGATCCAAAAAGAAATTTGGTTTGAAGGTTGGACAATTTTTCTAAATGTCTTAGAACATTTCATGAATTTTTTGGTGATTTTTAAATACCTAAAAGTATTTTTAATAAATTAATTTCCATTAATCAATTAAAAATAATCCTTTAAATATTTAAAAATACTTTTTTAATGATAAAAATAAAAACAAAAATATTTTTGTGTCATAAAAATTAATAAAACTCATGAGAAAAAGTTTCATAATTTTTAGACATTTTTTACTATTTTAAATAAATTATGCAAATTAAATGAAAAGAAATGGAATTAAATTAAAATAAATGGAAAAGTAAACGAAAGGAAAGGCTGAGATTGATCCTGGGTTTGAAAGGGTTGACCAGCGCGCATCTGGACGGCTGGGATTGCATCTGAGTTAATTAAACTAATTATGATTTATTTGATTAATTAAAGTGGATTAGGGCAAAGCAAAGTGATCTGGGCCACTCATGCGCGCGGGAAGTCCACTAAGTCAACCAATCTAACGCTCCACATTCAAACACCCTTAATGACCTGAGTTTAGGGCTAATCACATTCAGGTGACCGGAGAGAAGCTCCGGTCATCTTCTCCGGCACCCCAAAAACTCTAAAACATGATTCAGGCATCTATTCCACAAATTAAGCACACCCAAGTGATCTTCTAACATCCTAGGACATGAATCTATGCTCAAACATCATTTAAACACCATGAATCAAACGAATCGAAAGAAACAAAATCCACGGGCAAAATTTCAGAAGGATCATACAAACTCATTTCTCACTCATTTTTGATTCTGAAAGCATCCCCATGACCAGCAAAGCATAAACAATCATATTATAACTTAAAATGCAAGCTTTGGGAGAAAGTGTTCATGTTCATACCTGAGCTGGAAACTTCAATTTCTGGGCTTTCTGGACTGCTTCTTGGTGCCAACTTACTCCATTGATCCTCCTGATGCTAATGGCATGCTTGGAATAAGCTTAAGCAAGCTATTTTGAGAGGTTCCAATCTGATATAGCAGAAAATGAGCTCTGTGTATAGGCAGCTTCAGATCAATGTGAAGGGTGGTTTTGACTCCTTGTGATGTGCTTGACTTGTTGGTGAAGAAAAATGGTGTGTTTGATGACTGGATGAAGGGATTCGAAGAAAAATGCAGGCTGAGGTGAAAAATGGTAATGGAGTGTTCTTGTCTGATTCAAGCTTGTTTCTTGCTGGTTTCTACTCAATGAGGCACTGTGGGTTGATGTATGAAAATGGTTTGAGTGTTTGAGGTTTGTGGAGGCAGATTCGAAGGAAAATGCAAATGGGATGAGTTTTGTGCATGTGATGCTATGGTGTGTTTCAGCTGGGCTTGGTGTTATGTTTGGCTAGCAAATGGAAAGTATAAACAATCCCAATTGGCCAGAGGATGTGACATGACCTGCTGTGATTGGGATGTTTGCTTTTGCCAAAAGTCAACTTTTTGTAAGGAAAGGTATGGCTTGGTTCTAGGCTTGGTACCAGGGCTAGGGCTGGCGCAGCATGGTGAGGTGAGATGCTATGGCTGGTTCAGCATCCAAGAAATCAAGTGGGTGAAGTGTGATCATGAGTTTTGCAAGTTGGCTCAATTTTGTTCACATGTGATTTTCTCATCTCATAAGCCATGAAACATGAGCATTCTTGGTTCAATTCTGACTTTTAGGTCACATAGAATGTTTGTGTCATGGTTTGAAGTGAATTAGAAGTTACAAATGGCATTGGTTCATGATTTTGCAAAATTCACATTTGAGGCATGTCTTGGAAATCAATGATTTTAGCCAACTTTGTCACACCATAACTTTTGATCCAAAAAGAATTTGATCATGTTCTTGTACTTTTTGAAAAGGGAAAAATGTATTCTACAACTTTCATGACCAAAGTTTTTTCATTTGAAGCATTTTTGGATCAAGAATCAAGGCTTGAAAAATGACCTAAAATGAAGCATTCTTGAAAAGTCAACTATGCCCAAAAAGTCAACACTTGCAAAAACTCCAAATTCTTGATTTTTGTGAACTTCAACCTTCTTCCATGACCAAATAGATATCATATACACTCAAAATGATGAAGATCACCCATTGGTTGGGTCATTGGGGGCCTCAGATGCCCTGATTTTGCACTGACTTGTCTGAAAAGTCAACTCTTGATCAGATGACTTCCCCATGGAATTTCTTCATGAAAATTGATATGCATACTCCCTATACCATATAGAGACCAATGGAAACAAGAATGACCAAAAAATTTGAAGTTATGGCCTCTGAAACCAAAACCCTAATTTTAGGTCAACTGTGCAGTCAAACTTGGCTCTGCATCCATACCAATCCCAGTTCTTGTGATTCTTTTGAAATCTTGACTTTGAGAGGATGTAATATGATAGATGAACACATATGGATCCCTTTGAAGTGATTGGTAGCCTTTGGAGTGGCTCAAGAAGCTCTGGGATTGCTCAGATCACAAACCCTAGGTGCAGATGACTTAGAACCAATGCAGTGGATCAAAAATGTAATATGAGATGATATGATTGTGTTTATGCATATGAAATGATCACAAGCCATGGTGTGAATGGGTGAGGGAAAATTTGGGGTGTTTACAGCTGCCCCTATTCAAACATGAGTTAGCTGTGCAGGATGTAAGCAACGGCTTAACAGGCAAGCGAGATAACTTGTGGTTGAATACCAAAGACAGTCCAAAATTTGCACTCACAGAATGAAGAAGAAAAGGGATATAAATTGCAAAGGGAAAATAAAGTATATTGTAAAGTGCGGGCGACGGAGGACGACCGTCGAGCAGAGGACGACTGCTGAGTAAAGAGCAACGACGGGGACGACCGACATGCTGGGAAAAGTGCTGAAAATAAAGCAATGACGGGGACGGCCGACATGCTGGAGATAAAATGTAAAGCCAAGACGGGGATGGCCGACTAGCTGGAAAAAATAAGATAATATGATGGGGACGGCCATCGAGATAAAGTTGTAAGATTCTCTGGGAATTTAATGAAACATGACGGGGACGGCCATCAATGTCACAAAGCAAAGTAACCGACGATGGGGACGGCCATCGGGTTAAAAGCGAAGGCAAAAGGGACCACGACGGGGACGGCCATCGGGTTAAAGAATAAATGAAATAAACAGATGATGGGGTACGACCATCAAAGGTGAAGGACGATCACCTAGCAGGGGACGGCTGCTCTGTTGGGGAATAAAGGAAATATGATGGGGACGACCATCAAAGGCGGAGGACGACCACCTGGCAGGGTACGGCTGCCGAAGATATCAGCGATGGGGACGGCCATCGGATAGAAAAGGTCAACGATGGGGACGGCCATCGGATGAGCATGATGGAGGACGACCATCAAGAGGTGGAGGACTACCACCTAGCAGGGGACGGCTGCTCTCAAGGTTTGTCACGACATAGGACGAATGTCAGATAACCAAAATCAACAATGGGGACGGCCATTGGATAAAATTGATGAAGGACGATCATCAAGAGGTGGAGGACGACCACCTAGCAGGGGACGGCTGCTAAATATCAACGATGGGGACGGCCATCGAATGAGCATGATGGAGGACGACCATCAAGAGGTGGAGGACGACCACCTAGCAGGGTACGGCTGCTCTCGGGGTTATCATGACACAGGACGAGTGTCAGATAAAAAGAAAATTTGCTTTGTTGGCGATCTACCGGGGATAAGTAAATACGGACGAGTATCTACATCCAAGAAGTAAAAGGTATAAGTGTTTAGATGTTTGTGTATAGATTAAAGATGCGGACGAGCATCCTTAAGACTATGATACGGACGAGTATCAGGTAGAAACAAGTACTGACACATGTTCCGAGATGATGATACGGACGAGTATCAACTGGTTAACAGGGAACACGGACGAGTGTTGCATCTGGGGGGACTCTTCTGGGGAATAGTAGACACAGACGAGTGTCTATATTCAATAAGACATGAGTGTTTGACACGTGTATGGATTAAAGATGCGGACGAGCATCCTTATGATTATGATACGGACGAGTATCATGTAGAAACAAACACTAGACGCAATGTTCTGAGATGATGGTACGGACGAGCACCAACGGGTTGACAAAGAACAAGGACCAAAGTCGGATCTGTGGGGATATAATGGAATATACAAGATACGGACGAGTATCTGTATGAGTGTTCACGAGCAGTGAGTATGCGTATATATAGATGAGTGTTTATCTGCTGGGGAAGGTGACACGGACGAGTGTCAAAAGGAGAAGAGTATAATATGAACAAGTATCTGATGTACAAAGTGTAGGTGACTGTGCTGGGGATATGACACGGACGGGTGTCAAGAAAGTGTATATAAGTATATGTGAGTGCAAAGAGGATGTCTTTGGCTTTCCGCTGGTGATTTGACACGGACGGGTGTCAGGGAGTATCTGTAATATGGGTGGTGTTGTTTGCAAAGAGTGTTCAGGTGACTTTACTGGGAAAAATGGCACGGACGGGTGTCAAAGTGAGTATATACTGGTGCTTGTGGATTGTGAGGCAGCTGCTTTTGCTAGGGACTCTGGTGGGGATTTTTCTGTACGTTGATGAACTGTCATTATTCACAAGTGCTGATTTAAAACATGGCTTATGATTATGCTATGTGTTGGATTTTTTTGCCGTAATGCTCCGTGTTAAAACGGAATGCTACGCTTTGTGGGTGAATATGATGCGAATGCAATGATTGTGCAAAGACACCGAACCGGGACTCGGATCCCGTTGCTGCGAGGATCTTCGACCGATCTGCCTGAAGTAAACATCCCAGCCGGGGACGAGATCATTGGTAGATCTGATGAGATGATGTCTGCTTGGGGAAATGGGTTACTGAGAGACCTATTCCAATAAATTAAAGACCCAGCTGGGGTTTGTAGAAGCTTTCTTCACTCTGTTGTGATCTTCTATGCGTTGCTCTTCTGGATAGAGGATGGAACTCTGTGGGGGATCGTTCCCTGACTTTTGTACTCCGGCTGAGGATGAAATGGCAACTCGGCTGGGGAGAAGGAGAGGAATCACTGAAAGGCCTCCCTAGAAATTCTGTTGCGGTAGCTTCTTGACTCAGCCGGGGATATGGGCACCTTCTGTGATGCCTGGCAGCTCTGATGGGGCAAGCAACAAGTGGCAAACTCAACTGGGGAAGTCATGAGAGGCAACTCAGCTGGGGAAAGAGCACTTTGGGTGCTAAAGTCGAGTGTTGATTTGCCAGCTTGCTGGGATGAAGCTTACATTCCCCCAGTTGCGTTCTGGATACCTGCAATCCTGAAAAAGATAGAGAAACGCACAAGATAATCCCGAGGTATCCTTACTGGATTCCGTCATAGGAGTTTAAATACTTCTGAGAGTAAGCATATTTCCTGCAAGCATGTTTTTATTTGAAGATAAACACCTGTATTCTTATGCAATCAGTTTCTTCTTTTAAGACATCAGACATTTTTTTTTTGCAAATAAAATGTACAAGACGAGACATGACTGAAAATCTGATTTTATTAATTTATATGCCCTGCATTGGCGAGATACAGTCAAAGAAACAAATCCCCTGAAATGAGGAGATTGTTACAAATTGAGAAACAAAATGCTGGCAATGTTGACGACGCTTCCAAGGAGCTTCCTCTTCTGCTATAACTCGTATGACAATGACGTTCTTCTCGTCTTGCTTTCTGAAGAAGGCTGATTCTGATTGAAGCTTGATTCCTTTGAAGCTTACCAAGTTGTAAGTGATACAGACGAATTCAGAATGCAGTTGTTCGCTTATTCCCTTATTTTGCATGGATCGCCCTTTCGGGTTTTCAATCCATCGGGATACCCATTTTTGCCTGAGTTGTCCACTGCGGCTTTTCAACTCAACGGGTGTACGTTTTTTTTTATTTTTTTCCTTATTTTTGCCCGAGTCTTTTATTCTGTTTTTGACTCGCCGGGATGCCCTATTTTTGCCTGGACTTACATTCTGTTTTTATGTCCAACGGGTCATTTTTATGCGAAGTATTTTTTAACTGCATCTGAATTCACAGGGGACGGGAAATCTTCACCATCCATGGTGCTGAGCATCAGTGCTCCACCAGAGAAAACTTTCTTTACCACAAATGGTCATTCATAATTTGGGGTCCATTTGCCCCTATGGTCTGTATGAGGAGGGAGGATCCTTTTCAACACAAGATCTCCCACTTGGTACTTTCGGTGCCTGACTTTCTGATCGAAGGCTTTCTTCATTCTCTTCTGATATAACTGCCCATGACAGATTGCAGCCAATCTTTTCTCTTCGATCAGACTCAGTTGTTCGTATCGGGACCTAACCCATTCTGCTTCGTTCAGCTTAACATCCATCAATACTCGTAAAGAGGGTAGTTCAACTTCAACAGGTAGGACTGCCTCCATACCATACACAAGTTGATACGGTGTTGCCCCAGTGGATGTCCTGATTGACGTGCGATACCCATGCAAGGCAAACGGTAGCATCTCATGCCAGTCTTTATAGGTGACTACCATCTTCTGCACAATCTTCTTGATATTCTTATTTGCTGCCTCAACAGCGCCGTTCATCTTTGGCCTGTAAGGAGAAGAATTGTGGTGTTGGATCTTGAAGTCCCGGCATAACTCAGCCATCATTTTGTTGTTTAAGTTGGAACCATTATCAGTAATGATTCGCTCGGGAACTCCATATCGACAGATGATATCTCTTTTCAGAAATCTGGCTACCACTTGCCTTGTGACGTTTGCATACGAGGCTGCTTCAACCCACTTGGTGAAATAGTCGATGGCGACCAGGATGAATCTGTGGCCATTTGAAGCAGTCGGCTCAATCTTGCCAATCATATCAATGCCCCACATAGCAAAGGGCCAGGGTGAAGACATTATATTCAAAGGATTGGGAGGCACATGCACCTTATCCGCATAAATCTGGCATCTGTGGCATCTCCTGGCATAGGCACAACAGTCAGCATCCATTGTGATCCAGTAATAACCTGACCTTAGCAACTTCTTAGCCATGGCATGCCCTCCAGCATGGGTACCAAAGGATCCCTCGTGCACTTCATGCATCAACAAATCTGCTTCCGTCTTGTCAACACATCTGAGGAGTACCATATCAAAGTTCCTTTTGTATAAAGACCCATCAGTGTTCAGGAAGAAACTACCAGCAAGTCTTCTCAAAGTCTTCTTATCATTGGAAGATGCCCCAGGTGGGTATGTTTGATCCTCCAAGAAGCACTTAATGTCATGGAACCAAGGCTTATCATCTTTGACAACATCTGCTGCAAATACATATGCTGGTCTGTCTAGTCTGGACACTGAAATCTGAGGTACAAAGTTGGCAGCTTGAACTTTGATCATGGATGAAATGGTAGCAAGAGCATCTGCAAACTGATTCTCGTCCCGAGGGATATACTCAAGCTTGACTGTTGTGAAGAAAGTCAGTAACCTCCTTGTATAATCCCTGTAAGGTATCAGATGATCCTGATGGGTGTACCATTTGCCATTGGTTTGATTGATTACCAGAGCTGAATCTCCGAATACGGTCAATGTCTTGATCCTGAGGTCAATGGCTTCCTCAAGACCCATAATGCAAGCTTCGTATTCAGCTTCGTTGTTAGTGCAGTTGAAGGTGAGTTTTGCCGAGAAAGGCATGTGAACTCCCTTAGGTGTAATGAGTACCGCACCAACACCACGGCCATTCATATTAACAGCCCCATCAAACATCATAGTCCATTCTTCTTTCGGGTCGGGCCCTTCAGGCTCTTCATGATCTTTTGCTTTTATGAACATGATGTCTTCATCAGGGAAGTCAAACCTCATAGGCTGGTAATCATCGATAGGTTGCTCAGCAAGATATTCAGATAGTACACTGCCCTTGATGGCTTTCTGAGAGGTGTACTGGATGTCATACTCCGTAAGGATCATTTCCCATCTTGCAACCCGTCCGGTAAGAGCTGGCTTCTCAAATATGTACTTAACTGGGTCCATCCTTGAGATCAAAAAAGTAGTGTGGGTCGACATATACTGTCTCAGTCGGCGAGCAGCCCACGCTAAAGCACAGCAAGTTTTCTCGAGCAGTGAATAACGTTGTTCACAGTCGGTAAACTTTTTGCTTAGGTAGTATATTGCATACTCTTTTCGACCAGACTCGTCATGCTGGCCCAGCACACACCCCATTGACTCTTCTAATACTGTCAAGTACATGATCAGAGGTCTTCCTTCAACTGGAGGCATAAGGATTGGAGGTTCTTGCAGATATTCTTTGATCTTGTCAAAAGCCTTCTGGCAGTCTTCATTCCACCTGACCGTCTGTTCTTTTCTTAACAACTTGAACAAGGGTTCATAGGTAGCCGTAAGGTGAGATATGAACCTTGAAATGTAGTTCAATCGACCTAAGAACCCTCGAACTTCTTTTTCTGTCCTCGGTGCAGGCATCTCTTGGATGGCTTTAACTTTATCAGGGTCAACTTCAATCCCTTTCTCACTTACAATAAATCCCAGCAGCTTACCAGATCTCACCCCGAATGTGCATTTGTTGGGGTTCAACTTCAGTTGGTACTTCCTCAGACGCTTGAACAATTTGAGCAGATTTACCAGATGGTCTTCTTCAGTGAGGGACTTGGCAATCATATCATCCACATAACACTCTATTTCTTTATGGATCATATCGTGGAATAATGTTACCATAGCCCGTTGATACGTTGCACCGGCATTCTTGAGCCCAAATGGCATTACCTTGTAGCAGAACGTGCCCCAGGGTGTGATGAAGGTTGTCTTCTCCATGTCTTCAGGTGACATTTTAATCTGATTGTATCCTGAAAATCCATCCATGAAGGAGAATACCGAGAACTGGGCCGTGTTATCTACCAATACATCAATGTGAGGTAAAGGGAAATCATCTTTCGGGCTAGCTCTGTTCAGGTCCCGGTAGTCAACACACATTCGTACTTTGCCGTCTTTCTTAGGCACAGGTACTATGTTAGCAACCCACGGTGGATAGCTAGTTACAGCAAGGAACCCGGCGTCCCATTGCTTTTGTACCTCCTCCTTGATTTTCATTGCCATGTCTGGACGAGTACGGCGCAGCTTCTGTTTAACCGGCGGACATTCTTCTCTCAAAGGTAGTTTGTGCACAACAATGTCGGTGTCCAACCCTGGCATATCTTGATAAGACCAAGCAAACACGTCCACATATTCTTGAAGCAGATCAATCAATTGTCTCTTCACTGAGTCTTGCAGGCAGGCCCCGATTCTAACTTCTTTCACGTCTTCATCTGTACCAAGATTAATCACTTCAACCTCCTCCTGGTGAGGAGTAATAACCTTTTCCTCTTGTCTTAACAACCTGGCTAGCTCTTCAGGAAGCTCATATTCTTCTTCAACCCCTTCATCAGCTTGATTGATTGGATTGTCAAAGTCATACGAAGTCATAGCCGTGCTGTTGTCGGTGCTGTCTGGAAGGCACTCTCTGCAAGGGTTCAGTTTGTTCATTTTAGTGATTTGATTTTAATCTTGTTTTAGAAAAGTGAAATAAAGTTGTCATTTTGAAAACACTGCCATTTATTTTTTTGTACAAAAAGAAAAATGAAAAAACAGTGAACGAAAAGAAAAAGACTCATTTGCAAAAAGATGTCTGATATTTCATTGATTAATCTTGTTGCACAAAAAGTACAGATGGCCCGATTACAAAATGAGTCTTGTCATCTTGGGCAAGATGCAAGACTTTGATGCATGCTATAAAAATACAGGAAATAATAATTACTCTGCTTGAGTAACTCTTATAATTTCCTGGGAAGACCAGTTTGAGATACTGCTCCCCGGGATCTTTGGACGAATCCAATTCTCCAGATTGCGCTCCTCTTCCAGCTCGTCTTCCAGACAGTTCACAGCATCAGGGGTGAGCATCCCTCCACTCACAAAGTTGGGCTCTTTCGCAGCCTCTGCTTGATCTCGTTGAGTTGGTCTGTAACCCAACCCAAATCTATCCTCTTTCTTCTCCATCGATAGAAGTTTGCCCCAGCCTTGGGCGTTTCCTTCCTCAACAACCTTCCGGGCTTGTTGGTATGATGATATTGAAGTACCAGGCACAACAGATGTTTCATTGACATTCAAGGCCTCGAACCCCTGACTCATTGTTTCATGGATCTCCCCATCCATCTCAATGTACTTATAGGTAGCCAG